>CM053582.1:149034888-149083848 GCA_028627135.1 Pseudochirops cupreus | reverse complement strand
GCAAAACCAGACATGAAAGAGAACAATAGTGTGTTTTGCTTCAGTCTCCATTTAAACTATAGTCTTTCTATATCTTTCTCTGAGTTTAGGTATCTCCTTCCATCCTGAGGCTTGTAGAGTTGTCTTTAGCTGTGCGTTGTTGAGGATAGTCCAGTTTATCAAGGTTGGTCATCATATGTATGATGTGTCTGTGATTGTGTGGTTCTGTGAGTTTTCTTCCCATTTTTCACGTTTAATTTTTTTCATATTTTGCAGACGCTTGCTTTTTTGCTGGCATTCCACAGTCAAGTAACTGAATAATGCAAGGCTCTTCTCAGAAATGTTCTTGGCCAAAAAGATGCATAATCTTATGCAAAACAAGTTTTATGGAATCACACAGAATTTCAAAGTTGGATAGGACCTCAGTAGCCATCTGGTGCAAACCACACCTGAAAAATCATCCTCACTTATAATAATACATCTGAAGAGTGGTCATCTAGCCTTTGTTTGAAGACCTCCAGAAAGGGAAAATCCAGTTACTTCCTAAGGCAGATCATTCCACTTTTGAATATTTCTTACTGTGCAAGAAGTTTTTCCTTATACTAATTTAAATTTGCCTCATTAAAATTTATTGCCATTGCTACTAATCTTGTCCTCTGAGGCCAAACTAAAAAATTTGAATCCCATTTCCACATGACAATTTTCTGAATCCTTAAAGACATCTATCACATCTGCTCTGGGACTTTCCTTCTCCAAGATAACCATCCTTCAACTGATTCTCATAAAGTATCAGCTCAGGGACCTTCATCATTCTCTACTTTCACAGGGCAGGCAAGCAATTATAACTGAAACAATAAGGAATTCTAAAAGAGAGACAGGAGACAGCATGTGCCAGGGAGATTGACCCCTTCCCAGATCTTGATAGAGATGGTCCAGGACTCTCTGGTCCTTAGAGTCCCAGGAATATAGCAATGCCACCCAGACCACAAGCCTTGCTTTCAGTCTCATCCCTGAAACCGTCATGGAGGGAAGCAACCCTTGTGCAATAAGGATCTGTCATCTTCAACACTGTGTCAGACACAACTGAAAACAACTGAACCACCACTAAGTGCCCATTATGTCAGCTCATAAGGGACTCCAACTTGTTGAGGTGGGCAGGGTAGGATGATTGTGTCCGTATTAGATCTCAGTGAGGATGAATTATTTGCCCAAGGACACAAAGCTGGTAGTGCCCTAGTGGATAAAGTGCTGAACTAAGTGAAATCAGGAAGACTTGGGTTGAAATTCTGTTGCTGATTTAGACTATTTGTGAGATGGTGGGCAACTCATGGAACCTCTTTCAGCCTCAGTCTCTGCATTTGTAAAAATGAGGACAATTATAAGGGAAGCATTTACCTCAGGCTTCCATAAATCAACACACACAAAATGCTTAGCAAACTTCAAAGAGTCATGTAAATCTCAGTTATCATTCCATAGCAGACCCAGCTCTCTTTACTCTCAATTCAATGCTCTTTTTCCTTGTTGCTGTTCAGTCATTTCAGTCATGTCTGACTTTTTGTGAGTCCTTTTGAGGTCTTCTTGGCAAAGACACTGGAGTAGTTTGCTATTTTTTTCTCTAGCTCATTTTACCAATGAGGAAACTGTGGCAAACAGTGACCTGCCCAGGGTCATATAGCTAGTAAGAGTCTGAGGCAAGTTTGAACTCAGGTCTTCCTGATTCTAAGTTTCCTAAGCATTTTGTGTGCATTGATTTATCGGAGCTCATTGTTGATCCATATTTGCATCTCTCCAATAACTCTCACACTCTATTAAGAAGGAAGTTCTTGCCCTATAGAATTTTTTTAATGAAAGGAAAACAAAACAACATAAGTTATAATAATGTACATCAACAGGCTAGAAGAGTTTGACTTGACCAATGATGTAATTTCTCAAATGTTGCCAAAAGTGATAGAATGATTGAATAGGGGATTGATGGATAAGGTGGGAGAACAATGTAGGAAACTGGGTGGGTAATTACATTCTCACCAGCCCCAGGTGAATATAGAGTCATTAGTAGTAGGGATCATTTATTCCCATGAGATTTTAGCTCTGTCTATACATATAAAATGAAGGGGCGCACTGAGGCAGTCACTCAAATAATGGCGAATGTATCAAGAGTGGGAACCATGCCTTATCAGTTATTCTGCCCCCTTCTACCTCTGCCATATCTACAACAGCACAATGGACATAAAAGTTACTCAACAAGTATTTTAAGTGCTGAAATAATGTTAAAAAATCAATTTTTGTAGAAATATCTGTATTTGTTAGATGAAAGGCAGTTTTTTCCTATAAATTATCTGAATATACATTCTTTTGAGTTGAATTATCCAGCAACATGATGTCACTAAAAGCTGTATTACAAGGAAGGGAAAGATGGGGTTGACATGTCACAAAGACAATTTCAAACTGAGCATTAAATAAGTGTTCTGATGGGGGCTAAAAACTTCAGCTGATTCCAACAAGGAAGGAATGATCAGTTGGTGGCTCTTGCTTTGCTCCAACCCAGGGGATAGGCCTGGGAGAAATGGGTAGATGTCCCAAAAAGGGAGATTTAGGCTTGATTTAAGATGAATAAGAAACTCCAGCTTCCTAAAAATGAGAGGTATTCAGAATGGGAATGGGAGGATTTCTGTACGTACTTGTATTAATAGGTTGTCTCCTTGCTTTTCCTGGCATGAGACTCCATGCAATGAATCCCACGCCGTCTCCAGACTCCAGGCATTTTCAGTGGCTCTCCCCCATGCCAGAAATTCCCTCCCTTCTCTGCTCTGCCTCTTGGAATCCTTCAAGTCCAAGCTAACATCTCATTTTCTGTAAGAAGCCTTTCCTCAGTCCCCTTAATGCTGATACCTTCCTTCTTTGTTTATCTCCAATTGTCCTACGTAAATCTTGTTTGGGTATAGTTATTTTCATGTTGTCTTCCATCCATGTATGAGACTCCCGAGGGCAAAGACGATCTTTTACCTTTCTTTGTATCCTCAGCTCTAAGGATGGTGTCTGACACCTTTCATATTGTTGTTCAGTCATGTCCAACTCTTGGTGACCCCGGTTGGGGTCTTCTTGACAAAGGTGCTGGAGTGGTTTGCCATTTTCTTCTTCAACTATTTTTGCAGATGAAGAAACTGAGGCAGACAGGTTAAGTGATGTGCCCAGGGTCACACGCTAAGTGTCTGAGACCAAATTTGAACTCAGGTCTTTCTGACTCCAGACACTGGTGTTCTATCTACTGTACCACGTAACTGTATTTCTAACACATAGTATACATTTAGTAAATGTTTACTGACTGACTGATTAGCATGTAAGCTTCTCAAAGGCAGGTACTGTTTCACTTTTACCTATTCATCTCTAGTGCTTACCACATTGGGTACTTAATAAAAGCTGATTGGTTGTATTGATGGTTAGCCAATCTGTGCCTTGGTTTACTTGATATAAAATGAGGATAAAGAGGCATTGTGATATAGTAAACAGATCTCTGGATTTGGAGTCAAGGGACCTGGGTTCAAATTCTAGCTTTGCCACTTACTAGCTTTGTGACTATGGTCAGGTCATTTAACCTCATTGGGCTTTAGGTATTTCTTTACTGGTTAAAAGAATGAAGAGGCCAGGCTATATGACCTTCGAAGTACCTTCCAGCTCTAAATCTATGATCTTGTGATACTTGAATCTCACAGGGTTGGGCAGGTTGTGAGCTGAGCTCTTGATGAACTTTAAAGTCTTATAAAAATGTAGCTAGTTAGTCAATGAACATTTAACATCTGCTATGTGCCCAGGTACTGTGTGAAGTGTTTGCTGTTGCTTTCGAGTCATGGCTGACTCTTTGTGACCCTATTTGGGGTTTTCTTGGCAAAGATAACGAAGTGGTTTGCAATTTCCTTCTCCAGTTCATTTTCCAGATGAAGAAATTGAGGCAAACCGGGTTAAGTGACTTGCCCAGGGTCACACAGCTAGTAAGAGTCTGAGGCCAGATTTGAACTCAGGAACATGACTTTTCCTGATTGCAAGTCCGGTATTCCATCTGCTATGCCACCTGACTGTCCTATGCGAAGTGCTAGGCATGCCAAAGACAGTATCTGATCTTAAAGAGTCCATAGCCAGCAGAAAACACAAGATGAAAACAACTATAAACAAACCAGCTTGTTTCAGGGTAAATGGGAAATAATCAACAGAAGGAAGGCACTAGAATTAGGGGAGACAGAGAAAAGCTTCTCACGGAAGATGAGGGTTTAGCTGGGACTTGAAGGAAGCCGGAGAAATCAGGAGATCAAGGTGAGGGACACATTCAGCATAGGGGATGACCACTGAAAACAGTCAGAGTCTGGAGACGTGGCATCTTGTGTCAGGAACAGTAAGGAGGCCAGTGTCACTGGATGGCCCAGGCCATGGGGGTGGGGCTATAAGTGGTAAGTGAACTGGAAAGGTGGGAAAAGGCAGATCATGAAGGCCTTTGACTACCCAAGATAGCTATGTAGTCTTTGTCGCAGACTTCACCAAATACAAGACGTAACTAAAGGAAGAATACATTAGCCTATGGTCTATATTTAGATTATTACATGGATATACATACTAATACTAGCTGCCATTTCTAGAGCGCTTTACATATCCAATCCCATTGGCCCTCTCACAACATCCCTGTGAAGGAGGTACTGCTGATCTCACTTTATAAATAAGGAAAGCTTAGCGACTTTAAGTGATTCACCAATAGTTACACAGATAGCTGGTATCTAAATTGGGATTTGAACACTTGTAACTCCAGATGCCACCCCACATTTTCACGTTGATCTTCCTAGATTGTCAGGCCCTGTAATCCCCAAAGTGCCAAGCTTATGTCTGCAACAGTGAGTAAATATCCAAAACCTAAGAATTAATTGATTAAAATAGGGCCCTTTCCCTAACAAGTACATCAGACAATGCTACAAAATTATTCCACTTAACCCAAACCTACACACCTGCACGTGCACACACACACACACACACACACACACACACACACACACATACACGGGAAACATGTGCATATGTATATATCAGTTTTGTAGATGGCTCTTTTGCTTTTGGGTAAATACCTATTTTCAGTGTCTGTCACAACATTCCATGTATTAAATCAGGGGGCTAAAATGTGTTTCTCCATTCAAATATTCTGCCATAAACTTTATAGAAGGCGTATCTTTGTTCTGCGTATTCAAATTAGCTCAACATAATGGAAGTATTGACATATTAATAAGTCGATAGCTTTGTTTGGAGCCCTTCTTGAATTTAGGACCTTTGCTTAAAAAATGAAACAAAAGTGTTTAATGTGTTATTAATGGTATCCTCATTTCAATCTCATCATTAACATTACTGTTAAGATTGAGAAAACCCCTTGGTGGCTGTGTACACAGCTTCTTCCCCCATGTTTGTTAGTGAATTATTTAGAAAACCACTTCATTGAAAGAAAAAAAAAGATTTAATTGTGCTTTGCAGTATGATTAAAATTATATGCTATTGTTCTAATGCTCCTATTTGACTACCATAATGTGCTTATTCTACAGAATGAAAATGTGGATTAGATTCAAGTAAATGGCAAAGGGGACCACTTGAATTCTCTATTCTTTTTTACCTACCCCTTTGGCATCGATCACACCAGGCTTTGCATTAAACTTCACTGTCTTCAATCGAGCACGTTCCTTTCTTTCCACTCTGGAGAAGGAAACAAAAAACATGAGGAAGCAGATTCAGTTACTAAACAGGAATTAAAAGAAAAAGTAAACAATTTTATTCTCCTACATACTCTCTTCTCTTCTCACATCTCTTCTCAACTCCTATGACTCAAATCTATTCACCATATTTGAGGGAAGGGAAAGTTTGGTGTTAGGTTTCTAAATGAAAGCTAGCAATGAATCCTCAAAATTCACTATACTATTTGTATGGAAAGTTACAGCATTTAGAAAGAAGGTAGAGACTGATGGGATAGAGGGCTGACCTCAGAGTCAGGAAAACCTGGGTTAAATCTTTCATTTGACACATACTTTTGATATCATCATATGTAGCAAGGCTTTTCACAGCAGGAGTTCTTAATGTAGGTCTGGACAGTACAGGCACATATGTGTGCTACCATGTAACAGTGTGACTTAGTGACTGGAAAGTCACTTTTTGAGTTAGAAAGACTTAGGTTGAAATTCTGCTTCTGATACTTACTGACTAGGTGAATCTGGGCAAGTCTTTCTACCTTTCATTGCCTTAAAGTTTTCCTATTTCAGGACAATCGTCAATTTGAATTTGTAAAGGAAGTTTCCTTCCCAGGAATTCCTTTTATCAAAGAAATTACACAAGTTCTGATCTGATTTTATTTATCCATCCATCCATCTATCTGTCTATCTGTTAACTCTATCCATCCATCCATCTATCTATCTATCTATCTATCTATCTATCCTCTCCCTGTCTATTCAATATATGTTTTTTATGTTTATGGGTAACTAGGTAACATGGTGGATAGAGCACCAGGCTTAGAATCAGGAAGGCATCTTCTTGAATTTAAATCTTTCCTCAGATACTTCTTAGCTGTGTGAGCCTAGGCAAGTCACTTAACCCTGTTTGCCTCAGTTTCCACATCTGTAAAATGAGCTGGAGAAGAAAATGGCAAACCATTCTAGTATGTTGGGCAAGAAAACCCCAAATGGGGTCATGAAGAGTTGGACATTATTGAATTGACTCAACAACATATACATGTATGTAATATAGATATGTATATATATATATATATTATGTGTATATATGTATATATATAGTTAAATTATCATATATCCATATTTCAGGGCAGGAGTGGGGAACCTGCAGCCATATGTGGCCCTCTAGGTCCTCATGTACAGCCCTTTGATTCCAAACTTCACAGAATAAATCCTCTTAATAAAAGGATCTGTTCTGTAAAACTTGGACTCAGTCAAAAGGCTACATCCAAGGACCTAGAAGGTCACAGGTTCCCTGCCACTGTACCAGGGATTTTTAACCAAGGGTCCATGAACTTGTTCTTTAAATATTTTGATAATTAATAATTTATTTCCTTTGTAATCTTATGCATTCTATTTAATTCATTTAGAAAGCATTCTTCTGAGAAAGAATCTGTAGGCTTCACCAGACTGTCAAAGACACACAAAAAAGGTTAAGAACCCTTGACATACACATACATGTGTACAAATACATATTAACATCTCATCTATGTGGGTATATAAATGTGTGTGTGTATATAAAATACTAACATTTTACCCAGCTAAAATTTTCCCCAAACTAAACATAGAATAACTAAACAGATTTCTAAAGCCTTATTAACTCTTCATAAATCGATTCTGAACCACATACTACTTTCCAAATGGGAAGTCTTTTACATTTTCTGTTGAAACACTGAGGGGACAGGTTTCTATAGTTACACAGCTGAGCGGCAGAATTTATTTACTTCACTTTAGTGTACAATATCTGCATGGATATAGTGAAACCAAATCTTTCAAAGGTAATCATTGATATTAAAGCTTAAAAACTGCTATAATTTTGCACTTGCTGACCAAGTGCTATGATAGGAAAGGGAGAAAATGAAGGCTTAAGTCACCATAATTTGCCAAATGGAAAGAGGATCATGGGGGAAATTATTGGCTCCAAGCTTTCTCTGCTTCTCTCAGCTTTAACCCAGGTGAAAATGCTGATCAAATCTGCCTCTCTCCCATCCTCCAAAATGTCAATTATTGCATTAACATTATTCTGGATTCTCTTCAAAAAACCAGCCTTCCTAACGAGGAGTAATGGATACTGCTTCATTATATCCTAATAAAATGTCCTCTCTCATTTACAGAGGCCACTGATGCTTTTAATCACACAGCATGAAGGCATTCAATCCAACAAACATCCAATGAGCAGCTCTTAGAGGACAAGTAGGGTTGTGAATATCCCAGACTTGGAGTACAAAGCTTCAGTTCTCTCAAATTTAAAATACAGTATCTAACTTATGGGAGTTTTGAGGTAGGCAGAGAGTACTTTGTAAACTTCTAAGTAACAAATCAATGTGAGCTTTTTGATAAGGAAGGAAACGAGCCTCTATTAAGCACCTCCTAAGTACAAGATGATGGGCAAGATAAAATATTATCTCATTTTATCCTCATAACAACACTGGGAGGGAGGTGTTATTATGATCCCCATTTTACATTTGAGGCCAAAGGCCTGTGTTTGGTTCCTGGTTCTGCCACGTACCACGTTGGTGATTTAGAGCAAACCGCCTACTTTTCATGAGATCTCAATTTTTTCATTTGTTAAAATGCAATGGTTGGACTAGAGGAGTTAAGTGCCCTCTGACTTTAAATCTCACATCCTGTATGTTTAGCTATCTACCTGATATATCTAATTACAATCTCTTTGATTTCAAAACTATTTAACTATTTAAAGAAAACCCCAGATATATATTGAAATAAAAGAAAACTATCACTCACAAAGGTTAGGAATAAATGAGTTGAAGATCTTGTTGAGATCTCAAGTTCTGGTACTGCGCTCGAAGTTAACAATGATATCAGTGATCTTGAGTAAGCCCATATAAAGCAATAAAAATGCATGACAAATGGGAAGCAAAAAGCTTTTTTAAAAATTTTAAAAATCTAGAAGACTTTGGCAATTTTTAGTTGAACTTTAAACAAACCAAGAACAATTTGTGGTTTAAAATGGATATGAAATGAGCAGATCTTAGAGGTAGGGCTGGGGAGGGCAAATTGCTATTTTTTTCAAGATAATTTTCAACTCGAAAAGACTAATAATACAGATTAGCCAAGTGCATGATCATCCACAATGTGGTTTTGATAAAGGTAAAGCAATTAGCAGCTGGCTTAAAGCAAAAAGTTTGATAAATTCATTTTAGTGTTAAAATTTAAATTGGCTTTATAAAAACCCTCCAAATCAGCAGTTTCTACTGCTCCATTTTAACAAGTTTATTAAAGAGCTTCATTTGGAAACTGCCCAAGGTCACTGGGTCAAAGGATCTGTCACTGTTTTCCTCCTGAGTTCTGCTTTATCACCTATGTGATCACCTGTCTTCTGTGATGGGAACTCAATGAAAGTAAGCATAAGGAAAGAACAATTACCTGTGAAGGAAAAAGAACAATTTCTTCCTTTGACTTTGAGTTTAAAGGTGGCAGAGTACGTGAACTTAGATTTAGGAAGACATGAATTTGAATCCATTTACTATCTTTGTGACTCTGGGTAAGTCACTGAACCCCACTGTGCCTCAGTTATCTCATCTGTAAAATGGGGATAATATCAGCTACCTCCCAGAGTTGTTGTGAGGATCAAATGGTATAATGGATGTAAAGTGCTTTGCAAACTTTAAAGGACTCTATGAGTGCTACTTGTTGATGTTGTTATTGTTCTATCTGGTGATGAATTGTTGCTACCAGCTCCAGCAAGGCAACATCATGGATGGAGGACAGGCTGGAACATATGAAGTCAACTGTGTTAGTTGGAGCTACACCCATACAGCATTGGCATGGGGAAGTGGCCATGCAAGTTAAGGCAGAAGTATCTAACCCCATGAGGCTGTTTTTAGTGATCTATGCATTAGAATGCTGGCCCAAAATGACATATGAAGAAGAGCAGAAACTTGTGGGCAGGTACCTAGTCTACAACGTGAGGAAGGATGTACAAGATCCCTTGGTGGTACTATGAGAAAGTCAATCAATCGACAAGCATTTATTGAGGGCTTAATACATTCTGGGCACTGTGGTAAGTGCTGATTATAAAAGGTGAAAGTGAAACAGTTCCTGAAAAATGAGCAGCTCTGAATAACAGCAGACTAGATGTATTAGAAGCACTGTGACAAAGTACTAGGAAAATGTCACTTAGCAAGCATGATGTAGGAGAGCTAAATCACTAGACAAATAGATTGTGTCCTTCTAACAGTTCCAATTTGGTTTTATCTGTCACAGAATGTCACAAAGACTGGACCACAAGCAGCTGACTTGGAGGCCAAAAACCTCTATGGGATGAGCCAGTGGCCCAATTATTTGGACAAAGATGGAAATAGTATGCATGGAAGTAACAATTCCTATGTTCAACTCAGTTCAACAAATATGGTCATGGATCTATTATGTGCTATGAATTGATTTTACAGAGATATATGACTGAGGCTCTCTTCTAAAAGAAACTGTGATATAAAATATATATATATATATATATATATATATATACACACACACACACACACGTATATATCTATAGATACATATAGCAAATATATATACACTTACAATATAAAAGTAATATATATATATCATATAGTGTATTTACACACATGTATATACAGATTATCTATATGTAGATACATCTATAAAGGAAGTTTAGTGATTAGTACAATGGAAAGGACTAAGAGAAGTTGATGAAGGAGAGATTATTTTTATATGTGGAGGGTAAGTAGGGGTCAGGAACATTTTAAAGGAGGAGAAAGCATTTAAGTTGGTCTTTGAAGGGAGGTGTTTTTAAAGACAGGCATGGCATGATCAAAGGCAAAGAGATGACCAGGGCAGGGCAAGAATGGGGGATAGTGAGTAGTCCAGTTTGGAGTATGTGCAGAAAAAAATGAGATGATGCTAGAAATATTTATTGAAACCAGGTTATAGATGGTGTCAAAACCTATGATGCTTGTTGTTCAACAACTTCAGTCATGTCTAACTCTTTGTGTGACCCCATTTGGTATTTTCTTGGCAAAGATACCAGAGTGGTTTACTATTTCCTTCTCCAGCCCATTTTACAGAAGAGGAAATGGAGCCAAACAAGGTTAAGTGACTTGCCCGAAGTCACATAACTACTAAGCATCTGAGGATAGATTTGAACTCAAGAAGATGAGTCTTTTTGACTTTAGGACTCTATTTACTGCATCACCTAGTTGCCCTAACGATGCTATATCAGAACTAATAGGATAGTTCATATTGAGATCATTGCAGTAAAGAGAGGCACATATACACATTTATCTATCTATCCATACATATGCACATATACATACATATATACATAGATTACAAATACATATACATGCCTAAATATAAATAATCCCTCCATGTTCTCTTACGATAACTTTAGTCCATCAAACAGCAAGTACTTATTAAGAAGTTACTATGTGCCTGATATGGTGCTGGGTACTGTGGATACAATTAAAAAGAATAAAATAATCCCTATTTGCAAGAAGCTCACATTCTCATGGGGAAGCATCCTTTTCCTTAAAAAAGTGAAGAGGGATATGTATAATCAGTTATCTTCTGATGTATTTTTTAATTAAAACTTTGACTCAAACCAAAATATTCCAATATAATAAAATGAGTTGGGAGAGGCTCCTTACAGCAACATCCAAGGATGACTCTGAAGTATCAGAGTGTGTTAGCAGCCACCAGTGGGGCAGGCACGTAGGCAGCTGCTGAAGATGGTATAAGTTAGGTAGTTTGGACACAGCAAAAGATGCCTGTAAGACACATTCCCAGAGGGAGGAACAAGAAACAAAGGGTATAAATTGCTGAAAGGCAGATGTGGGGCTCAATGTAAAATGCAGATTTCGAGTTGGAAGGGACATTAAAGGCCATCACATCCAATCCTTTCATTTCACAAATGAGGAAAGAAGAAAAACTTTCCTAGGAGCCGACCTCTCCTTAAGTGAAATGGGCAGCTTGGGGAAGCTGTGGGTCCCCTATCACTGGAAGTCTTTAAGCCATGATACGAACCACAGAAGATTTCTAAATAGAGGGGGATATTATCAGAGCAATGTGAGCTCCCTGAGAGCAGTGGCTAGGTTTGTTTTTAATGCTTCTTTCTGCATCCCCAGTGCTTAACACATAGTCAGTACTTAATACATACTTCTTAACTGACTGATTGTATGAGATACTTTCCTTGGTTAATGGTGTTAGAGGATGTTATAGAGGATATGGTGTTAAAGAGGGAAAGAGAGAGGAGGTTCCTTAGTTACTCACTGAATGGGTGTTGTCTCAGTCAAACTGAGACCTGCTAAAAATCTTAACTTAGGACCAAGGTCTCCCACTGCATCTGGGGCCATCTTCAGTCATCCTGATCTGTATTTGGCCACTGGACCCAGATGGTTCTGGAGGAGAGAGTGAGGCTGGTGATTTTGCACATCCCTGCCACACTTAAATTCAACTCACTTGTATGTCATGACATCACCTCTCTGATGTCCTCTTCCAGAACAAAGGACAAACAACATTACAGTAATGTCAATGAACTAATATTAGGGACTAGATTAGGGTAATTGAAATGGGAGTGGAAATGGATGGAGGGTGGAGGAGGAGAGGAATGGATGCCAGAACTCTTGCGAAGGTAGAATCAATCAAGACTTGACCACTGGTTAGATGTGGTTAGAGAAAGACAAAATAGTCAAAGGTGGTTGAAATTTTGAGCCTTGTTGGCTTAAAGGATGGTGGAACCATCATGGGGAATAATGAGGGACTTAAATATGAATAAGTTAAGAGCTGCTATTTCTTAAATACTTTTAGTTTCCTCGCAACAACCTAATGAAAGAGGAAGTGCAAATCCATTCCTGTTTCAAAGAGCAGAAAACCAAGACTCTGTAAGAAGCACAGTGACTTGTCCCAAGTCATACATCTAGGGAGTTGCCCTAAGTTGAACCAGGAGTTGAATCTGGGTCTCCTGACTCCCAGTCTAGTATTCTTTCTATTACATGTTGAAATAATCCACTCTCAAAGGAAGCCAAACGGCCAATATCTTGGAGACAAACTTCAGAGAAAGTTTAAAAAAAAAAGGATTGAGCAATGTTTAGCACAATACAATCAGCACTAGTCATTGGCAACAAGGCCAGTCACTGGCAAGATTTTAATGGGGTGAGCAGAGAAAAAAAAGGATATATATGCCCTGAGACTTCATATTAAAAAAAGATATATATCTCCTGAGATTTAAATAAAAAATTGAATTATTTCAGAGTCAACCATGGTCACCTATCCCCACTTGTCCACAACTAAACCCCAAACAACTACCTACAATTTACTTTTCATTTCACCAGGACTGAAAGTTCAAGGTGCAGGGGGAAAAAGAACCAAAGTAAGATGTGGAACAGTGAAAATAAAGTTGGGTTCAGTAGAGATGCATGTTCTCTTTGACAAGCCAGGCAGAATGACCATTTTAAGCTGTTTCTAGGCCCTAAGGGATACCTCAGATGAACAAGCCGTTAGTTGTTTAACCTTGAAAAATGTTTGTAGAAGACATTTCATGTGTATTTTCCTCCCTCAACTTGTCCTTTAGATAAGGTATGAGGAAAAAAAGAAAAATCTACACTTAAAAATAGCTTATCAACCTGGTATTACCTTAAATAAATATTTATTCTATAAAATAAGACACAATTTGAAGAGATGATGGAATTTTTTAACCAACAGAGATAACAGCACAGTCCTCTTCTCTGCCTATTGGAATTTTATCCATTCTGCTCAGTCCAAATGTCAACTTCTCTAGAAAACTTTCTTTGACTTAAACCAGCTGGAAACAAGTTTTTACTCTTAAGACCTCCCTAGTCACATTCTTTGTGCTTCTCATATAGTTTCCTTGGTTTGTTTTTATATTATAGCTACTTTGGCACTGATCATATCCTCACCCACTACTAGACTGCAAGCTCCTTTGAGGGGTATGGGGGCGGTGCAATCATCTCTGAAATCATAGACCTACTGAAGTGTAGAAGAAGAAATTGGGATGAACAACACAAGGTGGTGGAAAGGAAATCTGGAATCAACACTGGGTTCACATCCAAGCTCTGCTGCTTACTACCTGCATGATCTTTGGCAAGTTACTTAACCTCTCTGGGCCTCAGTTTCCTCATATTTCCCTATATATATGCATGCTCTCACCCTTATTAGAATGTAACCTCCTTGAGGTCAGGAACCGTTTCACTTTTGTCTTTTGACCTTGGTGCTTAGTAGAATATCTGGAATGTTGTTGGCATTTATTAAGGATTGACTAATTAATCTGTAAAATGAAGGTGGTGAACTAGATAGCCTTCAAGGTCTCCTTCAGCTTTCAATTTATGACTATGTTGAATGGCATCATGGGAGAAAAAGATCCTGTCCCTATAAGTAGCAAAAATCTGGATTCTAATCATACCTTAGACACTCCCCAACTGTATTGACAGCTTCTCTGTCACCTAACCTCCCTGTGGTTTCCAACTTTAAAGTTGTTATGAAGAAAGTGCATCGTAAATCTAAAAGCAACATATATTATCATCTTTCTATCCGTGGTGACAGCACAGGGTCAAATGTTTATTCTAAACATTCATATGGACTATTTGTGTCCCACCTGTGGTAGAGCCTTCTAAGCTCACATTAGAAAGATCAGTCATGGTGAGACATATTGTACCTTGACCTCGACGTAGTAATGCCATTTTGATCCTCTTTGAGAATGAAGGACAACCACCAACCAATTTTAAAAAATGTTTATAAGATTGAACTAAATTGAATTCAGCTAATTCCATTCCAAAGAAGGGATGGATCCCCAAAACAGATTTAGTGTCTGAGAAAGCCTAGTATACTTCCATTATTTTGTTTGGAATAAAGCATTTAATTAGTTTGTTTTTAGCAGAAATTCTCTCTGCTTAGAACCCTGGCCAAAATGCTAAAATGAGAAATAGGACTAAAAAATATGAGGAATATATTCTGACAACTGGAGCCTCCAGAGATTTGGAAAGGGCCATGACTTAATAGGCCCAACTGTTTCCCTCTGCCTTCTTTTCTACTTCCCATCTGCTCCTTTGGGCTCAGTTCAGATATATAGTAGAGATAGGGTGGGGGTGGGTAGCTGGCGTGGGACATCATTTTGCCAACAGAGCCTTTACTTCTCCCTCCTCTATTGGGTTACTTGAAAAGCAAATTTTCAATGTTGTGCTAATATTACTCGTTTTGGATCTTGCCAGTTATGCTTTAAATATCATGTGTTATTCCAAAGAAGACATAGATTATGGAACCAGCTGTGCCAGAGCAAAGCACCTATTGATACTAGGGGTTAGAAAGGAAATGTATAGGGACAGATTCTAGATTCAGAGAATCTGCATTCTCAGCATTACTACTTAGTATCTGTGTGGCTCTGGGCAAGTCATTCAATATCTCTGGGCCTCAGTTTCTTAATCTGTAAAATAAGGATATTGGACTAGATGCTTTTCAAAGATCCTTTTAACTAAATGTATGATCCTGCAAACCAATGGTGTCATTACAGAGATTTATCCTTAGTTGTGATCTTCAGATCCTCAAGACAGATTTAATGATCGTCTCCCATTTGTAAATAAGATATTTACCTAGGAAGAGGGCATTCATGGAAAATGTCTAACTACAACTTGTTTTCAAATCCCATTTAATCAATAAGACTTAAGGACTGGAAACTTAGCCAGATTCCCAGAAGAAAAATGGACCATAATTCTTTCTCCACCATAAATTCTGGCTTTTTCTGGTCTACTGCATCTATCATAAAATAAAACAGAAATGGATACTGAAATTCGATTTACAATTCCAAATTCATTTTCCCTGATCCAGCTTTATCATGGCTGCTAAACGTGGTTCTCATCCAAGAAGTTAGAGAAACAGTCAATCAGACAGCTGGACAATGAGCATCATAGGCAGTTGGAAAATGATTTCACTCAGAAAACTGCTGAGAGCTCTTCAGAGGAAAGAGGCCCTGTGAGTGCCAAGTGTTATTCATGGTATTGCTAGTTTGAGGGTGATTGCTCCTCAAAGAATATGCTGGAATGAAGGATAAAGCTAGACAGCCCAGAGACCCTTGACAAATACTTCACAGAATTAAAGCATCTTAAAATTTGAAGGCATCTCAGAGATCATCTTATCCAATTCACACCTGAACAAGAAAGTCTCTACAATATAGTGATGAGCGGTCATCTGGTGTTTGCTTGGAGATCTTCTCTGAAGGAAAATCCACTACCTCCCCAGGAAGCCCATTCCACTTTCGGAGAGCTCTGATGCTTAGTAAGTCTTTTCACTCTATGAATACTGAATCTGTCTCTCTGTAAATTCTAGTTCTGCTCTCTGGGATCAAGTAGAACAGCTACAATCCTGCTTTCACATGCCAGTTCTTCATACAAAGGAAGACAGCTACCAAGTCTTCCTGAAATCTTCTCCCCTCCAAGCTAAATGTTTCCAGTTCCTTCGTATATTTCTCAAGTTTCAGGGACTAAATGCCTGCCCGTCCTGATCATCCTCCTCTGGATGCTATACTTCCAATAATTTAATGCCTTTGAATAAACATAATACACCAGAAGGGCCACATTACGCCAGAGTACAGAGGGTCTCCCTCTTGCCTCGTCTTAGACACTATTTCTCTTTTCTTGTGGGCCAAGACCATATTAGCTATTTGACCACCATATGACATTATTCACTCATTTGGAACATGCAGCTCACTAAAAATCTTTCAAATAAACTACTATCTAGCCATGTGTCTGCCATCTTGTATTTGTGAAATCAGCATTTTTGACACCAGTATAGGACTGTATGTGAAGATGAACATAAACCAAAGGGAGTCGATTATCATATTGCTAGGTTATTACATCTGGTAGAGAACTAATGTTTTATACTTATAGAAAACTTTCTACATAAAATATGCAGAGGTCACTTCCCAGCATTGACTTATGTATTGCCACAGCAACCTTTGTGATGTTGGGTATAGTCTCACTGTTACTCTCTATTTCCCAGGTGGAGAAAAATCATGGAGAAATTCAATAAAGGAACTAAAACTCAGCTTTATATTCTTATATATTCTTATATTTCCTCAATTCCTGTCTTGATTCCTAAGAGTTCTCATAGAGTTCAGAGCTGGCAGGGTTCTTAGAGGTCATCTATTCTAACCCCTTAATTTTATAAATGAAGAGACAGTCTCAGAGTTAAAAGACTTCCCCAATAATAGACATTATAGAGTCAGGATATCAATCTGTGTCCTCTGCTCTTATGCCATACTTCCTTAAGACAAAACCAAGGGAAGAACTTTTGGAATGGTTTGTCCCATTGTATTGTGTATTGGTGGGCCACCTTGACCCAAACAAACAAATCTGCCAACATCTATTAAGTGTCTATTATGTGGCACAACACTCTACTAAGTGCTGGGAATAAAAACAAAACAAACAAACAAAAAACTCCCAAACCAAATGAGGTCTTTCCCTCAAGGAAGTCATGTTCTAATGTGTTACAACCCCAGCTTGTCCTTCGCTGGTACCTGGTACTTTATTCTAAGCCTGTAGCATATGTGATATCTGAGTTAAATCTTTCTCTCCTCACTGCTCCTTATGGCAAGAAGCTTATCTTTGCTTTTAGTGTGTTTGGCTAAGATACTGTATTTTTCCATTCTAGCATTTATGGTTAATCTTGAAATGCTTGGGAGGGGGAAAAGTGACAAGACCCGTGCTACCATGGAATGAGAATCATGGTATCACTTCCTTGATACCTCTCTTATGACTTTAGAGTCTTAACTCCCAAAAGGTAGGAGAAAAATCCCAATGCCTGATATTGAGAGATGCACTCATCTCTGGCCCCAGACAATATGGCCAATATTCCTCCCTCCCTCCCTCCATTTCTCCCTTCCTCTCTCCCTCCCTTCCTTCCTTCCTCCCTTCCTTCCTTCTTCATCTATCCATTCATTCTCTCCTTCATTTTTTCCCTTCCTTTTTCCCTCCCTCCCTAATTCTTTCTTTCAAGACTTATCACAGTACAGTAGAAAGAACACTTGACTTGAAGTTAGATGACAGAGGAGTTAGGTTTGAGTCTTGACTCTGTGACTTACTACCTGTGTAACCTTTGGCAAATCACTTAACCTCTTTGAGACTCAGTTTCTTTCTTTGTAAAATGAGTCTGCTGAATTAACTGACCTCTAAGATGGCTTCCAAGTTTCCTTCCAGCTCTGAATCTATGATTCCATGTGACCTAAGACTCCTTTCTGTTCTAAATCCTATGAGGCTTAGGTTCAGAGACTTACTTCAGATCACACACTTCACTAGTGGATGAGTCAGGACTAGAATCCTTCCAGTCTTTTAACCCAATACTCCTCCTAAACTATTATACTATTGCTTCTAAAGAAAACAGAAAAACAGGGCAGATAACCCTCTTCCTCCTCATTCTAACCCTGTTCACATGGTCAAAATAAAGATGGCAAAAAAGAGGCACAGAACTCATGGCCCAGCCTACTCTGGGTCTGGGTGAGTCTAAGTCATAACTCCTCAAACCTAGGCTTATCTTAGTTAAATCCTGATGTGTCCTTCCATACAGCAAGCAGTCCTGTGCTTCCTGGTTACATGAATAACCTATTTAAAGGCATTTCAGAAATCAATGTGTTATGGATGGGAAAATGGCCTGGTAGCATTCTGAGAATATAAAAGCAGCTTTTGGGAATAAACTGATTACTTTAAACAACATCACTCCTGACTTTCATTTCATTGGTTTTCCAGGGTATGGTCCAACAATTTCTGGTCTTTGCACAATGACCGGACACTGAGAAAGACATTCCTTGAGAGGAAAATTTCTCTCATGTAACGATAATTAGGTGCACTAAGAACCAACAAGCAGGTCAACTAGCTGCCTGCAAGAGAGGATTTCTTAACTTTTATGGTGTGTTGGGCCCCTCTGTCACTCTGGTGAAACATCTGAACCCTTTTGCAGAGTCATATTTTTGTTAAATACATAAAATATATAGAATGACAAAAGAAAGCAATTAAATTAAATAATTAATTTTTAAAAAGTTCACAGAGTCATCCTAAATTAAGAATCCTTTCTCTAGTGTAGGGGTTTTTCCTGGCTTCTCAAATTCCTGGCCAACGATGACACTAAGGGGGGAAAATGCATCCTGTTAATAGCTCTGGCTGTGTCTACACAATGCCAAAGATGTGGATGAAAATGAAAGGAAGACTAATTCCCAAAAGGTTGGTATTTATGCATAGCCAGCTATGATTGGCATGCTCCAGAGAAAACATCTGGGTTTCTGGGAGAATTTTAGATTTTTTCCACCAGTGTTTGGCAACATCATATACATACACAAAACCTCAATCTCCTAAATAAACAATCTTCCACCTTTCATCTCTGTGCCTTTGCATAAGGTATCTCACATGCCTGGAATATACTGCCTTCTCATCTCCTTAAAATCCTCATCTTCCTTCAAAGTTCAGTTCAAGTATCACCTCCTACATGGTTGTGGTTTGTCCTTCATTCTTGAAGAGGACCATGACATCAGGGAAGTGATGCCATGACAAGCAGGTGAAGTGGATTTAAGTGAGGGAGGGTTGTGCAAAGCCACCAGCCTCACTTTCTCCTCCAGAGACACTGGTCCAGTGGCTAGTTATAGATTAGGACAACTGGAAAAGGCCCAGCGCTACCTCCTACATGAGGCCTTCATGGATCCACCAAGTGGCATATGACACCCTTTCCCCGATAACTATTTTGTATTTACTTATACGTGTACAGACTATTTATCCTGATAGAATGTAACTAACCTCTTTGAGAGTAGGAATCCTGATAGAATGTAACTAACCTCTTTGAGAGTAGGAATCCTGATAGAATGTAACTAACCTCTTTGAGAGTAGGAATCCTGATAGAATGTAACTAACCTCTTTGAGAGTAGGAATGGTTTTATTATTGCGCTCTGCCTAGCAGAATGCCTGGCATCTAGTAGGTGCTTAAAAAATCCATGTCAATTTATTGATTTGCTGGCATGGGCTACTGCCACCATGAATCTTCTAAAAGATTACCCGGTGCACTTGCTATGTCTCTGATGGGCTTTTCCGGTCCTAAGAGAGTTAGTAACCTGCACACACTGACAAGTTTATTCTGAAAGACATGCACAGGAGTAAATTAAACTGCTCCAAAAGGCACAAACAGCAAGACAGTCTGAACAGACTGTTTGTTTATCATTTGGTGTCTTGTCAGAACATGAGCTCATAGTCACAAATTTTCATTAAAACCATAATATATGTAGAGAGGGAAAATTTAATTGGTGTCACCTGTCTGGGCTGGCAATTTCCTCTTGGATAAATTCTCAGATTAAGCTGGTTTATTTTGGAAATTCTCTCTCTCTCTCTCTCTCTCTTTCTCCCTCCTTTCCTCCCTCCCTCTCCCCCTCCCTTTCCCCCTCCTCCTCCCTCTCCTTCTCCTTCTCCCTCTCCTTCTCTATGTCTCTTTGTCTATCTGTTCCTCTCTTCCTCCCTCTCTTTTTTTCTTCATTTCTCTCTTTTTTCTCCATTTCTTTCTCTCTTACTTCTGTCTTATTGTTTCTGTCTCCATCTCTGTGACCCTTTGTCTTTTGAGATGTCTTTCTGTCTTGTCTGTCTCTCTGTCTCTGTCTTTCTGTCTCTTTTGATATCTCTATATTTTTCTCATTCATCCATCCCATAAAAGCTAAAGATTACATGCTATGAAATAGAAAGAGCAAGCAGTACCTCCTTTTGCTTGGGATGACACCCATCTCCTCACTGTCTCCTTCTAGAGTTACTCTTCGGGCTTGCCACCACTCGTCATCAGAAGCATTGATAACGTGGAGAATGTCACCATATTTAAAGCTCAGTCCTTGACTTGGGAGTCCACTATCTTTGCTCTTGTCATAGTCAAACATGGCTCTGGAGAGGAAAAGAAAGAAAAATGTTCCAAAGGACATATAATAACTACGGTTAGAAAGTGTTCTATATACATAGTTTCACTTGATCTTCATAATATCCCTACAAGGTAATTATAGTAAGTACTATCATTCCATTTTATAGATAGGTAAGCTGATACTTAGAGTCAAAGTAACAGACAAAGTCATATCACCAGTGTCAGTTATTAGATCGAAGTCAAATCTTTTATGCCCAGTCCCTGTGCTCTTTGCATGATCAATTCTTATTGTTATTCATTTGTTTCAGTCATGTCAGACTCTTTGTGACCTCATTTGGGGTTTTCTTGGGAAAGATACTGGAGTGGTTTGCTATTTCCTTCTCCACCTCATTTAGCAGATAAAGAAACTGATGCAAACAGGGTTAGGTGACTTGTCCAGGATCACACAGCTAGTGAATGTCTGAGGCCAGATTTGAACTCAAGAAGAGTCTTTCTAACTTCAGACCTGGCACACTATCCACTCTGTCACCAATCCTTCAATAATGAAATATTTATCAAGTACCTACATGAATGTGATTACACCATGATGTCACCATATTACATGTAATGTGAATTCTACAGCTTCATAAATAAAGGATTCTCAGTTTTGCATATTTATGAGACCAGAGGTGCCAAACACACAACCCACAACATTACAGAGTGCTGTTGAACTAGATGAAAATGTAATTGGTAAATATTAACAATATAAATAAAAAATATAATAAAACATAGATAATGTTGTTATATAGTTGTCTAAGTCAGTATGTGCCCACAGGGATCATTACATATGGTTTATTGGTCCCTGTTTCTATGTGAAGTGGCCAACACTGTGCTAGACAGCCTTGACAGCCTGTTGGAGATTTATTCCTTTCCACTTGTCTCACGCTCTTGTTCTCTTGTTTTCTCTTATACTCACACTCTGTGGCTCAATTCTAGGTCTCTCCCTGCCTTTTACTGACTCCTCTTCAGGGAACACTCTTCTTGGTAGGACATAATCAGAGGAGAAGTGTTCAAAGGGATGAAGACTTTCTTTAAAAAGGGGATAAGAACCTTTATCAGATTGCTTAAAGTTTTGGTGAAGGGGAGAGGAGAGAGGGATAGAATTTGGAATTCAAAACTTAAAAAACCCCAATGAATATTAAAAATTGTTTTTACATGTAATTGGGGGGAGTGGTAAAATGTTATGTAAAAATTAGAAAAGGGCATAAGAATATTGAATAGATCTATCTCAAGTGTTGTGAAATCAAATGACATGTTACATGTTTAAAGAGCTTTGCAACCCTTCTAGTGTTAGAGTATTACAAAAAGGTTAGTGCCATTTTAAGCATAAATAGGTAAATTTAAATTGCACTAAGACTTTTCAAACACCCTGTGTAACTGTTCTTTATTATTGTTGGTACAATTAGAAGAACTGAAAGAGCATTGAAAGAAAGAAACAAAGGAAAACTTTGGGAAGAAACCTCAAGAGCACTTCTATTTCTCTGCAGAAACAAATATTTGAATTTGTCCTTATTTGAAAGGCAATATGAAAAAATAATAATGATTCTTCTTATTATTTTTTGGTTTTGCAGGGGGGAAGGCAGGGCAATTGGGGTTAAGTGACTTTTCCAAGGTCACACGGCTAATAAGTGTGTTAAGTGTCTGAGGCCGCATTCGATCTCAGGTCCTCCTGACTCCAGGGCTGGTGCTCTATTCATTTTGCCACCTAGCCACCCCAACAATTATTATTCTTATCCCTGACATTTATATGGTGCTTTAAAGCTTACAAGTACTTTACATATATTATCTGATTTGATCCTTACAACAATTCAATAAGTTGGTACTATTATTATCCTCAATTTACAGATGGAGAAACTGAGGCTGAAATAGGTTAAGTGAGCAGGTCATATAGCCAGTAAGTATGTTGAGGCAAGGTTCAGGTCTCTTGCAGGTCCAAGTTGAACATTGGCTGGTTGTCTCTAATATAGAGGATGATGCCATTTCTTCCAACTTAATCTCACTTCAATGCCTTATTATGGCATGAAGGAGACTCTGGGATCTTAAAGTCTGTTCTATTAGAGTAGGAATGGACTGGAAAGGTTTCACTTATGGGGACCCAGCAACAGACTGAATATCTGTACATACAACTGAAAATGACTGAGTGACAACTACAAAATCTGACTCTAAATCTTTTGTTCATTCAACAAACAGAGTGCTTTGTATGAAGTAGGGGCAATAAATACGGAATGAACTAATTGAATTTGTTATTATTATCATTACTGACAACCTACAGCACATGTGCCCAATGAAAACCTACTCAATTATTTTGAGATTGCACAGAAGCTACAACAGAATCATTTCTGTTTCTGATCCCAAGAAGATCATTTTGTCAGTTACAGCTCAGATTCATCATGGCTTGCAGTGTCTGGCAGTTAGGAACTATTCATCGAGCATCCCTAGGGTTTATGGCACTGAACCAAGCTCTTGGGACAGGTATTAAAAAAGCAAATCTGGGCCTCTTCCTCAAGGAAGTTGAAGTCTAAGAGTTGGGCTAGTCAATGAAGATGGTGAGCTTACATTCTAGACATGTGTGAATGAGTAGCACAGCCTTTGTTTTAGCACACTCTCCTCAAGAAGACAATCCACACTGCTGCCCAAAGAATACCCCTAGGCAAAAACAACTGGAATTAGATGGTTTGCATTTATTATGCTTTCTGTTGCTATACTTTACCTAACTCAGAATCATAAACCTAGAAGCTAAGAACACAAAACTAGAAAGGGTTTTGGAGATCATTTGAGTAAATGACCTCATTTTATATATGAGGAAACTGGATTTGAATCCCAGGAATGCTCCTTATGACTGCATGACCTTGGGTGGGTCACTTATACTCAACAGATCAGTTGTAGTACTTGTAAAATTGAGGGACTCAACATAATCATAGATTCTTAACCTAGGACTGTGAACTGGGTTAAAAAAAAAACTTTTTTGATGACTGTATTTCAATACAATTGGTTTCCTTTGCAAGCCTACATATGTTATTTTATGCATTTCAAGATATGATATTGAGAAGGGGTCCACAAGCTTCAGCAGATTGCCAAAGGGGTCCATGACATCATAAAAAAGGTGAAGAACCTCTGGACTAGGTGTTCTTTGAGGTTCCTTTCTAAATATTACGATACCAGAAAACTTGAAGTCCAGAAAGGAGAAGGAACTATGATTCTGTGAAATATAGGATATTAACTTTTTTCACTGGAAGGATTGTCAGAGGCTAGCCAAATTAGCCATTTGATAAAACTTGATTTATCTCTACAACATTCCAGATCTATCTCTACAACATCTAGCCTCAACTGTTCAGCACCTTGATACCTAAGAAGGCAGCCTAATTTTGATCAGCTCTAATTATTAGAAAATTCCTTCTCATATTCGTCCCAAATCTATTTCCTTTTATTTTCTACTCATTGATTCTCATTCTGCTCTCGGGGGGTCAAGCAGAATAAATTTCTTTTTCACATGATTCTAACATAAGCTCCTTGAAGGTTAGATTGGCGATATTTTTAATCCTCCTGCCCAAAGCACAGAACCATGATCATAGCAGTCAATAAACAAATGTTTTTGAACTGAATTAAAATCACAATCCTTCAAATACTTGAAAGCAACTATCATGTTGCTTCCAAGTCTTTTCTTATTTAGGCTAAGTAATATTTCAAATTCTTTCAATCAAACTTCACAACGTGGTTGTGAGTCTCCCTTTCCATTTTGGTTGCCCTCCTCTGGATATGTTCAAGCTTGTCAGTTTATCAGTTCATTCATTCATTCATTCATTCATTCATTCATTCATGTCCATCATTAGTAAACATAAGAAAACACATATCCACCAAATGTCCAAAATGATGGACTTGCATGTGCCATTTTTATGTCTGTTAGAACTGGAAAACTGGAATCCACTAAGTTTTTGGCTTCCTACTGGGCCATTTGCACACTCCCAAAGCCATCATATATATAAAAATAATTCCTGGCCTCTCTCTCAGGAGGAAGCTTTCACCACTACTTTGTTCTAATTTGACTCATTCACTGATGCCAAACCTCTCTGCATGCAATTTCTCTGGATTTGTAGAACATATTTTATCCAAGAACATTGAAGACTAAGTATTTTTTTTTAAATTAAATAGCTGTCACAATTGTTGTCATGGTAACAAGAAAGAGCTGATGGCAGCTTCTTTACAGCTAAAAATAACTGTAGAAAAAAGTAATATGCTTGGAACAAAATTCCTTCAGTCATACACTCTATCCAAGGAAGAAAGAACAAAGATGGAAGTAATGTAGCATCAATTAATCAACAAGAAATTATTAAGCACCTACTATGTGTCAGGCACTGTGGTAAACACTGAGGACATGAAGAAGGGCAAAAACACAATTCTTGCCTTAGAGGAGCTCACACTCTAACGGGGGACACAATACACAAACAGTTACATTTTTAAAAATATATTATATACATATATATAATTATGTAATATATGTATTATATGTAATTCTACATATTATATATTTTATATATAGTATATATTATATATTTATACGTGGTATATATTTTATATATAGTATACATATTATGTATTTTATATATAGTATATAGTATATATATTATATATTTTATATATAGTATGTATATAGTATTTTGGTTTTTTTTGTGTGTGTATATATATATCTATATCTATATATATGTATATAAAAATATAAACATAAACAGGGGGTAATCCCAGAAGGAAGGTATCACAGGACATCAGAGCTAAAAGAAATTTTAGAAATCACCTGGTCCAACCCCCTAATTTTATAGAGAGGAAAACTGAAGGTGAAGTGAAGGGACTGACCCAAGATCACATAGGAAATTAATGGCTAGGCCATGACCGAGATCTTCAGCGCAGAGATATCACCATACCTCAATTTTACTAATTTATGGATGTAATATTCAGCAGCAGTTCTTTGGCAGATAAGAGGTCTAGCTGTTGGAATTGCAAGAATGGTAAATCATATTTCTGTTCTCCATTCATACATTTATTAATTCAGCACACTTTTGTACATATGCGCTATGTGTGATGCATCACACTAGGTGCAAAAACAAAAGAACAGAGAAGGTGACAATGAACTGCTGCTTTTGCACCCCTTCTTTCATTTGATCTTCACCACTGGGCAATGAGGTAGAAGTCTCTGTTAAAAACAAACAAACAGACAGACACCTGATCTTCCTCTCTGCCTGTTGGCACCTTTTTCTACAACTTGGAGTCTTTGGCTGCTGAGTAGCAGCCGCTTCCCTGGGGACTCATACAACACAGGGCTTCCAGCTGTCCAGTATTTTTCAGCCTCAAAGAGAGATAGATTTATCTGGGATACAGAGATCAAAGACGATAGAACTGAAGAATATAATAAACATGGAGGAGTCTGCCATGTTTGTTTTGACAAAAATTCAGCACAAGAGTATGAGTCACTGTGAAGTGACCCTCAATTGCTTTAGATATGGCTGGGGGTAAATGCATGGTAGGGAAGAAGACTTGCTGGTAAAATGAGTATATTTGTATAAGTAAGTGACATTGTGGATGGAACACTCATCAGATAGAGTTCAAAACTAGCCTAGGCCATTTACTAGCTGTGTGACCCTAGGCAAGTCACTTAATCCTCTTTGCCTCAGTCTCCTCATCTGTAAAATGAGCCAGAGAAGGAAATGGCAAACCACTCTAGTATCTTTGCCAAGAAAACCCCAAATGGACTCACAAAGAGTCAGACACAACTAAAAACAACTAAATAAACATTACATTATGTTGTATTGCATTACATATCACAGAATATCATAATTATTATTACTATAATTTACCTTTTCCAATTTAATTGGAACATTTTTCCTGATTCTATCCCATTCAATGAGGAGGCATACACGTAGCCTGGGGTACTGAGAGGTTAAATCACTGTCCTGGGATCACACAGCCAGTATTTGTCAGAAGAAGGATTTGAACCTATGATTAGGTTGAATCTATGTCTCTAACTCTTAGGCCACAATGCCTTTCAGCTCAAGCACTACTGTTTCCATTTAATAGATATTGTAGTGGAAAGAGGCCTTGATTTGGAGTTAGAGAATCTGGATATGGCTTGGAGGCATCCCGTTTCCAGCTGTGAGACCTTGGACAAAGGCTGATTGATTTGTTTGGGTCTCAGAAGCTACATCTATAAAATGACAGAGTTTGTAGCTAGATGACCTCTATGTTCTTTTTCAATGCAAATTCTTTGAACCTATAGGTCAGGTAGCTGAGGCTCAGAAAAGTTATGTGATTTGTCCAAAATCACACAGGAATAATACATCTGAGACAGGCCCCAGATCTTCTGATGAGGCCAGTGATTTTCCCCCTTGCTGTTTGTTGATACCCAAGGCTGAAGGCTGATATTTTTTAAACATTATATTGATATCCTGAGTTCCTAGTAAGAGCCATCAAGTAAATAAAACATTGGGGTTAGAAAAGTAGCATCAGTGCAGGCACGGTAGACTTAGATGCTAACAGTTGATGGGAAGATGGATTATATATAAAAGAAGGTTGTTTGTTTGTTTTTTTTTCCAAATTTACTTCCTGCAGTGTTATGAGCCCAGACGAAAAACAGTAGCGTGAGGAAAGGAAGTTACTCAACAGCCCTACCCTTTTTCTCATTTGTCAATGACTTGGCAGTTATAACTCTGTGATTAAATTCCCCAGGGACATGAACTTTTGTTTTATATTGCTTTTGTTAACTCCCCATAGTCCAGCACAGCACTAGGCACATTGGAGGAGCCTCCTGAATTAAATTCACAAATATTGTGGATGACTGGGAAATTGCAGATTTGGGTTGGTTTCATGTGACCTTAGACAAATCACTTTGTTTTACAACAATTTGAAAGAGATTATGTATTTGGGAGGTGGGTATGGGTGATAAGGAGAACCCTGGCCAATTACTGAGTTCCTGGTCCTTCCTGATGGTCAAGGAACTCTATGCTCCCCCACAACTATTCATGTCAGCTTCCTCTCTCTGGTTTCTCTGTTCATTTTGCCCTGTTGTTCCCATGTACCCTCTGTCACCTCATTTACTATCAATAAAATGCCCTTTATGTATGAGTTGTGCCCTCTCTCTGGAAATCACTTTTATATATTTTGGGTTTAATTTTCCATGTACATATTATTCTACCTACTCCAAGAATAAAAGTTCCCTGAGGGCAGATAACTTTATATTCCCAGGCTTTAAGCATCATACCTGTTAGACAGTAGGGGCTTAATAAATGCTAGTTGAATTGGGTTGTTAAAAGGAGATTGAAATAATAGGAACAAGAACCACTTATTTTCATATAGCACTTAAAGATTTGCCAAACACTTTATGTACATTATTTCATTTCCGGTATACTATAAGGTAAAGTATTAAAAATTATCACAATTTTTCAGATAGGGACCTTAGGTCACAGTGAGGTTAAAGACATGGCCAGCTGGTGGTACAATGAATAGAGAGCACTGGGGCTAGAGTCAGGAAGACGTGAGTTCAAATTTGACCTCGGATACTTACTAATTGTGTGATCCCGGGCAAGTAATTTAACTTCTATTTGTCTTCAACTGTGAACCATAAAATGGAGATAATAATAGCACCTACGTTGCAGGGTTGTTGTGACAATCGAGATAATATTTGTAAAAGCTAATGCTTAGCATAGTGCCGGACACATAGTAGATGCCATACAAATGCTATTCTCCCTTCCTTTCTCTTCTCCATGGCCAGTCAATGATGAACTATCTGAGGCACACGCAAGCTGAATCTAGCTCTTCCTGATTATGTCTGGCACTGAGCCCTCACACAGATGGTCTCCGAGGCCCCTTCAGTGGTTAAAATAGCCTCTCCTTTCCCTATCTCTGGCAACTTCAATGCTTCTGTAGGGTAATTAGCAGAACAAAAGACCCTTTCCCAAGGAAGTGTTTTCCTGATTTCTATTATAAATCCCCTCCCAGCAGCAGTGACACAGATTCAGACTCCTTACCTTGGAGCACCTATTTGTATTTCAAAAGCCTCAGTTTTTTTTTAGCATAATGATAGAATCTCACATTCAGGGCTGCCCTCCTCTGATTTTTTTTTAAAGGCTATAATTGGTTTTTAATTTTCCTTATGTGCTCATTTATCACACCATCTTCAATAAATACCATTACTATGTTATTCCCAAGGCATTTTCAAATGTGCCCATTTGTATAACATAATTTGAGAGATTTGCCATGTAATGAGACTTCGATAGGCAGCATGGCATGGTGGATAGAAGACTGATCTTGTAGTGAAGAAGGTCCAGGTTCATGCCCTGCCACAGACACACACTGGCTGTGCAACCCTGAACAAATCTCTTGAACTCCCAGCACAGAGATAATTCTACAAGACTATGAGTAGCAGTACAGTTAAGTGATAGAGGGAGTTTTCTCATTAGAGAGTTCTTCATAGCAATGATGTCACAGATCTTAATTATTTTTATAAGATGGGGTTATAATAATAAAAATAACATTAATAGTCTGACATTTATGTGGTGGTTTAAAGTTTACATAGTGAATAACATACATGATCTCCCTTGATTCTCACAATGGGATTCATTTATAGCCATTTTACAGATGAAACCGAGACTCAGATGTTAAATGACTTCCCTCTGGCCACAAGCCTCTTCTGTGTCCAAGGCAAGAATTGAACACATACCTTCCTAACTTCAGTTCTAACACTAGCCACTCTGAAAAGAGAGCTGCCTGACTTAGAGGCTGAGGAAACCTCTTCTCTCCTCTCTGACACTTAGAGAAAGGGCAGAACCAGCGAATATTAACATCCAAATGTTGAAACAAAAATGGCAAAGAAAAGCATTGGAATCCTATGACACCTCTCTCCAGTGACAGGACAGCTTTTATTCTCATTAGAGCTGACGTGGGAATGGTAACTGCCTCGTAGCAGTGGGGTAAGCACAGTAATTTTTAAACCAAAAATCACTGCATGAATGCAAGGAATAATTATTACAAAAGTAAAAATTGGTCAAACACCCTTCATGGATCTTATTTCATGGATTTCTAATTCAACTGAATAGACTTTGGGATAGATTACAGGTTCTGAGAACTGGAAAGCTTCTTAAAGGGCATCTAGTCCAATGCACACCTGAAAAGCAGACTTTCACTGATGGGGAACCCACTGCTCTCTTGAGGCAGCCCCATTCCACTCCTAGATGTCTCTAATTGCTGAGATGTTTGTCTCAGATCATACAGGTATTAAGTAGCTGAGGTGCTATTTGGATGCAGGTCCTCTGACTTGACTCTGATCACTACATCTAATGCGTCCTACCAGGCCCAGGATCTACTGATAATAAACACTAATATGAAACTTGGTTCTGTGCCTTGGACTTCTATAAGTTAGCTAAGGCCTTGATTTCCTTGACAACCAAGAAGGGCACCTCCAGCCCCCAACTCCTCCTATCTCCACAGGGACCTGGAGCCAGCACATCTCAGGTCCCACCACAGAGCTTCCTGGCCAGCAGTGAAAAACTGTACTATCCTCTGTTACTTCATCCAAGAGAATGTAACTTAAATGAAGTGGTTTATCCAATGAAGGCAGGAAGGGCACGTGAGGTTCCCTGTGGTAGTTATTTTTGGGGTATTACTGACACTTTTGCTAATCGCATTTCACAGTTTCACTGATGGGGTACTGGTCCCTAGGAACATAGGACTTCTATCTGGAAGGAAGCTTGGGGATGATCTGCTCTGATTCACTCATTTTGCAGATGAGGATATGAAGGCCCAAAGAGGGTGGCATGGGTAATAATGATAATAGCTGCCATTTATACAGTGCTTTATACACATTATCTCACTTGTTCTGTTTCACAGAGGAGAAAATTAAGGTCCCTTCCCACTCAGAAATTCCAGGATTCTATAATTAATTCGTTTATCTTTCCTTGACATCAATAGAGAAAAACGGTCTTTTCTGAAAGCTGTCAAATGTATTTTAGCAGACGTCAGCTTGATGAGGCACTCCTCCCATGCCCCAAGTCTTTCAATAGATGTGAAATGGGGACAAAGGAGGACATCATGGAAGAGGTGGCACGGAAGCCTGTGAGCTGGGTGGAATGGACTTACTGTGTCAAGGGACGGAGTGAGGGGCATTCTGTGAGACAGGAAAGCACAGGACAGAAAGGAGAGGCAGACACCAAGCAATCCACGTTGGCTAGAACCAAGGGTGTACAGGGAAGGTGATATGAGCAGAGGCCACTGGATGACCACTCAAATGTGACTTAATCAATCAATGCAAAACAGTAAGAGCTGATACAGTGCTTTTCTTAGAATATTTCATTTTGTTCCCTCACAGTCCTATTATTAGGCAAGCATTACCATCCTCGTGTCCCCATCATTACAGATAAGGAAATGGAAACTCAGAAAATTCAAGTGACCAAGGTCACTTTTTTAGTAAATGGTAGGCCTAGTGCCCTTCTCAACTCTGCGATTATGCAATTCTAGGACCTCATGTTAAGTACCAGAATCAATGTATTTAGACTTAGAGTCCCTGTGTTTGAATTCTGACTTTGCTACTTATTATAGGTTGGAACCTTTGGCAGGTCCCTCTGGGTCACAGTTCTATTGTTTGTAAAATGATGATGATAATGATGATAAATAATAATTCACATTTACAAAATCTTTTAAAGTTTGCAAAAGACTTTACCTATATTATCTCACTTGATTCTCAGAACTCTGTAAGGCAGGTGATATTATCATTATTTAACAGATGAGGAAACTGAGATCGAGGGAGTTTAAGTGGCTTCTTAAGTGTCACAGTTAAGGTTAGAGACACACATCTAGCAGCTGAGGCTGGATTTCAATGTGGTAAATATACTAGATAATTTTTATGGTACATCTCCCTTAACATGTTTGTTTCAGTTCCCTCATCTGTAAAATGAGGATCTACCTCCCAGTATTGTGAGGATCAGATGACATAACATTTATAAAGTACTTGGCACAGTGGCTATTATCTATGGCTTCTTCTAGCTATAAATCCTATAATCTTGATTCTGGAATAAATAGTCAGTGTGAAATCCAGATATCCCTAGAGAAGCAAGTCATCCTGGAAAGTACTCAAGTTGATTGGGGCACCTCTATAATTTGAGGGGGTGGGAGGAGTAAGCTAAAGGGAAACCCACGTGGTCCCAAATGGTGTTTTAATAAAGACTTCTCTGCATAGGGAAAAAACAGTTGAAAAGCTAGGCACTGTCTGAAGGAAGCTTTCCTAAGGCATGCTAAGTAAATGAGTGCACAGGAAGATAAGCGTGGGATACCAAACTGTAATCAAGTGAGCAATCAGAGTATCCCTCCTGTGATAATTACATAGGACCCAGGGAAGTTGTGTGTACTATCAAGTCATCTTGAGATGTTATGAGCCCTACTGTTAAGATACAGATAGACTCGAATACTTTTACCCTTCCTTGTTTTATTGCTCTAGAATATTAGAATCACAGAATTTCAGACCTGGAAAGAGGCTTGAGAGGTTGTGGAGTGCCCAAGATCTACCTGAACCATTTATCTTCAACAGTTAGTTGCCCTGTCTCTGTCTCAAGAAATTCAGTGACGGAGAACTCATGCATTCCCAAGGAAGCAAATCAGATAGCTCTAATTGCTAGGAAATTCTTACTTATACTGAGCTCAAATCTTTATCCCTACAACTTAAACTTACTGCTCCTAGTCTTGCCCCCAAGCATCCAAGCAGAACATGTCCAATTCATCTTGTATGAAAGATAACTATTGCATTTGTCCTAATTTGTGATATTTCAGGTACAAGCATCTTCAACTGACCCTCACCATCCTGATTTTTAAAAATTTGTTCAATCGTTTCAGTTGTATCCATTTTTTTATGACCTCATTTGGGGTTTTCTTGGAAAAGATACTGGAGTGGTTTGCCATTTCCTGCTCCAGTTTATTTTACAGATGAGGAAACTGAGGCAAACAGGGTTAAATGACTTGCCCAGGGTCACAAAGCTAGTAAATCTCTGAGGTTAGATTTGAACTCAAGTCTTCCTTACTCTAATTCCAGAGTTCAATCCAATGTGTCATCTAGCTCCCCTTCTCACCATACTGGTCACTCTTTTTTGAATGAACACCATTTTCTCAATGTCTTTCCTAAAATCCTCCCAATTCATCATTTAATTAGGCCTGAAAAATACTGATTTTATTAAAGTCTGGCTATATATTTACAAGAAAAACCCCTACTAACCTTCTGAGACATAGGTTTCTCTTGTATTTTTAGCTTTTGTTTCTGAAACAAAATGGCCTTGGACAAACCCAATCTCATAGGAGTTCATACTCAAATAGATGTGAAAAATCTTTGTCCACTACTTTAGCATTTGCTAGAGTACAGAGAGAAGATTTATTCATGACTCTCTTTATGCACCTGTTTTCTTGAAGGATTTCAAAAGATACTTATTATGTGACTGGGATGTTACAAGACCCTTTTGATGGAGAAATGCAGAAAATGTCACTACAGGTAAGTGGTGAAATCATGCAGGCTTTAAAGGACAATACTAAGAAGCATGGAACATAGGAAGGTATCTTAATAATGACTCATAACAACAGTCAACATTTGTATAGCACTTACTATGTGACACTCATTGTGCTAAGCTCTTTACAATTATTATCTCCTTTGATCCTCAAAACAACCCTGGAAGGAGGTGTGATTATTATCTTCATTTTATAGATGAGGAAACTAAGGCAGGCAGGATTAAATGGCTAGCCCAAGCCGAACACTACACACTGCTTCATCTAGCTGCTCATGAAACATAGAAAACGGTACATCAGAGATGGAAGGGGTCTCAGAACAGAGAACAGAAAAGGTCAGGTACACAGAGGTGCAGGAAGCACAAGATAGAAGTCAACAGTGGAAGGTACCACAAAACGTAGAAGGTTAGAGCACAAAGGGTCCCTGAAGATTAACACCTTTGTTTTAGAGGCAGCTTGTGGTGCAGTAGATGGAGCACCATGCCTATAGTCAGGAAGATCTGAGTTCAAATCTAACCATAGCTACTTACCATCTGTGTGTCCATGTAAAATAGGAATAATAACAATACTTACACCTCATGGGACTTCTATGAGGATCAAATGAGATAATCTTTGTAAAAAGTGCTCAGTAGGGTGTTTGGCACATAGTAGGTGCTATATAAATGCTAATTCCCTTCCCTCCCTACAGACGAGAAAACTGAGGCCCAGAGACTTTCCTAAGGCCACATACTGAGTCAGTGGCTGGGCTGGGCCCAAGACCTAGGGTTTGTGATTGAGTTCTTTCCAATACAATAATTATTTTATAAAACATAAAAACAAACAAACAAAAACAACCCTAAAAAAATAAAAGTAAAAACCTATAATCCCAATAGTCTACAACACAGTCCTGCTTTGATGCTTTATGAGAGCATGAAGTGATGCTTGCTTCTCCAAGGCTATGCTAATGGTCCTTCCAAAATGGCACCAACTTGTCTTTCTAAGTTTATTTTGCAGCATCCCTTTCACAGGCTCTGCTCCACCTCTAGTTGGTCCTTGTAAGATGGTGCCAAACTGTCTTTCTAGTTTTATTATACAGCAATCCCCTTCTTGTGCTTTACAATTTATGCAAACGAGCTTGCCATTCTTCTTCCATGCAACATTTCATCTCCTATGTTATGTCACTTTCTCCTTACCTCTGTCCTTTAACACCCCTAGCTTCCTTCAAGGATCAGTTCAACGCCACCTCTTCCTGGAGGCCTTTCTGGATCCCTCTGGTTTTTCTGCTTCCTCTCAGAAATTCCCTTGCATTTATTTGGTACATGTTTTGCATATGCTTAGAATGTAAGCTCCTTGAGGGCAGGGGCCATTTCATTTTTGTTTTTGTATCCCCTGAGTCTAGTAAATGCTTGACACTTAAATGATTGTTTATTGATTGATGCTGCTATCCCAGGTCCAGTCTTGCTACATCTGTAGAGACTCCTTACTAGTCTGCAAGTAGTACCAATAGTTTTTCAACTGCACCAATGTTTGACTGGGAGTCAGGAAACCCTTGGTTTGAATACTGTCTAGTGAGCTATGTGACCCTGGTCAAGTTGCTATGAAATCTAACATCAGTATAGGTAGAGCCACATTCTTTATACCTAAAAGAGCAGTGATCACCAGAGTACAAATAAAAATGTACCCATAGGTCTTCACATACTCTTGCTTTGGCAAGGTATTTGCTCTATTTTCAAGATCATGTTGCCACTCTAAGTTATCAAAAGTGACATAATTTGGTGGCAAATATTAGTTCAACTAAAAGACTTTTAAGTACAAAAAAACTGCTCCCTGGGCCTCAGTTTCCTCATCTGTAAAATGTAGAGGTTGAACTCTATGATGCCTAAGGTCCCTTACTGATCTAAATCCATGATCCTAAGATCTATAAAGGTTATCTCTTAAGGCACAAAGCAGTTGTGACCCATTTCACTGCCAATACAATCATAAGTCCTTGAAAACTTGGTCCTTGAAACTTCAAAAAACTCATCTGGAGTATGACTTTGTATATTCCTTATACACTTTAACTGGATGCTTTTTAAAAACTTTTTTTTCCCCCAGTTATGAGCCTGGCATCATTACAGATGTTAAGATCTACAAAGTCGGTAGTTTTTTTTTTCCTCTTTAATGACTACAGAACTGCTTAGGTAATTAGAGATAATGTGAAAAGAAGTGCTTTGATACCTTTATGATGTTCTTGTCCTACAAACCACCAGAGTCAACAAATTGACAGCAGAGCAAAGGAAGTCATTCGTACCAATTCCTTGGCACTTGTCCCTGTGCAGACTCAGAGTAAACATCCCCAGGATTCCATTAGAATCATAGAATAATAGAGTTGGAAGAGACCATGGAGATAATGTCATTATTTCCTCCTCCTTCATTTTACAAATGAGGAAACTGAGGGCAAGCATGGAGAAATGACTAACCCCCAGTGACACTAGTTATTAAAAGCTAACTGAGGAGTCAGTGCAATATTCTGGAATGAACCCTGGAGTTGGAAGCAGAAAGTCTTGCTTCGAGATCTGGCTCTGGTTCTTTGTAGTCCTATGGTCTTGAGCACAGTCCAAGTTCAATTCTCTGACCCTCAGCTTTCTGACCTGAAAAATGGTAATAATGACAATATTTTTTTCCTCTCCTTACAGAGAAGGGATGTGAACTGTCAAACAACATAAGCATGGCACTTGAGAAATGTAAGCTCTCATGAATCTTTCCCCATTGAGGTTCTGCTATACTTTATCAAGGAATGACCCTGAGTACAGGGTCATGGAATCCCAGCTAGAAGGACCTTGAAAAGAAGGTCCACCAAGGCCAGGACAAAAATTCCCTACATGACACACTCAACAAGTGGTCATGTATCCTCTGCTTAAAGACCTTTCCAGAGAGAGGGAAATTATTCCCTTCCAAGGAGGACCATTCCACCTCTGAAGAGCTCTTTCTTGAAGTTTTCACAGGCTTTCTATGCAAGTAGAGCTCAGGCTCTGAGAGATCCCCTAAACTTAGAATGATCGGGTAATCAATTTAGAGATGGAAGGGACCTTTAAAAACCAAACGAGTCCTAACTATTTTAGAAATGAGGAAACTGAGGTACAGAGACATTAAGGGATGTAGGATCATAGGTTTAGAGTTGAAAGGGGCATTGAGAATCCATGGAGTCCAACTTCCTCTTTAATAGATGAGGAACAAAGGCTCAGAGAGAAGTGACTTGGTCAGACCAACACAGTTGGTAAATGTGTGCAGGAAGCCCACAGGTCCAGGAACAGATTTTGCCTGCTGCCCAAAGTCCAGTTCACATAATATTCAGAGGTTCTCATCATCAGAAGAATGGTTATTGAGTGTTGCATTTTTTGGGGTGAGGGGTTTGGCCAGAGCAGCTTTTGAAAATTCAACCTGTGTTTGTGAAAGGAGCATGTCCATCTGCCAAATTCCAGATCTGGTAAAGTGCCATGTTGTTGTTGGTATTGATTTATCCCTTTTAAACTCATTGTGCTTGGACTCCATTGATTATAGAAAACCATAGATCAGATATTCAGAACTGGATGCGTTCTCTGAGGTCATCTCCCTTGACTCACTCATTTTGCAGGTGAAGAATGTGATGTCTAAAAGAGTCAAGTGACTTGTCCAAGGCCACCCAGGAATCAAGTGGCAGAGCTGGGATTTAAACCCCAGTAGCCTGACTCAAAATCTAGCTCTCACATTACCTTGTAGGAAAAATAGTAAGTAAAAGAACAAGAAAATAATAAATAAAAGAGTAAGAAAATAGTAAGAAAAAAAGATCATCTTAAAAGGACCCCATCTGCTACTTCAGGATGGGTGTGGGAATAGGCTATGTATGTCCCTGGATAAGCATAATACAAGAGAGGAAGTGATAAGATGGCAGAGTAGGTCAGAAAATTCCAGAAAATTATAAGGGATCCATAAAGATAGACTCTTTACTTTTTATAGATGTAAAATGTATGTCTAAGATTCTTATTAATAATTGGGTAGCTCATAAGAAAGACTGGTGTAAACCTGAGTATGATATGAATTTAAAAAGTAAAACCATTTAGGAACAGCTAAAAAGAATATTATTTTATACAAATGAAGTGCAAGAGGAAGAATCGATGCAGAGGAATTAGATGGGGGAAGCGGGCTGGTAGTTATAGTAACTTACTTTTATCGGGAATGGGTTTAAGAGGGAACAATCATATATATATATATATATATATATATACATATATATATATATATATATATATATATATAGGAGAGTATTAAAGTCTTCTAAATTCAGAAGAAATAAAACAGTAGGGGCTTAGGGAGGGGGGAGAAGACAAGGGAGGGATCTTTAGAGGGTAGGGTGAAGGAATAGGTAAAATAGGGGTATAGAAAGGTGTTTAGATTTATAGGAAAGGGAGGATAGGGGAGGAATTCTTGGAGGGGGGTAGGCAAGTGATAGGAGGGCAAAGTAGTGGGTAAAAATAAAGTAGAGGAGGCAGGAGAGACAGGAAACAGATATGCACAAAAACAAAGATCAGGAGTAGAATGTTTGGGAAAGTATATATCTATATATGTGTGTATATATGTGTATGTATATATCTATAGCTATAGAGAAACATCTACACTTTATTGTAGCCTTCTGGGGGGTGGGGGAGGGAAAAAAAGAACAAAGTTAAAAAGCGCAGAGCAGAGAACAAAAGAAAACTTACAAGGAAGCAAAGAAACGATGGACAGCTCTCAACACGAGTATTATTTATCATACAGGCTTTCTTGAAATGAAAATTTATTGTTACATATTTTGTAATATGTAATGCGTATTACATATATTGTTACAATATTGTTGCATATTATATTGGTACATAACTCGTGTTCTGCTATGCACACAACAAGCTTTTTTCTTTGTATTTAAGTTCCAATATTTAAGTTTATGATATGTTTTTGTTTCTTTTCTCTATTTAGTATTTGTGTTCTGGGCCTTGAGTCTAAAACAAAATTTAAAAAAAAGTTAAACAAAATTATGAGAAAAAAAGACAGGAAGTGGCAGGGGTCAAAGAGAGATCCAGACAAAAGAAGAGTGACCAACAACTTGCTGCTTAACTATGTGGAAAGGCAACACAGTGGGTGGGGTATGTGAGATGTCTTGAAGGAAGGGAAGGATTTTGAAAGACAGACAGCAGGGATTATATAGCACATTTTTCCAAGGGAGGGAAATTTGGGTGCTAGTTGTGGGGGAACGAGACATGATAGCTTTAGGTATTTAAAAGACTGCTATGGAGAACAAGGATTGGAATTTTTCTGCTGGGCCTCAGGTCAGCACTAATAATGATGGATGAAAGTTACAGTGAGGCCGATTTCAGTCTGATGTGAGGAAAAACCTCCTAATGATTAGAGCTTTCCAAGGTAGAACAGGTTGCTTTGGGAGGTAGCAATGCCATCTGTTGGGGGAGCTAAGGGGATTCTTGCTCAAGTACAGCAGGTGTATGGAAGGTCCTTCAAGTTCCTTCACAACTCTGAGATTCTTTGACATCTATAGGAAATATAAATTATGTGGCCCTGCTGGGGACTTTGAGGACTTGAAGTCTCTGAAAGTCAGGCCTAAAGGACTCCTCCCTTCCCCCCCAATGAAGGCTATCTTTAGGTGGAAGAAATACACGTCGATTTCTACTGTGTTCAAAGAAGTCTGCAATGGCTAAAACAGTTTTGCTTTCATGCTAGGAGATAGAATTAATTGGGCCCTAGCTCTGGCCCCTCCAAGGGATTGAGAGCTCAACATTCCTGTTCTCTTGCTGTTCTGATTAGAGCTAGAAGAGAATAATTGGCCCTGGTGGAGGGCTGGGGGTGGTTCCAGAACTCACTTTGCCTGTCCTGAGGCCTCATTCCACCTTGATTCCCAGAGAATGGCTGCATGACTGAGCTGTGCATGTCCAGAGGCTCCTGTGTTGAACATTCTGGAAACCAATAATTACAGCCTTGCCAGGCCCCAGGTCATGCTGTGGGTCTGCTTCATCCTCTAGCCAGCCTTCCATTTCAGTACTTATAGTACAGTCAGAATTGCTAATGTTCTCATGCAGGCCTCCTGGCCTAGGGGGACAGAGAGCTGGCTGAATCTACCTAAGGAAGGGTGGGAGGAAGACTAGGCTTTTGCAAATGAGACTTCTGCTCCCAGTATTGGATGATGATGTAAAAATTACTGCCCCCAAATCATTCCTTTTATTCAGAGTTGTCAGCTCATTACTCAAAATGAAATATGGGAAAGAGGGTCGGTCACTGCTGAAGTCAACAGACTTGTATTTTATTACAGTGTCACAGGTGTTTTTGTTACATCACATAAGCTTATCTCATTAATGTCTACATTTTTGGAGCAGTTGGCTCAGCCCCTGCTGGGTTCTTTTGTTTTGAATCTGTATTTGAAGGCCACATCTGGTATTGGTTATTTGCTGTTGCTGGCATTTTGTCTGTGTAGAATGGTATATCTGCTTAGAGCTTTACAAAGTATTCTGCATATGTTCTTTAGTTGGATCCATACAAATACCCCTGGAAAGCATGCCTTGTCACTATGTGTTATTTGTGGACTGAGGTTTAGGAACGTTAAATGAATCATCTAATGTCCAAGGGTAGAAAGTGGGGCAGCTGAGACTGAAAACCATGTTGGCACCAGTTAGGTGGCCAGGTAACAGTGAGATGGGCCCACTTTCGGATCGGTTTAGGACATGATCTTCAACTTGTGTTGCTGTCTTTTTGGTGAGGTGAAGGAAAGAAAACAAGTAGAATTAGGGACCTGAAATGTTCCTTGGGAACTAGAGATCAAGTGGAAGTACAGGAAAGATAAAAGTTTAAGAAGCAAAGAGGCAGATCCAAGAAGCTTCATCTAACTGGAGAGCAGGTTAGGACTGGGCATGGAGCAAGGTTAAGCAATGTGCTCAAAATTTATCATCATCTTTCAGAAAAAACCTGGAAGGACTTACATGAACTAATGCAAAGTGAAGTGAGCAGAACCAGCAGAACATTGTACACAGCAATAGCAACATTGTGTGATGATCAGCTATGAATAATTTAGCTCTTCTCAGCAATATAATGATCCAAGACAATTCCAAAGGACTCACGATGAGAAAGAACTGATGGAGTCTGAGTGCAGATCAAAGCATACTATTTTCACTTGCTTTATCTTTTTTTTGTGTTTTTTTCCCTTTTGGTCTGATTCTTCTTTCACAACATGACTAATATAGAAATATGTTTTACATGATTGCACACATATAATCTATTTAAAATTCCTATCTTTTTAGGGAGGGGGAATATTTGGAACTCAAATTTTAAAAAAATAAATGTTAAAAATTGTCTTTACATGTAATTGGAAAAAATAAAATACTATTAATAATTCTATCATCATCATGGACAATTGAACCTGAGAATTCCTTACCTGCCAAAGTTGTCTTTGGATGATCTGGGAAGTCCTTAGCAGCCCCTCTTTTGGCACTGACAGAAGCTCAGCTTGACTAGTTACTGATACTTAGCTGGGCTCTTTCATTTGTATCAGAAGCAGTGTGGTACAAAAGGAAGAAAGCACACTGGTCCTAAAATCAGGAGATCTGTGTTCAAGTCCCAGTCCTCCTAACTTTGCTGCTACAAGCAAGGCCCTTAAAATCTCTGAGCCTCAGTTTCCTCATCTGTAAAATGAGGATACTATGCCTATAGCACTTACCTCACAGGGTTGCTGTGAAGAGCATCTTTTGCCTCTTTTTTCTATTCCTAGTACTTAGCAGAGTGCCTGGCACATAGTAAGTACTCAATAAATGTTTACTGATTGAATAAAATGTTTTGAAACACTCCATAGAATTGTGAGTGATTCTTAACCCTCAGGGGACAATATTTAGGAAAAGTGGACAGGAAATCTCTGAAAAGGTGGAAAAATATATATTACATAAGGGAGTTCAAAAGTCTAGGCCTCTAACTAGATGGGCTAATGTTACGCTTTTCAATCCCAAGCTCCTCAAGGGACCTAGTGATTGAATGTGGACAAGCTGCTTTTACTGTGTGCCTGTGGCCCTTGCAAAGAGAAAATGCCTTTGAAGGGCAGAGCAGCACTCAAGATGGCTTTGACTGACTAGCAAGTATAGCATTCTAAAGAGTCTTCTATTAGAACTTTAACCCCCATAATTCTATGCAGCCACACTCTTCAGTGTGGTTATATATGCATATTAACAAAAGAGCACACTTCTTAATCTTTCAGCTTTATTCAGTCTTGCCACGAATCCTCTCCCCAGTACTGCCTCCCACCCCGCCCTGGCCCCCCAAAGAGTACAACTGAAAGAATCCTGGATTTGTAGTCAGATCAAATATTAGCTTGGCTCTCGCTACCCATGGGACCCTGGGCAAAGGACTGAACCTTCTTGGGACTCAGGTTCTTTCATTTGTAAAATGAGGGAGTTTAGAGATCTCCAGTCCCCTTCAGCTTTAAATCTATGCTCCCATACAAACAGATTACATTCATTTGATAGTCAAGAAAAGTTTGAAATGGATTGTTTTATTCAAAAACAGGACAGCAGGGTAGTGAGGTAGGAAGAGCATTGAATTTGAAGGGAAGGTATTACAAGATCATTAGATTTAGAGGTGGAAAGCATCTTAGAGAAGCCTATTTATTGGGATAGGAAAGTATATTTATAAGTATTTTCACATTACAATCTACAGCATATAAACAAAACAAGAGAGATGCCCAGCTGGAAGGATGAAATGGATGATGAGCTCCGGAAACACTTTTGGGGAGAATGAATACCAAAGAGTTTAGAGAAAACATAGGTGGAATCAAATCCCATGGCTTAGATTTCTTCAGGAGGACTTGCAGAAGATGGCTAGAATGCCCTCAAGAGGGAAATACTGAAGATGCAAGCCCATGGGATTCCAGCGAGATAGAAAAGCAGAGGATTGTCTAAAAAGATGGATGTGGCTGCCCAAGGACCTCACTGATCAAATCAAGTTGTAACAAAACAAAACAAAACAAGAACAAACAAAAACCCAAGGGTCCCACACTCAAAACTTCTAGGAGGTGAAAGTAAAGGCAGGTTATTGAGTATGATGGAAAGCTACAGAGTTTTGGAGACATGCTCCAGTAGGTCTGAGTAGGTCAGTCAACAAACCTTTATTAAGGGCTTACTATATGCCAGGTAGAGGCAGCTAGGTGGATCTGTGGATAGAGTGCTGGGACTGGAGTCAGGAAGACCTGAGTTCAAATCTGGTCTTGGACACTTCCTAGCTATGTGACCCTGGGCAAGTCATTCACCCCCATCTGTCTCCATTCCTCATCTGCAAAATGAGGATACACTGGGATAAGGAAATGGCAAAATACTCTAGTATCTTTGCCAAGACAATCCCAAGGATAGTACTGACGTGTCATGGTCCACGGGGTCACAAAGAGCCGGACATGACTGAATGACTGAACAACAGAGTACCAGTTATGTGCTAAGTGCTGGGGGTATAAAGAAACACAAAATAATGGGGTCTGCCACCAAAAAGACCATTCAATCAGGGGAGACAACAAGCAGATAACTATATACAAACAAAATATATATAGTTTAAATGGAAGGTACTTAGAGGTAGGAACTGAGGGGGTGGTAAGGCACAGGACTAAGGAAGGCCTCCTGCAGAAAAGAGAATCTCATCTGAGTCTTGTAGAAGTCAGATGTGACTTTGTGGTTACACAGCCATCATTTGTCAGAAATGGGACTGGGACTGGGATATTTCTGACACCAAGGTCAGTTGTCTGTTCACTACATGTTATTATTTATCATGTATACACACCCACACATGTGTATATCCATTTTGGGCAGCTAGGTGGTACAGTGGATAGAGCACTGGGCTTAGAATTGAGGAGACTCATCTTTGTGAGTTCAAATCTGACCTCAGAAATTTCCTAGCTGTGTGACCCTGGGTAAGTCACTTAACCCTGTTTGCCTCAGTTTCCTCATCTGTAAAATGAGCCACTCCAGTATCTCTGCCAAGAAAACCCCAAATGGGGTAACAAAAAATTGGGCATGACTGAAATGACTGAACAATAATAACAAATATATACATGTATATGTGTGTTATAGATAAAAATTATAGAAAACACTGCAAACTCCTTTATTTTCCATTAAAGCTTCTTCAGATAATTTGCCAAAATTATATATAACCACTTTCCCCGTAGATCAGTGGTTCTCAACCTTCCTAATGCCGTGACCCTTTTATACAGTTCCTCATGTTGTGGTGACCCCCAACCATAAAATTATTTTCATTGCTACTTCATAACTGTAATTTTGCTACTGTTATGAATCATAACATAAATTTGCAGGATGTATTTAAATTGAACATAACCCACAGGTTGAGAACCGCTGCCCTAGATTAAAAAACATACTCTTTTGGGGACTTTCAAAAATAAGGCTCTCAGGATCCCCTTTCTTGCTCCGGGTTCACACTATCTGTGTCTAGTCAGAAGGAATGCTAGTCACCCAGGAAGGAATGGAAAGCAGGGACAGAGAAGCAGAGGGAGTCTCTGCCAGCGTAATCAAAGCTCTCTAGCCATGGAGTGGAGTCATGCATTATAGATGTAGAAGCCAAGGAATGCATGAATGCTTGAGTGAACACTTTAGAGAATATTTTACTTGGGCTTCTCAAGACCTTGTCTTTTTCTTTTCTTAACTTTGTCTCTGCTGACTTAAGTGATGAAACAGGAAGATAAAACTGTGGTGAACTGAGGCATTAAGGTCTAATGAAGAAATACCCAGCCTTGCCACTTAGCTTGGGAATGCTAAGGCAAGTTACTTAAGCTCTCTGAGCCTCAGTTTCCCCATGTATAAGGACAAAGATAAAGAGTGGTGCAGCAAAAAGAGATCTGGCTTTGAAGTCAGGAAAATCCTGCCTCTGACACATACTGGTTATGGGACCTTGGTGAAATCACTTAATATCTCAGTACTCTAAGTAATTCTTGAAGATTAAAGTTGAAGATCAAGTGCTAATCCACACTGGTCAAGGGAGTTTCATCTCCTAGGAGTACCCTATAGCAATAAAATCACAAGACTACTCCCTATCACTCTACCTACCCTAGAGTGGGAAGAAAAATCCTGCCCCCTTCATATAGTTGGTTTGAAGTATGCTTTGTTAACGAGTAAGCCGCATGAAAATATGAGCTATTCTTATTTCAAGACTTTCAAGATGTATGTCTTTGTCAATGTTCACAACTCTACCTACGCAGACTACAATCCCTCTTCACACCAGAAGACAAGCTAATAAGTTATTGTGGCCAAGGAAATTCTAAACCCCCCCAGCCAACCTTGTGGGTATTAGTCTTCTGAGATAACAGACACACAGACCAACACCATTCTTCTTTCCAGGTTTTTACAGGTGAGCAAAGATCTGTCAGAGCTTAGCCTCCACTGGGTCATATTCCAGGTGTCCCCAGAAACCTCAGGTTTGGGGGTGACCCTGTGCTCCGGAAGGCTCTGTTAGTGGAACTCAAGTGCTGACAGGTCCTACTCTGCCAGAAAAGCTTTGGTTGCAGGCGTGGATCACTGCAGTGTGAGTTCCCGTTAGTGTGGAACCCCCAAGCTGAGTGTGAAAAGGCTGACAAGATCTTACAAATCAACTCATGATTTTACTTTATTTTTTGGCCATTGTGACCCATGGGAATATCTTTTTAAAAATACACAAACAACAATGAAAAAGATAAAAGAGACATTTGGCACTTACATGTATGTGTTTATGCATGGTTTCAGTCTAGTGTATATGTGTATATGATTTACAGTTTGATATGGAGTTATGTTTGTTTTCAATCTGTTTCATATTTGTATTCATATTCATGTTTCAGGGTCACCTCCATATACTGTGTGTGTGTGTGTGTGTGTGTGTGTGTATGTATTTTGTTGTTGCTCAGTCACTCAGTCACATCTGACTCTTCATGACTCCATGGACCTTATGGCACTCAGGTTTCCCTTTCCTTCTCTGGATTCATAATATCTCTATCTACTCAGAAGGCATGAAAGTAACCCAGGAAGCAATGAAAAGTAGGGAAAGAGAAGCAGAGGGAGTTCTCTATCTATCTCCCAAAGTCTGTCCATGCTCATGGTCATTGCTTCCATGGCACTACCTAACCATTTTATCCTCTGCCATTCCTTTTGCTTTTGCTTGCCTCCCTCCCTCTTTCCCTCCCTCTCTTCCTCCCTCCTCCCTCCTTTTCTCCCTTCCTCCCTCTTTCCTCCCTTCCTTCTTCTCTCCCTCTCTCCCTCCATCTTTCCTTCCCTTTTTCCTTCCCTCCTTCCCTCTTTCCTTCCTTCCTTCCTTCCTTCCTTCTCTCCCTCCCTCCCTCTTTCCTTTCTCACTCTCAACTCTGTTTTCAGTTCAACCTCAAAAAATGTTGACAGATAAGGCTCCTATGCTGCAGGCTAGCTTGTGTTTATGTAAGCATGATAAATCAAAATGAATTCTGTTTAGTAATTCTACATGATTGATGTGTCCTCAGAAAAAAATGCTCCATATTTTACCAGCAATTTTATATACCCCACAAGAGATTTTTTAACAGACACAGAAAAGAACCAAAGATATTCTAGATCTTACTATTATCATAATTATTATAAATATTGTCAGGATCAGAATGTGTCAAGAGATAGAGTCCTTCTCTGCTACCTCCTCCTCATAGAGAGGGAACTGGACTTCTTAACTTTTGTTTAGTAATCAACAAAGGAAGGAAAAGTAAGATGTCTGCCTACTTATGACTCTTGCATATTGATGAGAATAAATCCTTGATAAGGAAGCCCAGTCACCCACAGAAGGGACACTGGTATTGACTTTTGGCTTAAATAGGACCACTGGAATGGGGGTGATGGGAAACCATGGTCAGACTGCAATAACTGGTTATTCTGGGAAGAGATAAGATGTGAAGAAATTAGCCAAATTTTCTAGAAAGCTCCCATAACAGCTTGCTCAGGAGCACACATAATTAAAATGGCAGCCACTCAGGCATTTTCTGATTCCAAGAGTCTTGAGAACCAGGTCAGCTATGGTCTCAGTAGCATCTCATTAAATAGCACAAATGTCCACCATGATAGACATGTGAGAGGAATGACAGACTCTATCTTATTATTGGAACCCTCTCACCACCCTTGTCATCATCCTCTGGACTCTCTTGTGATTTTCAATGTCCTTTTAATTTAACTTAATTTTTGGAGGGGGGGAAGTCAAGGCAGTTGGGGTTAAGTGACTTGCCCAAGGTCACACAGCTAATAAGTGTTAAGTGTCAATGTCCTTTTTAAAATGAGGAGCCCAGAAGTGACCACAACATTCCAAATACGGACTGGCCATTCTGGACATATCTATTAATGGAATCTAATCCACTGGGCAAGTAATAACTTCCGGCAACTCCCCAGGACTTTTCTGCCAAGTCACAGATGGGTTATAATCTGCATCATTACTGAGTTCAAACTCAGGGAATTTCCTATTCTGAAGAAATCAGATTTCTCACAAATTTGTTTAGGATGGCATTAACTTTTTTTGGTTGCTATCACATAATGATTCACTGAGTCTCATCAGTCTATGAAAATCCCAAAGTCTGCTTCATGTAAACTAGTATCTGGCCTTACCTACCCTGTCTTTGACTCAGTTTCTAATCTCAAAAAGCCATTTAAATTCTCTGGGTCACAGATTACTGATTTGAAAAATTGAGGTGGTATCTCAGGAAAATTTAACCTCCTGGAATCCAAGAACTATTCAATTTTTGTCTTTGTATCTTCAACACCTAGCCTAGTGGTGTTTGGTACATGGGAGATATCTAAAAAATGCTTATTGAACTGATTTAAATTCTAAGGTTTTTTCTGGCTTTGACTTTAAAAAAACAAATTCTAGAATATAACAGGTTCCCATCCTATGGAGTCTTCCAATTGCAGGATCCCACAGCACAGCTGAATTATTTCACTCTTCAAACAACAGAAGATAAAACCAACAGGGGGGTGAAGGCTTAGGTGGATTACGAGACTCCCTCCAAGAGCCACATGAGAATAGGGAGCTTGCATGAGGGCAGGAGTGATGTCTCCTAAGGTGAGAGAATCTGAAAGGACTTAAGCAAAAGAAGGTCCTTTTCTCAAAATCTGCCTTGTTGGGAGGAAGACCAATGTGTTCAGGTCTATTTTAGAGTTAGGCTGGTATAAAACTGATTCTTGTAACTGATATAAGGCTCTCTGTTGTGACTCAGCTCAAGCTGTCTTGTGGAGATCCCCCCTGTTCTTTAACTAAAATCAAACTTGAAGGATACACGACAGGGTGAAATTCTGTCCTGGGAGGAGTTCCTGGAAATGTCAATCCCTTTCTCCATTGTTTGATTGTGATTTCACAGATCAAAACATCCTTCCCTTCCTGCCCCCCACTCCTATCCCCATATATGTTGTCTCTGCCCTTATTAAAATGTAAACTCCTTGAAGGTGGGGTCTGTATACTTTGGTATTCATATCTTCAGCACTACGGCCAAGTGCTTAATACATAGATAACACTTCATAAATTTGTCTAAATGGATTAATTAATTCTTACCTCCTTCTCAGTCCTACAGTCTAGTGAGTTGATAGGTTTACAGGATGTTGAGGCCATCTTAACTGGACCCCACTATTTTTAATCCTCAAGTATCTTTATCTAGGGACGGAATAATTTTGGATACAAATTCTTGTGAATGGAGAGGATTATTATTCTTTCAGAAGATACTTTGAAAGTGCTGGATTTCCATGGGCCATTGTAACCCATAGAGCTGTCAGTTTCCCCCAGGATATAATCCCTTGTACAGTCAAGTAGACAAGCATTTGTTAAGTGACTACCATACGCCAAGCTCTGTGCCAAGTGCTGAAGCTACCAAGAAAGGAAAAAGACAGTCTCTGTTCTCAGGGAGCTCACAGCCTAATGGGGGAGATGATATGCACATAACTATGTACAAACAAGATATAATCAGAATAATTAGAGATAATGATTGAGTAAAGGCACTAACATGGAAGGGCATGGGAAGGGCCATTGCAGAAGGTGGGACTTTAGCTAAAACTTAAAGGAAACTGGGGGGCGGAGCCAATATGGCGGCATAGCAGCAGCAACATATTGCAGCTCTCACATAGCCACCCCAATTTACCCATAAAATAGGACTCTAAACCAATCCTAGAACTCCAAAACGCACAAAAGATACTTCTCACTAAAGTCAGCTCAGCTACGAGGAACCATATCAGCACTGCGAACCAAAACCAGCCTGGCCTGAAGTCGCGGCTGTGCCCTGGGGGCTGCTGGATGGGAGGAGTGGAGGAGCCTCTCAGGTGAGCAGATTAGCAGCAGCTGAGAGTGGGAATTGTGAAAGGGGGAGATAGGCAGTCAGGCCAGAAGGCCTCCAGAGCAGAAAAGCAAAAGGCAGAGGTTTTGCACCCGCCTCCACGTTGCAGCTTCCTGCCCGCGGCATGCAGGCAGCAGGGGGACTGAGCAATTGTTCTCAGGCCAGTGCTCCCGCATTGAGTGGCCTGGATCCGGATCGCTGTCTTGGGCCTCGGTCTTGGAGTCCTTGCTATCCAGTCAGCCAGAAGTAAATAGGAAGAGTTCCCAGCCTCTTTCTAAGAGCTATGGCAGCTGGGAGGACCCCAGCAATTTGGGACAGAGCTTTCCCTTCTGGAAGCAGAGCCCCACAGAGATTTTAAAAAAAAAATCACGGTCTGAAGAATCATGAGTAAGAATAAGCATAACAAGCAAAGTAAGAACAGCTCCCAAACCCTTGACTCCTTCTTTGGGGAAAAGAAGGATCATGGGAGAGAGAGGGAGGAGGAGAGTGCAGCCAGAGTGCCCCCACCAGAGG
>CM053582.1:149003500-149034388 GCA_028627135.1 Pseudochirops cupreus | reverse complement strand
TCAGGGTGCCGACTTTTCCCCCTGAACTAGGTAAATGATATTTGATTGATTAAAGTAAGATTGTTAACCCATTTTGAGTTGCTTTCCTTTAGAAAAGCAGATCTAAGAACCTGTGCTAGTAGCGGCCCTAGGTATGCTACGGTGCTTGCTGATACACCCATCTTGAAAGAACAGGCCAAAATGGGTGCCCTGCTGGCTTGGCCTCGGAGAGCACAGGGCTGAGCTCATACTGCCATACACAATAAAGGAGGCATTTGTTATTATCATCATTATTCTCTTTTAAATGATTGGAAAACCAACAAAACTAACAATTAAGACAGGCTAAGAAGTCTAAAGAAATTGTTTTTATCATGCAAAGTGGATCCACATAATTTTGAACACCACATCTTCAAATCAGAATAGAAAAAATTTCATTGAAAGAAGACTATGGTGTTTATGGGAGAAGAGAAAGGCCACTTGAGCTTGGCCAGCTGCTCTCCCTCCCGTTTTCTTTGCTTATTTACTCTCTTGAGGTGCTGAAAGCATTTATTGTATAAAATTGTGGGTACATTTGCATAGAAACAATCCAAAAGGATTCTATTGGCACAATAATAGAAAAAAACCTAATTAAATTCCATCTTTTGCCATACGCCATTGAAGCCTCTGCTCATTATTCAGACAAAACCTCAATAACAACAATCCCCAGCACAGTGTCGCATTTCCATCTGTTTTTTTCCCAGTGACTTGTTGGCCTCAATGTCTAGGCTGGCTAATTTAACCTTCAACAAGCCCTGCAACAGAGATAAGCATTGCTATCCTATACTTCAGGGGCTTAAAAGGTACATGGAATGAGTGGCACGCACCAGCATGGAGAGAGCCTTGGCCTTGGAATAAGTGACTTGGGCTCCATCTCTACCATTTATTATCTGTGTGACCTTGGGGGAAATCACCTGATTACTCAGAGCCTCAGTCTGATCATTTATAAAATGAGGAAGATAATACTTGTACTGTATCATCATACTGTCACCACCATCATCATAACAATGACAGTGACAGCAACTTACAGCGGGCTCTGTGGTTTGCAGGTGCCTTCACTCACAATTGTGTGGGAGGCAGGTAGTAGTGAAAGTTTATGGAGGCTGTTGGAGAGGACATAGATGCACTGGGCAGGGGACTGTACTGGATGACCTCTCAGGTTCCTTCTAACTCTAGAATTCCATGATTCTACAGATATTTACTTTTATACAGGAAGGAGTTCCCTAATTCTTTATCCTACTTTACACAGTGGAAAGTCCACTGAAGAAGGAAGGAGAATCAAATTTCTCTGGACCTGTCGTCCTTGCCATCAGATGACTTATAAGGATACACATGACTGGGGCATGGGCATCGGCGGCATTGGCAGCCTCCTCATCATCATCATCACCATCATAGTTAGCATTTATCTAGCACTGACCCTATGCAAGATGTGCTGAATGCTTTATAAATATCTCATCTGATCCTCACAAAAACCCTGAGTGGAAAGTGGTATTTACTATCTTCATTTTATAGTTGGGGAAACTGAGGCAGACAGCCATTAAGTGACTCGCCCAGGGTCACATAGCTAAGTAACTATCTGAGACTGGATTTAAACTCGGGTCTCTCTGCCTCCAAGCTCAGCACCTAGCTGCCATTCTACACTCATTTCTTTACAGAGAAACACACAATATATGCGTTCTGTCTTAGGTCTACCTATTTGCTTTTGATACTCTCATCAGCTCCCATGAATTCAACTGTCATCTCCACAGGGTAGATTCCCACATCTACATATTTAGTTTTTACATCTCTTTTAAGCAACAGTTCCATTTCACCAACTACCTGATAAATATTTTCACCTGCATGTCCCATTGGCATCTCAAATTCAGTATGTCATGTGTAAGAATCATTAGACTAATAGGACCAGTGGTTATAAGATGATTCCCCCTGCCCCACCAGATCTCTCTCTCTTCGTAATGTTCTTTTATTTATTTATTTGGTTAAGGATACCATGTTCCTTCTAGTCACCCATCTTCCTCCTCCCTCATATACAACCACAGAATAATATATTTAGACCTGGAAGGGAACTTGGAGGTAATTTTACAGATGAGGAAAATAAAGCACAGAGAGATTAAATGACATCCCTAAGGTCATACAACTAGTGACAGAGCCAAGATTTGAACTCAGGTTCAATTGAATTCAATTCAGTTGAAAAATCTAATACTATTTCTAATACACCAGCTTGTCATTCTACCCAGTTGCCAAGTATTGTTGACTCTGCCTCTACAATTACCACCCCTTTCTCCTCATTCATGTGGACACTATCCTAGTTCAGATGTCTTTTATTTCTTGCCTGGACTATTATTCCAATAGCCTTTTAGCTGGGATTCCTGTTTTCCTCCTTTACCTTCCACACAGCTGCCAGACTGGTATTTCTAAGGCCAAGAACGCCATCCTGCTCAAAAAAGCTCACAGGAGTCCTTGTTGGCTCTAGGGTCAAATACAAACTTCCGTGTTTGACATTTTAAGCCCATCGTAGGCTGGCTCCAACTGAATTACACATTACTCCTTTCTAAATATTTTATCTTCCAGTCAAATTAGGCTAATTGCTAGCCCCTGAACATGGCTTTCCATCTCTATCCTGGTGCTTTTGCATAGGCTGTCATACGCCATAGCCAGAATGCTCTCTTTGCTCATTCTTACATTTTGGAATCCTTGTTTTATTCTTATTCAGTCATTTCAGTTGTGTCTTACTCTCCATGACCTCATTGGGTTTTCTTGGCAGAGATATTGGAGCAGTTTGCTGTTTTTTTCTCTAGCTCTTTTTACAGATGAGGAGACTCAAGCAAACAGGGTTAAGTGACTCGCCCCGGGTCACACAGCTGGTAAGTGTCTCAGGCTGGATTTAAATTCAGGAAGGTGAAGGTGAGTCTCCCTGACTCCAGGCCTGGCACTCTATCCACTGAGTCACCACTCTGTCCAGTCCTATACATAAATAGAAATGCCCTATAAAACAACCTCAACCAGCATTCATTCAACCTCTTTGAATAATAAAGAAACTACTACCTTTTAAGCTTTAATTCTAGGTTTGGAAAGCTCTAAATTTTAGGAATATTTTCCTTATATCAAGCCAAAGTCTGTTTCTTTGCAACTTATAACCACTGGTCCTATTAGTCTAATGATTCTTACACATGACAATCCTTCCAATATTTGACAATAATTATCATATCCCACATAAGTATTTTTGTCTCCAAACTAAACATCTCAAATTCTCTCAGCTAATCCATGTGTGGCATGGTCTCCTGGACTCTTGCCATTCTGGAATTCTTCCTCAAGTTATACTCCAGTTTAGCAATGTATTTTTTCCAAAAACATGGCAATCTGAAATGAGCATAGTTCTTGTATTCCCCACAACACCTGGTATATTACTGAGTATATGGGAAGTTAAAAAAAAACCCAACAATTGTCAGTTAGTCACTCTAGCAATCTCCTATTTCTCAGGTTGCTTAATTAATTTAAACTATATGATCTGCCACAGCTAGGCATGGGTTTAATGGCCAAACTTCCATTGATCATTTATAGTCGTATGCTCAGCGGGGGAATGGGGGGTAGGGAGAACGGAACATGAAAGAAAAGGGGTGGATGGAATATTGACTCATTAGACCAAGTATTAGACTAAGGCTCAAAAGAGAGAGATGATAAATAGAAATTGGTCCACCAACGGAGTCAGGAAAAGTTAATCGTGTAGCCCAAATGACAATAAATAGAAGCCCTGGTAACAATAAATTGAAAGATTACTAGATTCTCAGGGTCAAGGTGAAAGTGAAGTGTTAGAACAAGGCAGAATGTTCACAAGGCTAAGTGGTGCTATGGATGGAGTGCCAGGCTTGCAGTCAGGAAGACTCAATCTTTGTGAGTTCAAATCTGACCTCAGACACTTACTAGCTAGCTGTGTGACCCTGGGGAAGTCACTTATCCTTGTCTGTAAAATGAGCTGGAGAAGGAAATGGCAAACCACTCCAGTATATTTGCCAAGAAAATCCCCAAAGGGGTCACAAAGAGTTGGGAATGACTAAAATGACTCAACAACCAGGAAAACCCTAATAAGATAGTAACTCTCAGCTATCAACGATTTAATTCAGTTCAGTTCAACAGCTCCATATTAAAGGTCTTATGTAGAGGGCAGTGTATTTGGCACTGATAGGATTAAAAGTCTATATAAGATATAATGCCTGATCTCTTAGAACTTATAGACTCTGGAGCAGTGGTTCTCAACCTTCCTAATGCCGTGACCCTTTAATACTTGTATGTGGGAGTATCTGCATGTGGGCAGACCCACCGGAGACGGATAGAGGAGGGTATCTTGGTTCCTAAGACCATTGGAAATATGTGTTTTCCTATGGTCTTAGGTGACCCTTGTGAAAGGGTCATTCAACCCCCAAAGGGGTCACGACCCACAGGTTGAGAACCAGTGCCCTAGAGGAAGGAAAAAAGAGACACAGACACAGATAGGCCACTGGATGGCGCAATGGATAGAGCACTGGTCTTAGACTAGACAGGAAGACCTGATTCTGAATATAACCCCAGATACTTAATAGCTGTGTGACCCTGGGCAAGTCCCTTAACCTCTGTTGCCTCAGTTTCCTCATCTATAAAGTGGGGATAATAATAGTATTTACCTCCCAGGGATGTTGTGAGGATAAAATGAGATACCATTTGTAAAGCACTTTGCAAACCTTACAGAGCTAGAGAAATGCTACAAAGAGGTATATAAGTATAAAAGGGATGGAGATCCTATTATATAGATACATGATGTGTGGTTCAGAATTTCAGCACCTGGATCACTTGGTTCAGTCTTTGAGAGCATTCAATAATAGTTCAGCTTCCATCTCTATGCAAAGAAACTGGTGGGAACATAACAAATCAACATATTTCTCCCCTGGCACTAATATATTCCTCTTTGCTCCCTGTTCCCCAACTACCTCCCAAAGTAGGTAGGCAACAGAATTTAAGGAAGTATATATTTATTAACAATGGAATAAAACAGGAAAAGTAGTGTAAATAATATCCTTGTTCTAGAGCAGCGGCTCTCAACCTGTGGGTCGCGACCCCTTTGCAGAGGTCACAGGGGTCGCCTAAGACCATGGGAAAACACATATTTCCATGCTCAACACTGGGGTCCTCTATCCGGCTCCAGGAGGGTCCGCCCATAGGCAGACACGCCCACATGTGAGTCATGGGAGTATTAAAGGGTTGGGGCATTAGGAAGGTTGAGAACCACTGTTCTAGAGTTTGCTGGTTTCATTCCTCTTCCTTACTCAGGCTGCCAGAATCTATCTTGTTGTACCTTCAATAGATGATAAAATATTTGTTGTTATTGTTGAGCTGTTTTCAGTCATGTCTGACTTTTCATGACCCCATTTTGTGTTTTCTTGGCAAAGATACTGGAGTGGTTTGCCATTTCCTTCTCCAGCTTATTTTACAGATGGGGAAACTGAGGCAAACAGGGCAAAGTGACTCACCCATGGTCACACAGCTAGTAAGTGTTTGAGGCCAGATCGAAACTCAGGAAGATGAGTCTTCCTGACAATAGGCCCAGTGCTCTATCCACTATGACTTCTATCTGCCCTTAGTTGTATCGATTTGAATTATTATAATTATTGTTCCCCTCCTCTGAGTCTCGGTTTCTTCAGCTAAATTTAAAATGAGATCAGATTATATGACTTCTTACAGTTCCTTGAAGTGCAAACAACAGAGACAATTCATGCAAAAAATATTAGGGAATGAAATGGAATAAACATTTACTGCTATGTTCCCAACACTGTGCTAAGGACTTTACAAATATTTTTTGAAACTCACAATAACCCTGGGAGGTGAGTACTATTATTATCCCCTTTTTACGACTGAGGAGACTGAGGGAAACTCAAGTTGGGTGACTTAATGCAGGGTCCCACAGTTAGGAAGCATCTGAGGCTGGATTTGAATTCAGATCTTCCTGACTCAAGGTCCAGCATTTTATTCCCTGAGCCACTTAGAACAGGTAAAACTTGACAATGATTAGATACGGAAGATGAGAGACAGGTAGGAGTTAAAGATGATCCACAGGTTGTAAATCTGAGTGACTAGAAGAATAGCTCTTCTCTCAACAGTACAGAGAATTTAGGAAGGGACAGTCCTCACAACAGATGTAAGGGTTTAAATCTATCATCTTGAACTATAATTGTACCACCAAGGAATTGTCTAAAGCAGCAAATGGAAACAGATCCTCCCTTGAACCTCTTCACTTCAAGTCAAATGTGTGAGAAGATAAATATCTTAGATGAACAGAACCTACATATGAAACTCGTTATTCCTATTAATTATTAGTTAATAAGAAATGACGTGCCTGAGAGAAGCAATTTCCTTTCAACAGAGAAAAATATAACTCATGTCTCTCACAATTTGGATATTCTTAGTAAATGCATTAGAATGTCAAAAAGTCATTGGTGAGAGAAATGTTAAATCTATTTCCACAAAGATGAAGGATCTTCAGTTTCCCTGAAACCCTGGCACAAAAGGCAGTGACTTATGCAAACTTTCACTTTGTCAATTTCAGAATATGAGTCAGAATGAACCTCAGAGGCCAGTGAGCTCAGGTACAGAATTTTGAGCTAAAAGGGAGACATTATCTAATATAATGCCTTTATTTTGACAGATTAGGAAACTGAGGCCCAGAGGTACTCAAGGATGTACTGAGCTAGAATTCAAACCCTAATCCTGTGATAATAAATTATTGCTCTATCGTGTCTAACACATTCAAACAAAAAGGGATCATTTCCTTTCTAATAGTTTTGGTAGGTGGTCATCTGGCATCTTCTTGAAGGCTTCCAGTGTTAGAGGCCCCTAAGGTGGCCAATCCTACTTTAACTATCAGAAAGTTTTTCCTTTCATTAGGATAATGACATGGCACAATATAGAGTGTTGGTCCTGGAGTAAGGAAGCTTCTTCTTCCCAAGTTCAAATCTAGCCTTAGACACTTATTAATTGTGTGACCCTGGGCAAGTCACTTAACCCTGTTTGCCTCCATTTTCTCATCGGTAAAATGAACTGGAGAAGGAAATGGTGAACCATTCCAGTATCTCTGTCAAGAAAACCCAAAATGGGAGTATATAGAAATCCATCCTGCCCTACAAGAAAGTTTGGGGAGATGGGGGAGGATATAAAAGAGAACAGATTGGGGGAAGGGGTAGTCAATAGGCTCATTATCTTGGTGTGGGGATAGGGGAAAGACAAGAAGAAAATTTGTAACTCAAAAGCTTGTGGAAATGAATGGTGAAAATAAAAAAAAAACTAAAAAAAGAAAACCCAAATTGGGGTCACAAAGAGATGGGCACAACTGAAAAAGACAACAACAAATTCTCCTTTCATCAAGCCAAGTCTCTCTATAACTTCTAGTCCATCCCCTTTGCGATCCAGGAAAATGATTCTAATCCACCTTTCGCATGAAGGTTCTTGAAATTTTACTCTGAACCAAACCTTTCTAGCTTTTTCAATTGATCCTCACATGGCCGGGTCTCCAGTCCCCTCACCAGTCTGGCCGGCCCCCTTAGGATGGCCTCCACTTTGTTCACATCCTTCCTAAATTCTGATACTCTACCCCAAAATGATCTGACCAAGACAGTGTATATTAAACTGAGAAACGTATGTGTGAGACATACTACGTATTTTAATACTTTACACACAGAAACATTCGCTGCAATTCCCTCAGCAACATCTCATATGTCCTAGCACAGCAACATCTTATATACGTGGTGTCCCAAAAGTCTTAATGCAGTTATAAACTTTAAAGTTTAATGCTTAAAATTGCAGTAAGACTTTTGGTTCTAGGACAGATACTTGTAGGGCACTGATTGCCAATGTTTTCGAGTATGACGACCTGCTTTTTAATGTCAACAAATTTTACAAAGCCCTGCTTGAGAAGAATTGTGCTATTAATGTCTGGTGACTGAAAAAAAATACATGATAAAAAAGAACTACAAATGCAGAAATGCTATTTTACATGAATTTAGGCTTTTTTAGGGCAATTTGGTGGCACAGTGGGTAGAGTGCTGGTCCTGAAGTCAGGAGGACTCATCTTCCAGAGTTCAAATTCTTACTAGCTGGGTGATTTTGGGCAAGTCCTTAACCTTGTTTGCCTCAGTTTCCTCATCTGTAAAATGGACTGGAGAAGGAATAACAAACCACTCTGGTATCTTTGCCAAGAAAATCCCAAATGGGGTCACAAAGAGTTGTACATGAATGAAAAATGACTGAACAAATTTTATTAATAAAATAGCATCCATGTAAATATGAAAAACAGTCTACATGTGAGATCTCTGGTTTTGAAGTCAAAGGACCTAGGTTCAAGTCCCATGGCTGCCACTTACTACCTATGTGACCCCAATTAAGTCATTCACATGCTTTGGGCCTTAGTTTCCTCACCAATAAAAGCAGGGAAGGTCCCTTTCAGCTCTCAAGGTTCCTATGTTCCTAAGAGGTACATTTGCTTACTGATTATACTGAGTCACTTAATGAGGTGCCTGCCCTCTTTTTCTTCACTCAGGGGCCTCATAGGGGTTTGTGTCCCTGAGGTGCCTGGTAACCAAGGCCCAAGGAGGCAAAGAAGGAAACATGAGCCTCGTGAGCCTTGTGGCAGTGGTGGCTGTTGGGAGGGACAGTAAGTCTGGAGGTCACCTTCAACACCTCATTTCACTGGAGATGCTGTTACTGTAGCTGTGCTGGGAATCAGTTCAGATCACAATCACAAACCCTTCGAAGAGTAAACCTCTGCATTATTAATGAACTCCCCAAACAGTTTCCTTAGCCTGGAAAGCCACAAACATGACACCTTTGCTTCCTTCTCTCTCTCTCACTGCTCTGGAAACCACAGATATCTTTTCTTTTCTTTTCTTTTTCTCCAAAAAAACTCCCAAACCAAACCAAACCAAGCAAACAAAAAACCCCAGAAAGAAAAGCAAAGAGTGAGTTAATAATTATTCTGAGTTTTTCTAAGATCCATTTGCAATTTTTAATCTTTAAACTCAGAAATTTCAATAACTTCAGTTGTAGGGAGGATAGAAATAATTTTAAAATGAAGCTTGAAGGCAAATTGGATTTTCTTCACATAAGTGATGTGAATGTGAATTCTCCTTACGAGGTTAACTTTTTTGGTTTTATATTTGAAATCCTATTGTCAAAGCCTCTCAAATACTGGTATTGTCAGAGCAGTAAAGATCTTCAAACTAGCTGACCATCTGCCATAGATCTTCACGGAGGAGATCTACGTTGACGTATATGTTGGACAGTATTATACAATCAGATGCTGAGAGTGAGAAGGGATCTCAGGGGTCATCTCTTACAGCTGTCTCAATTTAGAGATGAAGAAACTGAGCCTAAGGGAGGTGAAATGTTTGGTCAAGGTCATACAAGTACTAATTTTCAGAGGTAGGATTTGAATTTGTGTCCTTTGACTCCAGGGTCAGTGCTTTTTCCAACTCTATTACTGGGATAGCTAAGTGGCTCACATTGGGCCTACCTAGAGTCAGAAAGACTCGAGTTCAAATTCAGTTTCAGATACTTCCTAGCTCTGTGATCCTGGGCAAGTCACTGACTCTCTGATTGCCTTAATTTCTTCATCTGCAAAATAGGGATATTAATAGAACCTATCTCCTAGGGTTGTTGTGAGATCAAATGAGAAAGTATTTGTAAAGCACTTGATGTTAGTTTATTATTATTATTTTTACCACTCCTACTACCATTACTACTACCACCAGCACTTCTACTACTACTACTACTACTACTACTACTACTACTACTACTACTACTACTACTACTACTACATCAACAATTTCATCTAACTCTGAAACTCTCCGTCCTGTTTTGTTTTGAAGATTTGGCTAACACTGATCTTCTGAAATAGAATTATGATGACTAAAACCCTTTGACGTTCTCGGGCCTAAGACCTCAGATACTTTGATGTACAACACAGAACACTATCTCATTGACCCAGGCCACATCAGAGGATACAAATAATCAGAGAAAGAAATTTAGAAAATCAGACCCTGGGAATTGCCTTGCCCTGTCACAAAGAGGTCTCATTTTGTCTTTCTGTTCTCTTGTCACAACACTATAAATGTTATTTTAGGAAATACCAGCCTAGAGGCTGGTTATCTAATATGGTACCTTCAAGCTGTCTCGGAGGAAGGGTAAGGCAGATTTCCTTGTTAGGGCAATTGGCAGCAGTGGCTGTTATACCAGGGGCAGCTAGGTGGCGTCATAGTGCACAGGGTGCTGGACCTGGAGTCAAGAAAATTCATCTTCATGAGTTCAAATCTGGCCTCAGACACTACCTCTGTGACCCTGGTCAAGTCACTTAACTCTGTATGCCTCAGTTTCCTCATCTGTAAAATTAGCTGAAGAAGGAAATGACAAATTGCTTTAGTATCTCTGCCAGAACATGGTTGAAAAAAATGACTAAAACTGAAGCTGTCATCTTGCTCCTCCAGTTCTACTGCCCTGCTTCCCTGCTGTAGAAAAACAATAAAGTTACTGATATGTAGTTACCTAAGCTGCCTCCAATAGCTCTGTTCCCCTTCTGCACCCATGAGTCTATACTCTGGTATCGTTAGAGGATCAGAAAATGTATAAACGGAAGAGCCCGTAGAATTATCTTGTCCAACATACTCATTTTCCAGCTGAGGAAATCAGGGCTCTGAATCACAAAAATAAAAAGTAGCAGAGCCATAATTCAAACTCAGGTCTTTTAACTCAAAGTCCTAGGCTTATTTTTACTCATTATATCATCTTGACTCTTGATTTTTTCTTTCTCATTGGAATTCAGACTTAATTCTCTTGCCAAACTGTTATAAAAGGCAGATCAATGTAGTTTAAACAACACTATTAGAACTATAATTGTTACATCATGAGTTTTAGTCTTTTATGAGCTATTTTTATGATGGTAGTGGTGGTGGTGGTGTCTTTTTGGAGAGGATATCTGTGATAGTTTGGCTTGTGTGTAAACTGGATTTAAGCAAGGCCAAGGTTGCACAAAGTTGTCAGTCTCACTCTCTCTTCCAGAGTCATCAAAGTTCCAGTGGCAGGACAAAAGTCAGGATGCAGTGGATGATCTTGGCATCTCATATGTCTGACCAAGCTCTTCAAGCCCTCTTCATGGCCACTGGGGCAAATTGTCCTCATCTGCCCATTCTACCAGAAAGTCTTTCTAGGGTAAAGTGAATCCCAAGGTTCATAACAACTTAATCACAAACATTTGGAACACAATTCATCCATACATAGGAAGCTGCCTGTATGAAAAGCATTACTGTATAACGCAGTTGCCTTAAATCTAGAGAATTAGCACTTAGCATGGTGCCTTGCCCATAATAAATGCTTAAATCAATGCTTGTTGACTGCTGACTGACTTTAAGATACCATAAGGCGGTGGTTTCCATAACACCTACAAGCTAAGCAATGAAAGCCAAAAAATGCATCAGCATTTTAGGAAAATCCTAAAATTCACATCTCAGAGACCAGACCTTCTTGGAAGTGAAGAGGATAAACTGGAAAAGCCAGCATAAAAGCTTCCCACTGGCATTTCCACCCACCTGAGGATCTGAAGAAAATGAGTGAAAGGGTCCATGTGTTTTCCCTAGTGACTAATCCCTCTGTCTCTAAACTGGTTTATTTATTCAGCCAACTTCATGAAGAGGGAAGAGTGGCATACTTAGTGGAGGGATTTGAGGAAACAGTTGGGTAAGCACATTCTTCTTAATTTTAAGATCATGGATTTTGAGCTGGAATGAATCTTAGAGATCATGTCATTCAGCCCCCTCATTTTGTAGATAAGGCAATTCAACTCCAACTTTCCCTTCCCATAAGTACACTAAAGGTACTTTCCTTTTGAGATCACTTCCCAGTTTGTCCATAGCCTTTTAAAACATCCTTACAATTTAAATCCCTAACGAGAAATTGAGACATTAGACATAGGATTACAGCCTCATTTTACAGGCTCGGTGAATAGATGGCTGGGCCTGAAGTCAGGAAGACTCATTTTCCTGAATTCAAATATAATTTCAGACACTTACTAGCTCTGTGACCCTGGGCAAATCACTTCACCTTGTTTGCCTCAGTTTCCTCATCTGTAAAATGAGCTGGAAAAGGGAACAGAAAGCCACTTTAGTTTCTATGCCAAGAAAATTCCAAATGGGATCACACAGAGTCAGATATGATTGAAACTACTGAAAAACAATGAAAGGTAATACAGAACATTTAGCCTGCAGTTAGGGAATTCAAATCCAGACGCAGATACTCTGTAGCTGTATGACCCTGAGCAAGTCATTTTGCTCCTGTCTCAGTTTCTTTAGACATAAAACAGGGATAGTTATAGATAAGACACCACTTATCTCCTAGCGCTATTGTGAGGATCTAATGTGATAATAAGTAGGTGCTTAGTCAATGCTTGGTTCCTTCTTTCCTTTTTAAACCTAAAAAGGCCATCTTAAAGACCCATTTCTCCAAAGATCCCCTTGCTTTCTACACTCCACATGCTGATGAGATAACTCTCTTTGATAATGAATTAAGGTTCAAAGTAGTCAGAATCAAAGCTGAGTAGCCTGTTCTTTTACTGAGTATTTATGCACCAAAGAGCTGACATGGATCATCGGTTGTCCATTGGACACGTGTTGAGACCATGAAATTGTGAGATCAATGACATTTATCTTTGAAGAACTCTTCCCTTCTTTTTAGTTGCCCTTTCCTCACCCTGGTATCCACATTTCCCCTCCAGGTGTCTACCTTGTGTCCCATTCCCAACTGGCCTTGCTCCCATCTGGCTTTGAAGAACTGTAGAATCACAGAGTCACAGAATGTAGAAGTTGGAAAAGAGTTTCAAGGCCATCTATTCCAATAACTATAAGTTGGAGAAATGAAGCCCATACAAGTGAACCTGGGGCTAATAAACGGGGGAGTCAAAGCTAGTTCTCCTCTACTCCTACTCCAATGGGCTTTTCACTGCATCATATTTCTCTGCTAAAGGATTAGTTAATAATGTTGTCAGTTACTAATCTTCCTAGGGGGCACAGGGACTTGTAAGTGCCAAGCAAGCCTTTGAAACCTAAAGAGATCTCTCTAATGTTGGCATTTAAGTCACTATGACCAGTGAACACGGAAAAGTTTTGGTTTTATCTTGTGCTCCTCAAATCAATTGCTCACTGCTGCATGGGCCTGCAGGATCAAATAGAAACTCATCACCCTTCCCTTCTAGTCTTGGCTATCCATATAGCCTATAAGCAAGCCACACTTTCCTACTTGTAGTTTCTCTAATTTGATTCCCTACTTGCCATCTCCATTCCTTCACATCAACCCCATCTCTGGAATTTACCCCCTTGCCTCTGCCTCTGTTTTCTTGGTTTCCTTCAAGACTCATCTCAAATCCCATCTCGTGCAGGAGGCCTTTCCCAGTCTTCCCGGCGACTGCCTTCCCCTCTGAGTGTATCTTCCATCTGCTCTCCGTGAGTGTATGCTTAGTTATTTACTGTTAGAATGGCATCCTATGCTAGAATGGCATTCTTTGTGGTGCAGGGATAAGTTCTGCCCTTTTCCTATCCCCAGGAATTAGCATGGTACCTGGTACACATTAAGTTCTTAATAAATGTTTGTTGTTTTCTCACATCTCAATTTCTGAGACCCTCTGAGCTCAGACATATTCCATTCAAAGACTCTATGTTCTGCATACTCATGAAGTTGACCTATTGTTAGTTAATATTCTCCACAGTACCAGAAAATACAAACATATGCTTGCATGGATATATGAAAGTACACATGAAGGCACAAAGAATACAATGCTTTAATTATCCATTCCCTTCATTAAGTTAAGTCATACATAAGATGACAGGGGGATGATTTTTTTTACTACCCATAATTCTTCTGAACCCCATGGAAATGCTGCTTCACTATCCACCAATGAACCATTTTTAGTACCTGGGTTGTGAAGACAACCAATGAATAATAATGGCTAGCATGTTACTAGAAACACAATTTCCCTTAATCAGGGAGAACAACAGTCAGTACTGTTGAGTAAAATCCACCTCCCAGTCATTATATCATAAACAAGATGATTAGCACTTGGGTGGGAAACATTTGGTGGCAAAATCACAAATGCTAGAATTGTCTTTCTGTTGCTTGGATACCAAGTAAGCCAAATACTCCAAGGATCTGTCTTTAAACCTTTGCTTCAGCAAATGAATGCCCTCTTCCTTCCTCCTTGACCCTCCACAGCCTAACCCACCTTCAAGATTTAGCTCAAGTTGTACCTTCCCTGCAAAGCTGTCATGTCTGGAATATCTCTCATGGAAGCTTGTCCAATGACAACACACTCATCAATTTCTCTCTTTTCAGATCCCACCCATGTTGTGTCTCTTGTACACACACAATGCTGTATTACTCCCTCATCCTTTCTGGCAGGCTACATTTTACTTCCTAACTAGGATGTAAGCACCTAACTTAAGATGGTTTTTTTCTTAATATACTTCATTATGATTAATTGATAATATAATTATGTACAGGCAACACAGCATAGTTGATAGAGGACTGGCCTTGGAATCAGGACAACTAGGTTCAAGTCCTGTTTCTGATACTTTCTAGCAATGTGACCACGGTAAAAGTGATCAACATTTCAGTTCCTCCAGGCAAACAGCTAAACCAGGGATTAGGGAGCCTTCACCCTTGAGGCTGCATGTGACCCTCTAGGTCCTCAAGTGCAGCCTTTTCATTCAAGACTCATCTTCCTGGATTCAGATCTAGCCTCAGACACTTAGTAGACTTAATTCCTGGGTAAGTCACTTAAACCTGTTTGCCCCAGTTTCCTTATCTGCAAAATAAACTGGAGAAGGAAATGGTAAACCACTCTAGCATCTTTGCCAAGAAAACCTTAAATGGGATCATGAAGAGTCAGACACGACTGAAATGACTCAATCACTTTCTGATTACTAGTCCAGCAAGATATTTATCCAATGTCCTACCTAGTGACCTGCATCAGCTGCATCCTCAGCATCAGCTGAAGAAATTTCCACACTGGGATTTCTTCACACGAACGAAATCAGATTCACTTTCACTCCACACCCTCTCCCCCCAAATCACAAATAATATTTCAGATTAATGTAGCACTTTAACACTTTATAATTTATTTTTCTTACAACAATGCTTTGAGCTAGGTCATACAAGTATAATTATCTCTAAGGTGTTTTATAGCTTCTACAGGACTATTATTACTCTTAATCAAAAAACTATTGATGAATTACTTATGGTTACAAAGAAATTTCACATTCGTTATCTCATTTGATCCTTATAAGAACTACTTGAGGTAAGTAATAAGGAAATTATCACCCCTGAAGCTAGGTGAGTCAGTGAATAGAGCACTGGATCTGGACACAGGAGAATGTGAATTCAAGTCCAGTCTTTGGTACTTACTAGCTGTGTGACCATGGGCCACTGTCTGCCTCAGGTTCCTCAGCTGCAAAATAGAGATAATAACAGCATCAACTTCCCATGAGTGTTGTGAGACTCCAATGAGATGTTTATAAGCACTTAGTAGAGTGTCTGGCACATAGTAGGTGGTAATAAACATACTTGTACTCTCCCCTATTTTATAGGTAAAACCAGTGAAGTCCATTTGACTAGTAAATGGCAGGCAAGGCCTTAACTCCAGGTATTCTGGCTCAGAGTCCAGTCTTCTTTCCACCATACTGCCTCTCAAGTGAGGGGGTAGAGCTGTTGGAATCCAGCGCAATATCATTAATTTAGTCCTGTCCATCCAACATTGCCAGGTGGAGCTTCAGGATAATTTTCATCATCTTCGGGCTAGGTGGCAGGGCTGGGAGAAGATTTGTTCTCTGCAACCTAGATATCAAGTGGGTGGGAAAGAATTCCCTGTGGATGCTAAGGCTGTCAAAAAGGAAAGACTTTCACCTGAGGGACTCTGCTTATTCGGATGGCCTAATTAACAAGCTGGAAAAGCTCTAGGCACTGGCGCATCTTCCCAAAGAGTGAGGAAGAAGAGGCCCTGGCAGCTAGAGCCAGTGATGACAGATGGCAGCAGTCCAGGGGCAACAGGCCCAGCAGCAGACAACAGCAGCATGAGCCAGAGGCAGCTCCTGAGAACAAGGTGAATGAATGGAGCAGCAGGCTACACTGAGGAATCCAGCTCAGGGCCAGCAGAGAGAGTCTTGCCAGGTGTTCCTGTGACACAACCCTGAGATCATGAATGATGTTGGCATAACAGCCCCTTTTCCTTTGGCAGTATAAAAATCTGTTGCACATTGGGCCCCTTTATCTACTTTCTCTTACTTGGTTATCCTAGCTTAACAAAAAGGTTTTTCCCTCAAATTAATTCATTTTCTAACATGGTCTGGTAATCAATCAATAAACATTTATCAAGCCCCTACTATGTGCCAGGCATTGTGCTCAGTACTGGGGACGTACAGAAGAGATGAAGTACAGTTGCTGCTCTCAAAGAGCTTACAACCCAATGCAGGAGACAACACGCAAACAAACGTATACAAAGCAAGCTCTCTACAGACTAAATGGGGAAATGATTAAAAGGGGTCATGCGCTGGAATTAAGAGTAGGCGGAACTTCCTGCAGAAGATGAGATTTTACTTAGGACCTAAAGGAAGACAGGAAGGGCAGCAGTTGGAGAGGACCATGGGAGAAGCGGGGGGAGAGAGAATTCCAGGCTTCTTAAAGAGCCAGAAATTCATCACTTGAGAGACACAAGAACTTAAACATACGACTTTCAGTAATACTATGTACCATGATATAGCTTAAGTGGTTGTCGTTCATTTGTGTCCAACTCTTTGTGCTCCCATGGACCATAGCATACCAATGCCATCCATTGGGTTTTCTTGGAAAAGATATTGTAGTGGTTTGCATTTCCTTCCCCAGGGGACAAAGGCAGAGGTTAAGTGACTTGCCCAGGGCCACACAGCTAGTGAGTGTCTGAAGTCACATTTGAACTCTGGCCTTCTTGACTGTAGGCTCAGTGAACTATTACTAGTAGTTTGGGAGAGATCCACAAAGAATGGATCTCAGGCTATGTCTATGGGACCAATATCCAGCACATAAGGCAGTTGTGGTGCTCTTAAAAGGGAAGATTCATAGTCATAGAATCTGGGTTCAAATTGAGACTCTGTCCCTTACTATCCATATTACTTTGGGCAAAGTAACTTAGGCCTACCCAATCATTTGCAAAATAAAGGGTGGGCTTCCAGGATCTCTGAGGTCTCTTCTGGCTTAAGTGTATGGTCTAAAACAAATTGAATTGAAAGTTCAAGCACAGAACTATAGCCGGGGGAAAGGGATAGTGGATAGGGATTAGACTTCAGATTTCTTTGGGAAAATGAACTCCCAGGTGAGGAAACTCCCTTTACTAGAGGGAGTTATTAGATCTTCTTTTCAACCTATAGTCTTGGAGAATTACCTGGAGCACTGAGAGGTTAGCTAACTTACCCAGGGCCACACAACCAACTATTCAGTCAATTAGTCAGTCAGTCAATGAACATTTATTAAGCGTTTACTATATTTCAGGCACTGTGCTTAGTCCTGGGGATACAAAGAAAATAAGAAGAAAGTCCCTGCTCTCAAGGACCTCACAATATAATGGGGGAGACAACAAGCAAATGACTATGTACAAATAAGCTCTATGCAGGGTAAACTGGAAATAATCAGAGGTGGGGTATGAAACCAATTCCTCTTGACTTAGAGACTGGCCCTCTATTCACTATGACATGATGCCTCCCATAGCCTAGGACCCTTGTAAAATTCCAGGTTATATTTTTCCAAATATAAATCCCCATGAAGATCATCCAGACTTGTTTATACATCCAGGTCTGTTTCAGATGTTACAATGTTTTGAAGGAGATAAAATGATTCCTGCCCTCAAGTAGCTCACCCAAGTTGGAGCATTATGATTAACCAAAGGGAAATGGCAAGAGTACATGGAGATAGTGAGAGGAAGAGATAAACAGGAACAAGGCAGTCACATTCTTAGTTCCACTTGTGACTCACAGTATGACCTTGAATAGAGGGGATAACAACACCACCTACACACCTCTGAGGGATGTTGTACTGATGACTCATTGCCAATAATGATGATTTATGTAATACTTTATTCTATATTTCAAAAGACTTTACAAAGATTAGAACTTGACATAGAATTGCAAAGGTTTTCAAGTCTGACCCCTTTGGGAAGCCTAATATTGTGATACATCATCCCCAACAAATGATCACCTAGTTGGTTTGAGTATAATCTGTGATGACAGAACTCATCACCTTACAAGGCAGCCTTTCCTAGATCTGACAGCCCCAATAGAAGTTAAACATTTCCAAATGAGCCCAAATTTGCTTACTGGAAACTTCTCGTTTTGGGTTCCAATTGTTACTAATAGCAAGAAAACCAAACTTACTCTCTCTTCTATTTGTGGTAAATGGAAAAGCTGGAATGTTCATTCAAGAGAAGGAATGTTAGGATTCTAGAATTTCAGAATTGGAAGCTACCTCAATGGCTATCTAGTCCCCAATTTCTGTGAACAAGAACGTCCTCTACAACATACCTGGCAATAGTAACTTCTACTTTCAGTGGAAGATTGAGAAACCACATCTCCTAAATTAGTCCTTTCTACTTTTGGGTTAACTCCAACCATTCCAAAGTTTTTTCTTACATCAATAGCTAACATCTGTCTCACTGTGGTTTCTAGGGAAGTTGCTAATTCTTCCCTCTGGGGCCAAACAGAACAAGACTAATCTCTTTTGTCCTCATGTGATCACCCTTCAAATACCTAAAGAGTTTTATCCTGTGATCCCTAAGTTTTCTCTTCTCCAGGCTAAGTATGCCCAAGTCCTTCACTCCTCATATAACATTGTCTCAAAGCCATTCTGCAAACTACCCGCCATCTTCTAGAGATTCTTCACTTTATCCAAGTCCATCCTAAATTGTGGAACCTAGAATGATACCTCAGATGTAGACTGAGCAGAATCTCATTCCCTTGTTCTGCCACCATCCCTCTTTTATCAAAACCTCATTAGTTTTTGGGCTTCTGGATCATACTTTGGACTCATCGACTTCAGCTACTCAAGTCTTTTTTGAACGAGCCATTCATCTAACCACACTCACTCATTTGAATAATAATTCATATTTATGTGGTCTTTTAATGTTTAAAAAAGGACTTCATTCACCATAATCTTGTCTGGTAATATAAATATTATTTCCTTATTTTACAGATGAAAAAAACTGAGCCTTTAACTCAGTGGTTCTCAACCTTCCTAATGCCAGGACCCTTTAACACTCATATGTGGGCATATCTGCACGTGGGCAGACCCACCTGGAGACAGATAGAGGAGCCGTGTCTCGGTTCCTAAGACCATCGGAAATATGTGTTTTCCAATAGTCTTAGGCGACCCCTGTGAAAGGGTCATTCAACCCCCAAAAGGGGTCATGACCCACAGGTTGAGAACTGCTGCTTTAACTGATTTGCCCAAGGTCACAAAGTCACTAAGTGTCTGAAGTAGGATCTGAGTCAAGGCTTTCTTAGTTCAAGGAATCACAAGTTTTCTACCATGTTATGCCACAAACATTGTAACCATAAAGTTGATTTTTTAAACTCACATGTAGGACCTTGCATTTTAACCTTATTAAATTCCATGTGATAAGAATGCATACAGTAATCACTTAATAAATGCTTTACAAAGGTACCATTTCTTTCAATTGTTGAATGCTGAATGACTCACTGTTACTAGGTTTAGATCAATAAATTTTATTATCATGCCATTTATGCCTTTATCTAAGAAATTAATAAAAATGTTAAATGACACGGGCCCAAGAAGTAACAGCAGCAGAAACAACAATGATGATAACAACAGTAGTATCATACGAGCTGGCATTTAGTCCTTTATGGTTTGCAAAGTGCCTTATAAATATCTTGTTTCTCTTCAAGAAACCGTAGTTATTTCCCTCCACAGTGACATTGAGCCATTGGACCAGTTTAGAATCATCTCAACCACCATTCTGCACCTTTTTCACAATAACAGCATGTAGGACTTTGACAAATGTTTGCTAAAAATCTAGGCACTGTAAACTATGTACACAGCATTTTCTGGCTATATCAGTTTATTAACTTTCAAAAAAGGAAATGAGATTAGCCGGGAATAGCCTGTTCTTGGTAGAACTATTGATTGTGATCACAATTTACTTTAATAGTTCTTCCCTAATTATACCTTTAATAATACATACTAGAATTTTTTCTTTTACGGGATTCAAAACCATATTCATTGGTCTCTAGTTTTCAGTCTCAGCTCTCTTAGCTTTTCTTTGAAAGCTGGGAAAACATTTGTATTTCTTCAGTCCTGAGGTTCCCCTTCTTCAAAAATTCTTTGACAAAGATTCTATGATCATAGCTGTAAGTAATTTCAGGACCCACAGGTATAGAGCTTCTTGGCTTAATGATGCAAACAAACACATCAAGGGAAGCTATGTGTTTTTTTTTTCTTATCTTCTTGCTTCTGCATCTGCTAGATTTTAAGCAATGTGGTCATAATAACATGGCAGTTGTGAGGCTAGAATTAATAATCTCCTTTTTCCTTTGAATCTGAAATACAGGTATTCTCCAACAGCTGCATTAGATTTATTATTAAAAGGTAGCATGTAAATATTCTTTTTTCCCAAAATCTATTTTAAATGTAGCAAAAGGTGCTTGTTCCTTAAAATAATCCTATTATGAGTCCTTTGTGAAAACAAGGAATTTTTAACCTAGGTTTTCACATCTCAGATTCATTTGAATTAAGGCACATTCATATGATGATTGTGTATGAAAATAGAAACCATAATGTTGCTTCTATTTGATATCTGTAGGGCTTGCTAATTTCAAATTTGCTTAATTCAATTTAATTCAATATGAGTTTTTTGAGCCATGTACTATTAAATGTCTAGGAATTAGGGTGACAAAGAAGAAAAATTAATGATCCTTTTTCTTAAGAAACATATTCTGTTGGATTCAAGAGAACAACATAGACTGACAAACTTATACAACATATACATGTATGTGCAGATATACATACAGATTAATACAAAATATATTTTTGCTGCTGGGCACTAAATAAGGTTTCCCTTAAGAGTGGCACCTGGAGTTATGCTTTGAATGAAGCTAAGAATTTTATAAGGCTGGGGGTAAGGAGGAAGAACATTGCAGGCTGGGTGCAGGGCAGCCTGTACAGAAGCACTGAGGTGGGGGATGGAATATCAGGGATAAAGAACAGAAAATGGGTCAGTTTGGTGTGTATATAGAATATGTGAGGGGGAATAATGCAGGATTAGTTTGGATTGATAGGTAACTATCTTAGTGAACTTTAATGTGGAACATTGGAGTTTGTGTTTTATGTTAGAGGTAGCCGGTGAAGCTTCTTGGGATGGGGGAGTGAACTCATAAAATGAATGGGTTGAAATAGATGACCTCTACAATTTCACAGAGCTCAAAATCTAATGATCGAGGTAGTCTAGTAGGCAGGAAGTGTGGGAATAAAGCTGTCAAGGTGGACATACTATGGAGATGTCTTGTTTGTATTTTTATCTTATAAGCAATAGGGAGCCACAGAGGATTTTTGAGCAGGGTGATCATGTGCTTATTAGAGAGATTACTTTGTCAAGCAACTAAGTGAAGAATGGTGTAAGCATTTGGATGGATAAGACCTGAAGACATCAGGCACACTCCCATCAACCATTCCATGAAATAACATTAGCTAAAGAGGAGGTATAAGATTTTTCAAAAAAGTGGAAAAGGTTTGCAATGAGAGGCTAATCAGGGAGGGTCAAGACAGGTTCTTTGTTCTAACATGGAGGAAATCGGAGGCATACTGTTTGAGATGGGAGTCAGGCAAAAGTGTTTTTCTTGTCTCAAGATTTAATTGATGACCTGTAGGAAACATAAAGATTTGTTCCATTAAGATAACTCAATGGGAACAGATTTCACAAAAATGTGTCCAGTAAGATTAAGCAAACTCTACTCATCACACACCTGCTACACAACTACTGTGGGGAACAGCAGTGCCAGGGGAAACTTCATGGTTTGAGCAAAATGAAGACAAAAACCATAGAGAGCCACTTTGTGCACCTTTATTCAGAACACAACAAAAGATGGATGTTTCTGAATGCTATCCATTTAACTCTGCACTGGAATAATAACATCTCTATAGCACTTTGTGAAGGAATTTCATATGTGCCAAATGATTTGAGAATAAACCGCAACATTGTAAGTTGGGTACTGCAACCCCAAGATATGTTTGATTATGAGGAAACTGAGAACTTGGCCTTGAACCCCGGTCTGTCTCTGTCTCTTCTCTACTTCCTTCCCTCCCACTTCTCTCTTTCTCCCTCCCTCTTTCCCTTTCTCCTTCTCTTTATCTCTCTCCCCTCCTTTCCTCTTGCTTTTCTGTCTTTCTCTACATTCCTCCCCTCACTCTCTCTCTGTCTCTTTCCATACCAGTGTTCTTTTCATTAAATAAAACTGCTAGTGCTCTGGTATCCATTGATGTTTTCCAATTGTGCTCTTTGTAAGAGCCCTATGACTTGAGGTACCTTCAAAGAAAACTTAGATTCCATCTTGAATTGGATGACATACAGAAAGTAATTGTTCTTAATAGCTTACAGGAGTTTCTCTTGATACTTCACCGACTGAATACACACAGTAATGGCGATGGCGGTAGTGGTGGTTGTGGTAGTAATGGGGGGATCATACTTGATGGGGATAGAATCCCAGAATTGGGAGCCTAGAGAAGCTTTTTTTGGGTCATCTCATCCGACACTACCCGCTATGAATCCCTACTTTGATATATCTAAAAGGAGGTTATCCTACTTTTACTCAAATACCTCCAGTAATGGCAGACTCAAAGCATGCCAATGTAGTCCCTCTTACTTTTACACACCTCTGATTGTTTACAAATTCTTCTTTATGTTGAGCTGCTGACATCTGCCCTCTTTGTTAGTGTGCCATATCTGACAGCCCATTTACTGGTTGAAGGTAGATGCCAAGACCTGTCCAAACCAGAACTATAATGAGTGAATCAAAAGTTCTTCATGGACAGGGACTGTCTTCCTTTTTGCACGTGTATTCCCAGAGAGTACTTAGAATGTACTAGGGGCCTAATAAATGTATGGAATTGAATTGTGCTGGGGTGAGGCAACTGAAGCTTCATCTCAGTGTGCTGATATTAAAAGGTACGACTCCATAAGATATGAACTCATTCCTCTTGAAGCTCAGAAGTCCTCTAATAATTAATCCTTTACTGTTCAATTGGATTTGTTTCCATTACTTGTATTATTTTTTACAGAATGAATGATAATGTTGATTTAGAGGTAGATTTTATGCTGCTTGCCCCAGAAGTATTTTACTTGCACTGGGTTCCAAAACCCTCAACTTCTCTCTTCTTCAGGCTAAAGAATCCCAGTTCCTTTGCCTGATATCATATGGTAGGATGTCCCAATCCTTCCAACTTTGCTTTATTGGACATACTTCAGCTTATCATTAACTTTAAAATATGGTGTCCAGAATGAAAACAATATTCAACAGATAGCCTAAATAGTATACAGTGCAGGAGATATAGCTCCTCCCGTACCTAGACATGACTATTAAGATAATCTAAGATCGTATTGTTCTTTTGGGCAATCAGGTCAACCACTGGCATCTACTGAATTGCAGTGAAATAAAACCTCTAGGTCTTAAAAAGCATGAAGCTCATCTCCTTCATGTTGTACTTGTTCAAATGATTTTATTTTTTTACCTTGAGTGCAGAACTTTTTATCACTTTTAAGTTTTGTATCATTTGTTATAGCCCCTTATCCTACCCAGTCAAGATCTTTTGAAATCTGATTCTGTCATCCAGCAGAATAGCTTTCCATTACAACTTTATATCACCAGCAAATTTGATGCACATGTCATTTGGGTCTTCATCCAAGCAGCTGAACATCTGGCTAATTATTGTCAGGCAGAGCAACTGGGCACAAATTATGCTAAAAATAAAATCATATTTGATGGATATTTTTCACCATTTTAAATGGGTAGCAATACTAATGAATCCCATCAAATGTGCTCATTCATTCAAGAAACTGAGAGTCAATTCTCCAGTATCCTCATGACCTTGTCAGAATCTTTTTTTTTGAGAGGAGTATCAGTTGAACTTAAGGTTGATGACTCTTTCTTCTTTTTAATACTTCTGAAGATCCCCGATTTCATCAGTATGGTTAGCCCATCCAACGACACAGATCCCAACTCCACCACAGTAGACAATTTTCATGAGCAGCTGCAACCAAAGCAATTCACTGATAATTCACTTGATGATAGGCCTCTCCATACTTAGCGAGGCTATTTCTTGGTCAACTGACAGTCAGTTCACAAGGGAACCTATATCTAAAGACATTTCAAACTTGGTCAGATGTGTCAGAGTTTATTTTCCACTGGGTACAAACTCAGGAAATCAGTCACCTGTGTACAATGGTGAGTCACCAGAATAAGACAGTAATGGAGAGAAGCTGATGTCAAGGAACGCATATGCCTCAAACATCCTTATTTCCTTTCATAACCCTTTGTGGATTAATCATTTATGAATTTCTCTAGTCCTCCTTTGAATCTATTTATATTTTAAATCTCTGCTACCTCTTTCAGGTAATGAGTTTTTAAAGTTCATTATTCTCTGTATAAAAGACTTCCTTTCATTTGTCCTTAAATTACTTCCCTAAAGCTTCAAAAGACAGTTCTTAGTTCTGATATTCTGGGATCTAATTCCATTTTCACCCAATTCATGTCTTTGTTGTCTTTGTTAACTTTTGTCTAATAATTCAGTCCAATTCAGTGGTCAAAAAGCATCCCTTAGCATGATCAGCCAGCCCCTCTGCTATACACTTGAGGGAGATTTAATTCAGATCAATTCATAAAATATTTATTAAGTATGTTCCATGTGCAAAGCTGGGGTTAAAAACACAAAACAAAAATAGTCCCTATTTTATTTAAGGGGGCTTATATTCTATTGTGAGGTTAGCTAGGTGGTATAGCAGGCCTGGAGTCAAGAAGGCTCATCTTCCTGAGTTCAGATCTGGCCTTGGACACTTGCTACCTGTGTGACCCTGGGCAATTTGCTTAACTCTGTTTGCCTCAGTTTCCTCATCTGTAAAAATGAGCTGTAGAAGGAAATGGCAAACCTCTCCAATATCTTTGCCAAGAAAACTCAAATTGGGTCATAGAGCATTGGCCATGACTCAGATGACTGAACAACGATATTCTATTGTATCCTGGTGGACTCATTAGGATATTGATGTTTGGGAGGCAGATACGGGAAGGGAAGCTAATTAGTTGGAAGAAGTGATATTTCTCAATGTCATTGGTGTGGTCATTCCTTCCACTTACACAGATCCCAAGCCCTCCTTGCCCTACCTGGTTTTCATGAGTTGTTGAGACTGAAGTGATTTATAGCTTAGTGGTCACACTTGAAGCCTTTCTCAATTGGTTACCTTCCATGTTCAAATAAGTTCTGAGTCTGGCAGTAAGTGATGTGAGATGGGATTCCAGTTGTGTTTCTTACTAGCTATGTGATGCCTAGCAAATTATTTCTCTTCTCTGGGCCCCAGTTTCTTTATCTAAGAAGAAGCATTGCAGAGTGGAGTAAGTACGTCATCTGTAGTCGGAAGACCTGAGTGTGAATCCTACTTTGAATGATTTCTATTGCTATGACCCTGGCCAAGTCATTGGACTCAGATCTTGGACTTTCTCATCTATTAAATGGACATAGTTATACTTGTGTGACCTATTTAGAAGCAGCTGAAGTAGATAAAGTGCAGGACCTCAAGGCAGGAAGATCTGAGTTCAAATGTGACTTCAGATACTTATTGACTGTGACCTTGGGCAAGTCACTTTACTTCTTTTGACCTTAATTTCCTCAGCTGTAAAATGAGGATAAGAATACCACCAACCTCACAGGGTTGTTTGAAGACCAAATGAGATTTGTAAAAGCACTCAGCCCACAGTGTCTGGCATACAATAGGTGTTTAATAAATACTTATTTTCTACTTAGATAACTCTTAAGGTTTTCTCAAGGAAAACACTTTCTGAGGCTTATATAGCTATGTTAATGTTCCCTCCCACACCTACACATGGCAACTAATGTTGCCTGACTCTCTGTGACCCCATTTGGGGCCTTCTTGGCAAAGATATTGAGCTGGTTTGCCATTTCCTTCTCCAACTCAGTTTATAGATAAGAAAATTGAGGTAAACAGGGTTACGTGACTTGCCCAGATTCCCACAGGTAGTAAGTGTTTGAGGCCAGATTTGAACTCAGGAAGATGAGTCTTCCTGCCTCCAGGCCCCTCCCACCTTCCCATCCCTCCCCCCAGGTTCCTTCTTTTCTCTAAAGGTAGTACTCCTAACTCTTCCTAACTTCCATAACGATCTACTTCTGATCACCATTTACCTGCAGCAGTCACAAGGTGCCAACTTAATTAAGACAGCTCTGCCCTCTTCCAAGTCCCCTCCTAACAACAACAACCCCTGTCCCCCAAACCCCAACTTCTTACAAGTTTACAGATCCTTATATACAGAAATAAACTCATACAACAGTCACCAAGAAATGACGGAGGCATCATTTTCCCACAAGCCTTGGGTGCTCAGATTTCACTGGGTCACAGAATAACCACCAGAAAAGATATGTTAGCACAAGGGCTCTTTACCCTTTTTGTATCACAGACCCCTCTGGTGGTCTGCTGAAGCTTACCTTCCCCCTCACCCTGAGACAGTAGTGGCTTTGTTAGTATTTATTTGAGAAAATGCCTAATGACAAAAACATTCAGAACTGCCAGACAGGCAGTCAATCAACAAGCATTTATCAAGGTGTTACTCTGGGCCAGCCACTATGCTAAGCACTGGGGATATAGAGAAAGGCAAATCAATATTTTATAAATCTACAGAAAAATAACACTGTGAATATATGAGATATTTATTCAGTCTCTAGCAGGTACTCGCCTATTTGTGGACTGAAAAAAACCCTTTGCAAAAATTACATAGTGGATCAGCAGCCCACCCTTTGAGAACCACTGATTTAGACACTTTCCCCACAATTCATTGATGAGGAAACTGAGGCCGAAAGACTTCAAGTTCATAGAGTAAGAAGGAGAGCTAGGATTTGAACCCAGTTCTGCTGATTCCACTCTACACAACATAAGAGTTTAACCTATATCTGGCTCTCTTTCGGGCAGGTATATGGCTCACCAGTTGGGCAAACCAACTCATCCTCCCTTCTGTCTGAACGAGACTCCAGGTACTTGCTGAAATCTATGGCTTTCACTTTGCCAACAACAGACTATTGCTTCTTTCCCTTATAAGGACTAGCCTTGACACTGTGCTCATCTGGCTGCCTAATTCATTTCTCTAGAAGCTACAGGTGCCTTTAAAGAGATGTGTTCAGCATGGCAAATAGCTGGCTGGGGCTTACATGACAGCTCCATCACAATAGTTCCTATTTGTATAGTACCTGGGTGCTATAAAGTACTTTCCTATATGATCCATCATTTAATGATAATAACTGCCCAATTTTATAGTAATTTAAGATTTACAAAGCATTTTCTTCACAACAACTCATCCTCTGTTATGCATCCAACCCTAAGATATAAGTACTAGAAATACAATTGCCCTCCTTTTGTAGGCAAGGAAACTGGGATTCAGAGAAGAAGGAATAAAGAAAGAAGGAAGAAAGGAAGGTAGGAAGGAAGGAAGGAAGGGAGGGAGGAAGGGAGGAAGGAAAGAAGAAAGGAAAGGAAGGAAAAGAAAAGAAAAGAGGGAAGGAAGGAAGAGAGGAAAGGGAAAAAAGAAGGAAGTAAATAAGGAATGAAGGAAAGAAGGAAGGAAATAAGAAAGGAAGGAGGTAAATAGGCATTTATTAGGTGCCTATTATGTACCAGGTACTTTGCTAAGCACTTTACAACTATTATCTCATTTAATCCTCATTAAAACCCTGGAAGGTAGGTGGTATTGTTATCTTTATTTAATAGTTGAGGAAATAAAAGCAGATGGAGGTTAAGTGATTTGTCCAGGGTCACAGAACTAGTAAGTGTTCAAGACCAAATTTGAACTCAGCTCTTCTTAATTCCAGGCTAGCACTCTATCCATTGTACCAACGAGCTGCCATCTAGCCAAACACTTAGACTTGCACAAGATCATATATCTAGCAAGTAGCAGAACTGACCCTTGAAGTCAGGTCTTCCCATGACAGGTAGCACTAAATAGGAATTGAGGAGAGGTCTAGATTTGAATCCTTGTTTTTCTCTATCTTGTGTGACCTTAGGTAAATCACTTTTTCATCTATAAAATGAATAAAATGATGAGATGACAGTTATTTGACATAGATACTAATATATGGCATAAAGAATAAGACACAACCTTGGTCTCAAAGATCTTACAATTTAGTTGGGAAGATAAGAGTATTTTTCAAATGTGTACAAAGTAAAGTGAATCATCAATGTATAAAACGGAATTCACCTCTTCAGTCTTTTCAGAATCTTCTTCTTTTTAGCCTCTTAACATGGCACCTTTTCCTACTGGGGACCCCAAAACTGGGTTCAGGGAAAGGTGTTCTGGATTTGGAATGAGAGGAACTCAGTTCAAATTCTGATTCTGTGGGACACTGAGGAAGACATTTCCTTTCCCTAGGCTTCCATTTCCTTATTCAAAAACCCAAAAGATTAGAACCAGATAACCCGTATGGTTCCTCTGAGCTCTGAATATCCAGGATAGTAAAGGAAGAATATTTCACTTAATGGCTATGTGTATTTACAGAAATTTATCTCCAAGCACAATTTAGATTTCACAATAATGTGACATGTAACTTATGAGGTGAAAATTGCTATGAAATGCTCCAATTCTAAAATACCCAATATATCAACCACTCAGAATTAAGATCTGATTATCAACACTGAGTTCTACTCCAAGGGGACACCACTGATCAAAGGTATTTTTGACACAGGACTCACACATGGCTATGAGCTCTTTAAGAATTGTAGACTCTTGAAGAGGGAAGGGACCTTGGTAACCATCTTGTCAATCTATAGCCAAACAAGAATCACTACAATAACATACTGGCAAATGATAATAAGTAGAGTCATAGATAGAGAGCTGGTCTTCGAGTCAGGAAGTCTTGAGTTGAAATCCAGTCTTAGACACGTACTAGCTGTGTGACCTTGGACAAGTCACTTAACCTTTGTCTGTCTCAGTTTCCTTATCTCTAAAATGGAGGTGATAAGAACTTTTACCTTAGGGTTGCTATAAAGCTCAATAGAGAACATTTTGCGAACTGCCAAGCATTATATAGATGAAATTATTATTGTTATTACTTTGCCTTTATTACCTCTAGTAAGGGGGAACTCACCACTCCATTAGCTTGACTTTCACAGGTTTTTGCTTTCATCTGAGGTACAAAAGCGATAAATACACACCCAGAGTCTACAAATTTGGAGGCAGATGACCCGGGGTCCAATTCCCAGATCTGCTTTGCTGCTGCTGTTGTTTAGTTGTTTTCATTAGTGTCCAACTCTTCATGATCCTATGTGGAATTTTCTTGGAAACTATATTGGAGTGATTGGCCACTTCCCTTCTCCAGCTCATTTTACAGGTGAGGAAACTGAGGCAAAAAAGGTTAAGTGATTTGCCCAGGGTCGCACTGTCTGAGGCTGCATTTGAATTCAGGTCTTCCTGATTCCAGGCTCAATGCTCTATCCCCTGTACCACCCAGCTACCCTCTGGATTGCTACTTGCTACCTATATACCCTTCAGTGATTTCTTAAATGCCTCTGGAGGCATTTAAAGATTGGATAGATTAGATGATCTGTAAGGTCTCTTCCAGATCTAAATCTATCATTTTATGACTTCTTATTTCAGATTATATTTCCTACTATACAAAAATACTGACAAATTTACTGCAGAAGTCAAAAAAGTCGGAAAAAGGAGATAGCTCCAATCCTAACAGAAGCAATAACATTCCTAGCTGGAGGGAAAGTTAAGAGCTCAGGAGGCAACATCTGAACAACTGCTACTTTTCCCATAAACAGACACGAGACTTTCCCCATAAACAGACGCAAAACTTCCCCAAGTCTCCTATAGTTGTTGTTTGTTTCCTGTGAGCTTCCCTGTTCATTTCCTACAAATGAATCTTGTTCCAATACTCTCTATATTCTACTGTTTTGGAGTCAGAATATTTGTGGTTAAGACCCAACTCTAACAGGGTAAATGTGTGAAGCAAGTAGGTTGAGGGTAGGACTTATTTTTGTATGGTCTCAAGAATGTGTAGCATTGTTTCTGAAGTGGTGGGATCCCCCAAAGAAGCTTGTTGAGATGTCATATGTTTGGAATGTCAATTGTTTGCATTCATGTTCAAGTTGGAGAGGGTCTTGGTCAACCTAGACTTAGGAGACTTTAGGTAAAGATTAAATGAAGAGGGCGGAGCCAAGATGGCGGCATAGCAGCAGCAACATATCGCAGCTCTCACATAGCCACCCCAAAATACCCATAAAACAGGACTCTAAACCAATCCTAGAACTCCAAAAGGCACACAAAGATACTTCCCACTAAAGTCAGCTCAGCTACAAGGAACCATATCAGCACTGCAAACCGAAACCAGCCTGGCCTGAAGCCGCGGCTGGCGGGAGGAGTGGAGGAACCTCTCAGGTGAGCAGATTAGCAGCAGCTGAGAATGGGAATTGTGAAAGGGGGAGATAAGCAGTCAGGCCAGAAGGCCTCCAGAGCAGAAAAGCAAAAGGCAGAGGTTTTGCACCCGCTTCGGCTTTGCAGCTTCCCACCCACAGCC
>CM053582.1:148829955-149003000 GCA_028627135.1 Pseudochirops cupreus | reverse complement strand
ACTGCCTCTGCCGCCGCTTCCAGTCAGCACCGCATGGAGACTAGCTTGGTTCCAGCGTTCTCTTGCTCCACCCCTTCCTGCTACATCAGCAAGCTCAAGGGGCGTGGAAGATCTTCAAATCCCAGTATCGTTACACTACTCTACCAAGTTTCAATTCCATGGAACAAGATACCCCTTGGTACACCCTCTTTTTCTGCCTCCTTTTTGTGTCTTTTCTCCATCTTTAGATTGTAAGTTCCTTGAGGTCAGGGACTGTGTTTCTTTTCATTAATTGTGTGCCCAGAGCTTATCCCAGTGCCTGGTACAAAATAGGTACTTAATAAATGTTTATTGGACATCTCTACTTGGAAGTCCTGCCATCACCTCAAAGGCAACATGCTCCAAACAAGCTTAGTATTTTTCTTCCTGTACCTGTTCATTGTTCTGACTTTGGAACTTTCTGTCAGCAGCATCATCATTCAACCAGTCTGCTGTTTTTGAAACTTTGGGCTTGTCTTGGACTCTTTCCTCTTCTCTGACAGTCTAGTAGTTACTAAATCCTATCAATTCAATTAATTTCAACAGCTGTTTTAAAGCACCTCTTCTATGCCCAATGCTGGGGAAACAAAGCCAAAAATTACATATGACACCTACTCTCATGGAGCTTTCATTCTATTGCCAATGCTACCTCTGCAATCTCTGTCCCAACCATCTCTGCTTCTCTTTTTCTATACTGCCAAGATATTAGTCCAGGATCACATTGTCAACCTTGTGGACTTTTAGAATAGTCTCATAATAGGGGTTTCCACTCTCATTCCTCCCTCTATCATTCAATCCTTCTCTCACACCAATTCCTGATTAACCTTTATTATAACGAGACAAATACTTTTCCATTTCATTCCATCTAATCATTCCTCTGCTCAAACCCCTTCCATAGTTCTCTTCTGCCTACTAAAGTTCAAATCACTGTGCCTCACATTCAAGGTCCTTCCCACTCTGACATCCGTGACCTCACCTTTTTAGCCTTGTAACAACTCCCAAAGTGCTCTACTCAAACTGCACTTCCAAGGGCATCCTGTGTGCAGACTCTGTACTTTCCTGCCTCCATACTTTTGCCCACTCTGTTTCCTTTGCCTGCAGCGCTCTCTCCTCTCTCTTTTCTTATTGAAATCCTCTCTTTCCTATAAAGCCCAACTCAAATTCTACCTGATCCAGGAAGCCTTTCCTGATCACCTCTATCTGCAACCATCTTTTTTCCTGCAGCTAGTATGTGATACTTTGCTTGCACCTCTTTTATGAATTCATCATGCATTATTTTCCATCAGAGTTCTTGTACTTGTGTCTTAGCCTTCTTTTAGACTTGTGTTTGAAGCTCAGGACTGAGTCTTATCTAAATTTTATATCTCTACTAATGCTCCTAGGACAGTGCTCGGTTTATAACAGGAACTTAATAAAAGACTGTTGAACCAAAAGTGAATCATGATAAAAACCAATGTTTTAGAAAGTTAATGAGTTGAAGGATGGAAACCTATAAGGCACTTTGTCCCCAAATGTGCACTCCCAAATCTCTATCTCTAGGCCTTCATTTATCTCTTATTCATCTCTATTCCAGTGCCTCAAAGAAAAAAAACCTAGAAAAAACCATTAAATCACAAATTAAGATTGTTTTATTTTAAGAACAAATGTTTTAACAGCAAAGATGACATCTTATTGACCAGATTATCATCATTATCTTAATTAAGTGGCATTAGAGTATTTTAATGGCCTTCTTGTAATAACTCACCAAATGGTTATTAGGCCTAGCAGTTGTAGAGAGCAACCTCAGAAAGGTACAGAAACTTGAACACTTGAAATCATGCATGCCACATAACCATGGACCCATGGGCTAGAGATAGAACTACAGAATTCTTTCTCACGCATTCAGAATCTTACCCTTTAAAGTCAAGGTAGATGAACTGAGGAGGGTATTCACTAGCCTCTCTCCTATATAATGACCTTGTAAGGATCATAAGATTCAGATTTGGAAAGGACCTTGGATATTTTCTGGTCCAAACTTCTTACCTTACCAATGAGGAAAATTAGGCTTAGAGAATAAAAATAATTTATTCAAAGCCAAACAGTTTGTAAACAGCTGAGCTACTCAGGAGCATCGTGGTGCTTCAGTATTTTCATTGGCAAAACGAGATGGTTTGATGAAATGGCCTCTGAGGTATAATGCAAGTATAAACCCATGTCACTATGTGACTCACTCAAGTAAAACTGGTTTTCCATATGAGAAGAAAAGAGAGGGGCAGCTAGGTGGTGCAGTGAATAGAGCACTGGCCCTGGAGTCAGGAAGACCTGAGTTCAAATCTGATCTCAGACACTTGACACTTAACTAGCTGTGTGACCTTGGGCAAGTCACTTAACCCCAATAGCCTTGCCTTCCCCCCTCAAAAAAAAAGAAGAAAAGAGAGCCAGGCAAGAACTCTAGGCAAAGGAACAGTATATGGTATTGGGCATCTTTTGTCTCTGCGTGACTTTCTTATTTTATTTGTATTTGTTATCCCTTTGGGAGGGGGTGTTCCTAGGGACATTTTGCATGCCAACTCCTGTGTGCCAAACAGTCCTGCAGGTTGCTTTAGGTCATGGTTATAGAGGTCACCAATGTGATGACAGAGATGATGACTACCTCACCAAAAAGATGGGGTATTAGAACCACAGGAATTCGATTTGGAAGTGACTTTTGGGATTATCTAGTCCTTACCCACATGACACAGTCAGTTAAAACTACATTGTTGAGTCCACCTTCTAAGCAATTCCCCAGTTTTTCTGTCTTTTGGAAACTGAAGGATGCCGGCAGTAATGGGTCATGAGACTCTAGTAGAGTCCTTTTTACCAGCACCATGGACAGCACTTTTGTTTATTGCTTTTTCATTTCTCCCAGACCCAGGAATATAGAAGAGGGAATTCTTTTGCTGGTGATGGGGTAGGACCATTTCCTCTGGCATACTGCAGGGTGATTTGTAGTATGCTTGCTGTGCCTTTGAATGTCCAAAGAATTGCTCCAAAAAACTTGAGACTCTGAAGAATCCCCACAAACCATTTCTGTCTGAGGATTCCTTTTCTACCATGAAAGAAAAACTCATTTGGTAGAAGTTTGTTGGAGATGAGTTTATTAATTATTTATTTAAGCATAATTGCAAAGAAGGAGAGGGAAGAAGAGGGAGAGAGACAGAGGCAGAGACAGACAGTTTCCTCTTTGTTCGAATTGTCTCTCATTGAAATTATTCCTACTTATAATTTATAACGTTCAAGATAAAGACCAAGATTTTAGGGGAGAAAACCCCCAAAAAAAGAAAAACCCAAAGTCTAGATTAGGATTTTTTTATTTGCTTAAACTGATTTAGGATAGACGAAGAAGTACTATACTTAACTGGATTAATCAAACGACCTTAGGGGAGGGCCATAGCATAGTTATAATCCTATTTTGAGGGAGTTCCGGGGTCCTCCTTGAACTTTGACTTAGTTTTTGATTCATTTCAAAAGGAAATCTTGTCCTTGGCATTTAAATAATAATTTAGGTGGGACCAAAGAACTTTAGTTGAAGGCACTGTGAAAATATAAAGAAGAGACTTCAATGTGTATGCTTCCACACTACCAATCCATTTGTATAAATTTTTGGTATCTCCTTGGTATCCTGTGTGCTACTGGGTAAACTATCATCATGCAGAATGTCTCCTGAAGAACACGATTGCTCAGGTCAAGGGTCTTTCTGTTTCATGTTTATCTATTGCTAAGAGGAAAAAATTGAGGATGTTCCAGTATTGGTCATACCCTAAACTGTTATGTAGCAGTGAAGAATTTGCCTATAGGTTCCTGTATTAAGTACCAAGACATTAGCTGTGTGAGCTTGGGGAAGTCACCTAACTTCTGTTTGCCTTAATTCACCGGAGAAGGAAACGGCAAACCACTCCAATCAATATCTTTGCCAAGAAAACCTCATGGTCCATGGGATCACGAAGAGTCTGACCCAACTGAATAACTGAACAACAACACTAAGTAGCAGTCAATTAACCTAGGAATCAATCAGTAAATAAGCATTTGCTGAGCATTCACTGTGCCCCAGGAATACATGGGTTCAAGTTCAGCCCTCTGGAAAATACAGGCAGTGTGTTGTCATTCAGTTATATCCAACTCTCCTTGACCCCATTTGGGATTTTCTTAGCAAAGATACTGGAGTGGTTTGCTATGTTTTTCTCCAGCTCATTTTGCAGATGAGGAAACTGAGGCAAACAGCATTAAGTGACTTGCCCAGGGTCACACAGTTTGGAAGTGTCTGAGGCTGAATTTGAACACAGGAAGATGGGTCTTCCTGACTCCAGGCCTAGCACTCTATCCACTGTACCACCTAGCTGCCCATCTGGCAGTGTGATTTTATGCAAATTACTTAACCTGTCAGTGCTCTAGGCAAGTTTCAAAGATTACTGAAGAGAAGGTGGTGAACCATCTTGGTAGGAGTTTCTTCATCAGAGACCTCCTCATAACAGCAAAATTACAGAACCAGCTCTTAACTCTATCCTACTATGTGTCAGGTACTGTGCTGAGCATATTTTAGTATCAAATATCAAATCACCTTTTGGCATTCATAGCCCTTTATCATCTGTCTACCCCCTCTTCTCTCTTTCCTGTCTTCCTATGCCTTATTTACCCCCGTACATTCCTTGGTCCAGTGACACTGGTCCCCTTGTTACCTCTTGCACAAGATGCTCCATCTGATTCTGATTTAGATTCCCGAGTCAGTCAATAAACATTTATTAAGCCCTCACTATGTGCCAGACACTACGTTAAGCATCGGAAAAACAAAGAAAGTCATGGCAGGCCCTGCCCTAAAGAAGAGCTCACAATCTAATGAGAGATGACAACACATAGAAAGAAGCTGAAAAGGGAGGGAGAGGCACAGGACAGGCTGGAGTCCTGCAGCCTGGGAGGGAAATGGCAGAGAAGGTGACTTTATCTTGCAGAATGATGAGTTTCTAGACACTTCAAAGTTCAGAAAAGGAACTGGGTGGGAAACTGACTGTCCCCCATGCCTGGAATTTTCTCTCTCCTCATCCTTTCCTTCTGTCTTCCTGTCCTAGCTAAAATCCTGTCTTCAACAAGAAGCTTCTCCTGATCTCCACTGATGCTAGTGCCTTCCCTCTGTTGACTATCTCCAAGCTATCCTGTGTACGTATTTGTTTGTGAGATCCTTGAAAGCAGGTACTGTCTTGCTTTTCTTTGTATCCCCAGGACTTATCATCATGCCTGGCACTTTGTTGTTCAGCTGTGGTTTATTATTGGTGGCCATTTGGGGTTTGCTTGGCAAAGATACTGAGGTGGTTTGACAATTCCTTCTCCAGCTGTAAAAACTGAGGTAAACAGGGTTAAGTGACTTGCCCAAGGTCACACAGCTAATGTCTGAGGCCAGATTTGAACTCAGGAAGATGAGTCTTCCTGACTCTCAACCTGGCATTCTATCCACTGCACCACCTAGCTGCCCTCCAGAATAGATGCTTAATAAATTCTTGTTGAGTGTCTGATGACATACTATTCTATATTATAGTTATCTATATATGTGCCATATGGTACTACTAGACTGCACCATGAGGACAGGGGCATCTTATAAAACTTTTATTTCTCATCTAATTCCTAGTGTAGTGGTCTGTACATAGAAGGTACTCTATAGATAACTGTTGCGTTGAATTGAATTGCATTGAATTAAATGAGTAGAAGTGGTTAACATATCTCTGAATTCCTTCCTGGTTCAATCTTCATATCTGACCCCAAGGAAGTACACACTCTCTTAATGAAGTATATTTTAAAATTTCCATCACATTTCCATTTGTCTGTGGTGGCACATTAAACTGAGACCTATATTGCTGCCCCCATTTCAAATGAACATTCTGTGGATTCCCTCATTGTTTTAATTCACATCACACTGTGACCTTGAAAAATTCAGATACTATATTCAAAGCCTCCAAGTTCTTTATCTTGCCAAAATCTTCAGTGTCAATTGCTATAAGTGACAATCTATCAAAATAAATAACTCATCACATTGGCTTAGCAGTGAAGTATCCATAAATACACTGATGCTCAAATGATTAGAATTTTATGAGTAAGAGCTAAAGAGACTATTGCGTTATATATATAAAAAAGCAATGCAAACACTAGGAAGGGCTTCAGTCCAAATCCATTAATAATGTATAAACAAGAGAATGTTTATATTCATGCTGATACTGCTCTAAACTTCTTCCTTGATTCACAGGAGATTTTGTTTTTCAGGGACATTTATCATCAAGTTAACACATGAGTACATTTTAGGAAGTTTATGGTTTAGTTTCACAAAAGCGTGGGAGCCAAACCTTTAAAAGTAATGTTTTTCTTTAATGCAAATCTCATCAAACACAGTGTGAAGCCAACAAATCATCCTTCAGGTTTTGAAGCAACTTAATAAAATTCATTGCCCAACCTTCCTACAAGGTGACTTTACATTTAGTTTGTCTGAGCCTTAATATTTTCATCTGTAAAATAATGATACTAAGACTTATACTGTCTACCTGGAAATACTACTGTGAGTAAAGTGCTTTGTAAAAACCACTATATAAATGCAAGGTATTATTACTATTACTACTATCATTTTACAAAAGCATGTTTGTTGGTTTGCAAAAAAAATCAGAAAACATCAAAAGATAATTTTTAAAATTTTGAAATATTGTTTCAAAGCACCCCAGGGGGGTCAAGGAATACAGGAGGAAAAAAAGACTATTTTCAGGCTAATGATGGTAACATATTTAGTACAAGCAGGGGCAGCTAAGTGGCACAGTACATACAGTCTTGAACTTAAAGCCAGGAAGATCTGAGTTCAGATTTTGCTTGTGGATTCTTGAACGAGCCACTTAATGTTTCTCAGCCTCAATTTCCTCCCCTTTAAAATGGGGATAATCACAACACTTACCTTACAAGGTTGTTATAAAGGCCAAATGGGATAACATATGTAAAATGCTTTGTAAATCTCAAAGTGCTATATAAATGGGAGTTGCTGCTGTTAATATTCAGTAAAATAACCCTCAACTTTAAAAAATATAATCATTGATCCACTGAATTCAAACTACCTGCCTGGTGAACTCATGATGGAAAGTAACAGGCACATGGAAAGTGAGATGCTGCGGAACAAGGTCAAGGCAAGATTTATATTCTTCTTTTATTCAAACATGATTTTTGTCTTGAAGGATACACACTAGTATACAAGCAGTTTTCAACAAGTCTATCAATACATATCAATTTTTGACTGGTGTGTTTATGGACATATATTGACAAGATATATTTTATCTATATCTAAATCTATGTGTGTATATACATATATGTGTATATATGTATACATATACATATATATTCTTTTATGTCATCCCAGCAAAATATTATACACCTATAAAAAACATGTTTAAAATCTGGTTCCTTAAGGAAAAAAAATTGTAGAAATTTTTTCCTGCTCTCTTTTGTCCATTTCTTCCCTACCATCCTTACAAGGCTCTTTCTTGTCCTGAACTGTGCCCTTATAAGCAGTAGGTTGCATAGCTGACAGAGCTCTTGGCTTGGAGTCAGAAAGATCTCAATTAAAATTTGATCTTATGTACTTACTGACTTTGTGACCCTAAGACAAGTAGCTTAGCCTCTGTCTAGTGCAGTTTCCTCAGCCATAAAATGGGAATAATAATAGCACCTATGCCCAGGGTCACTGTGAGAATCAAATGAGATAATATTTGTAAAACACAACATAGTGCCTGACCCATAGTAGTTGCTTATTAAATTATTAACACGCTCCTTCCTTCTTTCCTTCTCTTTCTTTCTTCCCTCCCTCCCTCCTTTCCTTCCTTCCTTCTTTCCTTCCTTCCTTCCTTCCTTCCTTCCTTCTTAAAACAAGGAACATTATGCTAGGAGTCAGGTGTGACTAGTCCCCACACTGAGCTCTGTCCAACAAGAATGAACTGCCTTAGAAGGCAATATGATTCTCCTTTGGAGGTTTTCCAGTTAGTTGGATGGTTACTTTATAGGAAGATTGTAGAGGGGATTTCTGTTCCAATTCAGTTTAGATATTAGTTTGTTGTATGATTTTGAACAGGTCTTTAACCCCTCTGGGTCTCATTCTCTCCATTTGTAAAATTAACCATCTTAATGCCTTGTGTTGATTACCTCCTAAAAATCTTTTAACTACTAAATTAGATATTTTCAAATTTATTGGGCAAAGGCCAAGGGTTTGCAAATGTACACAAAGTAACATGCTCCCCAGGGCCCTTGATAAAAATGTTTGGTTATCCCTAATACAATTGTGAAATGTAGATTTGAATGATTTATATCCATTAGTTGTACGTATCCAATAAGTTGCCAAATGTTGTCCTTTCTATCCTCACGACATCTCTTGTATGCCTTCCATTCTCTCCACTCATGTCCTAGTTCAGGTTTTCCTTTCTTCTGCTCTCCTGAGATAGTTTTGTATTTGGTTTCCTTGCCTCAATTCTCTCCCCATTATAATCTATACTCTGCATAGATGCCAAATCAATTTTCCTGATGTTTTGGTCTGATCATGTCCACTCCCCAAACTTCACTGGCTCCCTGTTGTCTCAGCAATCAAGCACAAAGTCTTGTGGTGGAAACATAAAGATCTTTATAATATTCTTACCTTTCCGGTCTTCTTATACTTCATTACTCTCTTCCTACTCTACATTTCAGTGATTCTGGCCCTCTCACCATTCTGCATACAGAATACTTCATTATCAGTCTCCATGCCTAGAATGTTTTCCCTTTTCACCTCTACATCTTGGAATCTCTGGCTTCCTTCAAGAATCAGCTCAAATACCACCTTCTGAAGGAGACCTTTCTATGCTCCCCAAATACTGATATCTTCCTCTCTTAGGTTATCTTGCCCAAAAGTTGTATGTTCCCTATATTTCCCTATTACATCTTGCCTCTTATTAGAATGTGAACTTCTTGAGAACACGTACTGTGTTTTTTTTTTCTTTTTTATATCCCAGTGCTCAGCACAGTTTCTGGAACACAGTATTCATTTAATGAATGCTTCTTAATTGACTGATTAAATTGTGGGTCAGTGGTCTTGAGGAAAACCAGGTGAAAGTATAGATGGTAACACATGAGCAGTGTAATCTGGTACAACTACCCAACCTATTTGTTCTCTTTTAGCATATCCTACTCACAATAAGATATTATCCCCAATAGAATGTAAACTCCTTGAGGATAGGGACAATTTCCTTTTTTGTCTCATACATTCCAGCACCCAGCACAGGGGTTGGCACATAGAAGATGTTTAATAAATATTTGCTGAATGACAGGATAGGCATAAGAACTGTTGTCATCAGTTGACAAGACAACAGATATTGATTAAGCACCTACTGTGTCCCAGACACTGTGCTGTTAGTACTTAGATCAACCACCACTGTCATCCAGTATTTTCTCCTTGACATTGGCATCTAGAGGTGTTTTGTGGAATGATGTGATGACAAAAGCAACAACAACTATAGCTGATATTTATAGCCCTTGATAGAGGGCTTCCAATCTTGAGAGCCCATCTAAAAGTCACCAATTGGAGTCCAGCTGAGAGTGAAATTGAAGAAACATGGTCTGAAGAAGAGATTTAGATAGAATGTGGTAACTGTCCTCTAGTGTTTAGAGGTTACTGTATGAGGTTAGACTTGTTCTGCTTGGTCCCAGAAGGTAGAACAAAGAACAACAATGGAAAGGAGTTGTGAAGAAGAAAATTATGATTCGATACAAGGAAAAATATTGCAAACAATTAAAAGTGTCTCAAAATAGAATGAACTGAGCTAGAAAGACTGTTCTTCTCCTTCACTGGAGCTCTTCATGCTTCTTGAATGACTGCTTTAGAGGAAAATTATAAAGGAAATTCCTATTCATGGATAGTACAGATTGGACAAGATGATCTTGAGTTCTCTCCCTAAGCTGAGGTCATGTGATTGGAAGCATTCAGAAAACCTGTCAGTAATCTTTAAGAGGTAAAGAAATTCCTAGTCTGAGGATCAATGTATGAGATAAAGAGAAACACAACGGTATATAAGTGAGAGAACCAGCTTTAGAAACTGATTCAGGTTTAAATCCTGCCTCTGACAGAGTAGGAAGTTTTCATACCAAAAGTTCTTCATACTAATGAAATGATATGTTTGAAAAAAGATATTTAGATAAAATGGCCATATTTTAATCTATGTGCAGAAATACTCAAATGGATCTATGTTCTTCTTGAGGTATGTATCCCCAACAATGATGTAGATAGCAATCCATCTAGGTCTGACAGTCTACAGTGATTCTTTTCCATGCCTTCCCATAAGTTGCCCACTGTAGGTCCATCACACATGCTTTAAAGTTACTTCACTTTTATTGTTACTGTGGTTGTTATTGTTGTTGCTTAGAAGATACATGGCACCCATCAGTCACCCCTCACTCTCAGCACATGACTAGACCATCTTTACAGAATGTGAATGCCAAAAGAGACCATAGAAATGACAGCTCAACCTTCTCTTACATAGAGGAAGGAACCAAGACCGAGTGACTTACTCAGGATTATAAGGGGCAGAAGAAGGAGTCCAGGCTGATGGTTCTGTATGCCACATTAGGTTTACCCAGACCAGCAGAACCTAATAATAACTCATATTCAAAGAGCTTTTAAGGTCTACAAAACACTTTCCTAGCAACAATCCTGTTGTTGCTAGGAATGTAGGTATCAAGTATCATTATCCTGATTTTACAGATGAGGAAGCTGAAGCTCAGAGATTGAGAAAATAAATAATGTACCCATGGCCACATAGCTAGTACATGGCAGAAGCAAGCTCTGAACTCTGATCTTCTGCATCTAAGTCTAATGCTCTAAAGAAAAAAATTAAACTAAATTCACCTAGAATTCACAATATGGTGCAATTATAATAAAATGCTAAATAGTAATCCTGATGTTATGCCAAATCCACGAGTATTTATTGAACTTTTATTATATGCCAGACATTGTGCTAACATTAGGGATGCAAAGAAAGTCACAGACATCTCTCATATCAAGAAGCTTACATTTTAATGAGGGTTAACATGTAAACTAGTAGGTGCATTTAAGACACATAGAGGCTAAACAGAAGACATTCGGAGAAGAGAAGGCATCAGCAAATAGATATTTGGGAGAAGGAAGTCTGAAGAAAGGACTCTCAAAGTAGAATGGGTTTTTGAGCTCAGTTTTCAAAGAATTTGGGAACCAAGAGGCAGAGACGAAATCAAGAATATTCAATATGTGGTGGTTAGCCAGTGCAAGGACATGGAGAAAGTAGTTCCAAGAAACATGTAAGAAGGTCACTACTTCTAGAAGGCAGAAGAGAATTAACAGTGAGAAAACTGGATAGAAAAGAGTCTGGTTATAAAGAGCTTTGAATGCCAAACAGAGGAATTTATATTTGATCCTGGAGGTAACAGAAATCTCCTGGAGCTCACTGAGCAAGGAGATATCACGGTCAAACCTACATATCAAAAAAAATCACCTTGGTCGAAGAGTGGAAGATGCATTGGCATTAGACTATTAGCTCCTTGAGGATAAAGACTGTCTTTTGCTTTTTTTTTTTTGGAAGGGCGAACACAGGGCAATTGGGGTTAAGGGTCACACAGCTATTGTCAAGTGTCTGAGGCGAAATTTGAACTCAGGTCCTCCTGACTTCAGGGCTGCTGCTCTATTCACTGCGCCACCCAGCCACACCATGTCTTTTGCTTTTCTTTGTATGCCTAGCCCTTACCAGACTGCTTGGCACATAGTTGGAACCTCATAAATGCTTCTTTACTTGATGATGTAGGCAGAGATCTAAACCAGAGACATTAGTGAAAATGTTATTGTAATAGTGACAATAACAATTGTAATAGGTGAGAGGTGATGGGGACCTGATCCAAAGTGACACTGTATGAGTGAAGAGAAGAGGGTGTATATGAAAGAAGTTGTAAAGGCAGAGATGTTAAATTTTGGTAACAGATTAGATCCATGAAGCTATAAACATTCCCATTAATATTCCCTACATGGCTTTTAAGTGTGAAAAAACCCCAAACCCTCGATCTAACTGTTCTATGAAAAAAATAATTAAAAAATAGAGAAATAACATTTGAGATGGGCTTTGAAGAAATGGAGGCATTTCAAGTGTGTGTGTGTGTGTGTGTGTGTGTGTGTGTGTGTGTGTGTGTGTGTAAGGGTATTCATTACATTACACTATTTAGAGCTAAAAAGACCCTTAGAACCAAACTAAGCTAACCTCCTTATTTTTGTAGATGTGAATAGTTGTTGCTAATCAGAGTTGTGGGTGTTTCTCCTACCCTTACTTTGAAGTTCACGTGTCAATCAGTCAACTAGAATTTATCAAGCACCTATTTGTCAGTCAATAACTGCCTACTATGTACTAGGCACTGTCCTAAATTCTGGGAATACAAAGAAAGGCAAAAAAAAAACCCAGTCCTCATTCTCAAGGAGCTCGCAGTCTAATGAAAGAAATAATATGCAAACAGTGGTGGACAAACAAGGTATTTATAGTATAAATAAGGGGCAATCTCAGAATGGGGCAGCTAGGTGGTACAGTAGATAGAATGCTAGACCTGGAGTAAGAAAGATTCATCTTCCTGAGTTCAAATCTGGCCAAAGACATTTTCTAGACATGTGACCCTGGGCCAGTCACTTAATCCTGTTGGCCTCAGTTCTTCATCTGTAAAATGAGCTACAGAAGAAAATGGAAAACTCTAGTATCTTTACCAAGAAAACCCCAAATGGGATCATGAAGAGTTGAACATGAGAGAAACATCTGAACAAACAGAATTTCTGAACAAATGCATTATGATTAAAGAGAGAAGTAAGAAATATTTCTTGCAGAAGGCCAGACTTTAACTATGACTTTCAAGTCATTTCCTTCAGGAAGCCAGGGGAGGTAGGAGGTAGAGAAAATGAGGGAAAATGCTCCAGGCAAGGGGGACAGTCAGTGAAAACACTCTTAAGTTGGGAGATAAGAGTGTCTTGTGTGAGGAACAAGGGGGTGTGTGTTAGTGGTCAAGCCAGAATAAGGAACTGGATTGCCAAGACAAGTAAGGCATAAGAAGACTGGAAAGGTCAGAAGGGACAGGGTTGTAAAGGGCTTTATGAAGAGAGTAGTGGTTGACGGAGGCCTGCTCAGCAGAACAGTAAAGGTGCTTCTATCACTACTGTGAAATTAGAAAGACTGTTCTGAATTTATGGTTTATAATAAATTCTCTCAATAAAAAAAATTAATCTTAAAAAAATCATTCTTCTGTGAATTTACTTCTTCCATGGAGTTTAATCCTATTTCAGAAGGATAAAACTTTAGCCATTAATGACCATACATTTATACATGAATTTTTATGTGTGTTTCAATTTCATCCTCCCTGTATTTCCTAGTACATATGAAGCAAGCCAAAGCATTTGATCTTGGGGGTCAGTTCACATGCAGATGTCTTAGAGAAGCAGTTTTGGCATAGGTTTGTTAAACAAACCTAGAGGCTCATTTGCATCATCTTTGTTTATGCCTTTAAAATGTTAACTGACTTCGAAAGACCTGTTGGATTTCCCAAAGACTTTTGGTGCCTAGAATTCACAAAACTTCAGATACTTAAAAAACACAAGCCTTTTATTAGATTTCCCATTCCTGTTTTGGTCCCAAGGTATAGCAGATTCAAGACAATGATTTACAAAAACCTAGATGTTTGGAGGTCTGCTCTGATTTGCATCCTCTTTGTTAATGCCTTTAAAAATGTTAATTGACTTCCCAAAGACCTGATAAACTTCCCCAGACTCTTCGAGCCTAGAAATCAGAAATTTGATTTTATCTGAGTTTACTTCCAGGATGTAGTAGACTATTGTAATGATAAAACTATGATAATATCCCAGGATATGATAAACTAAGTCTATTGATGAAAATACTTGAATCTTTGTCCTTTGGATCTTGAAAAATCTTGTTCAAATCCTCATTAAACAGAGTTCACGGTTCTTCTCTGAACTACCCACATGGCCTGGTCACTTCTTTTCTTCACATCTCTGGTCATGCTTAATGCTGAACATTAAGCAGCTCCTAACATACATACGTAGGCTTTATCATTGCTTTCCTGTAATCACATTGTAGGTTCTTGTTTGAGATAATGGCTCCATAACCAAATATAAACAGATACATCATCATGGATTCATTATCTGCTCTTTGCAATGCAACTAGGTTCATTTCAATTCAGCAGATGGGTATAAAGTAATTTTTATGTACAGGGTACTGTGCTAGGCACAGAGGGAACTACAGGGAACTACAAAGATGGTCTCTGCCTTCATGGAGCTTAAAATTTAATTGATTGTGATTTAACTTTTAGACACAAAATACACATTTATGTTCTTTTACAGTATAGGAGCCTTGAAAGACTAAAGTAAGACCCAGTTTAATAATTATTGACATATATGTATGTGTGTGTATATGTACATATATACATATATATATGTATAAATTTGCTTCTCACAATAGCCCTGTGATCCAGGTAGCATAAGTATTAGGACAGTTGCCTGGGCCTTGGGCAGTTAAGTGACTTTGCCCAGGGTTACAGAGTCAGTGGGGTTGAGAGGCAGGATCAGAGTCCAAGGCTTTCTGACTCCAAGGACATTTCTCTATTCATTTTTCCATTCCACTTCTTATAAGTATTATTTTTTGCCACTTTACTGAAAAGGAAATGGAGGCTTATGGAGGTTAAATCTGCTGTCTATGATCCCAAAGCTATTGAGTGTCTCTGGAAGAATTCAAAGGCAGGAGGCCTTTTCGTACTAATGCTAGCATTCTTTATATACCACCATGCTGAACCTGGTCAAAGAATAATCCCAAGGTCAGAGTTTAATGTACTGATGGAGTCCAGAGGAAAATCAAGACCTTGTTTAGGACTCAATACTGCTTCATCATGAGAGTTGACAGATAACATATTTCTTTAAACCGTCTACATGTCTACGGGCTATCACCAAAACATATTCCTTTACTTATGCAGTCAATCAACCAATGATAATAGTCATAACAATAACGATTAGTATAATAGCTGGCATATATATAGTGATTTTAAGGTTTACAAAGCACTTTACAAAGATCATCTTACTTGATTCTCACAGCAAGTCTGGATGGTAGATGCTATTATTGTGTCTATTTTGCAAATGAGGAAACTGAGGCAGATAGGGGTTAAGTGAATTGCCCAGTCAGGTTTTCCTGACTTTAATTCTACCACTCTAGTGCTGATTATGTAAATTATGAGTTTCTTGAAGATGGGTAGGGATAAGGCCTTATCTTTGTACTGACCCAGGGCTAATCAAAGGATTCTAAATGAGGTAAGCACATAATAAATCATTTTCGAGTGAATCAATGTGCCATACCTTTAAATGTAGCCAACAGTCATTCTCCTTGCTATCAGTAGGGAAGGGCTGCTTAGATAATATATTATAGGAGGTAATCCAATAAACATTGATTGGTGTTTGGCTTTGGAATGCATGAATTTTTAAAAAATCATTTCCCTTACCAATTATGTTTTATTGCCTAATATTACAATTATTTTATATTCATCCCATTTTGAATGCAGGAGACAGAGGTGATCCAGAAGTGTATTTAGAGGAGGGCAGAAAGGACAAAGTGAAAATGACATGGAAAATTTAAGTCAAAGGGAAGATAATAAAAATTTGACTTTTTAGCAATAAGAACAGATGGTGACATTAAATATTTTTTCCTAGTAACTTTGGAAAAGGGTAGATCAAGGTCATCTGGGAAAGAAGCAATAGCATCTGAGGAGAATTAAATGGTATTTAAAAGAAAGAATTTGTGAAGGAGAGGTATAGAAAGGTGAGGGGAGAGATGGAAAAGGGAGAGAAGGAGAAAGAGAAGAGAGACACATAGAGATAGAGGGAGGAGAGAGAGGTAGAGAGAGAAGAGGAAGGGGGAAGAGAGAAGAGAGAAAAAGGGAAGCAGAGGGGGAGAGAGGTGGGGAGCTAAGGGGAAAGATGATGACAGAGAGAGGGAAGAAGGGGGGATAAGAAAAGAGGAGAGAGGGGGGAGGAGAAAGAGAGAGAGGGATGGAGGGAAGGAGGGAGGGAGAGAGAGAGGGAGCGAGGGAAAGAAAGAGGGAGGGAGACAGAGAGAGAGACAGAGACAGAGAGGGAGAGAGGGAGAAGAGAGAGGAAGGGGGAAAGGGGGAGACTAATAGACCCAGAGACAGGTACAGACCCCAAAACAGACATAGAGAGCTGAACTTTGAAGACCTAAATTCAAATCCTACATCCATATGACTTAATATCTGTATGACATTTATCTAATTTAACATTTCTATGCCTGACAATTCACAGACTTATCTCCCAAGTCATAAACCCATTGATCTGAAAATGAAAGGAGTTCCTATGATGGCAGCTCCTCACATTGATAAAAACACAAATACATCACATAAATACATGTTATCTATAGGAAAACTTGGGGTCTCAGTGTCCTCATCTATAAAATGAAGTGGTTGGACTAGCCATGTTCCAGGTCTAAAGCCTAGGATCTCAGGAGAGCACATCTAATTTTATTTTCAAATAGAATTTTAATGCAGACACATCTAATGTTTTCAAGCTCAAGGACAGTATTTTGACAGGCCGATAGGAAAAATAAGTAGAATTGGAGACTTAAAATTGAAAGGAACTCAGTGCCAACAAGTTCAACCTTCCCTGAAGCATGAATCTCATCAAAGCATACTTGACTAAGAGTCTGTCCAGCCTCCACTAACACATCTCCAATGATGGAAACTTCCTCCTGACACAGCCTATGCCTTTTATGGACAGCTCTAATTCTGGGAGATAGGACATACTCGCCCTCATTACATTTTGACTTTCTTCCATGTGACAATAGTGTAAAACGAACTAACGGACCCTTTGGGAGATTCTATTTTACAAACGAAAATTTATAATTTGTTTCTCAAGGACAAATCTGGGCTTCTAAAAGGGTGAAATAATAAAGCCACATTTTTAAATAATGTTTTACAGTTAACAAAGAACTTTCCTTACATAAGGCATGCAAGTAGGAAGTAAGGTAGGAAATAAAAATAGTAAAATCTCCACTTCATACATGAAGAAAGTGAGACTCAGATGGGTTAAACAGTTGGATGAAGGTCCCACAGCTGTTAGGCTGGAGGCAGTTCTCAGATCCAGGTGTATTGACTCTATGTTCAGCACTCTCTCTCTAATACCATGTTGTCTGAGTCATGTTCCTGCCCCCATTTACCACTGCTGGCAAATCTAAACAGTGAATTTTCTGCTGATAACACAATTACACAAAATGACTGTGTTTGAACATAAACCTTGGCTTTTTGTTTTTGTTTTTTTTAATTCAATGATGAAGCACTTCAGTTCAGATTATGGAATGAGTCAAATCAAAGATGATAGGGACCAGAATAGAAGCTTTTGCCGCACAGAGAACACCTTACAAAATGTCTAATGGAAAACAGCTCAAGTTGTAACCAATCATCACTTTAACGCTTAACTTACCCTTCTGTCACAATAAACAGTTAGTAAATTAGCCTTTTTGGGCAGTTCACAGGGTGCAGAGCAGCAAATGACATAGCTTTGATCTTGCACCTAAGATTCCCCATTAGGCCACCATCTGCCTCCCTACCCTACCTCCTCCAGTATCCCAACAGGATTACTAACAATGAGAATCCTGGCATTAAAAGCATTTCTGATGCCAGGTGACTGAATAGGGCAGATGGAAGAACCCTCAGAGCAGTGAGATCCCCAATATAAAACTTTTTCATGAAAAATTATTTAGCCTCTATAGTCACAGAAGAAAATAAAGTTAGGATTCTATCATCCACTCATCAATTTTATTTTAAAACCAGGGAGAAAAAGAACTTATTTCCTACTACTGACATTCTTGTATGTAGTTAGGATCATAGGACTTAGAGCAGGAAGGGGCCTTGTTTGTTGACATTTAGTTTTTTCACTCATGCCTGACTCTTTGTGACCCCATTTGGGGTTTTCTTGGCAAAGATGTTGGAGTGGTTTACCATTTCCTTCTTCAGTTCACTCTACAGATGAGGAAACTGAGGCAAACTGGTTTAAGTGACTTGCCCAGGGTCACATAGCTACTACATGTCTGAGACTGGATTTGAACTCAGGCCTTCCCAACTGCAGGCCCAGCATTCTATCTATCCACTGGGCCACCTAGCTGCCCTAGGAAGAGACTTTAGAGATCAACTAATCCAAGGGTTCTAAACCTGGGATTGTGAACTTTTTTTAATGCAAAAGTATCTTCAAAGTTTTTAAGTTTTAGTAGCTTATTTTAAGCAGTGAGATCTTTGGAACACCCTATATTTTGATTGCTCTATTTCAATACAGGGAATCCCAAGACATAGAGAAAGCATCCATAAACTGGAGAAATCACCAAACAAATTGTGGTGTCTCAAACTGTAGAGATGGCTTTTGGGTCACCCTGTATAATTGTTTTCCCTTGTAATCATGTATATTCTATCTCATGCATTGAGAAGGAGTTCAGGGGCTTCACTAAATGTCCAAATGAGGCTTATGACAAACAAAAAAGTGAGGGGCCTCTGTCCTAGTCTACCACTCTCATTTTACATGTGAGGAAACTGAAGCCCAGAAAGCTCAGCAACATGTACAACAAAGTCACAGAGGTAATAAACAGCAGAGCTAATATTCAGATCCAGGTGGAAGAATCACAGGATCTTAAAACAGGTTCTAGAAGGGGCATCAGAAGCCATCTGGCCCGATGTCTTGATTTGGCAATTAAGGAAACTGAGGCCCAGGGAGGTATGGTGACTTGCTTACGGTCACATAGTATATGTTAAAGGCAGAGTCCGAATCTAGGTCCTTGGGCTACACACCAGTGCTCTTTCCAGTCCACTATAAGGCATCTCACCATATAACCTGTTTGTAAGAATATGCTTAAAAATGTAAGCTAAAAAAGCTTTTTAATCCTTTATTTTAATGCTGTAAAACCCAGAAGAATGAGGAAATTTGTTTCTTAAACAATAACATTTGAGCCATATGCTTTTTCTTTTTATTATCCTCATTAAGTAAAGCAACTTTTTGCTAACTGCAAAATGATGAGCAACAGAATTATAAGTTTGACAGTTTGTCAGAGTGGATTCAGGCCAAATTTTGCTCTCAGTGACATGGCCAGAATTCCAGACATTCAAATGCACTTGTTCATGCCTCGGGTAAAGTTGGATTCAGTTCTCATTCCAGTAAGTCATACTGTCTCTAAGTTATACTCAGCAAGAGTGCTAATGAAAATGCAATTGAGTCCCTCATTTATTAACTACAGTAGTTGCTAGGCTAATAACTACTATGCTGGTGCCCAGGTTTTGAAATTCAAAACCTGATTTGGCCCCCCAGTATGACTTGGCTGTGGAATGACTTTCAAGTTATCAAAATGTCAGCTCTGCTCTCTGGATTGCATAGGTCTGGATGAGTGTGAGAACGATAGCAATCTTTGAGTCAATGACGGCATTCCAGAGTTAGGAGGCACCTCCAAAGTCATTTAATTCTAGCCCCTTCACAATTTTCCAAAACAACTATCTAACTTCTTTGCTTGAAGACCTCTCGTAACAAGAAACTCACTGGCTCCCAAGGCAGGCTTTTCTATATAGGAAAGCAGCACAGGAGGAAATAATAATGTCAATGATGATATCTACTACTACTGCTATTAACTCTTTCGGGTTCAAAAAGGGCTTTTTATGTGTTACTTCATTTGGCTCTCACAACACTCCTGAGAAAGGAAAACAATGGACCCCTGGAAGCCTTATAAGAACCATAACCAGGCTCCCCCCTACTTAACAGTATTTTATTTTTTGCAATTATATACAATGATAGTTTTCAACATTCACTTTTACAAGATTTTGAGTTCCAAACTTTTTTTTTCTTTCTCCCTTCCTTCCCTCCCCTCTTCCCAAGACAGCAGGCAATCTGATATAGGCTATACATGTGCAATCATACTAGGTCTGTATCCCAAAGAGATCACAAAAAGGGGAAAAGGACCCACACGTACAAAATTATCTATAGCAGCTCTTTTTGTGGTGGCCAAGAACTGGAAAATGAGAGGATGCCCATCAATTGGAGAATGGCTGGACAAGTTGTGGTATATGAATGTAATGGAATACTATTGTGCTATAAGAAATGATGAGCAGGAGGATTTAAGAAAAACTTGGAAAGACTTACATGAACTGATGCTGAGTGAAGTGAGCAGGTTGGTTTTTTAAAAAATATATCACAGATAGAAAGATTTATACTCATAGGAAGAGATACTTATATTAAATGGTTTGGGGCAAGGGTCAGGGTTCATTCTTTTAGAAAGCAGGGGTCAACTCCATTTACATAAAGTTGCACACATAAAGTTATAAAATAACAAAAAGAACCATGTAAAGACATATAGTTGATGTATATAGTCTGCCGTATGTTATCAGCAATGAATGAATGAAAAGCTCTTATTAAGCATATACTATGTATAAGTCATTGTGTTAAATTCTGATACAAAAATAGAAAAAGTTATACATATCCTGATCATAGGGAGCTCACGCTCTAATTTGAGGAGACAACACATGAAAGAAAATTTAGATGCAGGGCAGATAGAAAGGCCTATAAGTCCCAAGAATTCAGAGGTGAGATGGATGGCAAGGCCCAGAAATCCTCAGGTTACTTAAGTGGTTAAAAAGAGAGTATCAGGGGACTATGGAAGCAGGGCAGATGCTGAGACCTGCTGGTTCTTCATCTTATTAAAAGGAATGGAATTGTTTCTGTCCGTCTCATTTAAAACCTACAGGCAGTTAAGCAGCCCAGGCAAGGGGGTAGGACCCTCCCAGTTATCATCAACCTAGATAGGTTTTGGGACTTCCAAGGGCTTAGGAAGGGGACAAAGGGTGAAGGGAAAGGAGAGATGTAGGTCCCCTTTGAGGGCAGCTCTTCCTGTTACCCAGTCATTGAGTCTCATCATATGAAATGATCTTCTGTGGGTAAAAAGTCATATAACATTACTGAGGACACAAACATGAGAAGTAACAGATGGAATGTCTGAGTGGTGTCACTGAAATATTACGAGAAAGAGGAGAAATTCTGATTATGCAAAATTGAAGCTTTTTTTGCACAATTAAAATTGATGCACTTAGAATGAGAAATGGTTTCCTGAAGGTAGGTAAATAAGGAGGATTCTTTGCAAAAAACTTCTCTAATAAATGTCTGCTTTCCAAGATATATAGGCAGTCAATACAGATATATAAGGACAAGAACTATTACCAATAGATAAATGGTAGAAAAGATATGAACAGGCAGTTCTCATGGGGAGAAATCCAAGCTTTCGACAACCACATGAAAAAATGTTCCAAATAACCAACAAGGAAAATATAAGTTAAAAGAACACTGAAGTCCTACTTCACACCAATCAGATTGCTAAAGAGGATGAAACATGAAAATGATGAATGTTAGATGGGCTTTGGGAGGAAAGTCATACTAATGCATCAGAAGAGGAGCTGTTGATTGGTCTAACTAGTCTGGAACATAATTTGGAACTATACCCCCCAAATCACTAAACTATGCACATACCTCTTGACCAACATAGGGTCTTATTCTTTACCCACAATTCATTAGACACATAATCCAAGGGAGAGGGCTTATATGCACCAGGGGAAAAGAATAAGCATTTATTAAGCCACCTACTATGTGCCAGATACTGTGCTAAGCATTTTTACAAATATTACCTCATTTGACACTCAATTGATTTGAGAAAAAACATAAGTATATATAATAAAATATATGTACACATAACAGACATCTAGGTAAAATACATATAGATATATAAAATATACACATAACCAACTTATATACATACATATATTTATACTTTTTATATAGAAAACAACTGGAACTAAACAAATTATGGTATATAAAGGTAATAGAATATTATTTGAGCTGAAAGAAAAGGATGAAAGGGACCAGAGAACCCTGGGAAGATTGATGTGAAATGATGCAGAGTAAAGTAATCAAAGCCAAGAGAGCTATTTATACAATGACTGAAACACTGTAGGGGAGAACAACTATGAAAGACTGAAGAATTCTGATCAATTCAGTTGACTAGTCACAAGTGCAGAAGACTAATCATGGAATACATCTCCTGCCTCTAAATGAAAAGATAAGGGATGGTAGGTCCAGAATTGAGAAGCTGCATTAGAAACTGCAGCTAAGGATGCCTGACCTTATTTTTATTTCTGGTGAGAATGTTAAAGGAGGGGTGCATAGCCTCATCATCCATAAAATGAAGGAGTTGGATTAGATGGATCTTTCGGAGATCTGTCTAACTCTAGAGCTATGATCTATGATCCAGTAATCTACATTTTCAAAAGTAGTTTATTGTGAGTTAGAAAATTAACAAAAATATTAACACTTCAAAATATAAAGTTCAGAAAAAAAGGATCACGCATAATTCTACATGAAACCATGAATCTGTCATGCAGATCTTGTTTTTCTCTAAAATATTTATTAAATGTCATGTGGTGGTACCAATAGCACCATATTTGCACATGCCTCCTTCTGAATTTCCTTCTACTTCCTTAGCTCTAGAGTACAGCTTCTCAATTCCCCAATGTTCGGCACCTACTATGTGCAAAGCATTGTGCTAGGCTCTGAAGACAAAAAAGATAGACATGACATAGGCCCTTTTGTAAAGAAGCAAACCTTCTATTGTAGGTAGAGATTTAATAGAATTAAATAGGAAAAATCCTTATGTGTATAGAATCATACTTATAGCTGGAAGAGATATCATCTAGACTAACTCCATCATTTAACAGGTGAGGAAACTTTAACTGAGAAAAGGCAAGAATGTTGTTTTTTTTTTAGTGACAAAGTTAATAAAAGTTAATAAAACCCAACTTTCCTGCTTCCCACTTCAATTCTCTTTCAATTGTACAACACCATCCTCAAGGCAATTATAACTGCAAAACAAATCAATAAGCTCTTGTCACATTCCAACAATGTACACGGCACCATGTTGGGCACTGGAAAGACAAAAATGGATCTGAAGGAACTTATGATCTAACAAAGAGGCTTAGGGGAGAGATCGGGGAGATTGCATTGGGGCCATAGTCCCTTCTGATCAAAATTGGATGTACAGCTTAAGAAGAGAAGAAGAATTTGGTAATGATGCTGTTCTTAAAAAAAAAAACAACAACGAACCAATTTTTATTTTCTCTCTCTACCACTCTCTCTGAATAAAAAAACAAGAACAAACCACTCAGAAACTAACACCTTCACAACATAGTCAACTGATGCAAGTTCCCACTTTGGCCATGTCTAAAAATGGACATTTAATTTTGTATCTGGAATCTATCTCCCCTCCAGCAAGAGGTGGGTGGTGCATTTCATCTCTGGTTCTCAGGAACCAATACAATTAGATATTGCATTTTTTCCCTTTAAACATTATTTATTTTTGTTACATTTTGAGTCCCAAGCTATCTCCCTTTCTCCCAATCCCACACTAAAGAAGGCCAACATTTGATATATATATATATATATATATATATATATATATTTATACACACAGATACTATATACATGTATATACAAAACCACACAATACCTATTTCCATATACCAGTTCTTTCTCTGGAGGTGGATGGCATTTTCCTGCATATGTTCTCTGTAGTTGATTTTAATATTACTCTGATATTATTCAGAGTACCTTAGTCATTCACAGTTACTCTTTGAACAATATTGCTGTTACTGTATATAATGTTTTCTTGGTTCTACATTATTACATTTTCTTTCCCTAAAATCAACCTGCTCAGCTCATTTTTTACAGCACAGTAGTACTCTATCACTAAAATCAACCTGCTCAGCTCATTTTTTACAGCACAGTAGTACTCTATCACTAAAATCAACCTGCTCAGCTCATTTTTTACAGCACAGTAGTACTTTATCACAATCATATACCACAGTTTATTCAGCCATTCCCCAGCTGATGGGCATTCTTTCAATTTCTGGTTCTTTGCCACCACAAAGAGAATTGCTATAAATATTTTAGAAGCTGTAAGTTCTTTTCCCTTTTCCCTGATAACTTTGGCAAACAGACTTAATAGTATAATTTCTGGGTCAAAGAGTATATACGGTTTTATAACTCTTTGGACATAATTCCAGGTTGCTCTCCAAAATGATTGGATCAGTTCCCAGTTCTACCAACGATGTATTAGTGTCCTGATTTTTCCAGATCCCTTCCAACATATGTCATTTTCCTTTTTTATCATTTTAGACAATCTGAAAGGGGCGAGATACCTCAAAGTTGTTTTAATATGCATTTCTCTAATCAATAATAATTTAGAGAATTTTTTCATATTACTACATTTAGCTTTCATTTCTTCTTCCAAAAACTGTCTATTCATATTCTTTGACCATTTGTCAGTTGGTAAATGCCTCATATTCTTATAAATTTGACAAAGTTCTCTATATATTTGAGATATGAAGTCTTTATCCAAGAAACTATCTACAAAATTCTTCCCTTCTGCAATTGTCTGCTTTCCCTCTAATCTTGGCTACATTAGTTTTATTTGTACAAAACCTTTTTAATGTTATCAAAATCATCCATTTTATATCTCATTTTATATCTCACACTGCTCTCAATCTCTTCTTTATTAATAAATTCTTCTTCTATGCATAAATCTGATAGGCAATATGTTCCATGTTCTTCTAATTTACTTATATCTCTCTTTATGTCTAGGTCATGTATCCATTTTGACCTTATCTTGGTAAATAGTGTAAGGTATTGGTCTATATCTGGTTTCTGCCAAACCAGTTTCCAGTTTTCCCAACAATTTTTTTTTTTTACCAAATAGTGAATTCTTATCCTCAAAACTTAAATCTTGACATTTATGAAACACAAAAGTTTCTAATAATTATTGACTACTGTGTATTGTGTATCTACCCTCTGCCACTGATCCACCATGCTACTTCTCAGTCAGCAGCAGACAGTTCTGATAAGTACCACCTTATAATACAGTTTAAAACGTGGGTCTGCTGAACCTCCTTCCTTTACATTTTTTTTCATTGATTCCTTTGATATTCGTGACCTTTTGTTCTTCCAAATGAATTTCGTGATTGCTTTTTTTCTGATTGGTTATTGTATCGATCAGAATTCTGAAATCTAAGTTTTTCTTTCTGATGGAAGGAGGAAGTTCTTAATAAAATACTGCTCTTCTTAATATTTGACCTCTTTTTAGACAACGGTTTATAACTAGTAGGGAGCGCAAAGAACAGCAGGTTTAGAATCAGAGGTCCTGTCTTGGATCCTGGCTTGACTATGTGCTGCTTGGGTGATTGGGCCAGTTGCTTGACCTCCACGGGTCTTGTTTTCTTCAACGATTTAATAAAAACTTTGGACTAATTGATCTCTGTTCTCTCACCCAATCATCCTATGATCTTACTCTTTTTTAGTAAGAGAGATCAGCAGGCTTCCTTGGGACAACAGACCACCTGATGGCAATATCAGAATACCTAGAGAACAATTTGTTACCCTCACATTTGGGTGAGAATTCTTAGAGCAGAGAAAGAAAGTTCAGAAGAGTCTTTGGTTACATTCACTGTCTCTATAGAAAGCAAAAACTAAGTAATGTCTCCAAGAATATCTGAAGGGACCTCATATCCAGGTCCTTTCTCAGAAATACAATGCAGTACATTCTCAAACGAAGTAAAAACCGTGTAGTATTTTGGAAAGACCACTGGCCTTGGAGTCAGCCAACTCAGTATCAAATATTACCTCTGATTCATCGCATCCAAGGGTACTTTGTATAAGCTTTGCATGCATTTTGATAATTGTTCCTGCTTAGTTCTTTTCTGTCATATATGATTCTTTATCATCCTTGCCTTTTCTGGGCAAAGATATTGGAGTGATTTGCCAGCTCCTTCTCCAGTTCACTTTACAGATGGGGAAACTGAGGAAAACAGGGTTAAGTGACTTGCTTAGGGTCACACAGCTTCTGACTCCAGGCGTGGTACTTTAGCCACAGAGCCACCTGTGTATTGTATATGCTTGCTTTTTAACTCCTAGAACCTAGAAAAATGACTGGTCATCACAGGCACTTAATAGGAAATGTTTGTTGATGGACTGGTTGCCTGGAAACTGTCCTTCTTTTTCTGTTACATTTTAAAGTCACTTTTGCATTTAACAGAGCTCACATCTTTTTTCTTTTTCTCCTATTTGTAAGGCCTCAATTCAGCAAGCCACTCCATCACAGTGGTCTTTTATTGTAGCCTTTTATTTGCTTTCTTTTCTCTATTCTTTTCCTCCCTTCCTTTCTTCTTTCTTTCCTTCCTTCCTTCCCTCCCTCCTTCCTTCCTCTCTTCTTTTTTTTTTCATGAACCCTTCCTCTGGTAAAGCCTATTCTCAGTAGCCTTTCTCAGAATATTTTTAAATACATAAAATTAACTACATAGTATTACAAAGGAAGCCAATTATACTGAAATATAGCTATCAATATACTAACAAAATAATTTCATGAACTCCAGGTTAAGAAATTCTGCATTGGATCAGTGCTCTAGAGCTGGAAGGGACTTCATTTAATCTCCTTTCCTTTCCATTATAGAGTTGGGGAAACTGAGAACTAGATAGTTTAAGTGCTTAAGTCATACAGGTCCTATGTATGAATCAGGATTACAAACTGGGTCTCTGGGTCTAATGCTTGGGTTCTTTCCATTGTGACACATAACAGCTTTAAGAATTAACATCAGGGATGTGCTCAAACTGGCTGGGAAAGAGTTGATGGCTAAATTTTCTGCATGAGCATTTCCACTCTGGAAATTGGCAAATGCTGCAAATAAGGGGTTGATTTATTGTTTTTGTTAATTGCTTAGAGATAAGAAAGTAAGGGAGAAATGTTAATAAAGCAGAATAAACTTTAAATTATGTCATATGTCCATTTAAAAAAAAGTTACTTGTTATACATTTATCAGTGAACCTTTGGTTACAAAGCACTTTCCTCACAAAAATGTTACTTAAGTGCCTTCTGATGGTGTGGAGGAAAGTCTAAGCCAGCAGAACACAAGTTCTGGCAGATTCAGCCTAGATGGGAAGTCTTCAAGTATGGACCTAGGGATAGATTTCATACCTGTTGTGTGAGGATCACCCTAGCTAAGTTTGTACAAGTGCCTCATGAGATTATATACGGAAATGAATTTTCCTACCACAACTGCTCAGCATTGACAAAGGGGTAGAGATACTCTAAACTATGTCAATGGGTAGGTTTAGATGGGGAGAAACATTTCTTCAAGGAGCATCTGAAAGGATCACAAAGGGAGCCTGGTAATGAGGCTGTTCTCAAAGATTGCCTTCTCTCCTTTTCCTACACTACAGCTGGAAGGGAGTCACCCATACAATCCTGGATCTTTGAGGTGCTCATGGGCATTCTTCTCAACAAAATGGGGGAACAGGTTATACTGGACCCATTTGGCTGATGAGGAAAAAGAATCTCACAGACCTAAAGTGATCATAGAACCTATGAGTATAAGAGACAAAACTGGAGTGTAGGTCTTGTGGAAAGAGAACTAGGTTTTAGTCAGAAGACTTGGATTCAAAGTAAGTCTTAAGTCTCTTACTTGTGCTACATTGAACAAATCACTTCATCTGTCTGAGCTGCCATTTCCTTATCTCAATAAAAAAATGTATATAAAATAGGTGCATCCAAGGACTTTTCTAGCTCTGAATCTTACGGTCCCATGACTTTAAGTTCAACACTCTTTCCAATATATTCCATTACCATGCTGTTTTTCACCTTGCCTCTGCAAAGTGTGTGGGTATTGTATGGGGAGGATGAGAGAAGGAGGAGGGTTAACTCAATGATCCATAAGGTATCTTCCAAATTTAACAATCTCTTGGTTTTTTTACAATTCCGAAAGGCTTCTTTCTTTGGCGAAACTGAAATCATAAACTCAGTGAACGTTAAATTTTGGAGGAAAGGGTTCGAGTTTGAAAGACATACAGCCTTAAAAAAATCAGCTAAGAAAATCACTAGTAAATACTAAAAAATGATCTGAATTGCACTCAGATTCAACATCAAGCTAATCATTTGGATGCTGCCACTTTGAAATTTTCTAGGATTAGGAATCCAGCCTGGGACTGGAGAAATTACAAGGGAAACTGCCAGCTGGCTTTGGCCAGAGCAGCTGACTAACTCTGATTTTCTCTTTTGAAGCCCAAGACAGAGAAGAGTTATTTTTTATCTACAGAGATACCTGTCTTTAGTATAGAATTCCTCCATTAATTCTGAGAGATTTTTACATGTGACTGTACCATAAAAATAAAGGAAAGAGATAATCTTTTTTTTTTTAAGCTAACTCACTAATGATGAAAGAAAATTGTCCAAATTCACTGTATGCTTTATGCTGAAGGTTAATTATTTTCCATTCAGTATAGGTTTGCCTATTTCCCCTTTTGGTGACATTTCAATGAGATATTGAAATACTGACCCAAAAGAACAAGTTTAATGCTGAGAGGCCTATAACACAGATTTTGATATAAAGAGATAAGGGAACTCAGAGGTCATGGAGTCCAACCTCTTCATCTTACAGATGAAGAAACTGAGTCTGATAGAGTAGCTTCCCACATCATACAGCTAATAAATGTCTGAAACAGGATTTGAACCTGGGTGATTTGAACCCAGATCTCCTGTACTTCAGGCCTGGTGTTCTATCCACTGCACCACCTACCTGTCTCTAAACACCAACCTTGATAATTACAGGGAAATAGGACTTCTCAATTGAATCAGTCAAGGTTGTGAAAAAGGCCTAAACAACTCTATTAACTTTAATCAATTAAAGAATTTGGACTAAGTATGAAAAGTTATTGTTGTTCTTGTTTTTAATCAATTTGTAAGTCCCAGAAATGGGCAGCGAGGTGGCACAATGGATAGAGTGCTGGGACAGAGGTCAGGAAGACTCATCTTCATGAGTTCAAATCTGGGCTCACTTAACGCGTGTTCCTGGGTAAGTCATTTAACTATGTTTGCCTCAGTTTCTTCATCTGTAAAATGAGTTGGAGAAGGAAATGGAAAACTGCAGCAATATCTCTCCCAAGAAAACCCCAAATGGGGACATGAAGAGCCTGAAATGACTGAACAACAAGTCCCCAACAGACTTTGGATGCAATGAAGTGATGTTAGGCAGGAGGCATATTCAAATTGGTTGAAGATACAGTTTTCGGGTTTTATTTTAAATAAAGTCAGCTAATTTGGAGCTAATTTGGAACCCAGGGATTTGAGCAGCAGAGAAGAAGGAATGGAGGACCAGCAATGGGTGGTGCATGGCTGAAAGGAAAAGGATGAAAGAATAAGTAGAAATAAGTCACGGCAGATATAGAAGAAATCAAGAATATTTTAGAACAAAAGACTAGACTGAAGCCACTGGTTTTACCTACCTCTTCAAGGACTGATGGAAATAACAAGAAAAATACTTCTCTTTCCCGAATTTCCTTATCGATCAACAGACGTGATACTATATTCACTTCTTTACCTGGACATTCTCTGTCAAGCTAATTTTTTCCTCAGCCATAAAGAGGCCAGGAGATAGCTAGAAACAGACATAAAATTAAATCAAGGCAGAGAACCAAGCCTCTGCTTAGATGTTCCATTCACTGACAGAGATCTGCTTGTTATTCATAAATAAGACAATCCCTCTCTCAGCTCCGGACATTTTTGCTGGTCGTCCTGCATGCCTGCAGGGCTCTCTCCTCTCCTGTCTACATCCTGGCTTTCTTGGATTCCTTCAAGTCTCAGCTAAAACCCTACCTTCTACAGGAAACCTTTCCCACCCTTCTTAATTCTAGTGCCTTCCCTCTGTTAAGTGTTTCCTACTTATCCTGGACATAGCTTATTTGTATGTATTTGTTTTCTTGTCTCCCTCATTAGATCGTAAGCTCTTTGAAGGCAGGCTCTGTTTTTTGCCTTTCTTTGTATCCCCAGCATTTAACAGAGTTCCTCGCACATAGTAGATGCTTAATAAATCCTTATGGACTGACTGATGTTGTGAATTTTCCTAAGTGGGGTCTCCTAAGTGACTGTGATTGTATTTTACCTTTTTGCTTAATATAAACTCCAGCATAGGAGCAGCAGAGAATGGCAGGTGAATATGCGGAGCCATTATATTGACCTCTTGCTCAACATGCTGGTTATGGTAGTACAGTACGAGTCATTTAATGTCCAGAAACAAGTGGGTACCATTGCCAGTATTACAAATACAATAGTGCTATTAAAATAGGAGAAGCAGTGTGCTGTGTATGGCATACTAGACCTAAAATCAGGAACTTGTATTCAAATAATGCTTTATATACTCAGCTGCGTTGCATTGAGGAAGTTACTTTCAGAACCTCAGTTTCCTTTTCAGTAAAGTAAGACTAATACTAACACTTACCTCACAGGAACATTGGGAGAATCTAATGAAGTGGTGTATAGAAAGTCTCCCCCATTAAAACTCAAACTCCCAGGGAGCATGGATGTTTCCTTTTTTGTTTTTGTACCCCCTGTGCTTATTATGGCTCCTGGAACATAGTAGGCACTTAATAAATCCTCATTGATTTGTTGATTGATTATATTTCTATAGAACTGACAGCCATGAACAGTAACACAGAAGTAAATTTTTCTTTAATGGCCAGAAGTGAGCTGAAATCTCAGTGCTCCTGATTTTGCTCCATTTTCACTTGAAAACAGAAAGTCCTTCCAGTCAAGAAAACTCACTTGGCGTTTCCATGCCAACTGACTAGAAAGGACATTGGTTGGCTTAGCCATGATAAGTTAGAGGGAAAGAGAACAGTGCGGATAAAAGGCCAGGGTCAAACTGGGGAAGCCAGGCTAGAAGTTCTGTGTAAGTGAGTTTTCTCCTTTGTAGTCTAGTCTGGGGACTGGACAGAGGGTGTGGCAGGGGAACAGAAGCAGAGAAAACCTAGCTGGATTTTTGCTCTTCAGTGTGCCTCTCTAAAATTCTTTCCTGACTCCCTCTAAACCATCTGACCAAACACATATGGCTCTACTAATTTTTTAAACAATAACAATTAAATTAAGAGAATTTTCAGCAATTTATTTCTGATTTGAATGAACCAAAATATTGTCATGAGGCCTTTGGTATTCAAGAACTCTCCATAATTTTTTTCAGTCTATTATTTTTTCAAAGTCTCTTCTCTCTTGATTGTTGAAATAGTGTTTTTCTCCGAGAGCTAGCAAATTGGAGCAACTCAGTTCAAGATTGCTTCCAAATTCTGAACCAATTAATTCTGAATGGGATCTAAACTGAAGGCCTCATAAACACTCTCATTTATGCTGTGTGCTATCTATCCACAGATGTGTATTATATATACTAACAGACACGTACCTGTGGCTCCCCAGGATGGTGCTGATGCACAAGGCTAAGAACAAACACAGTTGTTTGATGAATGAGTCAAAGAAAATTAAAAACATAAAATAAATAAAAGCAAATAAAGTAGCCTATATCCAAAGACCCTCCTTTGATTTTTCCCACTGTGGAAGGAGTCAGGACACTTACTGACTGGGAAGCATGGAATGGAAGGATGGAGAGAAGTGTTCCCTTGGTAGAGCTCTCCACACACTGAAGTTCTTGTTTATAAGGCATCCTGACTAAGCCTGCCATAGGGGAAGTTGTTCTGGCCATCAGCTGCAGAGGAAGGATTTATCCTGAGCTATGAACTGATGGTGTCAAAGGACTAAAAACGGAGGGTTCTAGGTCCTACAAAAATTCCTCCCTAGCGAACTCCAACTTGAGTGTGGACGCTTCAGTCTTTAATGAGATCATTAAATCCTCTAAAAAAAAAAACCCTCTAAAATGCAAAACCTGAGGAAGACCCACATCCCTTGAGGTTAGGGAAGTGATCGTTTTTCTTTAGGATGCCCAAGATTAGTATGTTCACTTCTGGGTGCCTTAATTTAGGAAAGATGACGACAAGCTGGAGCGTTTTCAGTGGAGGAAGACCAAAATGGTGAGAGGGCTGAAGGCACTGCCATATGGGAACTGGATAAACCAACTGGGGCTGTTTAGCTCAGGGAAGGGAGGATTTAAAGGGACAGAATCTGATAACTGCCTTTATATATCTGAAGGATTACCACATGGAGCAGAGATTGGACTTGTTCAGCTTGGCCTCCAGAATGTTCTCCCCTCTTCACCACCCCATCTTAGAATCCCTGGCTTTCTTCAAGACTCAGTTCAAGCACTAAATTCTCTAAGGAACCTTTCCTGATTCCTTCCGACTTCTGGAGTACTCCCTCCCTTCCATTACTTGATGTTCATTTGGCATATGATACTGATGTTATATATGATCATGCTGTCACTCTTATAGAATGAAAGCGCCTTGTTGGTAGGGACTACTTATTTCACTTTTGATTTTGTATCCCCAAGGTGATACATAGTGCCTGGCCCATGGGAAGTATTTAATAAATGCTTGTTGATTGGCTGACTGATTGAAGTAATGGATTTAGACTAAGATAAATAATTCCTATTAATTAGAGCCATCTAACAATATAGAATGAGCTGCCTTAGGGTGAATGACCTCATTTCTCAGAGAGATCATGATGATCCCTCAGAGAAGGGATATGGATTGTAATCAAGTATGATTGGCAATATGACTTGAGAGCACACCACTGTGATGCTGTGATTGTTTAATCCGTCTCATTTTTCTACTGTGTGGATTTTGATCCATGGTTTGGTCTATCACGGCACACATGTCTAAAACAATGTAATCCAATGTCTTGGAACAATTTGTGGCAAAGGCAATTTAGGGCTTAGTCCTGGGACTGAAACTGAAGCAATGCATTGGTCTTTTAAGGGTAAACAACTGCTAGTGGAATGATAGCTTTTTGAGCACAGAGATTATTGATTTTCATTTCTGCACCCCTAATGGCTTGCACAATCCCTTGAATGTTGCATATGCTTAATAAACATGTGTTAAATAGATCCCAAGTCTTCAGGACTCTCCTTGACCCTTCCTCAAGCTTCTCCTGCCCCCTCTATAGAAATGAATATAGTTAAGTCCTAATAATAATTAAAAATAAGGTGTTTTTTTTGAGACTGGATATTCCTATTTTCCTGGGCTAGAAGTACCGTAGTCATTCTCAGGCAGGACCACAATATTGATTGGAACAGAAGTTGTCTTTCCATTCTTTTATCCTGGATCAGTTTGTTCCTCCTTTGGGAGTCTTATGGCCCTCCACTTAACTATCTTATGGTTGGTAGATGTCTTCTGAGGCAGCTAGCTATTCTATGAGGCAGAAGTTCCATTATAGATATGTGAGAAAGTATGGGTAAAGGCATGGAGAAAGGAGAAAAAGTTTTGTGTATGAAGAATAACTAGAAGTCTGGTTTGGCTGAAAAATAGACTAACGGAGGAGGGGACAGGTGGGATTCAGAGAAGCGATAATGAAAGACCAGTCTAGGAAGATAGGTTAAAGTTAGATAACCAGTTGGCTTAACATGCTGCAGCTCATGACTTCTGAACTCAAGGGCTCTGCTGGCCTCAGGCCCCCAGCAACAGCAGGAATTATAGGCATATTCTACTGTTCTTGACATGTCTGTGATCCTCAGGCAGGGGGACCCAACAAAGGAGGGCCAAAAGTTATGTTATTCTCAAATACATAACTAAAACTTTCTAGTGCCCATTGTGTGTCTCCACATAGAAAATTAGACTTGTAGACCTTGGAAAGACCTTGGTGATCATTTAGCACCCAACCCTCAACATTTTATAGGTAAAGAATCAGAGGCTGAGAAGCTATGTGACCTCCAGTGGATCACACAGATACTTAGAGGTAAAGTTGGGCCTCAAAATTCTCCTTTATCTAAAATAACAATTATTACCCACAGATTCAGGCTCCATGTTAACTGAGGGGAAGGGGTAGAAAGAAAATTCTTTCTGCCAGAATTTGAGTTTTAGAATTATGGAGTTGGGACAGGTAGGTGGCAGAGTGGACAGAGTACTGACCCTCAAGTCAGAAGGACCCGAGTTCAAATCGTACCCTACTCTCTAACTGTGTGGCCCTGGGCTAGTCACTTAACCCCATTGCCTCCAAATGCAGAAATAAAATACAATTTTTGTTAATTTTTCCAAAGGGTCATGTGGGAAATTAAACAGTATAGTGAAGCCAGTGATAGAGTTGGAGTCAGAAAGCCCTAGTTTCAAATCCTGCTTCTAAGTGTATGACTCTGAGCAAGTCACCTTAAACTCATCCTGGGTTGTTGTGAGCATCAAATGAGACAATACTCAGAAAGAGTTTTACGAAACTTAAGGAGCTATATAAATATTTTCTAGTATTATTTGGGCAAGCAGGCTGTATAGTAATAGGGTGCTGGGCTTGGAGTTAAGAAGACCTCAGTTCAACCCTCCCTGAGACACTTAATGGCTGAGATTCTCAGCAAATCAAATTTGCTCAACTTAAATTTCCTCATCAATAAAGGGAGGATAAAATTAACCTTTCTCTAATAGGGTTGTAGTAAGGATTAAATGAAATAATGTATGTAAAGTGCTTTACAATCTTTTATTTTGTCTTTTTTATTTGCCTTTTTTTTTTGGAGGGGGCAATTGGGATTAAGTGACTCGTCCAAGGTCAATGGCTAGTGTTAAGTGTCTGAGGTCACATTTGAACTCAGGTCCTCCTGACTCCAGGGTCAGTGCTCTATCACTGCGCCACCTAGACACCCCTGCTTTACAATCTTTTAAGCATGATGCAAATGTTAACTATTATTATAGGTATGTTAAACATTTGGTAATCTTGGGTATCCAGAAGCTTACTCCTAAATTTATTTCTTACAACCCCACTAAGTGAAAAATGCACTTATCTGTCCTAAATACTTGAGGAACAAGGCATTTTAGTTGTAAATCCACATTACCTGAAAATTATCATCTAATTGATACAGAGACGATCAGTTTTCAGAAATTGAAATGTAATAGAACATCCCAGACTAAAAATTCTGCCCAGATACATCCCTAGTGTATGGTGAATACGAGTGAGTTCCCGGGCCCAGGTAAGAGGTAAGAGACCAGGTTGGAGGCCCAGGTAGAGAAATCAGCAGTGAACTGGCAGATGGAAAAGAAAAAAGGGTAAGAACAAAAACCGAGATGGGTAGGCGCAGAATTAGAGCACAACCCCTCCCCTCCCCTCTCCCACCCCAGCCCTGTGACCATTGCCTAGAGTAAGGCAGGGATTTCCTCACTCCTAGCTCATTTACAGCCTCCCCCTGGAGCCCTTCAAGACTGCTTGATTTTTCATATTTTCTTGATTTTATCTAAGAATGTTTTGTGGGATGGAGAAAACAAGGGCATATCAGTCAGATCTGGTGCTGTAAGTGGCAAACATTTCTATCAATTTCATTTCCATGGCAGTTAAGAGGTACAATGGGTAGAGTGCCAGGCCCGGAGTCAGGAAAATCTGATTTTAAATCTAGCCTCAGGCACCTACAAGTTGGGTAACCCTGGACAAGTCACGTAACCCTGTTTGCCTCAGTTTCCTTATCTGTAAAATGAGCTAGAGAAGGAAATGGCAAACCACTGCAGTATCTCTAACAAGAAAACCCCAAATGGGGTTAAGAAAAATCAGACATGACTGAATATGGATAGTTTTATCTTGTATTATTAAGTTATAGTTCTAACTAGCTGAGAGTTTTTTGGTTATGGGTTGCTCCTCAGCCCTTCCAGTTGCGTGTAATTCGTATATTGGGCTAACATTGCCACGTATGGCTTTATCCAAGTCAATGATTATTTAAAAAAATTAAACAGCAAAAAAGTCAAGGGTAGATTTAATTCTGTTCAATTCCATAGGCATTTATTGTCTTCTGTTTGTTAGGCATTCTGCATACAGAGATTAAAAATCAAACATTCTATGTCCTTAGCTTACCTTCTATTGAAGGAAAAAAAATATATACATATATACACACACATACACACATATGTGTGTATACATGCATATATATACATACATTCATATATGTATATGTCTCTGTATATATATGAATATGAATATGTATACATACACATATGTATATGTGTATGAAATCATACTAAGTAATTTTGGGTCAGAGAAGGGCACTGGCAACTTGAGAGAGAAGAAAGGCCTTTTACAGATATCACCTGAGGCAACTAGCTATTCTGTGTGGCAGAGGTTCTATTATAGACATGTGGGAAAGCCTGGGTAAAGGCATGGAGAAAGCAGAAAGAGTTTTGTGTATGAAGAATAACCAGAAGTATGATTTGGCTGGAAGGTAGAGTAATGGAGGAGGGGATGGGTGGGATTTGGAGTAGAGATAATGAAGGACCAGCGTAGAAAGATAGGCTAGGTTGTGAAATATTTGGAACGCAAAAAAAAAAAAAAAGAAGTTGGTATTGTATCCTAAGGCGACTGTTTTCAAAATATGGTTTGGGAAACTCAGGGAATCTAGAGGTCAAAACCTTTTTCATAACAATAACAAGATGCTTTAAGTTCTAATATTTTAAATATTGCTCAACATAACTTGCATTAAAAAAAGCTCTAGTGGGGTTCTCAATAATTAAGAGTGTAAAGCGGTCCTTAGATTAAAAAGTTTGAAAAAAATACATAGATGATTAATTTTCAAAAAACTGAACTATAACTTCAATTGTCCTAGACCTAGAGGGTATGGGAAGTCAGTGAAAATTGAGTAGTGAATCTCTCTTTACTATCATTGAATTCTCTCACTGCCTTAAAATTTAAATGATGTGGCCGACTCAAATTTCAGTTACTCTTGACACATATTGCTGAATCCAGAGCTGTTGGACTCAATTTCCTCTGCAGAAGGTTGGAATTGCAATGAGAGAGGAAATGAAAGGATATAAAAGCTCATCATCCAAGAGCTTGGAGGGCAATTAGAAGAGGGGAACAAATATGTTAACTATGGAAGGGTGGTATCAAAATTGGAGAGATTCTACTTGGTTTCTATTTAATTAATTCTACTGAGATTTTATACTTTTTCAGAGAGTGAAAAAAGAGGAAAAAGGAGAGATGAAAGGAGAAAGGAAGGGGAAAGAAAAGAAAGACAAGTGAAAGGGAGGGTGAAGAAATCAATCAATCAACGAACATTTATTAAGTACCTACTATATACCAAGCACTGTTCTAAACTCTAGGGATACAAAAAAAGACAAAAGGCAGTCTCTGCCAGCAAGGAATTTGCAATCTAATGGGAAAACAACAAGAATATAAATATGTTCAAAAAAGCTACATACTGAATAAACAGGAAATATCTAAAGAGAGAAGGCATTAGAATTTTAATTCTAATGAAGCTGGGAAAGATTTCCTTTGAAGATGGAACTTTAGTTGATATTTAAAGGAAACTAGAGTAGCCAGGAGGTGGAGATGACGGGAAAGAGCATTCCAGACACAGAGGATAGCCAGTAAAAATGCCCAGAGCTGAGAGATGAAGTGTCTTGTTTGTGAAGTAGCCAGGGGACAAGTGTAACCGGATCAAAGATTACATAGCTGGGAGTAAAGCATAAGACCTACTTTTATTACCCTTACTTAATTATAAGTAAGGTAGGAGGTGGTTAGGTTATAAAGAACTTTGAATGACAAACCGAAGATTTTGTTTTTGATCCTGGAGACTATAGAGAGCCACCGATTGGGGGAGAGGGAGCTGAACTTTAGGAAAATCACTCTGATGGCCAAATGGAGGATAAATTGGAGTGAGGAAAGACTTGAGGAGGGTAGACATACCAATAGACTTTTTTTCACTAGTCCAGGTGGTAAGAGCCTGTACCAGGGTGGTGGCAGTGGTAGAGCTGAGAAGGGGACGTATTCCAGATATGTTGCAAAAGTGAGTGGCAGGTCTTGGTAACCAGTTGGATTTGGGAAGAGAAAAACAGTGAGGTATCTAAGATAACACAGAAAGAAGAAATAAAGATAGAAGGAAAAGACACTGGTTTAAATCAAAGAGTAGTACGATGAAAAGAAGACTAGAGTCAGAATCAGAAGACTCAGGTTCAAGTTTTAGCTGCAATGCTTAATACTGTGGCCTTGGACAAGTCAGTGCACCTTTGTAGGCTTGTTTTCTCATTTGAAAAATGAAGAATTGAGCTGTGTGGTGTATTCAAACTGCAGCATTCTGTGATGTTCTGTGTGGTGGGGAGACAGGGAGATGGGGAGACAGGGAGAAAGGAAAAGTGATAGGGGGAGGGAGGGAGAAGGTAGAAGGGGAGAAGAGATGGGGAGAGAAAGAGAGAGAGAGAGAGGGGGAGAGAAAGAGAGAGAGAGAGAGAGAGAGAGAGAGAGAGAGAGAGAGAGAGAGAGAGAGGGAGGAAGAGACAGAATGAAAAAAGGAGAATGAAAATATCTACAGAAGAAAAGGAACCTCTCAACTACCCTGTGAGTACTAAAAAGGCAGCAATAACGATGTTAGTTATTTTAAAAATAAGTACTTTAAACTCCTAGAAAACAGTATCTAGACAGTCGGGATGACTCAGAGTGGGCTACTGAAAGCCAGATGCAAATGGAAATTGCGAAATTTTCTCACACGCTTAGGGAGAAACAAAAATTCTTTTTTCTAGATTGACTGACACACACATATATATATATATATATTACACACACACATATATGTTGTGGCTAATTTGTCTAAAGGCAATATATAGAGAAGGCAATCTTTGGTTACCTGGAATTTTTTTGATCCTGGAATACAGGTGCTATGGAAAGAACAGAGGAGGACTTGAGTTTGAACGTTCTGGCAATGCTATTTACTGCCTGTGTGATCTTCTACAAAATAATTTCTATTTCTCTCTGTTTCCTTGTCTGTAAAATGAGGTGATTAGAGCAGATGATCTCTGAAGGCTCTTTCATCTCCAAATCTTTGAATCTAAGGTTATTTATAGCTACCATTTTATGTGGTTATATTTTAACATTTTTGAAAAAGAAAAATCTCAAGCTTTAGATCATATCATTTAATTTAAGCCCATATAGCACTTAATTTAAATACCTGCATGCACTATCCTGCCTGGGGTATTGTTGGGATGTGCATTTTAACTGTGCTTTAGAACAAGACTTTATACTCTTTTAGATATAAAGGGGTGGAGTTGCTGGTAAATGTTTAACAATCAGCTCCAAAAATGCAGGAAACACTTTTAAATTCAATCAGCATTATTAACATATTCTCTATAACTTTCTCAAATCTGTCAACAAAGTCATAAATCAAGCTGATTTGTACCATTTGGTGATTCTGAGGTATAAATGCTCAAGCTGAAAATTTAACAATCATCTCTTGCCATTGGCTGTATACCAGGGGAGTTATTATGCAGTGTTAAAAATCTATTTGCCAGCATCTCTAGTGTGCAGACATGGGTGTGCAGCTGAGATAGGTCCCACCAGGCACAGACTTGCTTGATGTAATCAGAACTTTCTAAGCAGGAGTGGTTAGAGTGTCAGAATTAATTAGCATGCGCATTACAGAGCCAAAGTTCACTTTTGTGTAACTAAATTCCAGTCAAATCTAAATTCAACAAGGGTAGATTTAGCACCAAACTAATCTCAAACAGATGAGCCATTGGAAATACAAAACCACCACATTATGGAAGACCATAGACCAGCACTTTTTCAAATGGGGTTCCCCGATCTTTGGGAGTTTACAATACCCTTTCAAAGGATCCTCAAGACCTTTTCAGGGGTCCCTGAGGCCCTTCCAGTGGTCTGTGAGGTGAAAACTATTTTCATAATAATAATAATAATAATAATAAAGTATTTGTTTATTGAAATACTCCTCTTTTCCAATCATATACATGTGTGAGGCTAGATTTCCTTTATATATTTTAACCAAAACAACATATCACAAATGATTAAATGCAGAAGCAGACATGAGATTCTGGCTGTCTTCTAAGAATTAAGCCAAATATTAAAATGAGATCCACAAAAATATATAAAATAATACCACTTTTCTCATTAAATTTCTCTTGAAAATAGCTTTCCAAGAAATTATGTTATTTATTTTAATATGCAATGGATTTGTTATTTTTTTTAATCTTTTGAATTAAATAATTCAAAAATTGAATTGAATTATCAATATTAATTTCTAGTATGGTAAATATTGATACGTGTAACATGTATAAACAAAAGCTCTTTGTGATTTTCAATATTTGTAAGAGTATAAAAAGGTCTTGAGACCAACATGTTTGAGAAATGCTGCTATAGACTACACAGGAATGGAGAGAACAGAACTGTGACTTCATTGATACTGGGAACTCCCAAGTGAGAAAACTCCCTTATCCAATTCAGGTCAGCACCTTATCTGCAAATTATTTTCTTAGAGATCAAATGAGAGAATATTTATGAAAGTGCTTAACAGAGTGCCTGGCATATAGCAAAAGCTTAACAAATGTCCTTCCTTTCTTCCCTCCCTTTTTTCCTCCCTCTCTTCCTGCTTTTTCTTACTTTCTCCCTACCTCTTTTCATTTCTTCCTTCCTCCCTGCTTCTTATCCTTCCCTTTCTCCCTTTGTCTTTCCTCCCTTCCTCTTTTTTTCCTCCCTTCCTCCCTGCCTCTTTTCCCTTCCTTCCTTCCTTCCTTCCTTCTTCCCTCCCTCCCTTCCTTCCCAAGGTCATGTGTGTGTTTGTATTAACAGCTCTTTGTCGCCATTCAAAGCTAAGTGCATTTGGGATCCATACAATTTGAGGAACTGCACTGGTGTGTCCAAAGAGCTAACAAAATCCCATCTGAAGTAATTATCGATATCAGATTAAATAGAGTATTCATTGGAAAGGTTCCAGCTAGTACAAATAATAATAGCTAAAATTTATAAAGCCTTTACTACGTGCTGAGCACTGTTCTGAATGTTTAAAAAAAAAAAAGAAGCATCTGTAATGATAAGGTCTCTTCTCACTGCAGCAGACTTTAAGGATGTAGCTCCATTCTACCTATCCCATTCCATGTCTGTGGCTCATAATGACCACGGAAGATGGCATTCTTTGAAGAGTCATTTGCCCATCGAGAGCCATCCAAGAGCAACAGACAAACACTGACAGCTGAAGATCAGTGAGGCAGTACCATGATATATGTACGCTCATTCAGAACAGGAAAATTCTACATGCAACTCCATGGAAGCATACATCTCTTTCTCCCTTTGCTGAATGCATGTCTGAACATGATGAGACACTAGAAAAGCATTCCATGAGGATCTGACCAATTCTAATCTGTCCATTCAGTTGCCAAAAGGATTTTCCTAAAATATAGATTTATACTGCCTCCCCTCATCCTCCTATCCAATAAATCTGGTGGTTTTCTGTTACCTTCAGGATCAAATATAAAATTTATTGTTTTAAAGATTTTCATAACGTGACCTTCAGATTTTCTTACACTTTACTCACCTCCACACACACTGTGATGCAGCTACAGAGGCTTACTTGCTGTTTCTAGAACATAACACTCTCCCATCTCCTATTTCCGTGCCTTTGCATTGGCTGTCTCCCATTCCTGGAATGCTTCCCCTCCCTCCTCACCTCCTATACTTAGTTTCCCTGGCTTTTTTCAGGTTTCATTTTAAGTCCTACCTTCTGAGGAGCCCTTTCTTGGCACTTCCCCCTTCCCCCGTTGCTAGCCAGTTCCTTCCCCTCTAAAATTATTTCTTGTCTACTCTCTCTATATCTTGTATGCATGTGGTTTTTGTTTTGTCTTATTGTTTTTAAACATGTTGACTCCCTCATTAAAACGTGAGGTCTGTGAGGGTTGTGGTTGAGTCATTTCAGCTGTGTCTGACTCTCATGACTCTCTGAGACTTCATTTGGGGTTTTCTTGGCAAAGATACTGGAGTGGTTCCTTCTCCAGCTCATTTTACAGATGAGGAAACTGAGACAAACAAGGTTAAGTGACTTGCCCAAGGTAACACAGCTAGTAAGTGTCTGAGGCTGGATTTGAACTCATGAAGATGACTCTTCATGATTCCAAGCTCAATGCTCTATCCACTGAGCCACCTAGCTGCCCTTTCTGAGGGTAGGGACTGTTGTTACCTTTCCTTGTATCACTGGTATAAAGCCTGGTATAAAGTAAGTGATTAATAAATACATACTGAATGATTGACTGATTGACCCCCACAACTTCTGAATTAAGCTAGAAGAAGAGTGTACCAGCTGAAACAAGTGTGAATTCTCTCAATAAAGTGAGGAAAAATAACCTTTGAATTTAAGGCTAATGGGGCCAAGACTAAAGAAAGTTGATGTCAGAACATATAAAGCTATATCTGCATCAAGGCACATGAGAGCCATTTAGGGGTTGGAGAGGGGGAAGGAGGCAAAGAGGTTAGGTTATAAAAGGAGAACTCACAAAAAATGGGAGTCTCTATTCCTCTTTAGTGTGAAAAACCAAGTTAAACTAATAAAATGCTGCTGCTTTGCTTTATAAGACTCTCTTTCATAGGAATAAAAGATAAGGGGATTCTGAGCTAGAAGGAGACCTTAGAAGTCATTTTGTCTAATTCCCACACTTCACAGAGAAAGACCTCAAAATCCAGAGAGGTCAAGTAACTTGCCCATGGTTACACAGCAGAGCCAGGATTCAAATCCAAGACCTTTTATCCTGAATCCAGTTCTCCCTTCCCTTCTACCCTTATATGGAAAAAAAATATATATCAAAACCCTTGCAGCAAATATGTGTAGCCAAGCAAACCAAATTCCCTCATTCTTTTTCCTTGAAACCACAACCCAAGTGATTCTACTAGCCTTATGTGGTTCAAATAATGAACTTTCATTACATACCTACCACATATATGCCTTCATAAATGAAGGAAAAAACAAGCTGTGCATAAGTGATTTGCAGTTTTATATATAAGCCTCATACTCTGTTCAACTTCATAGAAGAAAATACTCTTTCTTTTTGCGTGTGGTATTACAGTTCAGCATTTAAAAATAAAATAAAAATGAATGGAAGACCAAATCATAAGACCAATGTGTCCTTTGAGAGCCTGGTACCCAGAGGGAGGTATTACCATGGCATCAAGCTGCTGACCATGAAAGGCCAACAGAACAGTGATCACATCTGAGGTTTTCACATGGGTGCAAAATGTGGACCTACCACAAATGTGTCATCCAGCTTGCTGAGCAGATCCATCCAAGAGGAGTCCAAGCCATCCTTCACATCAAGTGAAAAGACAAGATCACCCACAGTACGACAACACAGAAAAAAACTTCATCAAAAAGGCAGTTTCTCTGGGTTGAACACAGGTAGGGCACCCAGGTAGTGGTTATGAAGAGCAGAAATGGGATAACTGGGAAAGGGTAAGGTGGAAAGTGCCCTTGAGTGAAATTGGAAAAACCATAAGCCATGCCTTTCAACATGATTTGAGAGCATAGTCTAGGGACAATGGAAATAGTGTGGACATCAGGTGTGATAGCCACTCTAGAAGCAAGGCTTTGAGGACACCAAGATTTTGGAAGCAGAAGCTCCACCAGGATTAGTTTCATCAACAATTGTGGTAGCTAACAATTAAGGTTCTGTCTTTGTTCTTTAGCAGTAAACTCTTTGAGGATGGGTATTATTGAGTTTTTTTTTTTGTATCCCCAGCATCTAGAACTATAGCTAGCATAAAACAGATCCTTAGTATATTTTATTAATTTAAATTAGTATTCATGGTGTCTTTTTTTAGTTATACCTGCTCCCAGTGTTGGAACTAAGGGAAGGCAAGATAGATATTTAGGAAGCAAGATAGGAATAGGTTATCTAGGAAGTAGGATAGTATAACAAAGGGAAATTTCTTCAAATTAAATTTATTTCAACCAATAAAAATCTATTTTTCTCTCCCCCATTTGAAAAACAAAAACAAACATGAAAACAAAACACTTGCAGGAAATACGGATAGTTAAAAATTAACTCCTGCATTGTCCTGGTCCAAAAATATATATATCTCTTTCTGCTCCCTGAATCCATCACTTCTCTGTCAAGAGATGGGTCGAATGCTTTATTATGAGTCCTTTTGGAATCTTTGGAATTAACATGCCTGGTAACTGTGTTGATTGGAGTTCTTAAGTCTCCCAGTCTTTACAAGATTGCTGTTATTATATAAATTATTCTGTTCTGCTCATTTCATTCTGTATCAATTCAGAAAAATCTTTTTAGGTTTCTTTGAAATCATCCCTTTTTTTTTTTTGTGGCACACCATTTCTTATGATGTTCCATGATAGTCATAAACCATATTTTGTTCAGCCATTACCCAATTGATATCCCCCAAACAAGGGGCATTTCAAAAATATTATTTTGTAAGTGAATATATATTTATATTTTATATTGTATTTTATCGCCTTTTATTTCTTTTTAGTAATGTGGAAGTATTTATTTAATAATAAGACTCATCACATATATTATTATGAAGTATCAAAATCTCTTGTGGGCAGTAAAACATGGGCATGATTTTCAAACAGGCATGATTTTCTGACCCTACTTAGATCATCAAATGCCCTGTCCCGGCTTTATCTGCAATTCCTTTAAATCCTAATTTTCCTTTAAGGCCCATTTCCAACTCCCTCCTCTAGGAAACCTTCCTCAACTAAATCTGTCCTCAATATTAGCCCCTTTTTCTGAACCCCTGCATTGTCGTCTCGTTCACCTCGTATTTGGTATAAACTACCATGTATTGTGATTGATCTTTTCAGGTATAGTCCTGGCTACCTCACTCGACTTCAAACCACTACAAGGCAGATTGTTTTATATTCTTTTGCTTCCATTGCCCAGCACAAGGCCATTTGTTAATGCTGATGCTTACAAAAAAACTCCAGCTACAGCTGATAGCATCACTTAACGAATCTTATTATTAAATTACTGTATTAAAGATAAAAGCATAGTGATAAATACATTGGTGTTCCATGATGTATTTCTTGAAACGTTGGCTATATAGCAAATTCTGTATATCACAGTCCATTTTTCTCATGAGTTTCCACTTAAAAACTACAAATGTACTAATTTTCCAGTCCCCAAGATGTAATAAAAATCACATTGGAGAAATCATCAAAGCTTGAAAAAGCTTATTTGAAGAAATTTCTGTTTGATAATAATTTATTAACAAAAATATTCAATATAAAACTATACACCGAAATAACTACAGTAGTACTTCTTGTAGCAAGAAAGAGCTAGAAACAAAATAGTTGTTCTTTGATTGAAGAATGACTAAACAAATTGTGGTACATGAATGCAATGGAATATTATTGTGCCATAAGAAGTAAAAATGTATGATGAATAAAGAGGAGGATGGAAAGACCTACATGAACTGCTGCAGAGTGAAGCAGGCAGTGCCAAAAAAACCAAAAAGCAACCAAAAAACAATCCAGCATATACAATAAGTACAACAATGTAAACTGAAAGAACAATCACCACAACACAAATGAAAATGAACACTACAGAATTACAAGGCACTAGCCTAGCCTCAAAGAAGGAATATGAGAAGACATCTCCTCTCACTCTTCTGGAAAGGTGAGAGGTCCATAGGTGCAATACACTGCATATGTTTTCAGTGGCAAAGACCTGGAAACTAAGGAACAGGAGAATCTACCATTGGGTTGTGCCTGAATATATCATGACATATGAATGCAACATAATACAGTTGTTCTATAAAAAAATGATGATGAAAGAGACAATTCAGAGAACCTGAGAAGACATATGAATTGATCCGGAAAAATGAGCAGAACCAGGAGAATACTTTACGTCATAACAACAATATTGGAAGGACAAACAGCTTTGAAAAATTTAACAATTAATGAAATGATCAACCATAATTCTAGAAGATTGATGAGGAAGCATTCTACCTGCCTCCTGAGTGAGAGATGATGAGCTAAGGATAAAGAGAAAAACATGTAATTTTTGGAAATGGTTGATATGGAGATCTGTTTTGCTTAAATAAATACATATGTATAGATACATAATTTATATAAATGTATTTACATATACATACACGCTATATATATGTGAGATAATTATATAGTTAGATACATGTCTGTAGAGGCATATATAATGTGTATGTGTGTGTGTGTGTGTGTGTGTGTGTGTACATACACACTTTTTCAAGTGAGAGGGAATGGAGAGGGAGAAAAATAGATTTTTGTTCATTCCAAAAATTTTAATTAAAAAAACCAAATGAGTACACATTCTTTCAAGACTGACGTCCAAATAAAACTTTCAACAATGTTAATTGGATACTTTAATGATATCATTCTTGTAACTGTTTGAGAATTTGGCGTACATGGTGAATAATCCAAATTAATGACTATCGTCAATATTACTTTACATAAGCCTGTGAATTTCTTGTCTTTAGTTTTTTTCTTTTCTCTTATTCTTAGTTCTTTTAGTAAGAATGCCACTTTCTCCCAAAGGAAAACAAATCTTTATGAAATACCTCTTTTGTGTAGATCACTGTGCTGGGATACAAAGTTTTGATAAGGCACAGACTGATCTCATGGATATATACTCTAGTTAGGAGAGAAGACATAAACATAGATAACTATAATGTAAAATATGATGAACTTATTAGAGAAGTGCCAAATAAAGTTCAATGGGCTGTCTGGAGGGTAAGGTCATTACTGACTGACCATGGAATCTGAGGTTTCCTGAAGAGGGTGGCATTTGAATTAGGCTCTAATTGATGGACAGGAATCACTCCTGTGCCTCACTGTGGCATAGAAGTGTCTCTTAAAGGTTATACCAGTGGGGGAGGAAGGTGAGGCAAATTCTGGAAGGCTCTTATCAGGGTAGAAAAACTTCAAGTATGGGTCTGAAAAAGAATTCAATCTAATGTCTAAAGATAAGCCTAGTTAAGTACTGAAAAACTCATCACCAAAAAGTTGTTCAGAGACAAATCTTTGACCCTGGTGACCCGTGAAACAGAAGTCAATACTCAAGGAACTGTGATTATATCAGTATGAGAACTTCTTCCATGAAGTAGATCACACCTCACCTTGGTAGATGAGTCTTAGGAAATTGTCTAAGAAGTAGAAAGGTTAAGTGACTTGACCTTGGTCACACAGTTAGAAAGTATCAGAGGCAGGGTTGAAACTTGGTCTTCCTGATTCTAAGGGCACCCCTATGTCTACCAAGCCATGCTACTTCTCTGGTGAAAGTGTGAACTGGCCCTCAGTCCCGTATGATCCATTACTTGGGTTTGCCTTCTCAGCTTTGGAAAATCACTCAGAGTTGTGAAGAGATCGGTTGACAGGTTAGGCATAGCGAAAAGTACAATGAACTTGGAATCACAGGACCTACTATTTCTCAACTCTACACCTTTGGGTAATTTCTTTCCTTCTCAAGTCTTCAGTTTCATCAGCAAAGTAGGGAAGGCAATGTCTATAATGCCCTAACCTCAAAGGGTTGTCATGAGGAAACCATTTTGTAAAGATTAAAGAAGCAATTGGAATTATTCATTTTTCATTTTATTCTGATTTAATGTCTTTAAGGATAAGGGAATTGAGAAAGATAGATAATAGGGATACAGTGAGACTCACTCCAATCTTCCCCTTAGGACCTTCTCTGTTCAAAATAGAACTTGGTTTGCTCATATGATTCCACCATAGGGTTAGGTTCCAATGAGAATAATCCCAATGCTTATAAGACAGGGAAGCAAATCCAAATATTATTCCAAAGAAAGCTCCATTACCAGATTATCCCATTTCGGACTCTAGTAGATAGGGATAATTTTCACTGCCTACAGTTCTGCAGTATCTCATTTCTTTTTGCATCATTAAAGCATCTCATCTTGTCCTGGGTATATTTGTGAGATATCATCTATTCTGTCCTTTTGTACAGGTGAGCAAATCTCATGGGGCCAAGGGAGGCAAGACCACACAGTAAATCTTTGGTCCTAAGAATCTGGTATCTTATGTATCATCACCAATATGTGACATGATGAATAATGACCTTGGCTAAATTAGTCTACTTGTTATTCCACTTCTCCCTAAAGCAATATCGATACTTTTAAGAGTATTGTCATAATTTTAACTGGATTTTGCATGGTCCAGTTTCTATGAGGATCTTTATGAAAAGCTAACCAAAGCTCAGGGAAAGGGATCCTAAGTGCCTATCAAATGCTGGTGATATTTAAAACAAGTTTAAGTGGAGAAGAATAGGATACAGTGTGATATAGGGGATAGTATGCTTCAGTTGAAGTCAGGAAGACCTAGGCTGGAATCTTACTTTAGATACTTATGATCAGTGTACACATGGGCAAGACACTATGTCTCTGTAATCAGATGAGTTCCAACTGCAAATTGAGTGGTCAGATTCCCTTCCACCCCTAAATCTACAATTGTATTGACCAGATTACCAATCAATTGTCATTTTCTAATTCACCTGGGTAAGAATACATTTACAAAAGGTAAGGGGGGCATAGTTGACAGTTAGATTGGGTATCAGAAGCTGCAAGTTTGTGCCTGGCCATACCATGCTGTAACTGAGTGATGTTGGGTAAACGGCCCAACCTTTATGAATCTTTGCTTCCTCCTTTGTGAAGATAATAGCTTCCTGTCCTACCTGACGGGGCTGTTGTGCAGATAAAAATGAGAGATAATGTTACATTAAGAACTTCATAAACCTTAATGTGCAATATAAACACACCCACAATTCTCTTGAAATCCCACCAGGACTGGTCCTAGGAAAAACTGTGAAGGAAGGAGAGTTTGTGGTGGCCCCAGCCTTACCTCTCTTTCTTCTAGTCTGAGGTAGATGTCTTCTCAGTCATTTCAGGACACTATTGCCCTCGTATTTTCTTCCCCATTCAAAACTAGGTCTCGGGAAAGGATCTAAGTACAGTCAATTCATGCCCCAGTGTAGATTTAAGTTCCTGTGTTCCTTCTCAAATTTCAAAATTAAAGACTTTTTTCCCCTATGGAAAATGTTTCAGGCAACCTTGAGTAGTTAGCATAGACGTCTGGGGTGTGTGGTGGTGGGGGAGAGGGGTTCCTAAGATCCCAACTGGTTAGACCAGCCTGGAGGTTCCCCCAACATAGCCACATGCTGTAGGTGCTTCCTAGATTGAAGAATTTGCTAATGCCTTGTAAGCATTTTGGAAAAAAAAAGGTTTATTAGTGTTTTCAACGTGTTTTTATTTACTTTTAAGATTCTACAACTATATATGAGTCACAGAGCAGGAAAAGCACAATACAGAGAAGTCCAGGATATCAATGAAACATGCCAGCCCCACCCCGTATTACATGTACAGTGCTATGCATATCAAGAGTCATTTCTATTTGTACAAGACCATCAAAGCATGTCAAGCAATCCACACAAAAGGCAAGAAGAGGAAAGAGGAATACAACCAGATTGAGAATTTGGTGTTTGGAAAGCAGCTGGGATGACAGTCTCCCAGGGAAGCCACAGAAAAAGCCTAGCTCTGGAAGGGCAAAGTGCCCTGCAGTAGCAATTCAGGCAAACAGGCTGATACACTGGGCTGAGGAGGATCATTGAGGGGACCTGGGTGAGGTGGGGGAGCAGGCTAGCATCTACGTACAAGCTGTGTAGAAGCATTCCAACTGGGACTCCCAATAGGAGTCCAGGGGAGGGGAAGAGGTAGAGTATGGGGCTTGGGGGTGGAGGGGAGCCACTCTCAAAGGAGATAGAGGTTTCTGGGGGCGGGGTGGTACAAACAGCATTCTGAGACTACTAAATCATTTCACACAGGCCAAAGGGTCCCCATGCTTTCTTGGTTCAGTTACTACAAATTCAACACAGCAAGGGTCCTTAACTTTTTTGTGTCTAGTAATGCCTAATGGACCCTTTCTCATAAAAATATTTTTAAATGCATGAAATAAAACACAAGATTACAATGGAAACCAATTATATTGAAACAGTTTTCAAAATATATTTTAAGAAAACATTCATAGACTCTACATCAAGAACTCATTTTTCTAGAATCTGCTTCTGGGGACAGAGCAAGAGAAACAGAGACCTGGGCATTTAATACTGAAAACAAACTACTCAGATTCAAGTGATCAATAAACTGCTGTTACTAAGTACCTACATTGCCCAATTCCAAATCATCAGTCAGCTTTGAGCTGACATCATCATTACTATTATTTTTGCTTGCTTTAATTTAAATTGTTTCTTAGTGCTGAAAACAAGAGAGCTGACCTCTTCCTTGACCTAAAAACAGTATTTTCTAATAAACCCAGGATGTGGGGCAATGATTATCTCACAAAGAGAGAGCATGGAAGAAGCAGTATATACAGTGGAGAGGGGACCAGGGCCCAGCTCTGCCACTAACTCTTTCTTGACAATGACAAAATCCATATCTCCTCTCTGGGCCTCAGTTTCCTTTTCTGTAAAATGGGAGAGGAGTCGAGCTACAACAATCTTTTAGAGTGCTTTTAAAGTTTACAAAATCCTTTCCTCACAACAACCCTGTGAGGTAGGCAGAGGGTATTAATGGAGTTGTAGATCTTGGAGGTGAAAGGAGCCTTAGAGATCACATAGTCAAATCTACCTTTTTATCAAAGAAACCAAGGCCTAGGCCAATGAGAAATGACTTGCCCACGTTTGTTTTGTCACACTAACAGAAAGCATCATAGGCTGGATTCAAAACCAAGGCTTTTGACTTTGAGTGTGGGACTTAGAGACAGGGCAAAGGTTCTTAACGTTTTGTGTGTCATGGGTCCAAATAATGTTGTTAAATGAATAAAATAAAATTACTGATATCACTGATATTGAAAGATAGAATTGTTTTTTTGTGATCCCATCCAAGTTCATGGATCCCACTGAAAGTCATCGCCAAGAACCTTTGGTGTTCCATGGACCCCAGGTCAAGGTGATCTCTAAGGTACCTTCCGATCTTAAAATTCTATTATTCTAAGCAACATGTCAAGAAGAGGCTTGGGGATGTGTCTCTCACCTCTTATATACTACAGAAAACCTGATTGGATGACTTGGAAGAAACATGAAGTTGAAGTAGCAAAATAAATACAGTCATCAGGCACTACTAGGTAGTTAATAATCTAGTTGAAGCAAGATGAGCCAAGTTATATCCATTAACACATTTTCTTTGCAAAAAATTCTCTTTTAATTCATGTCAAACAGCTCCATTTACCTTTTTTCACTTATATTTTCCAACACTTTATAATGACACAAGGCTTTGCTTGTCATAACCAGTCATAACCAAGTCATAATCAGGGGTGTAATGGGAACCATTTTGGAGTCTCATAGAAGTATGTGAGCAAAACAACATTTCTATGTATCAGTCATTATTCACAAGGGAGATGGGCCATGGAAAGCAATTCTCTTCCTCCCTTCCCTCTCCCCACAAAACAAACAAACAAAAAAACACCATGAAAAAAATCCTACTATATCAAGGAAGTGATTTCTAAAGAGCTATAAATTGGGGGATATCTCCATGAAATATGTCAGAACTTGTCAAAGCACCTGAAGTATCCAAAATTCTTTGGGGGGAGAATCTTTCCAAAGATGAACATTATCAAGAAGACAGAATTACTTTAAAATCTTCTCATCTGTTTGCACTACTTTTCTATATTATTTTAAAGATTCAAAGCCCAAGAGTCTCAGTAATATCATTTTCAACTAAGAGCTATTATTTCTATATAGCATTTTCATATCATTTGCTTTAATTTTATTATTCTTCCATAACAAAATGAAAATGACTAAGCTATTAGCAACATAGTTTAACAATCTGTTTATAGTACATTAAAGATAATTTTTCATACTTTTTCATTTTAAAAAATAACCAATGACTTTTAAAAAAAGTTTTTTTCTTCCTCCCTCAAATCTTCACTCTAGCCCTCCTTTCCCATTATCTGGGAAATGATTTATCTGCTTTCTGCACTGACCCTATTGTATTTTCCCAATTCAATGCCTCAGGTGAACACATTTTCAAGTTAAAAAAAGAAAAATTTCTGTAGAGCAAAGAGCACTGGTACCACAGTACTCAAGGAGAGAAGATATGGAGACAAATGGGGGTCATTAACTTCCCATCACAGTTGAGATGTTGCTACAACAGACGGGCTCTGGGGCGATTATCAGCATTCCTTGCCCAGATTACACAGAGGTGTATCGAGATAATCTTCTGAAAAGCAGCCGGCCAAATTTGCAAGGGCGACATACATATATATATTTTTTAACCTCAGGCGTTCTGAGGTTCTGTAGGCCCTTCGATTAATAAGGGGCTCTCTCTACGTGTCAGGGGGCCCAGCAAATTAAGGCCCCAGAGAACCTGTAGGCTTCAGGATTCTTGCTCCCTTCTTCCCCCTGCTGTGCCTACCTAATACACACAAAAGATAACTTTATAGCCACATTTGAACCAACATGACATGTTAATTAAAGTACTGTCATCTGGGGTCTATAACAAGCACCTCATGCTAGTAAAAGAAAATGAAGAGCAAGGCCCAATGGATATTATACCTGAGCGGCAAAAAAATACTTAGGATTAAGCGAGGATTCCATATGTAATTTAACTGTAGCACGGCCAACATTCTCCCCCCCCCCCAACTAAGTGTGGAAATTCCATCTCCTTTAGTTATATTTGCTATTCACTTCCTTCCCCCCCCTTCTGTAGCTCAATTTTAAGTCATTTAAAGTGAAGGAGGGATCTCAGGGGTAACATGCGCACTGGTAAATTGGCATGAGTGGTATGCATGGTCCTTACGAATATTTCTCAAGTCACTTTAAGAGGGCTATGTGTGCTAGATGGTGAGGTGCGTGTTATAGGGTAGTGGGGATGTACTACCATCTGTGATGGACAAATCTTGGTATGCATTTCAAACTCAAGATTCTTTTTCCCCCAATGGCAAATTACACAGTTCTGCCAGCAAAGAACCAAATGAATTTTGTCATTCACGAAATGACCGATAAGGAGAAATGATTACAGAGTCTGGCCAATGAGCAGTGAGTGTATAAGAGAGGTCTCTTGAAGAGTCATAGGGAAATGAATCTCTGCTCCTTCTTAGGTCAGCGAGAATCGTTAGAATACAAGCAAAACCCAAAGAACAAAATTTTCTATTTCCCATCAGTATATCAGAGTGAATATAATACTTGTCAAGAAGGCTGAAAGAATTCCCAAGAATGGGAACTAAGACTGTCTTCATTCTCTTTCCTAAGTGGTCAGTTGCCAGCATTTAAAACCTTTCTTCCCACTCCTTCCCTATACCATGCTCTGGTCTGTTTCCACAAGCCCTACAACACTAACAAAGGCTAATTTAGGAGGAAATCCTTCCTTAAAAAGTCTGATCCAAATTCCAATCCCACAGAAGGCTCAGATCATACTGGGAAAGGGGAGCAGTTTATACCCCTGCACTTATGGACTTTTCACACTTTCAAAGTTGATGTTCAATCCAAGAAAATGGGAATAATGCCAATCTTGCAATAGGCCATGCAGCAAAGATCTGACAGAGAGGACAGGGATGGACAGTAATCTGCATCTTAACAAGAGTCCTTCATTTGCCAAAGAAAATAATAGAAAAGGGCCTGAGCTCAAAAGCTTGACAAGTTGCATGCTTTGGACCTTTGATGATGGCAGAAAAGTGAAATAAAGAATTATTCGAAAGGAGAGGGTCATATAAGAGCCAAACCCCAAATCACAATTATTTTAAGCTATTGTGTGGGTTGTTCACTGACATTTTGGAATTTCACAAATCTCTCTCAAATGGTTATCAAATGAAGGTCATTAGCCATGGTTCAATTTTAAGTCTTGGCATTGTTACATTGTTAACTTTTGGGTTTAATTGAAGATGTCACCCCGTACTATATAGGTAAGTATGGAGCTTTACAACATCACATGATGGTTTCCATTCATTCCCAGAATAGGAAGGAAAATGGGAGACATGCAAGAGTTATTCAAGAAGCCTACCTGACATAGAGTGAGCGTTTCTGATTGGTTCTCAGGGAGCCGGACCCAGAACTCATGCTGTGGTTCATCATCTGCTCACGTAGGTCATGGATTTTTGCCTCGAATCTAGCGTAATCTGGTGATAGAAACAAAGGAGACAATGTCGGTGACGACTGGTGCATCTTACCAGAGCTTCACCAACAGAAGAGTCTCATCCAGAAGCATCCCTTGGCTAAAGGCAGGACCCACAACAAAAAGAAAATGCAATCTGGGCAGGTCTCAATTCCTTCACAAAATAGTAGGAAGGACAAAAACAAACAGGATCCTTAAGGAGCACGCGCATTTGATTTTCTAACTCTTTATCTCCAGATGTCTGAGGAGAAATATTCATCCCTTCATCCATCCATCCATCCATTAAAAAAACAACACAATTCTTAAGCACTGATTATATACCAGACATTATGTTAGGCTCCAGGGATACAAAGACAAAAAGGAAACAGATTTTACCTTCAGGAAATTTATATTTTATTAGATAGAAACAACACATACACAGAAAATTAACTTGTACACAGACATACACATATCTGGGTATATGTACATATAATAAATACACATTTTTAGCTTTAATAGGTTATGGCTACACTTAGGCTTTTTAAGACATCCTGTGTGGATCTATACACAAATGTATATGCATATTTGTATATATATATATATATATATAATATACATACACATACATAAGTATATATACCTATATTTACATACATACGTATACTATATTATTTCTAGGGGAAGCAAACCACTAACTTGAGGGCACACAATATATGTGTGTAGGGCAGCTAGGTGGCACAGTGGAGAGAATGCTGGGCCTGGAGTCAGGAGGAATGGCCTCAGACACTTATTGGCTGGGTGACCCTGAGCAAATCACTTAACTGTTTTTCTCATCTGTAAATGAGCTGGAGAAGGAAATGGCAAACCACTCTAGTACCTTTGCCAGGAAAACCCCAAATGGGGTCATGAAGAGTTGGACATGCCTGAAAATGACTGAACATGTGTGCATACATACATATATATATGTATATACATATAAAGATGTATTTGTACATGTCTATATCTATAATATCAGTTACACAAGAATCAATTTCTTGTAGGGTGCCAGCTGAGCTAAGTTCTGAAGGAAGTTAGAGATTCTGTGAGTTTTAGGTGAGAGAAGAACACATTTTAGGTTTGTGTAATAAGGATGCTGAGTTGATAGAATGTGTATATAGCGATTAGGAAGTCAGTTTGGCTAGGAGAGTGGTATACCCTAATCCTGGGGAGGCAGGCTAAAGTCAGACTGTAAAGGAGTTTAAAAGTCAGAGGAGTGGACTTTTTATTCTAGAGGCAAGAAGAAGCTCCTGCAGTTCCTTGAACAGGAGAGTGATGTAGTCAGACTGAAATAGGAAGGAGAAGAACACATCTAGTTGGCAGAGGGGCTCAAGGATTATGGAGGAGGTGATTACTTTAGGTGAGACTTGAAAGATGATAAAGATGTCAACATGTTTGGAAGGTTTTGAGGGCATGGATGATGGCATGAACAAATGCATGAAAGTGGGAAGAGGGCAAGGTCAGTCCTGGGAGCTGTGACTAGTTTGGCTTACTGGGAATGTAGAATGCATGAATGAGAAATCATGTAAAATGAGATACTCTCAAGTCAGACTGTGGGAGGCTTTGAATGCCAGGTAGTTGGCACACTATTCATAAAGGCGATAGGGAATTATGGAAGGTTTTTGAGCAAGAGAGTAACAAAGGCACAGCCTTGAGGAGTAGTGATCCTCCCTGTTGTCCATATGCCTGCTGACTTCTTGTCAAGGATGCTGCCGTCAACAAGTCAAGTAAACAAGAGTTTGCTAAACTCTTACCATGTGCCAGACATTGTATTAGGCATTGTGGATGATCCCTGCCTTAGTAGGGAGGCTCATTTAGGGAACCTTTCTAAACCCAAGGTCCTAAGACTCTATAGACCTAACACTGACTGCTTCTCAAGGCACTCCCTGCTAATGTTCATCAACTTTCATCATTAACAAATGCTTTACTCAAGTGAATTTGTCTTTGCCTTCTAATAATTTCTTTCCACTGGTCTCCATTCTCTGCCTCCTTCCTTACCTTCTAGACAAAACAAAACTATATTCTCTTTTCTGCCTCACCACTCTGCAAAGATCTGAAAATAACCCGGCCAATTATTCCTTTAACTATTCTGCTCATATCACAAGTTTTCTAGACTTTACCATCCTAGCTGCTTCTGATCCTTCAAAGTCTCATTTTAAAATGTAAATTTACAATGAAATTTAAACTAAATTTACAATTAAAATTTAATAATTAAAAAAACATTTATTGAACAACTTCCATGTGTGAAGCCCTATGCAAAGAACACTGAGAGGATGCATTGAGTAAGGAAAAGACCTTCACGATAAGGGGTATGCTAGAGCCACCTCCTATGGCAGCTGATAGTTAAATTTTCAGTGTTCAGGTTTACACCTCAGAAACAAGCACAGCAGAGCTTGATTATCTGTTGATTGTCTAGTCTTAAGAAAGTGATGCAAAAATTTAAGTAATATTGCTTAAGCTTAAAAGTATGTCATATATTTTCGGAAAGCTGATTGTTAAATATTTACCAGCATAACCCTGATTATGACAGACCCCTAAGTGCTTACAATCTTGAACAAATACACATAAATAACTAAAGTACTCAATTCTCAGGGAGTTGAATCCAGAATTCACACTGTTTTATCATCTACTCACACAGGTGATGGATTTTTACAAGGTAAGAGGCAATTATTAGGATGATTAATTAAAAGAATCCTGGAGTTAATCTCATTTAATGCCTTCCCTTTACAGATAAGAAAACTGGGGCCTAAAGAGAAGTGATTTACCATTCCCCCAGCTCTCTAATCTCACTGGTTTATAGCCTCTAGGAACAAATGCAAACACCTCTTTACAAATACAAAAATTTGGCATTTAAGACACAAGCATAAAGTGAGTTTAAATCTCTTGTTAGATGGTGTCACTCCCCAGCTCAAGAAACTGTAGTGACTCTTCTTTCCCTCCAGGATAAAATATAAGCTTCTCTGACTTCCAAAGTCCTTCCTTCACAAGCTGGCTCCAAGCTTTCTTTCCAAGCTACTTCACACTCCCCCAACTTCCATTCTACTCCCTCCTCACACCCTCTATAGTCCAGCTAAACTGGGCCCTTCTGTTCCTCAGCATCCTATCTTCTGTCACTCAAGCCCGGAATGCACGCCTTCATTAACCCTTTCTTTAGAGTCCCTAGTTTTCTTCAAAGTTCAGTTCACGTACCACCTTCTACAAGAGTTCTCCCTAATGCCCATATTTGCTAGGGCTTCCTTACCTTGCCCCTTGCCAATTACTTGGGGTGTGTGTGTGTGTGTGTGTGTGTGTGTGTGTGTGTGATATTTACATGGCTGGAGAGCATGATGTAATAGAAAGAAAAAAAAAACTCTGCATCTGGAATCAAGGACCAGGGTTCAAATTCCAGCTCTGTCCTTTATTATTTATGTGAACCTCAGTTTCCTCCTATGTAAACTAAGAGGGTCAGACTAGACAACCTACAAGGTTCCTTACCTATGATCCTAAAACCTCATGTACATCTTGTCTCCCACATAGAAGATAAGATTCTGGAGGGTTGCCACTTTTTCATTTTTATCTTTGTATATCCAGCACAGTGCCGAGCCGGCAGTAGGCACCTAATGAACACTTGTTGATTGATCCATTGCCCAAGGTCGCAGAGGTAAAGTAAACAATCTGGGATTCTACCCTATACCTTCCGATTTCAACTCGAGGATTTTTCTGCTACATCATACTGACCAGTGCCTAATGGAGGACCAGTGAAAGAGCAGGGAGGGATGGGAGGAAGGAGAGATCATTTCCAGCTGGTGGGAAGCATTGCCTCTGCCTTCAAGCTGAAATACACTGTCCTTGCCTAAAAACTTTCCAGAATGCCTGCTAACATAGGTCAACAAAAAAAGGAGGACTCTGCAGTCCTTCAAAGGGAGGGCAAGCCTTAATCTGATCTGACAGCCTCAGAGAACCGTCTCCACAGAATGCTCGGTGGCTGTGAGGGCCACCATTAAATTTCATTAATTTTTTTTCCTGCCAGGCTGCCACCAGGGGTTAAATGCTTTTGATCACCCTTGCTTTCATCCCAGCCTGCTAGGTGTGGAAAAATCCAAACGGTAGGCCTTGCTACTTCATAGGGGGAAATAAACACCAAAAAAACCTTGGTTTGACATGTGAAAAATCTGACAGAGATGAAGCAACTCAAGGACAACTGAATACAGCCACTGACACAATCAGAACCTGTAAAGGAGTGGCTATCACTCTCCAAGCAGAAATGACTTATTCAGACCATTCTGTATTTCTAGAAAGGTCTATGATAAAAAAAAAAGTCCAAAATGAGTCATTTCTTAAACATTTCCTACTAAGGATAATCTATGATTTTCTGAAGGAAATGTAGAATAGTGTACTAAGTATCAGAATGCCTGGGTTTTAATCCCTGCTTAATCCCTCATTTATTAATCTTGGGTAAACCATGCCTATCTTAGACAATTCATCTATAAATGAGATAAGTGGTACCTGAGTCTACTACCTTGTTGCCTTCAGCTGGGGACAGAATAGTTGGCAGACAGAGCTCTCTGTCTGGATCATTCCTCCCTGGAGGGCAGAATGAAAAGGAAAGCAGAAAACAATGCTGCCTCTGGTCATTTTTTTGCATGTTACAAAGCCTGTGTTCTTCCAGCTCTTATTCTCTAGATGCTCTCTAGACCACCCCCAACTTGCTTTTGCTTCTGTTCTTTTGCTTCCAAGCTAAGACCGCCATTTTTTTTTCTTTCTCCTACTATTACCTCCTCAATTTTTGGTTTTGACTTTTGGATTATTTTACTGTCCTTTAATCCCTGGAACACAGAACTAATACTTGAGCCTTCTTCCTCTCCCACTGCACCACTCCAACTCTATTTCCAAGGGGATCATTGACTTTCCCTTGCCTGCTAACCAACCATACTTACCTATTAGTCTTCTACCCATCCCACAAGGACAATGACATAAACAATCAAAAGTTAAGATAACACAAGGGGACAAGGGAAAAAAAAACACATGGTGGGTATAGGCGGGCTACAACATGTTAGCAGTAATTATTGGCATATAAAATATGATATAAACAACAACAGCAAAGATGGATGGGAACAGAAAAGGAGGCCAGCCAATCAAGTATTTACTAAGAGAGACAACAGACGGTTGACCAAGTATCATATTGTTATCTTAGGGATACTAAAGAGCTGAGTAAGGCATCTAGCATATTGGAGGAAGGGGGGATTTTTTTAAAATGGAGGACTTATGAAAAGACATGGGTGAGATGTGCTTAGAATGTGGAAGCATGGATGTGTTGCCATTTGCCCTTTTTGGAGAGTACTGAAACAAATGAGATCATGGATCCATCACAGCAAAGAACCTAATCATAAATTATAACATTAATTCTATGGGAAAAAATGAGACTTGAAAGAACTTTCAGGATTTAAGCATTCCTAAATTGAGGTCTATATGAGGAAGATGGCCAAGACTGTAAAGGAACTTGAAACTAGGCCATTCAGGGAATAATTGAAGGAACTCAAGAAGAGAAAACTGGACCAAGAATATGATGGCTGTATTCTAATATCTGAGGGACACTTATATCGAAGAGCGATTCATCTCATTCTACTTGGCCCCAGAGAACAGAACTAGGAACAGACAGAGAGAAGTGGCACAAAGACAGATTATTACTCAGTATAAGCAACTTACTAATGATTAGAGATGTCTGGAAGTAGAATCGGTAACCTTAAAAGATCAAGAGTTTCCTGTCACTAAATGTGGTTGAACATAACCTAGATGACTAGGCTCTGGAGATATTTTAGAGTGAATTCATACTTCCAGAAGGGGTTGAACTAAACAATCTTTAATTAAGGCCTCTTCCAACTCTATGATTCTACAATTTTGTGATTATCTAGAATGGAGAGGCCTCTAAGAAGAGGGGGATCTTAAGTTTAACTATTAGGGCAATAAATGTAGCAGATCACTATTAATTTCATATTCTCTCAACAGAAATAGAGAAAAAAACCCAAAGCAACAACTTACATTCAATTGGTACCTTAAGGTTTAGAAAATGCTTTCCTTATAAGACTCATAAGTGTATCATAGCTAATGTCAAAACTGGGATTCAAAGTCAAGACATCAGATTCCAAGGTTGGTCTTCTTTCTCATAGCTCATTCTGCCTCCTATATTCAGCCTTCATCGCCACTATATCACTTTAATAACTTCTACTCAAAGACTGGCTCAGTTATTCCACAGGCTTGGACAAGAGAAAATCCTGGAGATCTTGTTTGCATTTTGTTTCTTTTGGCTGCACAGCCATGGTATACACATCTGTTTGGAGGTTTTTTCTTTCCCAGACTGACTGCTTCCTTTAGTACTTTTTAATGGGTCCCTACCTCACTGTCCTTCCACTGTTGTTATTGGTCTCTGAATCATCTCCATTTCTTTGTATTTTCTAGTCACAAATTGGAAAGAGGGTTGGTAGATCATGGATGTAGATCTGAGGGGCACGCAAGTGGTCAATGAATCTAACTCTCATTTTTGCAGATGGGGAAACTGAGCACAAGAGAAGAAAAGTGGTTTGTCCAAGGTCATAGACAGTGGCAGAGATGGGATTTGACTTCAGATTCTCTGCTTCCAAATGCAGTGCTCTTTCCTGAAACAGAATTGTTAACGGGAATGCTATATGTACATGTATACTCTCTCTCTCTCTCACTGTGTGTGTATGTGTATATGTATGTGTATATATATATATGTATATATATCTATATGTATGTATTTATACTATATATGTATCCTACACTCTGTAATTCCTGGTATTGTGTTTGCTTAACAAGCCCCAAGGGTGGACAGAAATTAATAGGAGAGCAGAATGAATCTCATTTGGGAAGATGCATAGCACTTTCAACTAGCCCAAGCTTCTTTTCATCATTAAAGCCCAATGTTTGAAGACCAATACTCTCCTGGTGTTACATTAATATGGGAAGCAGGCTGGAGAGCATCTAAATTGCAGGTGATCCAAAGCACAATGGAAACATTTATGGAGATTTCATTGTTATAACTAGATAAAAAATATATTAGAAGTGCCATAAAAGGCATCATTAAGACTATATATGACTAAAAATCACAGAATTACATAATTTAAGAGCTGGAAAGGACCTCAGTAGCCATCTAGTTCAACCCATACATAGAATACCTACTATAACATCCATCAAGTGAAGACCTCCAAGAGGAAAAGCCCACTACCACTGTACAGACTTTTGGAAAGTTCTAATTATGGGAGAGTTTTTACTTGTCAGTAAGCCTAAATTTGCTTCTTTGCAACTTCTACCTGTTGTTCCCATTTCTATCCTCTGGAGCCAAGAAGAACAAGTCAAATCCTCATTCCCCATGCCAGATCTGCACATATTTGATGAGAGTTACCATGACTCCCCTTAATCTTCTCTTCCTCAGGCTTTGTGAATTCCTTTCTGAACTCAGTTGGCCATCATGTGTCATAGACTCAAATTCTTTCACTATCTCAGTTGCCCTTCTCTGAACACCATGAGGTTTATGTACGTCAAGACTAGGCTGACCAGAAATGAAAAAAATGAAGTCCAGATAAAGTCTGATGAAGGCAGACGAGTGATACTGCTACCTCCTTGTTCCTGTCTTAATGAAAACCGGAGAGTGAGGAGTTGACTTATGGCCCCCAATGATGGAAATGGGAGCAATACGTAGAACCTGCAAAGAGGCAAATTTAGGCTTAATGACAAGTAAAACTCCCCAACATCAGCTGTTTTGGCTGCCACCTTACACTGCTGACATACTGAGATTGGAGTTCACTAAAACCTCCAGATCTTTTCAAAAACAATTGCTGTCTATCCAAGCTTCTCTCATTTTATACTTTTATTTTTGGTCATCTCCCATTCCTCCTGGGCCGACTTTCACTGAAATAGTATAGTTTAGTCCATGCAATCCTTCCTATATTTTCTTTGAGTCCTTTGAAACACACTTTCCTAAAATTGAGGGTGTGCATGGGACTCTGCTCCAATTTCTTTCTCCTTCTATATCATGAACTCTAGGATGGAGTCAATCCTTCTCCACCCTACCCCTCTTGGTCCCAATCCTTTCCATTCTAGCAACAATTCCATTTCTGTTAGTGAGAATTAGATCCAGATGGAAGTGGGCTGATTGGGTAGTGAGAGTGAAGGATAACAGTCAGCTCAAGTGTTATGCTGGTTTTCATGAAATGTGAAAAAAGGAAGGTCTCCAGCATATTGGATAGATTCTCTGTAGAAGATTCACAGAAAGATATAAAGAAGAATCACACGAGGTATGAAGGCATTTGGAAAAGACAACCAGAATTGGGAAGGGTCTTAGATCTATATCATATGGAGATCCACTGAAGTAACTAAGGATGGTTAGCCTTGGAGAAGAGAAGACTCAGGGGACATAATAACTGTTTATAAAACAGTTTACTGTTTTGTTTTTTTACAAAAAACTGTTTACTTAGAAGTCTGCCATAGAGTAGTTTGATTAGACTTGCTTGGTTTGACCCCAGAGGACAACTAGGAGCAATGCACAGAAGTTGCAAAGATAAGCTTGGTTTGATATGAGGAAAAACTTCCTAACACTCAGAACTATTCAATACAGGAAGGAATGAGTGATCCGTTGAAATGGTCTCTTTCCCCTCATTGCAAGTTTTCAAGCAAAGCAAAAAAAAAAAACCTGGATGACAATTTTCTAGGGAAAATTTTTTTTCAAGGCATGGATTGGACTAGAAGGCTGCTGAGGTTTGTTCTGATTCTGTGATTCTATGAAAAGACATGGATGGACTGCAATCTGCTCCAGTGAATGAAATACCCCCACAGTTAGGATGACAGGCCTATTGAAATACTGAAGCATTAGGTTTGCCTAAAAAAAAATCAAGTCTACCTATGACATCAAGACACTGTCTTATCGAATACATGTTTCATTATGGCCCTGAATTTCTTGCTGAACTTGTACCTCCTGAAATTCATCCTGCCACAGTCGCTCACTTCTCCAACTTGTCACTCATTTTCACTTTTAATAATACTCTCAAAGGTGCTGAATGCTCTACCTAGGATGCTGTTGCTGCAAAATAGAATGAATATATAGGCAATTTAATCCACAAACAACTACCAATCTCTCTCTATCCCCTTTAGAATAGCACTCAGATATTACTTGTTACATATTTTGCTGGGAGACTTTTGGGCATCAATTATAATACTGTTGAAAAAATGTTGTCAGTGCATAGATTAACAGCTTTATGAAAAGCATTTACCATCAGATAGTAATTTCCCCCTCTCAAATAGAATTGGATTCTTTCATTACTCCTATTTATATGCAGATCTAATTCAGTTAGGCTAATCTAGATGGAGAAGAAGGACAGTGTAAATCCAAAGAATGGGAATCACCTTAAATAGCCAAGTGACCATAAGCAAGCTTCCCCCCAGTCCCTCCCCCTCTTCCTCCTAGAACAGGCAGCATGGAAAGCAAGGAGAACAAACTGACGGTTTAGGTTCAAATACCAGCTATGCCTAGGCAGCTAGGTGGCACAGTGGATAGAATGCAGAGTCTAGAATCAGGAGGATCCGAGTTCAAATGTAACCTCAGATACTTACTAGCTGTGTGACCCTGGGCAAGTCACTTAACCCTGTTTGCCTCAGTTTCCCTCTTTGCAAAATGAGCTAAAAAAGGAAATGTTAAACTACTCCAGTGTCTTTGGCAAGAAAACTCCAAAGGGGATCACGAAAGGTCTGAAATGAATGAACAATAACAAAGCTAGCAATGCTGTCTTCTGCCTGTGTGATAAGTCATTATCTTGCAGTCTCATCTCCCTCACCTTTGAAATGAAGAGGTTGGACTAAGAGATTGCTAAGGTTCCTTCCAGCTTTAAATTCATGATACCTCTCAGGATTCTCTTGAGAGAAGCATTCTGTAAAGTGCTACCTAAACGTAAACTGTGATTATTATGCCATTAATCCTGAGGCTGCCTGGATTCAGGAACAATCCTTCAATGGAATTTCTTTTTAATAGCCAGTGATGTTTAGTGACCTTCTTGGGGGCTCAGCAGGATTGTGTTAACTGCTTTTAATTTCGTTAGCTTTCCTAGCAGCATCCTATAACTATTCATCATGGGGAGTTTGTTCACTGGCTAGTCTGCAAGAGAGATTGGCCCATCTATGTCAGGTAAAAATCAACACCTGCATGAGCTCAGTGGCCTGAGTCTCCTGGGCTTTGTTCTGAACTGACGTCTGGCCACAAAAGAGACTTGAGTATGACATGCCCAGAACAACACTTTTTGAAGGACATCACCTGGGAGAAGCTTAACAGAGAAAGGGGCAAACATTTTGTGATGCTCTAAATTGTATTCTATAAAGTCCTAGGGGACTGAACTGGAGAGGTGACTTGGTATAAACTGGAGGACTATTGGAATTAGAGACAGTGAATGGAGCATTTGTATCCATTGCTGTGATCTCGGGAATATCTGAATTCAAATCCTCAATCAGACATTATATGGCATTGAGCAAGTCAATTAACTTTCGTCTGCCTCAGTTTCCTCAAATATAAAAGGGGGTTTAATAGTAACATCTACCTCCTGGGGCTGTTGGGAGGATCAAATGAAATATTCTGTGTAAAGGGCTTCTCAAACCTTAAAGTGCTATGTCAACATGAGCTATTATACCTGTTGGGAAGATGCTTCCCTAAACTCTCTATCCATGCCAGATAATAACAGGAGGTCATGTGGATCTGGGAGGCTTAAAGGTGTTCAGGGTGCTTTACATATAAAAGGCAGCAGCACAGTAGAAAGAGCACTGGTTCCAGTGTGAGAGGTCTTGAGTTCCAATCCTATTTCCAACATTTAAATGTGTGACCTTGGACAAGTCACTCAATCTCTGTGGGCCTCAGTCTCTTAAGTTAGAAAAAGAGGAGGTGGGGCTAGAAAACCACAAAAATCCCTTTCAGTTTGAGACCTATGGTCCTATTATAAAAGGAATATCTTATTACAAGTAGAGGCAAGGAGGTGGTGCAGCGGATAAAGCACTGGGCCTAGAGTCAGGGGGACTCCAAGTTCAAATCTCTCCTCAGACATTTACCTGTCGTGTGATCCTGGGCAAGTCACTTTACACTGCCTCAGGTCCTCATTTGTAAAAGTGAGTTGGAGAAGGAAATGGCAAACCACTCCAGTATCTTTGCCAAGAAAACATCAAATCGGATCATGAAGAGTCAGATACAATTGAGCAAAATTATAGCGAGAGTAATCCATCCCTCATCCACCGACCCGACCCCTCTTCCCCATTCTGATCAGCTCTGGCAAGAGAATATCTTATGGAGCAAGTCTTGGAGCTGAATCAAACTCTCCTGGCTATGTGTTCAGTGCTGGCAGCAATCCCTTAGTCTCTTTGAGGACAACAGCGAAGGAGCTACATCAAAGAATATTGGACACTCAATAGCTCTCAAAAAGAGTGATCCTCGATTCTCTTTAGAATTCCCATCTCTACAATTCCTACAGCTCTAAATCATAGGACCCCAATCCAACCATAGTAGTCACTCTCACAAAGGGTTAGGGGATCTTTTCTGAAAAAATATCATGGGAAGGGAGTATTGAGCCATGGTTAGGTCAACCGATGAGAACACAGGATGAAGGATGCCACATTCACAGATTTGATCCCCAAGCACTCTGGTGCTAGAGCTACTTCTTCCTCTACACCAAATTTTTATCACTCATTCATACACTCACACACACACACCCCATTCATGTCTATGTCCCATGATTTCTCAAATGTAATCCTAACTGAGCAATCAATACACATATTAAGGCAGCTCCCAAAGGAGACCACCTTTCCTTTAAAGGGAAAGCAGGTGGGTGTGCCTAGCTCAAAACACTCTGAGTCCTACAAGATAGACAGAAGCTAGTTATCTTTGGCCCCTCTTACAAATGAAACTCAGGCATGGAGAGATAAATCACTGCCTTGAGCTTACTTGGTTCCTCGCAGAGTAGGTTCCAGAAGCTGCTTCTTCCCCTCCTCTGCTGCTACAGCCTCTTAACCACAGTGATCTCTTCACACACCTGGTTTGAGTCCTGCCGCTATCAGTAGCTGACCAGCTGTGTGGCAAATCCCTCCGCCTCTCTCGTGGTCTCCATTGCCTCCCCTGTAAAACCAGGGGGTTGGATTGGGTGAACTCTAAATTCCCTTCCAGCTCTGTGGCCGTGAGGGGGATCAGGTGAATAACACCCCATCTCTTACCTCAAACCAAAGGAGTGATAATTTGTTCAACACGCCTCCGCAGGAAAATGCCACAGTAATCTGATTTAACAGGCGCTTCGGTAAACACTCATTCGAATTCTACAATCCTTTAATTAATTAATCGTTTTCAAGAGAACCAGTTGCAAGGCTTTTTGCAGTCTCCTCAGACACATGGTCTTCGAGCCTTCCTGCTTTCGCTTTACGACACCAGGCTCCGCAGATGCCCTGCCGGTTTCATGTTACCTTTTTAATTAGGAGGCTGCCACGGCTGTTTTCGAGTAGCTGGGCTGAGGGCTGAACCATTTTTACATGCTGCTCTGTCGGCCTTTAATTCCTCAGGCAAGTCTGTGCACCTCTCCCCTGTGTATGCCTTCTCCCTGCTGTTGACATCACTAGACATGACCTCCATGCAATGAGACAGATATCAATAGCTCCCTGCCAGGCAGACTATGGTCTTGCTAAGTTTTCTACCAGCCTTTCATCTTCTCCACCTGACTTAGCACATTTCTCAGGTTGCCAACCTGCTCTGACACACTGAGAAGTGATGGAATTTTCCACCATAGGAGACAGTGAGCCTTCCCGCTTGATTCTAGTCTCCTTATGTTTACTCACAGTAGAACTTCTATTAACCAGAAGTCAATTAACCAGAATTGGCACCAGCAAGGTCTTTGCTGATATTTTTAAATTCTACATTTCACTTGCATCAGAAAGAGAAATGACAAGGAAAAACTCAGTCTGTGTGCCAGGTCCCATTAAGCTCTGTTTTCCTATATCATCTACATATATATAACTGAACGACAACATTGTGGACAACAATAGTAAGTCACATGTGCACAGCATATTAAAGTTTTCAAAATTCTTTCTGCAATAATAATGTAAATCAGAATACAAAGTGTTGATACCCATTTTCCAAATAAGGAAACTGAGGCTCAGCAAAGTTAAGTGACTTGGATCTTGTCTTCAAAGCCCCAGTGATTTTCAGTATGCTGTACTGGCTCCATTCTCTGAGCTTCCAAGTGAAACAGGTTTTATACTTAGAATATCAGAGATGGAACGGACCTCAGGAATCGCCAAATGTAAGTCACTTGTAGAAATCAGACAACTGAGGAGAAAGGGAGAGAGAGAGAGAGAGAGAGAGAGAGAGAGAGAGAGAGAGAGAGAAGACTGGTAACCAGGTTTCCCCAACTACTGCCATGCTCTTTCTGTTACCTCCCAACTCTTCCACTTCTGGTGAGAAGGTTGTTGTGAGACCCAAGTGAAATCCATGATTGTGACGAGAGCAATTTTCTGCATGAGTTGACTGAGAAAGAAAATTCTCAAATAGGTCTCAGCCTAATGCCTAGAAAACAATCCTCATACATGTGAAACAAGGAAGGAATAGAGATGAAGGCAAACATCGGTGTGAATCCCCAAACTGGCATTTGCCCAACAGACTGAGACGTTCTGAAAATGAGATATGTCGTCTCAATTTGACTTTGCGTAACCCTTTTCTCACTGGTCCATGAGAGGGCACAATTAACTTTCTGAGATAACTTTTGGCTACTCCAACAACATGACAAGGATATTATTTTAAAATTTATCAGCCACAGAACAATTTTATCTTCAGATTCCTCATAGAATCACAGAATTTTAGAGTCAGAAGAGCCTTTGAGGTTATTTAGTCCCTGATTCTGGTCCAGGTCAGAGGTAGCTTGGTGCTACAGTGGACAAAGTATTCAGCCTGGAGTCAGGAGGACTCATCTTCCTGAATTTAAATCTGGCCTCAGACACTTATTTGCTGTGTGACCCTGGGCAAGTCACTTAACCCTATTTGTCTCAGTTTCTGCATCTGTAAAATGAGCTGGAAAAGGCGAAGGCCAACCACTCCAGTATCTTTGCCAAGAAATCCCCAAATAAAATGACAAAGAGTCAAACACCACTGAAAAATGAGTTAAGAACAACAGCGCCATCTTAACACTAATCATTTTTACAACATACTTGATAAGCAGACATCCAGTCTTTACTTAAAGACCCCACACTGAAGGGGGAATGCAATACTTCCTGAAGCAGCTCATTCTACTTTTGTAGAGGTTTGTTAGGAAGTTTTTTCTTTCTCAAGTCTAATTGCCCTCTCTCCAGTCTTTTACTCATTGCTTCAAAGGCCAAGCAGAACAGGACTAACTCTTCCAGGTGACAAGTCTTCAAGTAATGAATGCTCTCCCTACTCGTCTCAAACCCCTCCAATTTTAAGATCTTCCCTGTCTTAATTATTTCCTATTTATCTCATACATAGTTTGTACATATCTGTTTGCTTGTTGTCTCTCCCATTAGATTGCAAGTTCCTTGAGGGCAGGGACTGTTTTTGCATTTTTTTGTATTCCTGGCACTTAGTACAATGGCTGGCACACAGTAGGCACTTAATGTTTACTGATTAACTGAGTCTTCTCTTTCTCAGTCCTTCTAGAACACTGCATGGCATGGTATTGAGGCCCTGCAACCTTAAGGTCGTTCTTCTAGGATATGACCATTTCAGTGTCCTCCTCTATAAAAAAAGCTACACTCAATGGCTTCTAAGATTCCTTCTAGCTCTAAATCTATGACCATCTGCATGCTTTTCAGATAAACATTCTTAAAATGTAGCACTTAGAAGTGAACCCAGTATTTAAGCTGTGGTCCTGAGCAGGAAGTGCTAAACTTTCTGAATTAACTTATGTCCATCTGAATGATGCTGACAAAGAACAAGCAGACCTTGCCTATAAACTTTGGTTATTTGGACTTGGGTACCACCACTCCCTCCCCAGAGCTGGATGCGGACTCACTTAATACAGCCTAAGATCGAACTTTTGGGGTTTCTCAACCCATAGATCCTCTACTAGGCTCCAGAATAAAACTCCCCTTCCATACAGTTGGCAACCTAGCCAAGCAGCTCCCATTTTCTATTTGTGAAGATGACTTTTTTTAAGCCAAGAGTAAGCCTTCACATGTTTCTCTATTAAATTCCATTTTATTATACTCAGCCCAATGTTCTAGCTTCAGTCTTTTTGTATATTGACTCTTTTACAGTTTGTACTTTGATTATTCTCCCAAATATGATGCTCTCTGTCTGCCATTGATGCTTTTATCCAAGTCATTGATAGAAATGTCAAGTAGCACAGGGTGAATAATAGATGCCCGATGAGACTTCTTGGAGACCTCTGACCAAAATGACAGCAAACCATAAATGAACACTCTTTGGGTTCACGCATACAACAGGTTCAAAATCCAAACAAATGTTCCAGCAGCTACCTAACATGTCTTTATATTGTCCAAGTGAATAGTCTGATAAAATGTAGGCAAACTGTATCTATGGCATTCCTCTAATACACTGATCTAGTAAACCTGGTCAAAGAGAAATGAGGATGGTCTAACATGCCCTCTTTTTATGATGCAGCTAGATGTCACAATGGATAAAGTGCTTAGCCTAGAGTTGGGAAGACCTGGGTTCAAATCCTGCCTCAGACATTTATGAGCTGTGCAATCCTGGCAAATCAACGAACTGTTGTCTGCCTCAGTGTTTTCAACTGTGAAGTAAGAATAGCACCTACCTTATAGGGCAGTGGTTCTCAACCTTCCTAATGCCACGACCCTTTAAAACTCATATGTGGGCGTATCTGCATGTGGGTGGACTCGCCTGGAGACCAATAAAAGAGCGGTGTCTCTGTTCCTAAGACCATCAGAAATGTGTTTTCCGATGGTCTTAGGTGACCCCTGTGAAAGGGTCTTTTGACCCCCAAAGGGGTCGCGACCCACAGGTTGAGAACCACTGTTGGGTTATTGTGAGGATAAAATGAGATAATATTTGTAAAGCACTTTGCTAACCTTAAAAGGCTATAAAACTGCTAGCTACCATTCCCAATTAAATGGTCTGGAGTGAGCTTGGGAGTGAAAATTTAATAATGGCCTCACGTGGAGGAGGCATCTCTAGCACATCTCTAGATGGGTGCTAGAACTAAACTCTGTTGTTGTTCAGTCATTTTCAGTCATGACTCTTCATGACCCCATTTGGGGTTTTCTTGATAAAGGTACTGGAGTGATTTTGCCATTTCTTTCTCCAGCTCAATTTACAGATAGGGAAATTGAGGTTAACTGGGTTCAATGATTTGCCCAGGGTCACATGTCTAGTAAGGGTCTGAGGCCAGATTTGAACTCAGGGAGATGTCTTCCTAACTCCTGGCCTGGAGCTCTATTGACTGTGCCACCTAGCTGCCTGGGAACTAGATTTACCAAGGAGTACTTTGCTTTATGTTTTGGATAGTTGTGTAGAAGGGGTCACTTTAGTTTAGGCCCTTCTCCCCTCTCACCTGCACCACAGTTACAGCCTACTAATTGGTCTTCCCACTTCCACCCTCTTCTCTCTCCACAGCTGCCAAAAATCCTCATCCAAAGGCACAGGTTTAATCTGACAACCCTCCCCTGCTCAAAAACCTACAGGAGCTCCCCATTGCCTCAAGGAAAAAAGACAAGCCCCTTTCCCTGGCTAGCATTAAACACCTTCCATCATCTGGTTGTGGTCTCTCTTTCCAGTCTTATATCATAACGAGCTCAACATTGCAGCCAAACTACCCTATTAGACATTCCCCAAAGGTGATCCCCTATTCTGGTCCTCTGCACATTCCCCAAAGCCCTTCCCTAGGGCTGGCATGTTTTCTTCCCTCCTCTACTCTTAAAATCCTTGTTTTTCTTCTCTGACTCAGTTCAGGAACCTCTCACTCCTTAAAGTTTTCCCTGATCTCCCTACTTGTCAGGCCTCTTTCCTCCATCAACTTTCTTTATACTGTGCTTATATGTATATATATCGTAACTCCCCCACCCTCACCCCAGGAGAAAATAAGCTTCTTGAGGGCAGGGACTTTTGTTTTTGTTTTTGCATGCTCAGATATAAAATGTATTTTTAAAAGTGATTTGTACATAGTAGGTGCTTAATAAATGCCTATTGTTGATTTGAGTGGCACAAGACATAGCCACTTCCTGGGCCGTCATCAAGACTCAAAGCACTGTTTGTAGAGATCGCTGGGCCTCAAGCCTGAAGGCCTAAACTGAGTCTTGGATCTGCCACTTTCCAGCTTCCTTCTCAAGTAGTGACTTGGTTAAGTGTAACCTCTCCAAGAAAGTATTCCAGAGAAGTTAAATCACTTACCCAGGCCCACACGGCTAATAACAGACGGGAGAAGAATTTAATTCATTTTAACCCCTTTCAAGCCGAACCCTCTCTAGTACCTCTCCATGTCATCAAACAGTTGCCAAGCAGACTTAGTTTCCTTATCTGTGAAATATTGCACCATTTCTGATACCTGTGATTTCCTCATGGTGGAGGTTCTCTCCACTAATAACAATTGTACCCCTTCTGGAACTCTGAGAGCTGCTGTGGCCAGCCTGTCAACAAGCCTTTATGAGATGGTCCACAGATAGTAGAGACATCCAGTTAGTAACAGACAGAACTAGGATTCAAACTCAGATCCTTTGATTCAGAATCCAAAGTTCATGATAAAAGTAAAGGAACACAATTCTAGAATAGGTCTTAGAAGTTATCTGGTCCAATATTCCCATTTTATAGATATGAAAGCCAAGCCCCAAAGGTTAAGTTACCTACAGAATAAATGCCAGTATTCATACAATACTTTAAAGTTTTATAGATATAATCTCATTTGCTACTCTTCACAATCTTATGAGGTAGGTGCTATTATATTCCATTTTACAGATGAGGCTAAGTGGCTTGCCCAGGGTCACACAGCTAGTGTGTGTTAAAGGAAGAATCTGAACTCAAGTCCTCTGACAAGGCAGCCAGGTGGCACAGTGGATAGAGCACCAGCATGGAGTCAGGAAGACTCATCTTCTTGAGTTTAAATCTGGTCTCAAACACTTACTAGCTGTGTAACCCTGGGAAAGTCACTTAACCCCGTTTACCTCAATTTCCTCATCTGTAAAGTGAACTGGAGAAAGAAATGGCAGTATCTTTGTCAAGAAAACCCCAAAAAGGGTCAAGAAGAGAAGGACATGACTGAACAATGTCTGACTCCAGAGATTCACTATGCCAAAATTTCTGTTGCACCAAATGGAAGTAAAAATAATCACAATCTGTATTTCATGAACTTGTCATGAGGCTCACATGAGATGGGGCAAAAGAAAGGGCTCTGCATTCACAATGGTTCATTTGAACGGGAGCTATTATTTAAGTAATTACAACTAGTTGAGTCCAAATTATCTGCAGCCTGGCCACATCACTGTCTGGATCACTGCAGTACTCAGCTAGCCCATGAGGATACACACCTCTAAAGCTGTGAGTATTCTACTTCTAACTTAGCTGTGAGAGTGTCCTCAGAGTCAGGACAGGAGTCCCAGTCTAGTATGGAGTCAACCAATCAACATTTATGAAGTGCCTACTATGTGCCAGGCTTCCTGCTAAGTTCTGGGGCTATAAAAAGAGGCAAAAGACAATCCCTGCCTTCAAGGAGCTTCCAATCTATTGGGCATGGTAGATAATATGTAGGATACAGAGTCAGGAAGACGTGTATTCAGATCTCTCCTCAAACATTCACGGTACAACTAAAAAGGTCATGTGGCTTCTCACTTCTTTCCTACTTGGTTTCTTATTCTGTAAAGTGGGGCTTTTAATGAGGAGCAAATGAATTAAAGTATGTTAGGCACTTTGCTAACCTTAAAGGACTCTAGAAATGCCAGTCTAGAAATGACTAGCATTAGCGGTAGCAGTTCTGAATTTACCCAGCTGGGTGACAGTGGATGTTTTACTTCATCGCCACAATGATCCATGCATTATAAATAGGGGTTCCAGGTTAAAATGTGAATGTTTTGTGATGTTTCCCTCTATATGTTAAATAGGAAGTCCTGGGCTTATCCTACTCTCACAAAGGCACATACCATATGTTCTTCTGTATTATTATTACAGATATGTCTTATTCTCCTAATAAACTAAAGGTTCAGTGAGCGCAGGGATCTTTTGTCTTAACTAAACTTTCTGTATTCCCCAATGTCCGTGCAGTGCTATGTACATGGGCAGATACTTAATTCGTATTTGTTGAATTCAACTGAACCGTTCAATGAGTGAGAATTTTTGGTTAGATTGCAAATGTGCTGTATCAATCAAATTATAAGAGATGACACTGGGATTTTGTTCGGATGGAAAGATAATTAAAGCAATTTCTGCATCTCTCATATTCACTGCTCCCACCTTAGAATACATCGGCAGCTCCTAGAAACCAGAGGCTCTGTTGGTTTTTCATCTTTGTACCATCATCCAACTTCCCATCCTCCCCAGTGCCTAACAGAGTGCTTTCGACACTGTAGGCATTTAATAATTAATTGCTGAAACAAGTTTAATTGAATGAATTACAGCAGTATCAGAAATACTTCATAAGATAAGAGATTTAGAACTAGGAGTTTAGAGATCTTACGGTTCAACCCCTTCATCAAAGAGATGAAGGAAGTAAGGCCCAGAGATGGGACTTGTCCCATCTTGTCCAAGGTCATAGAGTTAGGAAGTGGCTGAACTGGGGTTTGAACTCAAATCTTTCGCTCCAAACCTAGTGCTCTTTCCACTGCATCAGGTACTTTATAATCAGAAAGGCTTAATTTTCTCTAGTTTGGCTCCATGTTTTCCCAAACTCTGTTTATTCTAGGCTGCTTTTATTGACCCTCTTGTAGTTTGGGTTGTGTTGACATGCCTCAAAGTGCTTTATGACCAAATAAACTTAGGAAATGATATTATCAAATGCTGTTGAGTCTGAAGCTTGGAAATTCACCTCAGCAAAATGCAATGAAAATTCAAGGTACCATCTTCATGACATGCCCAGCAACATAGATCCTCTTAGAAGTCTGTGCTCTCCAATTAGGCGGAGGGCTCTGGACTGGGTTGCCCTGACTGTGATTTAATTGCTATAATTTCTAACCAATGATGCATGTGAAAAATGATCAGGAAACTGTTCACTCTAATTTAGTTCTTCTTATTTGAAATTCTTGTCTTTGGAATATGTCTATACCTCTTAACCCTACCCCAACAGGAGACTTCATTTGGCAAGTGCTAGCATTCAGACTGCTGTTGGGTGACAACCATAGCATCACAGGCCTTAAGAGGTGGACTCAGTGAAGCCTTCATGTTCTTCCTACAGTTCCAAGCTATTGCCTAGATCTCAATATCCCAGAGACCTGATTTAGAGGCCTACCGTTACAGAATATTAGAACCGAAAAGGCCCTCGAACATCAGTTAATCCAACCCTTTTTAGTTCTCATATGATGACACTGAGGCCCAGTAAGGAAAGGCAACATGCCCAAGATCATACAGCCAATAAATGGCAGAGCAAGGATCTACACCTAGGTTTTCCAACTCCAAATTCATGTGCTTTTGTCTCCCCAGGACACCGAACACCAAATAGTCTAGCTTCTTATCAATCCAGTATTTACTGGATGCCTATTATGTGCCCAGAAGAACCTGGCTCTGACAAATACTAGCTGCGCACCTGTGGGCAAATCATTTTACCTAAGTCTCAGTTTAAAAAAAATCTGTGAAATGGGGGCAATTATATTTACAATGCCTGTTTCACAAAATAACGGTGAAGAAGGCACATTGTAAGCCTGAAAATGCTTTAGAAATGTACACTCTTATTATCTGGTCTGAAGCGTCGGGTACACAGCTAGCTTCAGTCACTGATTTCCTGCTAATGTTGCTGGTTTTCCCCCTTTCATCTTTTCTTCCCACCTTAATGAGAATAGACAAGAAACAGGAGAAAAGAAGATTGGAAAATAGATTTGACTGGGATGTAGGAAAAGAAGCAGGACTGAAGATGGAGAGGCCTTGGTGGTGGTGGGATGAATGGATCAAAAAGAAGGCAGCCTGGTGGAGTGGAAAGGGGTGGGGACAGGACCTATGATTTCATTGGTATGAGAAACTCCCTACCAACACAGATAAACATCATCTCTGCAACTCAGAATCCCGGTGAACTGAGCACTTCAAGATTAAATGACTCCTCCAGGGTCATAGAGTCAGCATGGGCAGAGCCAGGTCCCCCTGAGTACACAGCATCCATAGATGGTTGGGGAATGGTGGATTCATTTGATACCAGGTCAGTTGGCATTTGGCATGCTGGGACTAGAGGTAGTCAGGCAGGGTACACCTGCATTTGGAATAAGAGGCTCTAGATTAAAATCCCAGCTCAGCCATATACATGGGCTACCTCACCTACCTGTTTAAAGTTCAAATGAGAAAATGAATGGAGATTATGTCACAGTCACAAAACTATTATATGAAGTTTTATTCTTTCTAGTTGAGAAGAAATAGGGTCATGAGACAAATGGGAGGCAGGGTAAGATGACCTAGGAAATCCATAAATAGACCCCTTCATCTTCCTCCTTAAAACTACTACCATTTTTGCAAACCCAAGATTACCTGACTTGGCTTATGTGTATAATTCCCACCCCACCCCACCTCCACAACCCTGTAAGCATTGATGTTTATCATCTTAATGTTGGAGATATTTTACTGCAGGGAAACCTGGAAAATCATGATGGGGGCAAAAAAGCAATAATAAATAACCAATGAACTGAAGAGAACAGCTCTAGGACAGTTTATGATAACAATTTCATGCTGGGGTTAGCTACTTCTATGGCTCAGTAGAATTTTTTAGGGGTGCCACTTATTTTGCTCCCCTCTTGGGCTATCAAGTGGGCACTATACTCTCTGGATCCTATGTATCAGAAAAGGGGTCCTTAAGTATATGTGAGACCAGGCTTGGAATTTAAACAAGAAAAAAAATGGAGCCTTTCTTTTGTTTGAGGGAATAAGGTAGACTTCTAGATTTAGAGCTAAGAGGGACCTCAGAAGCCATTGGATCCAAAATCTTCACTTACAGATGAGTAGACTGAGGCTCAAGGTGGCTAAGAGACAACCACACTGATAGCAAGCATCATGGCATTCGAGTTCATGACCTTTGACTTCAGAACTAGTGTTCTCTCCAGTGTAGTAACCTTTTTAATTTGGTTAAAAGACTATTTCTGTGTTTCTTTAGCAGGCAAGCAAGATTCTTTAACATCTCAACTCTCTGTCCTGGTTCTGGGTTCCTAAGAAAAAATTCTTCCCTCTTTTTTTCTACCTGAGAAGAAACTAATGTTGCTGTCCTAACAGTGGTGTGTTGGTCTGACCAGTCTTTGACAAGAGAGACAGCCCAGTAAGTCCTGAAAGAAGATTTGACTTTTGATGTATATGAGCTCAAAGATGTGGATGCACCCTGCACTGGTTTATATCTTGACATATACACACCATCTTATCCCATGTGACTTCTTACTGTGTCTCTTTGTGGAATCCTTCATAAGGGAATTCTCCCAATGTACCAGGGAAGGTCTTTCTTTGATTTTCTTAAGTCCTAATGGCTCCCAAGGCAGAACTGGGGCTTGAAGCCATTCTGCCTCATCCTTATCACTTGACAGGCTCCTCTCCTAGTTCAGTTATTCAGATCCTTTGTTGGCATCCTTTCACACACCTTCTTACATTCCTAAATCCTATCATTTCCTCTCAATGCTAGGTGAGTTAATGGGAGAAAATGGGCTCTTTAATGAGGAAGAACAAAAACAGCTGATGTCTGTATGGCACTTTGTAAGCACCTTATCTCATTATCACACTTGTCCTTCACAAACATGGTGGGGGAAGGGTGTAGAGGAAGATAGCCTAAGTCTTATTTACATTTGACAGATGGGGAAATAGAGTCACCTACTGGGTTAATGAAGGTCACCCAAATTAAGTCAAGTCAATACCCTTTTATTAAGTTCCTACTCTCTGCCAGGAAATGTGCTAAGGACTAGGGATACAAAGAAAAGCAAAAATAGTCCTCGGTCTCAAGAAGCTCCCAGTCTAATGGAAGGTTCAACATGCAATCAATCATGTACAAGCAAACTATAGACTGGATAAAGTGAAGATAATCAAAAGAAGGAAGACAATAGTATTCAGGATGATGAGGAAAGGTTTCTTAGAGAAGAAGAAAAGTTGGATTTTAGATGAAACTTGAAGGAAGTTCAGAGGTACAGATGAGGAGAGGCAGGCACGAGGAAAACCAGTGGAGTGCTCAGAGCCCAGAGATGGGGTGTTGTGGGAGAGGAGCAGCAAAGAAGCCAGTGTCACTGCCCTGTACTACAGTGGAAGGGAGTAAGGTCTAGGAAGACTGGATAGTACAAAGAAGCCTGGTAATGAAGAGCTTAGAAAGTCCAATGAGATTTTACATTCAATCTCAGAGGTAACAGAGCTACTGGAGTTTACTGAGTAACAGAACAGGGGGGTGCTATGGGGTCAGTCCTTCATTTTAGGGAGATCAATTTACCAACCAGGGAGTGGAAGAGATGGGATTTAAATCCAAGTATTCTGATGTCAATGCCAGTGCTATTTTTAGCCTACCTTTTATCTGTCTCCACAGAGTGCAGAATGATCTTCCCCTATTACCAAGACCTTAAAGAGCAACAAAAATGTGCTCTTGTTTTCAAGGAAAATGCCATTTAAATTGTACAGAAACGTGAGCTGTTGTCATGGTTGTCCTTATGTGTTACAACTGTGCTTCACATTGTAAAGCATTTTTTCTCATATTTCTACATTGAATCATAGAATTTCAGGATTGGAAGAGAACTTTAAATCCATCTAGTCCAACCTGTACCTGACCAGGAACCACCCTAACACATCTGCAAGGAGACATCCAAGTCTTTGCCGGAAGGATTTGAAGAGAAGGAAAACCCACTTGGGCTTTCCAAGGTGATCAATCCCATTTTTGGACAGCTCTCATATTTGGGATGTTTTCTCTTACACTACGCTTTTATACATACATACCTACACACACACACACACACACACACACACACACACACACACACACACACACACACACACCTCTCTAGGGCAGTTAAGTGGCACAATGGATAGAATGCCAGGCCTGGAGTCAGGAAGACTCATCTTTCTAAGTTCAAATCTGGCCTCAAACCCCTACTTGGTATGTGACCCTAAGCAAATCACTTAACCCTGTTTGCCTTAGTTTCCTCATCTATAAAATGAACCGGAGAAGGAAATGGCAAACACTCCAGCATCTTTGCCAACAAAACCCAAATGGGATCATGAAGAGTCAGACGTGACTGAAACAAATGAATAACAAACACTTCTCTGTAATTTCCAACCATTACTCCCAGTTGTGCCCCTGGGATCAAACAGAATGAGTCAAATTCTTCTTTCTCATGTTTCAAACACTTGAAGGTAACTATCATATTACTCCCAAGTCTTCTATGCTCCAGGTTAAGCTTCCCTCCCTTAGTCCCTTCAACTAGTCGCTGTATGACACTGACCTAACAGCCCTTTGCCATCATCCTGGTTAGCCTCTTTCTTGAGCACTCTCTGGATCATCAGTGTTTTCCCTAAAATGTTTCACCCTAAAATAAGTACATTACTTCAGATGTGGTCTAACAGTGGCAGAACACAGAAGAAATCACTTCTTCCTAGTCCTGTGTGGTGGACCTCTCTTAAGGCAGTTGACTATCACCATTAGCTTTCTTGGTAACCACACCACACTGCAGACTCACTTTATACTTGCGGTTCACTTAAATCCTCAGTTGTTTAAAATGCACTGTTTTCTAGCCATCATTCCCTCACTATATATTTGTGATGTTGGTTTTTTTTAACCCTTGTGAGAATTTACATCAATTCCTATCAAGTTACCTCTTAGTGGAACTGACACAATGTTCTAGCCTATGAAAGGCCTTTTTTGATCCTTCCTATGACATCCAACTTGTTAGCCCTCCCAGCTTTGGGTCATCTGCAAATCTGATAAGCATTCCAAATGGGTCTTTCTCCAATTTTTTGGGAAAAATGTTAAGCAGCACAGGTCTCTGGGTGACTCTCTCCAATTGACTATTAAGTATTCTTTGATTATGATCATTTGACTAGTTCTAAATTAATTTAATACTGCAGTATTATATATCTCACATTCCTCTATCTTGTTCATAAGAACAGAATGAGAGGCTTTGTCAAATACTTTGCTGACACCTAAGTAAACTTCATTGTTCCCCAGATCTATCAGTCTAATAATCCTGTCAACAAAGGAATTGAGGTTAGTCTGGAATGACTTATTCTTGGCGAAATCTTGCTGACTTCCAATAATCACAACTATCCTTTAAGTCTGTTTATTATCCTATCTTTAATATGATCTAGAATTTTGCCAGGTATTAAAGTCAAGTCACTGGTCTGTGGGGTACAAGCTGTATCCTTTTTTGAAAATTGCAGTGACATTTTCCCTTCTCTGATTCTGCAGTGTTCACCCCACCTCCACAGTTTTTCAGGAATCATTCACAGTGGCTCAGGAATTATATCTGCCAGTTTTTTTTCATTACCTTGGGATACTATTTATCTTGGCCTGCAGCCTTGAACTCATCGAGGGGAGGTAGGTACCATCTTATTATCTCTTTATTTATCTTGGCTTTTAGTTCATTATCAGTCATTTTTGTTCTACCCATTCTAGTCAAATGATCACTTTCCTTGGCAGAGAAAAGAGACACAAAATAAGAGATTGGCTGCTTTGCCTTCTCCTTGTCACCTCTTAACACCAACCCATCCATCATGAGCAATGGTACTATTTTTGGATCTTCCTCTTCTCCCAATTAGTCAATCAAAAAGCACTTATTAAGAGCTCACCACGTGTCAGGCACCATGCTAAGTGCCAGGGATACAAAGGAAGACAAAAACATGGTCCCTGTCCTCAGGGAGCTCACATTCTGACAGGGAAGAGGAATTTTCAAACAATTAGGTACATACAAGATACATCCTAAGTAAATAGGAGGCAATCTCAGAGAGAAATCGCTAGCCTTGGGGAGGGAGAAGGAGGGAGTAGGGGGCTGGAAAGGCCTTTTACAGAATGTAGAATTTGAGATGAGGCTTGAAGGAAGCCTGGAAAATTAGGAAGTGGAGGAGAGGAGGGAGAGCATTGTAAGCACGGGACACAACCAGTAAAAATAGAGTTGGGATACAAGGGGTTCCTAAGCAAGGAAAAGCAGAAGGCCAGTGGTGCCTTGCGGATTATATGGAAGGGAATACAGTGAGAGAAGAGGTAGCAAGGGGCCAGATAGTGAAAGGTATGAATCAAAGGATCTTATACATCAATGTATCTGTAATTTAAAAACAAAAAGCCTAAAACACTTTTTTTCTGTTTTCAGCTTTCCTTGCAAACTCAGCTTATTCTAAGTCTAAGTACTATTTCCTGAGCATCGACTAGTCTTAGAAGATTCGCCATGCTTTCAGACTAATTGTTCACTACCTGTGCTTGCTTCCTATGTGTGTTTCTGTGCATCTGTCTATATCTTTAAAAAATATATATATATGTGTTGCCTGCTAGGCTACCAGCGCACTTTCAATGATCTCCTTAGGCAGCTCCTTTGTATTGTCCTCAATGAAGTTATTTCTGTTTGTTTCTGGAGGATTTCATTCTTGAGAACTTCCCATCCCTCCTAGGCTAATCCCCATAGAATTTAGGGGCACCTTCCCCCAGTTCATCTTTCTCTGATGTCTCATCACATCATGACCACGAACGTGGGTTCCTGAAGATTCTGCCAATGAGGCCCACGCTCTGGCAGGTCCTAGCAAGCTGGAAAAGCTTCACAGATGGGGCCTGCAATACCCAGCGGGACTGTCACCTGAGGATGAGCCTGGAAATCAGTAAGTTCAGAAGGGCTTCTTCCCGGAAGGGTAGCTCTCAAGGGGTGGACTCTTTAAGTGACTGTCCACTAAGTTCTGAGGCTACTGCAGTCAGCAGGATGGAGGGAGTGCCCACCACACAGATCTTGTAAATTATTCAAGCACTGAGGTGTGGTTATTATATTTTGCTGCTGAGACTCAATATTCATGCCTATTGATTTATTACAATTAAACTGACTTCTAGCCCCATTAAATCCCAGCAAAGTGTCTGAAGCCAATATTTCTTTAGAATCTTTGTGACAATTCAGGATTATTATAAATGTTGTTTCACTAGGCTCTAAAAACATGTTTATTGGATATTTGGGTTTTACAAGATTGAGAGGGAGACTAACACAAATGGGTCATTTTCACCTGTAGTCTTTTTCTCCTTATTTTCTTTTATGTCTTCTTTGAAACAGTCTATGATTTCATCAGTGTCCAGAGGGAAGGAATAAGCGTTTATACAGCACCTACTATGTGCCAAGTGCTTCACAAATATTAGCCCTTTGGATCCTCACAACAACCCTTCAAGGTAGGTTATATAGTTGAGCAAGCTGAGCCAAGCAGAGGTTAAGTGACTTGTCCAGAGTCACACAGCTAGTAAGAGTCTGGGACTGGATTTGAACTCAGGTCTTCTTGGTTCTGGTCCTAGCTCTATCCCACTGTTCCACATAGCTGGTGAGGAGCTTCCTCTACCAACACAGACTGCATGCATTTCTGTAATATATAGTCTCAGAAAGTCATCTAGGGGCACTGAGACATAAGGGACTTGCTCTGATCCATGTAGCCAGGATGTGGCAAGGGTAGGACTAAAGCCTAGATCTTCCTGACTCCACATTCAGCTCTCTAGCCACAACACCACACTGTCTCTCCCTGCCTTGCCTAGTATTCTATCTTTTAAAAAATTTTAAATAATATTTTATTTTTTCTCCAACTACATGTAAAAACAACTTTTAGCGTTCGATTAAACTCTTAATGGATCGCCTCTGCCCTTCTCTTTATTCTACTTGGTCCCAGAAAGCAAAATGAGGAATTACAGGTGGAAAGGAAGGCCAGTTTGGTTCTATACTTCACAAGAGTTTAAAATTTAGAGCTTATTCTACCACTTCATTTTCCAGATGAAGAAATGCAGGCCAAGAGAGACTGAACAATTTGTCCGGAATCACTTAGGTAATAAGTAGCATTTGGATCTAGGTTCTGTGACTTGAACTCAGGTCTTCTGCCCCAGCCCAAATCTAGGGCATTTCCCACAATGTCACACTGACCCTTTGGGAGTCAATGAAGAGTGCCACATTGTGGCTATTCACAATATGAAAAAAATACAGGATCTGTCTCTTTTTAATATGAAAACAATTCAGAAAAGAAACAATAAAACCCCCTTTTCCCTGAGTGCATAATTAAGGACAAATTTATTGAAGAGGAGGGGGAGGGGGAGGGAAGCTGCCTTTGCAGAAATGAACCAGCCATTCTATCTTTCCATTTTAATAAGAAGTGCATGAAGAAAGCCTATGCATGCTCTGCTCTGGAAATGTAGGAGGGTACCTCTTATATTTAGATCCCAATCTGTACCATGAGGGAGAGGATGAGAAAGCTGACTCAAATCCCTATGCCAACGATTTGCTGTTTGCACAGCAAAAAGCTAAAAATATGAAGCTCCAGCATGATTTCACCCATCCTGGTGGTCGGTGTCCTGTCACCATGCAACAGGCTTTTTCCATGTCTTTGCTTGAGGGTAAAATTATTCTCCTCCTTGACTCTGTGTCTATAGGATATTTCTGGGATGTGATCTTGGATGGTGTTTGTTGCTCGAGCCCAAGAGTCAGAAATTCCTGTAATCAAACTATTATCCTGTTCATTTAAAAATAAACAAGGACTGATTTCTTCAGAACTAGGGGGAATGCTCCCCCTTTTTTGTATACCCACTGGAATTTTGCTTTACATTAGAATGGGTTAGTAAAACCCAGGGAAACTCTCAGGGCCTCAGTAGTGCTCTAAACAGAGACCAGGCTGAAAAAGTCCATCTCCAGACTCAGCAGTGGGAGATTTTAAAAAATGGTATTCTTCTAACAGAAAGAAAAATAGAATTTGGAAGCAGAAAGAAAGAAATATGCATCTGTGTCTCATAGCAAGATGGAAGCAGGAGGAAGAGTGTTTCAGGTGTTAGATTCAAACAATATTAGGTCTAGAAGGAACCACAGAATATAGAAAGTGAGAAGTAGAAAGTATCTTGGAAAAGAGGCTATTAGAATTCAGAATGCAGAATGTTAGAATGGCAGAACTGAAGGGATGTTGGCACATAGAATGGTAAAATGCAGAACATCAGAGCTGGAAGGGTCTTTAGACCATAGAATATTCAAACTGCAAAATTGAAAAAATCACAAAACATAGAACATCAGAGCCTGGAGGGACCTAGCACACAGAATATAAGGGCTAGAATGGATGTTAAAACAAAGAATGTCAGAATTGGAAGAGACCCTATATAGAGATCATCAGAGCTAAAAGCAACCATAAGAGGTCATTGGGTCGGCTGGCCTTACTTTGGAAGAATTTCACTTTATTCCATCACGGTGTCGTTAATAACTGATCTGAAGCTGTCAATACTGAATCCATATATTGGTAAAGAATTCAAAATCAGGGACAATGAGGAATATTTCCTTTTCTTCTAGTTTGGTTCTTCATCTGAAATCTTCTCTCCTCCCCAAAAACCCAAACAAACCACAAACAAGAACATTACAGGGAAACCAGCCCCCCAAATCACTTTTTGCTCTCTTTAATCATAAGATTATATAGAGTTGGATGGACCATCACAATCCATCTACTCTAACCTCCCACCCTGCACAGAAACAGGCCATGCTTGACTAGCACCAGCAAGCTTATGCAGAAACAGGAGCCACCAATACATTACATTGTCAGATACTTCTAACTGGTAGAGAATTCTGTTTATGTTGAGTCTGCCTCCTAACTTCCATCTATTAATTCCAGTTTACTCTTCTAAAACAAGCATGTCTGTTCCCTCTTTTACATGATAGCTCTTTAAATCTTTGAAGACAACTATCATATCCCCTATGAGACTTTCCATCTCTAGGACAAACATCTCTAGAACTTAAAATCCTTCTTGGAGACAGCTGAAGGGATAAAGCACTGGGCTTGGAGTCCCAAAGACTTGAATTCAAATTCATCCTCAAATACTTAATAGTTGTGTGACCCTGAGCAAGTCACTTAGCACATATTTGTCTTAGTTTCCTAAGTAAAATTATGGCAAAGACTACCTCCCAGAGTTAGTTATAGCTATCTTCTTGAGGGCAGTATCTGTTTCATCTATCTACATGAATCACAAGCTCTCCTATGTATATTTTGGAAAGGAAGTTATAGTTTATCAAAAAGTAGAATATAAGATGATAGCTATCTGTATGTTGGTGTGTATGTACATATGTGTGCATGTTTGTATATATATTTTTCTACCTCCACATGGCCTAGAATAGCGCTTCTTAAACTGTGGGTCAAAAAAATTTAGCAACAGGTTTCTGAATGTATAACTTCAAAAAATTAATGAAAAACCAAATGTGTGATGAATCCTAGGTGTATCTGGCTGTGCTTGCCCATGTTGCATCGCACAGCTTCACTGAAGCCTTGGTTCTGAACACAAAGCATCCACACTTTGCACTGTGCAGGCCCTCCGGCCACACAATCCCAAACAATGCTGCTGAAATGTGCAAAGCAGTAGCAAATAGAAAAAGCTTAAGCAGCCCTGGCCTAGAACACGTCAAGATTCAACAAATAATTGCTGACTAATTGTTAAAAAGCAGGTCAGAAGAGTGACAGGCACCAAAGACAACTTTGTCTGATTCACAGTTTTGCTTCTCATAACAAACCAGAGCTCCCAGCTCATTACTGTCTGCATCACAATATAAGCCTCATACCTGAACATAATGTTCCATTTCTGGTCTGGCCAGAGTAAGACACAGTGGGAATGTCCTTTTCCATAATCTAGACATTATTTCTCCTGATGATCATAGGATCACACATTGAAAGCTAGAAGGAACCCTAAAGGCCATTGGTTCAAACTCCTCACTTGAGAGATGAGGAAACTGATGAAATCATTTCCCCAGGATCCCAAAGCTGCTAAGTATTTGAGGCAGGGTCTGCACCAAGATCTTAGCCAGGACACCACCAAGATGCTTCTCAAATAGACTTTTTGGTTAACATAAAATATAATGCTTTGTGGTTAAATAAAAGGTCCTGATCTTTGATTTTTTAAACACTATCTGCGAGTATCCAATATTCATCTGCAGCACTGATTGGCTCCAGATATCAGGTAACATCCACTTCACGGTTCTTTTAAACAGAAAGAATATTAATCTTTGAACCAGGAAGCCTGGGTTCCTCTGAACCTGTTTCCTCATTTCTTTTTTTCTTTCCTTTTCTTTTTTTTTTTTTGATTTTTGGAGGGAAGAAGGCAGGGCAATTGAGGTTAAGTGACTTGCCCAAGGTCACACGGCTAGTAAGCGTATCAAATGTCTGAGCCCAGATTTGAACTCAGGTCCTCCTGACTCCAAGGCTAGTGCTCTATTCACTGCACCAACTAGTCACCCTAGTTTCCTCATTTCTTAATGAGGGATACTTATCTCACTATCTCACAATCTTGCTTTGAGGAGAGCACTTTATATGATGTAAAGCAATGTAGAACTATGTAGTTTTATTTTTAATTGTTGTGTTATATAAGCATCTGACTCGATTAGCGTTATCAAGTCTTTTTTAGGGAATGAAGTAGATTTTGGATTTTTAGTAAATTTAATATAAAAAAAAACCTTTTCATAATAAATCTCTCCTTCCTCCCATACATGCAAAGATTCTTGACTTGTAAAATTGGTTTTAAAAAATGATGCACTTCAAATTTGTTCTTATTAAACTTTCTCTCATTCATTGGGATACATTATCTCTTCTAGTCTTTTAAGATCTCTTTGGAACTTGATTGGATTATCCAATGCATCAGCTAATTCTCTTGGCTCTGGGTCATCAGTAGAGGACTACTTCTTCTGGATGCTGTTGGCAAGAAAGCTCAGGAGATCTAGAGGAGAGTCAAAGCTCCTATTCCCTTTCAATTTCTTTGGTTCAACTCCCTGAGGTTGTGTACTAACTTAGACTAGGATACCTCTTTCATTTTTACAACAGAGGAAGAAAGGCAGGACAAAAGGAACTGGTTCACCTTTACTACCCTAAGATCAATGACATTCCAATTTAAAATGAGGAGCTCTAACAGCCACTGGAATACTGATAAGGGTGTTCCTTGAAACAATGTAGATTGCTGCCCATCCATGCTTGCTCATCTTCTGTGCCCTCCCATAAGCTTGCACCAGGACCTCCAACACACTGGAGATTTCTATTTCTCCCTCTTCAGAATTTCCCTCTCCTCTTCTAAACTTCCCTATTACCATTTCGCGGATCATTATCCTTCTAGTGACCAAGGTTTGCTTCTTTATCTTCTCCCTCTTGCTGATCCCACAAATCCAATCAGTTGCCAAATCTTCTCATTTCTTTCTCCTTAACCTCTCTTCCACATTCCTTGTTCCCCATTCACACATCCACCATCCTAGTGCAGCATTTTCATCATTGCTCATTTGGACTGTTACAGTAGCTTTCCAATTGGTCTCTCTGCCTTGTCTCTTCCCACCATAATTCATCATTCACAAAGATGCCAAGTGTTTTTCCTAAAGCATAGGTCTGACCAGGTCACACCTTGCCACTCCTCAACCTTGCCTTCCACTTCTCCTCCTAATACTTTCAGAATAGAAAGTCCTTTGTTTGACATTTAAGGCTCATCATAACATGAATACCTTTCCCATCTTTTTACCTTTCATAAGATCTATCCATTTTGGCCTACTATCTGTTCTTCATATGAGACAGTCCATCTCCCATACCCATAAACAGCACTGGCTGTTCCTCATTCATGGAAAGTTCTCCTTGCCAATCCTCCACTCTCGGAATCCCTGGCTTCCTAACACAGCTAAAGCACCAATTCCTCCAAGGAGGCCTTTTCTGGTCCCTCCACCTGTAAGTATCATCTCCTGTACGGTTATATTACATCAATTCTATATTTATCTCAAGTATTTTGGTTTGCATATGTTATCACTCACATGAGAATATAAGCTGCTATCATGTAGGGATTGTCTCATTTTGTGTTTTCTCTGCTCCCCTTAAGTTTAACAGTGCTTGGCACACAGTAAATGCTTTAGTAAGCCATATTGGTCAAGCCCTCATCCTTGCCACATGCCTACCCCATTTTCTATTTAACTAGACATTTCTTTGATGTCGTCCTTTATACTGCTCTTCTTTCATCATTCTTTGATAGTAATGTGTTACAGCCTACTTATGCCCACCATTCACCTCTCATTGTGCTTCGACAAATAAATGCCTCTCAAAAATGAGAAGCATTACATTTAAAACTTCAATGTTAGCTTTTGAGTTTCCTAGTGATAATGGATCTCTTGGACCCTTGCCCAAAGGGAAAAATCATTATTAGAACCACACTGTAAAAAGGGCTTTGAAAATGTACAAAAGCATTATACAAATGTAAGGGGTAATTTTTTGGGTTCCTAACATTTATATAGGTCCCCAAATGGAATGGGTTGTTTTAGGACATAGTAAATTCATTACTACTGGAGTTATTGAGAAAGAGGCTGGATAAGTACTTGCTGAGAATCAGGATTCATGCTTCTAATGGAGGTTGAACTAGAATCCCTCTGAGGTCCCTTCTAGCCTGGAGATTTTGTGATTTTATCATTAGCATCATATGCCAAAAACCTTCATAAAGAATCCATATCCCTTTCAAATAGCACCTGAACACGACCCTGGGCAAGTCAATTAAACTGTCTGTTTCTCAGTTTCCTCATCTGTCAAATGAGGGAGCTGTCAAATGCCTCTATGGTCCCCTCCAGATCATATGAAATCTCTTACTATAAGGAAATGAGGAGCCTGTTTGTTTTTTTAATTCCAGAAAGGAACTGAACTTGGTGTTTTACCAAGCAATTAAAAGCCAATTCAGTGTTGACAGAGGTAAAGGACTGAACTATGGGTTGATATGTAATTTCCAGCCACTTTGGAGAGTTGGGGCTGGTATAGAGAATAAAGAACAGACTGAATGCACTGATACCCCAGTCAAAACTTTTTAAATATTCAGAAGGTGCATTTTATCAAGTTTGCGTTATAAAGGAAAGCACTTTTTCTCTGCATCATATTCTAGGTGCTGTTGTTGTTGCCTGTCAAGATTCATTGGAGAAGCCAGTCCTTCCCTCTGCAGCCTAGCTTCCTCCTGCTTCAATCGTTCACTGATGCCAAGAGGTAGATTTTACAGCGTTCTGATTCATCACCAAGAAAGCAATCTTGAAGTGATCCATAAGGGATGAGGGCATCATTAAAGACTTAGAGTGGAAGGAACCTAAGAAATAAGGCCAAAAGCAGTTTTTTATATACAAGAGGCTATAAAAGCAAATCTCCATTTTTGTTTGGTGGGTTGTTGTTTTTTGGGGGTAGTGGAGTTGGTGATAGGGTGAGCAGATTGTACTCTGGAATATTCAGCTAGAACTACAATTGTGCCCAACTTTATGAGCAATTTCTCCAGACCACATTAAAATGTTTCCCTAAGATTCTGTGAATTGCAGGATTTACTTTCTTTACAGTATCTTTGGACCACCCACAGATGTGATTAACCATTCTAGTGCATGGAACAAACACGAGATCTATTCCAGGGCAAGGAGCATGGAGGGTGTGCTCAGATACAATTCTTGAGACATGTTCAACTGGAATCTGTGGAAAGCAGGGGGAATAGCTTGGGCAAAGTCTTCAGACCTTGGAATGGAAGGTTTCATTGGGGAAGAGACTAGGGAATACTGCTTTGTGGAAGGAAAAGCATAGATACTTCCTTAGGCTAACATTACAGGAGACTGCGGTAGCTGGGGATGCTAGCACTGAAGAAGAGAACAAAATGGGAGCTCGTTGCAATCAAGGCTAGGGAACATGCACCTAGAACATGGGATCTTAGGATGGGGAAAGGAATGGGCATTAGGTAACTTCCAATTCAATGAATTATTCTTACTAACAGGGCATTACACTTCATCAGTGAAGGAGTAAAAGTGCTGTCAGAACCCTCTGAATGTTGACATGCTGGGACCAAACCCTAGTTCTCTAGTTCTAGTTACCATTAACCTGAGGACTCTGGGGATTGCCTTGAAGGCATCTATCACTCCCCTTAGGCATATTGGTCTGATTGGCCACAGTTGGACACATGGCAACTTGACTCTAGCATAGTGATGTCATTTTGGTCCTCTTTGAGAACAAAGGACAACAACTAGCCAAGTGGCAGGATGCCCTAGTTTTACCAAGTCAAGTTAGAGTCTTGGCAAGGAGTGACTTCATTAAGAACCGACCAAAACCAATTCAATTAGTAGTAAAGACTAGGACAGGCTGAATTACTTGGCACACTAATTATATTCAAGTCACAGCCCAGGACAAATTAGCCCAAGTTAGCTCTGCAAGTAGCTCCATTCTAAATCTTACAACCATTGAGGTGGTCATCTTCAGTCATCCTGATCCTTATTTGGCCACTGGACCCAGATGGCTCTGGAGGAGAGAGTGAGGCTGGTGACTTTGCACAGCCCCTCACCCCCCATTTAAATCCAATTCACTTGCAAGCTATGGCATCACCTTCCTGATGTCATGGTCCTCTTCAAGAACAAAGGACAAGCAATAATATAACTGTTGAAAATGGTATTTCATATATTTATACAACCTTGAAGTCAGAAGGTACTGTTGAGGTTCAACTATACAATCTCTCGCCCAATACGGAGTGAGATCATAAGAGCAAAAGATCTTGGAGCAAAAGGGCCCTTAGGAGGGAATCCAGTCCAATTCCCTCACTCTGCAAATGAGGAAAAGTAAACTATAAGAGACAAAGTGACTCGACTGTGTTTAGATAGGTAGCAAGGGATAAAGCTGGGAAGTAAATCTTGGTTTCTTTTTACTTCAAACCTTCCTTTCATACCACAATTCCTTTATGATCTTTTCTAAAATATGATCTCTAAACAAACTCTTTTAAAACCTCAAATTTGAGCTATCATCCCAAAGTTTTCTATTCTGCCTCTTAAAATATGCAACTGCATTTGGGCATTACTGGCTGAGTTAATTATGCAAAGTGTTGCACATAGTAGCAGCTCAAGAAATGACTGTAAAATGGAGTAGTATTGGAAGATGCACCTTCACCTGAGAACTCTAATTAATTCTCCTAAAACCAATCTACCCCCTAATGACAATACAAACCCAATTCAATAAATATGGACTATTCTTCCCTTCCTTCAAGGCCCAACTCAAGGTGCTTCTTCTTCCTCCATGAATCCTTTCTGATCTCCCTTTCCCCATTTCCAGGTAAAAGTGGTCTTTTTTTCTGCAAGTTGCTCATTGTACTTTGCCTGAACATCATCCTGTGTTTATCACATTGTTCCTCCTGTTATAACGATTTGTACTCATTTATCTTTATCGTTCCTACCCCCAATTAGATTGTAAGCTTTTAGGGAAGAAGAGCCTTTTCATGTCTACTGAGAGGGAACATACAGAAAAGCTTAGATTCAGGAGACATCTCATTTTGAATCTGGGCCCTCACATAACTAGGGAGGAAGGAAATAAACACTTATTAATTATTAATTACTTTATTAAGTGCTTACTGTGTGCCAAACATTGTGCTAAATGTTTTACAAATACCATTGCATCTGATCCTCACAACAACCCTGAGAGGCAGGTACTGCTATGATCCCCTTTTTCATAGTTTATGAAACTGAGGCAGGTAAAAAGTTAAGTGACTTGTCCAGGGTCAAATAGTAAGTGTCTAGAGCTGAATTTGAACTCGAGCTTCTCTACTCCAGGTCCAGTGCTTTATTCACTGTATCACCTAACTGTCATGGACTTATCAACCACCCCATTTTACAGATGATGAACATGAGGTGCAGAAAGGCTAACTGACCGGTCCATAGTCATAGCCTTAGTAGCAGAAGCAGGATTTGGGCCCATCAGAACATGCCTTAAGTTGTCCCATCCAGAGGCTTTCACTGCCATGGTTCCCCTCACTTGGAATATCTTCTACCAGCCAGATCCATACTTCTTGATCAGCCTCAAATGTCTCCTTCTCCAAAGAAACTTTCTCTCATCCCACCATCTGGCAACAATTTTGCCTTCCTTTAGATTCCTTAAGCAAGTACTGTCTGGGCCATTTTTATAGCATTTATCACATGGGTTGGGAAGGATAGGAAATTAAGTTGAGAGAGAAGGTGCTTGTAAAGTACTTTCACTAGAAGACTGACAACTGGTTTACTGTGCTGACTGTCTTCCTTTTCCTCACCCTCTCAACCCTCTGTCTTCACCACTATGTACCCTGAGGCATCTGGGTGACTTGGTAGCTATCATTGGACTTGAAGTCCTATTTTCAGCTGCCCAGGAAATTCCTATCCTTTTTTCTGATTCAGTAGGAAGCCAATTTCCCAAAGCCTCGCTGGCTTCTGAGATAAGGCTTCACTTTACACTAGCTCACCATAGCCCTTCTAATGTAGTTTGAAGGCCAGAGAATTGCTCATGTTCTTTCCTTTCTCCCATTGGAGATGCCCCATATGTAAAAACACTCTAGATGCCCCCAGCCAAGGTAATGCTTGACCCAAGGTGACAATATTGGGCTATTTCCACTCAATATTCTGAAAGTTTGTAATGGTAATGGTAATTTGAATATCTTCCCTGCCCCTTAATAGGTCAAATATAACCAAATAGAGCCTGTGGTGGGAGGAGTTTGCTGAATGGGTGGAGCAGGAAGGGGTGAAGCAGGAAATAAATCAGAGCAGTTAGAGTGGAGGGAGAGAGAGGACACAGGCAAGCAGACAGCTAGGATCATGAATGTTTGCTTGTGGGAAGGCCTGAGAAGGGGGAAGGCTTTGGGATGGTCTTGCTCTCTACATGGTTATTGTGTATAGATTTCTTTGTTGCTATGATAGATTTGGTTTTCTGGTGTTGGGATTTGGCTTTCTGGTGTTTGAATAAATGTTTTGCTTCTGTATTCTATATGGAGAGCCTATTATATTTTGCGATTCAGAACTATTCCGGCATATTCATAGTCATCGTCAGTGCTGTGAATATTGCCTTGGTGATACAAAGTTCTGGGTAGGCTGAAGTTCACGGTCATACCTTGTATTCTAGCCCAATAGCTAGGTAGTACAGTGGATAGTCAGGAAGACCTGAGTTTAAATCCAGCCTTAGACACTTATTAGCAGTGTGACTCTAGGCATATAACTGCTTCAGTCTACTCAATTATAAAATGGGAATTATAATGGTATCTACCTTGCAGGGTTGTTGGGAGGATTAAATGAGATAATGTTTGTAAAGCATTTAGTACCATTCTGGCACATTTACGTAATAAATCCTTCCTTCCTTCCTTCCTTTTTTTCTTTCTTCCTTTCTCTCTTTTTTCTCTTTCTTCCTTCTTCCTTTCCTTCCTCTGCCACTTTATGAACATTTCTTTCCTAGATTTCCTTTCTAGACTCAGCCCTTTTCTGTGTTTCCTCTTTTCAATCTCCCCTCTACTCACTTAAAGTAAATTTTGGGAGGGATTATGTGGAGGGAAAAGAATAAATTCACAAATCACTTAATTGGTAAAGAGAATCCACACTCCCCAGATGGTCACATTTAGAATAACTGAAGGGATATCATAAAGATGATTAGACTTGGTCAACTTACCCTCACAGTACAAAAATAGAACAGATTCAGGAGAGTGATAGGGAGTCACCATGAGATGGTACAAAACAAAGAAGTTTCCTAATAATTAAGTCAACCTAAAAAATGAAATGGGCTGTCTTGCCCAGTAGTGAGATTCTTATTAGTAGGGGTCTTCCAACAGGGGCTGCAGAGGCACTTGACAGGGATGTTGAAGTTAAGATTGAGGGTTAAGGTTGGAGGAAGGGTAGACTTGATGACCTCTGGGGTTTTTTGCACCTCTAATAGTCTGTGATTCTTTATACTGCCTTCCATTGTCATCATCTGGGTATGTGTTTGATTTCCTCTACACAAGAGGACTCTCTTGGAGGGAGGGCGAAGGCTCTGCCTAATACATCCCTGAATCTCCCACAGCACACAGCATGCTCTATGAGGATTCTGTAAGGAGGCTCAAGATGCTAATAATGAACAAGCTGACTGACTGAACAGATGCTGACTTGCCCAAGGCACTCCAATATCTGCTGAATGAATGAACTAGAATCAATTCCTCTTTCACAACTCAACATAATCTTTTCTTGGTTGTTTCACATCATGTTGCTCCTTCTGCCAACTGAGAGAAATCAGATCTCAATGGCAAATGGGATCTGAAGAACCAAGTCCTAGCCTTGGTTATGTTGCTTACTCACAATGGGATGATAGCCAAAGTCTTTGAACCTCGGTTTCTTAATCTGTAAACTGGGGATGAAGGCAGTCATGGCATAGTGGACAGAGAGTTAACCTTTAAGTAGGAAAATCCAGGTTTCAAGATCTACCTGTATGGCAGTAGGACCTTGGGCAAATCACAACTTCTCAGGGTTCTTGGGGGTAATTCTCAAAGACATTAAATTGAATAGCATTGGTGGAGGAAATATGCTCATTGGGAGTTCTATAGACCAATGAACTCATACGGTTGTGTCAAAAAAGTAGGGATAAAAAATAATTTGCATTACCTACCTCAAAGGTTTGCTGTCAGGGAAAAGACTTTGTAAATTGTAAAATGCAATCTAAATGTAAACCATGGTTACTGGATTATTTAATTTATTCTCCATTCCTTTCCTGCCTCAGCTCCAAAGCATGGCATTCAAAGAATCATGACATGTGATCACTTGGTTTTCATCAGTGTGACCTTAGGTATGTCACTTATGCTCTTAGAGATTCAGTTTCCTCCATTGTAAAGTGAGGGGATGGGTATAAATGATTACCTTGTCTTAGAGCCAGAAGAACACTGAGACCATCTATGCCAACTCCCTTGGTTTACAGATTAGAGGTGGTTAGTTTAAAATGAAACCCCAAGAACTTAAACAATTTGCTTAAGGTCAGGAAGTGACCATGGCCACATTTGGACTCAAGCCTTGGGACTTGAAGACCAGTGTTCTCTTCATGGTCTCACATTACCTATAAAAGAGTCATTTGCTCATTTGTCAAGTTTCTTCTACCCTGCTTCCTGTAGTTCACAAAGCATCTGACTTTAGCTCCTCTGCCAAATCAAGTTTCTGTAAGGCTGTCCCAGACCATTGCTTTCTCCCAAGAGGGCTTCGGTCTGGAGGCTGTGGCTGTGAACACTGCAAACCAGATGCCAATTAGTCTGCCTGAGCACCAACTGCCCAACTCCTCATGCCTTCAGGGCTCAGCCTGTCTAATTAAATTGTGAGCTTATTAGGCAGGCCTCCTGCCTACCTTCAGGTTCTGAGTAGCCTCTGGTACACTATCTGTGCATAATAAATGTCTAATAATAATAATTAAGAGGTTAAATGTCTTGCCTTCAATATGTTCCAACTAAATTACTACCCAGAAACTGAAAGGCCAGGAAAACCTAATTGAAAATAATGTTCTGTTTAGAATAGAGGACACCTGGTAGGGACACCTTTTGATGACCTGTCCAAAGAATACCTAAAGGACAAGAGAAGGGAAGCAAGGTCTGATGGAAATATTAATTGTGGATGAAGATGAAATCACAGGTCTTGTCAAAAAAAAAAGAGGAAAAATAAAAGCTGGCACTTATAGAATATTTAAAGGTTTTCAAATTGCTTTACACACATTAGCTCATTTGTACATCAAAACAACCCAATACATTGTGATATTATTTTTCCCATTTCTCAGATATGGACACTGAGGCTTAGGTAAGTTAAATTACTTGTGCAGGGTCACATAACTAGAGAAGGACAGTGTTTCTAAATTGAGCCTTGTTGACTCCAAGGCTAGCCCTCTATCCACTGCAGCACAAAGCTTCTCAAATTGTGCTAATGGGTTGCTGTGAGTACCTTTATATGTTTTCCACCTTTTCTATGGGGGACAAAGAAATGTCATCTTGGGAAGAAGACTGAACGCAGAGCAGGGGATGGGGTGGGGGTGGGGGAGGAACAGGGTAGAATTCTGGCTGTGAATGTCACCATCTCTGTGATCCTGGGCAAGTCTCTGGGCCCTAGGTCCCTCATCTGTAATATGAAGAGGAGTGGCGAATGACCTTTATGAACTCTTCTGGCTTGCAATCTTTAATTCTACAATCCATAAAATAATTAGTTGTTTGGACTAGATAGTCTCTAAGCTCATTTATTCAGCTCCAGTTCCAATGATTAAGTCTTTTTAGGACATGGAGGACACAGAGATCCATGTTCCTCTTCCCTGACCAACTCAGTCACCAAAGTCCATTTGAAAACCCTGATCTCAGTTAAAGAACAGCCTAGTGAGGCAGCACGGCATGGTTGAGAGAAAGAGGAGAAAAGCCATGGGGACACCTACACAAAAGCAAATGGAGCCTGTGGAAGCTTGTTCAACTTTGGCACTTAGAGGAGGAAGGAATTTGTTGTGCTCAGAGAAAAGCCAACTGGGTCTGACCTGAAGCTCAGAATCATCATTGTTTGCTCCAAAACTGCAAGAACACTTTCCTAAGTGCTGTTATTATAGGCTGGAGGGCTTTCTTTTTCTTTCTCATTTTCTTTCTTTAGCTTTCTTTCTTTCTTTCTTTAGCTTTCTCTCTTTCTTTCTTTCTTTAGCTTTCTCTCTTTCTTTCTTTAGCTTTCTCTCTTCCTTCCTTCCTTCCTTCCTTGCTCCCTTCCTCTTATGATGCACTTCCCCTCTAGATCTCAGCTAGAAAACAGTGAGTGCCTATCAGGTGAGTGGGGAGATGGTAACAACTCACACCTCTTTTTGCTGTCCAAAGGAGGCTTGGGTAGGGAGGGGGGGAGTTTCGGAGGCTAATTATTCACTTTGAGTGAGAGATGATGATGACAGATGAAATAACAGCCAGAGGCACACATGTGAAATGTTGTGTGGTGACTTTTGTAAGTGTTGCTGCCTTTTGTAAGTGTTTCCACAGACCAGGTTTGAGCAGTGAGTCTGCCCATGTGGGCGGGGCTGCCTCCATTTCTCCAACGCTGATTTGTCTCTGACTCTGAGTTTCCCTCTCGAGCCACCCAGCTAGTTGAAGCAGTGAATAGAGTGCTGAGTTCAGAGTAAGGAAGACCTGAGTTCAAATTTGACCTTAGACACTTACTAGCTGTTTGACCCTGGGCAAACCACCTAACCCTCTGTCTGCCTCAGTTGCCTCATCTGTAAAATGGGAATAATAATAACAAATAATGGTACCTACTTACCAGGGCTGTTGTGAGAATCAAATGAGATAATAATTGTAAAGTGCTCACCACAGTGGTCGGCACATGGTAGCCACTTATAGGTACTTGTTTTCTTCCTCTTTTTTCTTCCCTCTAGCCTTATGTTTCTCCCTTACGTTTTATGTGGCTTCAGGTAAAGATCTAGTCTAGAGAACAAGGATGGGTGGAATGAAAGTAAAAGGAACCCATTATCCCTGGCTGCAGTATTTTAGAGCCTATAATCAGAAGTCTGTTTTTTAAAACACATATTCATACTTCTGTGTTCCTTTAAGCTACTATTAAACCATATGGCCTCTTATTATGAAATTCGTCTAAATCTCTGAGTTTTGGGGTTTGAGACTGAGAGAGAAGTTCACCTTAAAGGGAAAAAGTGAATTTGCATTTGTCTGATTGTTTTGGCCTCTTTGGAATGGGGATAATAATGGGCATCTACCTCCCAGGGCTTTTGTGAGGATCAACTGAGATAGTATTTGTCAAGTGCCTTACACACCTTAAAGCACTATGGGAATGCCAGCTGTTAGTAGCAGTATGGTTGTGGTTATTATTACTAGAAGGCCTTCTGAACTCAGAGAGCAGGTTAATAAGGAAATGAGCCATAAGTGTCCTGGAAGAAGAAGCACAAACTTGCCCAAGTCCTTTCTGGTGCTCAGATAACAACCACACTCCTATTACTACTGTCCAATACACCCACAGGGTTCCCAAGTCAAATGGAGCACAACTGGGGACCTCCACATCAAGGCCTCCCACCTAGAATTGGTCTCCTTTCTTTCCCACTGCCATTCTTGAAACCTAACACTGTGCTCATTTTCTGACATGCTGTGTTATGATTCTTTTTGTACACGTTTTATCCCCCCCTTCCCTACCTACCCTCACTAAATGCTAAGTTCCATGAAGGCAGTGACCACCTCTTCTTCCTCTTTGGTCTTCTCCTCTGCCACTCCCACCCCTGTTGCCTAGCATTATACCTTATACACAAAAGCTGTTTCATTAATGTTTGCTGAATGCAATTGAAATGAACATATGGTGGTAGTTCTTGAGTATGATGCTAGTAATGGTGACCCAAGAAGACAGATGATATGTCACACACTCATTATAGAACAACAATAAAATAAAATAAAAACCCTGGACTTGAGACTTGGCTGAACGACTTGGCTGACAGCAACCTGTGGGGAGAGGGGGAGAACAGAGAAAGGGCAGGATCTAGGAATTCGTTTAGGCCAAGGAAGGTGAAAGCAGATGGTGTATGGTTGTGATGGAATACTACCGTGCTACAAGAAATGATGAGCTCAATGAGTTTAGAAAAACATGGAAAGACTCACATGAAATAATGAGGAGTGAAATGAGCAGAACCAAGAGAATACTGTATACAGTAACAGCAATATTGTTTTAAGAACAACTTTGAGTGAATAAGTTATTTTGGCTATTAAAAAAGCCCAAATTAACTATCAAGGACTTAGGAAGAAAGATGCTGTCTATATCCAGAAAAAGAAGTGATAAATAGAAACATGTATAGAAGAATTTTACATACACACATATATGTATATATACCTATTCGTGTCTAATGGTAGCCATTTCTAGGGTAGGGTGGGGGGAGATAAGAAAAAAAGGAAATTTACATAACAATTTTATTGTTTATTTTAAAGGAGTAATGTGGTACACAGTAGATTTAGTTTCGTATGCAATTATCTTTTTTATTGTACTATGTTCTAGAACTGCTTGTGTTATTCCATAAATTAAAAATAATTTTTTTAAAAGGAGGTCAAGAAGGATGAAGCATGAATAAAGCCATTGGATTTACCCATTTAAAAAAAAGTAAAGAAATCAGCTAGGATTAATAAACCTAACATACAATGGATTTTATTCCAGTCCATAGATATTTGGGAACAGACTATCCACACTGCTTTATAGGAGACAGCTAGTAAAAAGATGACTGCGCATGAATGTTATGAAACATAGAGAATGTTAGAACTTGATTTTACATAAGGGAAGAAAGGACCTTAGAGGTCATTCAATCCAAGTCAATTAATCTACAGAAGAGGAAACTGAGGACCATAGAAATGAAATGACCTGATAAAGATCACATAGAAAGTAGCAGATTTTACATGAGATCTAAGGCCCTTTCAGCAAGTTCTGATATTTTATGTTCTAAAGGCTCTCCACTACCCCTACCATGAGAATTGATAGAAGCTTAATGCTTATTCTAAAAAAAAAAAAAAAGAAATAAAGAAAATCTCGCCCTTAAAATTTACAGTGGAACTACCAACAGTTATCACCTTGACTCCTTTGTTCATCATATACCACTGTAATTATGTTCTTCTCTCTGGGCTTCTGTTTCCCCCTTTGTAAGAATGTAGTTCCTGGCATATAGTAAGCAAACACTGAATAAATTCTTCTCTTCTCTCCTCTCCTCTCCTCTCCTCCCTTCTCCTCTCCTCTCCTCTCCTCTCCTCTCCTCTCCTCTTCTCTTCTGTTCCCCCTATCCACTATCCATCTACCTGGTTGGAGTAGACGACCTCCAGTGTTCTTTCTAGTGCTTCAGTGATTTAAGAATTACTTAGGACAAGCAATGATTTTGATAAGGTTTCGTTTTATAACAGCAATGGTCACATGTGTGTTTGATTCTACTGATACTGGCCCTGACTGAGAAATTTCAACTTGACCAAATGAAGCTGGACTGAACAGGTTTCTCTTTCTTTTGATAGTATTCTGTCAGCTGAGTGTTAGATATTGTGCCATACCCATGAATTTCTTTGTTCTCCTTTGCTGTGCTTTTAATTATATTTTTTTAAGAATGAATATTACTCCACGGAAATGTAAAAAAAGGAATAGCTTGTGAAGAGTATACTTCAATGACTGTTAGAGATATTGAAGCTGTTGTTGTAGGGAATTTAAGCATTTCAAGGATCATCCAAGTTAACAGTGAAAGAGGTTTTAGTTACCCTGAAGCACTCAAAAAAGTACAGTTAGAAATTAAAAACAAACAAAAAATAGTTCCAAGAACTGACAAGTTTTGAGGCAGAAGAGCCCAATGAATCTTCAGAAAGTAAGCAAAGAACTTCAAAAGGACCTGGCAGCTGTACAGGTTGTTATTGATTATTCAGTATGGTATAGATTTCTTGAAGTTCAAAGAAGCAAATGGAGACAAGGGAAAAAGATGCTATGTCTATGAAGAAAAAATGCTTCTCATGCACAAGACAATGTACAATGACTAGAGGGGTGAAGACTAGAAAAAAAACATTATTTTTTAGTGATGAAAGTCACTTTTTTATTTAAAGATATACCAAAACGACTGTCAGAAGTCTGGGTGAGCTTGTCAGATCTTAGTCTCTCTGACTATACGGCATCCACCCAAAAAATGCTTTGGGGTTTTTTCACTTACAGAGGAGTGGGCCTGGAAGTCTTTCCTCCATTCAGAGGATGTTGAACACTGATAAATACATTCATATACCAAGAAGCAGAATTGCTATAGAACCACAAAAATTCCCAAATGGAGATAGAGTACTGCTATATGATGGTGCACCATGCCATACATCAGGAAAAAATAAGAAATTTATCTAAAAATTGGAGATAATTATATTTTAAGGGCTTATGAACTCACATGATTTAAGCCTCATTGAAAATCTATGAGCTAAAATCAAGGCCAGACTTGAAAAATGGACTGTTTGTCAGAGATATATGCTTGATATATCATGATAAAAGTGTCATTTCATGATTAAGAATTAAAAAATATGGATTTAAATATTGTAAATTTAATGCCAAGTCAGGTAAAATAAATGATTTCACCTAAAGGACATGTTATATGTTAAATGTTTTTTAAGTCTTACTGTTTATTCTATATTCATCAATTTAATTGATTTTACTTTGTGCTAATGAATTTGCACAGCACTGTAACCTCTCAGTCTATTCTTCCTTGTCACTAGGCTAAGAGAACAAAGGCAGCTGCCCATTACAAATCAACTCACATTGCCTCCAGGAACACAGCCCTAAGGAGGCCTGGCCACAATGTTCCTTCCCTGAATTCCTATTGCATTACTGTCTAGAAGAATCATTCCTGCACTTAGTCATATGTTGCTTTATAGTGTTATTTTCCTTGTTCCCAAACAGACTACAAGCCACTTGTGGGGCTTGCTGTGTGTTTATTGCCTGTATCTGGACACCCAGGCAGCAAAACTACTAATGGGATATTGGATAAAGAAATTTTCTATGTGGGAAAGAGGTCGGCTCTTGCAGCTGAGCCCCATGATCTTCCCCTCCTACAGGTTTTCCTGAATCTCTACAAAGTCTGAACTGCAGATCCACTGGAATGCCAGCTCCCAAGAGCTAGCCACTTCCACCATTCCCTCCGTGGCTCTTTGGGATATCCTGATTTCCCAAGCTTTCTTGGTCTAGTCAGTAATGACATTCCTCCTTATTTTCATCACTGGCATTACTAACGAGAAAATGAAATACTAAGCAGGAAGGAGATAGCTCTAATATCACTAAGAGTTTTCCATTTCCACACTTATCTAATGTTATAGCTAACCATTAGTTATAACTACCATTTATAATGGACTTTAAGGTTTATGAAACAGTTTCCATACATTTTCTCACTTGAGCCTCACAACAATCCTGTGAGGTAGGTGCTATTATTACCCCTCCCCCCCCCCCATAATCAAGGCTATGAGAGGTGAAATGATTTACTCAGGGACATACAACTAGCAAGTATCTGAGATGGTATTTGAACTTAGGTCTTCCTTACTCCAAGTCCATTCACTCTGCCACCTAGCTGTGATGGTGATGATAAAGATATCTGGTCAAGGTCTATGCTAGGAGCTCCTAACATAGAAATTCTCACTGGCATAGAAATTCCCTCAAGTGATGCCAACTCACTTTCATCTTATAGTCTGAGAAAATTGCTAAGGGCTGTAAGAGGATAAATGATTTGCCCATGGTCACACATCTAGCAATTGTCAAATAAGGGGATCATTGGATCACAACATGATAGATTCAGAATTAGAAGAGACAGTCTCTGGGGCTATCAGATCAAAATCCTGTATTTTAAAGATGAAGAAACTTGAGTAAATGGCAGAGGTGGGATTCCAGTTCCATTCCTTCTGATCCTCAATCCACTGCCTTAGCCACCATGTAACAATGTCTCTCGCTTACTCTATTAACCTCAATCTCTCTTCAATGGAAGCTTTGGGTAAGATAGGAATTTCAAAATATTTCCTTCCTATCTGATGATGTGTTTCCTCATATTGAATAAACACTATTATCACTTCACACATTTTCTAAGCATCTAATTATATTCTAACTTTATTATAGTTACTTGTATGTTTTTATCTCATCTCTTCTGCTGGACTCCATGAGAGCAGAAACTTAGATTTTCACTCTCTTTTTTGAAGTCTCTGAGAGCCTTGTACAGAATCTTTTATATATAAGATACTCAATATATATTGGTTAAATAAATACATTTAGAGCTGGAAAGGACCTGAGAAGTCATCTATTATAGCCACTTTGTTTTACAGTTAAGGAAACTGAGGCATCAGGCAACAAGTCAAGTCAATAAACATTTACTAAGCACGGACTATGTTTCAGGCATTGGGCTAAGCACTGAGGGTACAAAGAATGACAAACGACAATTCCTGCTTTCAAGGGGAGACAACAGGCAAACCACTATGATGATGATCACAGGGAAGGCACTGGAGAGGTAAAATAGTTTGCCAGGGATCATACAGGTAGGATATACCAAGACAAAGGTTTGAACCCATGTTCCTATGGTTCCAAAAACCACATTTTCCACTGATCGCAGCACAGTGCTGAACAAACAAATCTTTTAACATCTTGTATCAGTTATAGGATCATATTCTTATAGACAGAGACTCTCCTCTAGGTCCTTTAAAGTGCCTCTGGCATAATGCTTCTGATTGATTCCCTTATCATTCTTTTATAAGGAAAGGTCCTGAAGCTGAAAGGGATATGGCTACAAAAGACCATCTGAGCAAAGAGGAAATAGGAACCCAGACAGGGATAAAAGATGATGTCTGCAAAGAGTGTGTTTCAACTAATGGAAATCTCCTTGGTACAAGTTAGAGCAGATAAGATGTTAGAATAAGAACTCTAACAAGATGAGTGAGAATAAGGCAAGGGGAAAAAAAATCTCTTCTGGTTCTGGCTTTATATTTAAGGCTTCTCCTGTCACTGAATTTCACCGAAAGAAAACATATCATAGTCAGACCTTAAATAGCACATACCATAAGAGGCAGAGAATTTCTGACATGTTTTATACAGGAGGTATGGGTACATTTTGTATTTATTTTCTTCTCTGCACGTGTTTCCAAGTGTCTCAATATTATTCAAGAATGTTACCTACAAATCATTCTTCTTCTTGAAGCAAGTCTGATATCTGAGCTCACCTTGGTTAACCTGAGTGGAAGAAGCTCACTCACTCCAACATAGTCAGGCTTATGCTGGCACTGTGGGTGGCACAAAGAGATTATGAGGATGAAGAAATGGGCAGAAGTACAGAATGAAGTAGGAGAGAAATAGGAGGGGGAGGAAGATGGGTAGATCCTGGAGACAGTGTGTCTTTGGTTTTCAGGGGAGAATAGACAGATGTCAGAGAAGGCACAGACACAATTCTAAGATCTAAAGTAGCAGTCTATAAATAAATCTCAGGTGAAGCAGAGTACTATACTGGAAAGAAGCCTAGCATTGGATCAAATACTGCCTTATTATCCATACCTATGCCTTTGGTGAAGTCACACTCTCTGGGCTTTAATTCCCTTCTCTATAATCGGAAGGTTTGGAGTAGATAGCTCTTGAGGTTATGTTTAGCTCTGAATCTATAGGTAAAGTGATATGGCATCAGCAGATACTAAGAAGACAGCTAAAACCATCAGTAAAATGCTAGTGAGAATTGAGTTATCCCTTCTCTGGACAGAATGTAAAAAGCATCAGAGGACGGCTAGCTTTGGTATCTTGACACATGCTTCTCATCTAAAGAACATCATCTTTTTTCAGTGATAGATATCAATATACTTGGCACAAGCTAAGACCCATGGGAAACTCTCTTCAAAATCATACTATATTAGCTACAGGGAATATTTACATTTAGAAAAGATTAAATTATTTAAACTTTAGTTTCCTCATCTTTAAATGGAGCTAATAATTGCAATACCTACTTATTGGTATAGATACCTACAAGGTTCTTGTATAGAAAATATTGTTAAACTTAAAGTGCTAAAGAAATACCAAACAACCAACAAGCATTTGTTAAATGTTTTCTATATGCTAGGTAGGCACTATGGTAGGGGATGAGAAGATGAATATAATTTGTTATTACTATTTCTGTTCCCCTCAGCACCTACCACAGTGTGGTGAAAATAGCGCAAAGGCTGGAGTCAGAGGGTCTGGGCTTGAATTCCATCTCTGCCACTTACTGGACATGTGACCTTGGCCAAGTCAATTAACTCCCTGAGCATCAGAGTTAGTTGACATCTGTATAATGAGAACTAGATGGACTCTTTTGCCCCTTTCTGCTACCAACTTATGATCCTATGACACAGTAGGTACCCACTAATATTTGTTATTTGGTTGATTAATGGTTTCTAAAGGGCTGTCAAAGAGGTAAAACAAAAAGTGAAGTTCTTTGAAATTGGTGGGGTTAATTGAGAAGTCTTATCAGTGATGAGCAAAGCATCAGGACTGAGAAGGGGACGACAGCCTGGGGCTTACAGTAGTCACTGAGGCACTAGTGAGGCACTAGAGATTGTTCGGAAGAGAAAGGGAGGGAATGCCAAGTAGAGGGCACTAAGAAAGTCATTATCAAGTGAGGGGAAATGGCAGGTACGGACAGCAACTTTGAAAGAAAACAATTCAGCAGCATTGCGGTCATAGAAAAAGCAGCTGTTTCAGGAGGCGTTTTCCAAAGGATCTGGGTGAACAGAAGTGTGAGATACAAATGAGAAGAAAGAAGCATGCTAGTGGACTGGGAATAAAGCTTGAAAGTCTGAATGAGAAAAGGATTTCAGGAATAAGAAGACTGAATGGAGAACTACAGAAATTGCTTGGCTTCTAGCTATGGAGAATTCGTTTTTCTGATTGACTGTGGGGGTGGGAAAGGACAGCTGTAGACAGCTCCTGTCGCACAGGTTCAACATTTTTTCTTTTTTTAGGAAGGTAGGAAAGTCTTTGGGTCAGAGAGATAGAGAAATAAGGGTGTAAATGGGGAGGGCAGGCAGATCCAAGGGCTTTAGTAATGGCACAGAATGATGAAATGTTACAGAGGCCTGAATCAAGGAGTTTGCAGGAACGCTAAATATTAAATTAAGGGTTACAGATGTCCAATTACATGCTCAATTCATTAGATAGCCATGTAGAATTTTCATAGGCTTGCTGGAATAATACAGAATTCAAAGGTCGTCTTATCCAGTCCCCTTCATTTTATAGATGAGGAAACCAAGGCCCAGGGAGATTGATAACTTGCCCATGTTACAAAGGTTATACATGTCAGAGGAAGGATTTGAATCCAAGTGCTATAGCCCCAGAGTTAGCACTCTTTCCCTCCTACTGTGTTGCTTCCCAAAATTTTAAAGCTAGCAGCATTTCAGGTTCATCCTTGTCATTTTTCAGAATCCAGGGAGTGGTATGACTGACCTTTGATCACACAGAGTAATAGAGCCAGGATTAGAATCCACAAAGCCTGAAAGATAGCTTTATTTTTAGCTTCTCTTGTCACTGGTACCTTATTCCAGATGTGAAGGCTTTGTATCAATATTTGAATCATAAGCATTTTACGTCTTTCATAACTGTTTCTTTCTTGTCCATTCTCTCACAGAATCATAGTGTCACAGAATTTAGTGTTGGAAGGAACCTCATTTGTCATAGAATACAACTTATACATCAGAGGAACCCCCACTATAGCATACCTGACAAACATTTGTTCAGACTCTGCTTGCAGAACTGCAGAGAGAAGAAACTCTCCACATCAAAACAGCCTTTACTACCTCTGGATGGCTCTCATGGTCTTCATGTTTCTAAATTCTCTACCTCCTCAAAATGAATTCTCATTTTTCTCTCAATTTTAGGAAGCAAAAGTCTACATTTCCATCAGGATTACTGCGTAGTTAGAACTTATAGTTCTTTCTCATCCTTGAGGATTTTCAGTGAATGTTGTTTTTTAAAAAAATTATTAACAGCTTATCAATTCTTCTGAAGCTTTCGTAGACCATAGGGCATACTACATTGGTAAAAATGCTGCTCTATTTTCAATCAGCCCTAAAGGCCATGCTATAATGATGGTTATCTATTCTGGCACGTCCTGCTTGGATCCATCCCAAAAGTCTTCTTTGAATTTCCAGCTGCTCCCAAGTTCCAGTTTTTTAGAAGCTCAGTCCACTCTTTGTCCCTTTTCTATATTTAGCTGTTTATTGAAGTGACTAATAGAGTCTTGTGTAGTGGGAAAAAATCATTGGAGTTCCGTTTAGAAGATTATTTACTAGTTATGTAACCCTAAGCAAACCACTTCAGTTCTAAGCCATAACTAACACATGACTAGTGGGGCGATTTTTTTTTTTTAGGACACCACTATCCTGGGAAATGTGGTTCTTCCTGCCTGAGGCAACCAACCAGCATTGTGTTTCAGCCTAACCACTGCCAGTTGTGTTCAATGATACTTGTGGCGGAAGTCTCCCTTGCCTCTTTGCATTGCAGCCCCAACTCTGTGTCAAACTACATTCTGCCACTATGCTCTGATCTTTCCTCTCAACTGTTTTCCCCCGGGAAAAATAATTCCTAGCAAAATCTCTGCCTCACTTCTCTAGATTTCATTTTCTTCATGCATAAAACAAAAGGAGGGGTGATCATGAAGATCCCTTCCAGCTTCAAATCTTTCAATCTGTGAAGAAATGACCCTTTCCTTCTTGTTGGTGGAAATGGTATGTGATAATCACTGCACTGTAGATGTATGGCATGTGGGGTATCATAAACCCATAAGCGTCTCTCAGATGGACACTTCTCCCATGTGTCAATGTGACAATCAGTCAATTGTAACTGAGAAACATGTGGAACTTTGCTAATATGATAAGCTTATGGTGTTTCAAAGATGCCGACCCTGCAGGGTAGTGGGAAGAGAAAGGCAGAACTTCTATTTTTCATTGCAAGGTGAATACGGGCTGGGGTTGGGCCTAGAAAAGTACTACTGAAGTCTTTCCCTGAGTAAAAACACAGCGACTAGGACCAGGGTCAGGGTCAGAGCCAGAAGGGACGTAGAGGGCAACAAGGGCTAGTTAGTCCCGGAAGCTTGCACTAATGATTTCCTGGCTAGAGTCTGGGCTGAGCTCAATGCTATGCAATTCTACCATTCTGTACAACACAAGATGTTTTCGTTTTGTTTTGTTTTACTCTATTTCCTCTGAACAATACTAAAGTCCTTTAAAAAACCCTAATCTTTGTTTCAAGTAGATTGAGAGGAAGGAAAAGAGCCATTTTAGGTGTAATGGAAGTACCCTAAGGAAGGACAATAGATATCAGCAGCTATAGAAAGACATACATACATTTATGTGTATATGAATATATATGTATATATATATGTATATATATGTGTATACACACACACACATATATATGTATATATATATATATATGTATGTATGTATGTATGTATACACACACATACATATATGTCCTGGCCAAAGGTAGTGAATGAATAAAGTAAAAAAGAAAAAAAAAAGTCCAGGTGAATCTGAATCCTGGAGTCAGTTAGCCAGAAGCATTTATTAAGTGCTTATTATGTGCCAGACACTGTGTTAAATGCAGGAAATATGATGGTCCCTGCCCTCCTGGAGCTGATATTCTACTGGAGAAAGACAACACATAAATGGAACTAAAAAGGACAAGAAGGAAGGAATGGTAGAGGAAGTCCGTAGCAGCCTTGAGAGGAATGAGGAAAAGTCTACTCCCCTTACTGTTAATGGCTTTCTTTTACTCAGATCATTGTATTTTATTAACCCCTCCACCTTGTAATTCTGTTTTTGTTTCTGTTATTTAGTCATGTCCAATTCTTTGTGACCCCATCTAGGGTTTTCTTGGTAAAGATATGGGAGTGATTTGCCATTTCCTTCTCCAACTCATTTTACAGATGAGGAAACTGAGGCAAACCAGACTAAATTACTTTCCCAGGGTCACACAGTTAGTAAGTGTCAGAGGCTAGATTTGAATTCAGGGAGATGAATCTTCCTGATTCTTGGCCTGGCACTCTATCCATGGAGACACCTACCTGCCCTCTGCGATTCTCTAGCCTTGTTTATATAATTAAATCTAACATACTACAGAAAACCCGGATGATACATGATTACCAAAACTGGCAAAGTTGCAGTTTCCTGAAACACAAGCTACTCTACTGAGAATATATTAGACTATAAACTCCATGAGTAAAGGGACTGAGCCTTGTATAATCTTTGTACTTCTCCTGCCACTAGAGTGTGGTCTACCACACACAGTAGGTGTAAAAAACAAAACTTGTTTACTGACCTGTAGGCAAGCTTCTTCACAGAGTAAATACTTACTAGACATCTGCTAACTGCACCTTGCACTTTGACAATATATATATCTGAGTTTTTGCTATAATCATCTACATAATTCTTTCTAGCAAAGAACTGAAAACAAAGTAGGTCCACATTAATTAGAGAATGGCTAAACACAAATATAATGGAATTACTGATGCACCATTAAAAAATGAACATGGAGAATTCAGAGAGGCATGACACATGGCAGAGAGAAATAAGCTGAACCAGGGGAAAAACAATATATACAAAGTCAGCAACAGTGAAAATGGAAAGATTTAATAAAATAAAACTGAATACTGGATAATGATACTAAGTTTAGCCCCCAGGAAAAAAAAAAGCTGAGAAAAAAGTACCTGTCTCCCTTTATTGTAGAGATGGGGGAAAGGAGGGATCTTAGTAAGGAATAGCGCATAAATTGCCAGACCTAGTCAAGAAGTTGGTTGGTTTTACTGAACTTCCCCTCCTCCCCAACACTTCCCTCTCTTTTGAAAGTTTTGTTGCAAGGGAGAGAGGATCAATAAGGAAATGGATGTGATGCCACAAAAAAGGCAAAAAAACACAAAACCCAATGGTGTCAGTAAAAATAAAATACACAATGGATCTGGTTATTTACATATATATATAAAATATATATACATATATGCATGAAAATGCATTTATATGGTAATAGATGCTTTTTGTCTTCTTAGATCCTCCACCAAAGGCACCTTCATGATATGGAACCAATACTGGGTATTTCGAGGGTATTGCAATCTGAGAGAAAGCTGACAGATCTTACTAGGCTGAAAAAGCTTTGATTAATAATGACAAAAATATGGCACTCTAAGATTTTCAAAATGCTTCATATACATTATCTCAATGCACCACAACTTTCAGAACTAGGTATCAAAGGTATTTTTATCCCTATTTCCAGATGAGGAGGTACAAAGAGGTTAAGTGATTTGCACGTGGTCAGAGGTGAGATAGGAATCTAGATCTTCTCCAGGTCCAGTCCCCTAATCACAGGAAATGTGGAAGAGGGGCGCAACAATGGCTGATGTGTTCGTCATCCGAGGACTAGCCCATCTATACACAGAGAGGCTTATCGGCAGATTGACCCCGATTTGATAAATTTTCTGGCATAGCAACTCACAGAGCCTATCTAATAAGGCATAGGGAGCTTGCAATTCACATCGGCATGAGAGGATTTACACCATCCAAAACAGAGGTCATTGAAATAATTATATATGTGTGTGTGTGTTTATATACACATATGTATGTATATACATGCATACGTGTGTGTATAAACACATATATGTATAGAAATGACATGCTAATATATAGATATGTATGTATATACACACTTATTGTTGTTTGGTCATTTCAATTGTGTCTGCCTCTTTGTGACCCCATTTGGGGTTTCCTTGGCGAAGGTATTGGAGTAGTTTGCCATTTCCTTTTCCAGCTCATTTTACAGATGAGGAAACTGAGGCAAACAGGGGTAAGTGACTTGCCCAGGGTCACACAGCTAAGTGTCCGAGACTGGATTTGAACTTGTAAAGATAAGCCTGATTCCAGGCCTGGTACTCTATATACTGTGCCATATATCTGGCTTGTATGTACATATATGTACATATATATTATTACATAGATACACATGCATATATATGTATGTTTATTGTGATAAGTTACTCCTCAAATACAATCCTTTTTAAAGCATACCAACAATCTGGGAAAGATGCACACTGGGGAAGCAGGAGTGAGGTCGTACCCTTATCTAAGCCAATCTTTTATAACTTGATTTTCATCCTACATTTTCCTATTATGCCGCCTCCCTGCACCTCCCACCTTCCCCCACCTCAAGCTGCTCTAGCCACCCCATCTTACACCTACCCATGTCCCTGGGCAAAACGCAAATCATGAAATTGTGGTTGACCTCATCTGCCTGCAGCAAATGGGCGTGTGTGCAAGCACACACATACACACATGCCTCCCACAGATCACCCCAAAGGTAAAGGAAAGGGTAGAAAGACATTATTCCTTTAATTTTAGTCAAGCTGCTTGATGGTAGGCAGAGGGCAGGCTCAACTTAGACTAGGAGCATGGAATAATTTGAATAGATTTTTTCCTTTTTTTTTTTTGCAAACAACACAATAAACAAACTAGAATGACTGATGGAGATAAAGAAGTGTGACAATTCCAAAGAAACTCAATTGACTAACAATAATAATTGTAGCTTACTGCGACTTAAAGGTCTGCAAAGAATATATGTAACATTTTCTCATTTATCTTTCATAACAAATCTGTGAGATAGGTGCTATCAGTATCCCCATCTTACTGATGGAGAAAGTGAGGTTAGGGGACTACCAGGCTCACACAATTGGTCTAAGGCAGCAGAAGAAGCTGAGTGTGAGCAGGGCAATATAATTTAGCTGATAGACTAGCACTGCATGATATAGACTTTTAGAGCTGGAAAGCACCTTGAGGATCATTTAATTTCTTTGCTTTAGAGATGAAGAAATGGAAGCTAAGAGAAGTAAATTGTTGCCTGAGATCATGTAGGGGTTCAGTTCTTCTGATTCTGCTACTGCCCTTTCCTCCATCTGTGTGATCCAAGACAAGGGGGCCAAACTCATTTAGAAATGGGAACCATACACAGGGACAGCTAGGTTGTACAGTGAATAGAGCACCGAGCTTGGAGTCAGGAAGATCTCAGACACTCACTAGCTGTGTAACCCAGGGCAAGTCATTTAACCCCTATTTGCCTTGGTTCCTCATTTGTGAAATAGGGACCCACTGGAGGAGGAAAGGACAAACCACTCAGTATCTTTGCCAAGAAAATCCAAAATGGGGTCATGGAGAGTTAGGCATGACTGAACAACTCAACAACAACAATCCATACATAAGGATCTTTGTGGGCCACATGTTACTTACATTTAAAATGTAGTTTTATCTGTATTTTACTGTATTTTTATTTATTTTGTTAGATATTTTCTAATTACTTTTTATTCTGGTTCAGGCAACATTTTGAAGGCCACGTATTTGACACCTCTGATCTATGATATATTTTCCATCTACCCTTCCTCATAGCACCATCTTGATCTTCCAACATTTTGCCTGAAATGATCTGCTTTTCTGCTTATCTAAGCTCTCCTCAGCCTTCAACACCTAGTTCAAGTGCCATCTCTTCCATGAAGCCTCCTGTCACTTCTAAACCCCAAACTGTCCCTTCTCTGAACTCTGTCAGACTTAGAAGGTTTCAAGCATCTTTAAATCAAAGATATCATGCAATTTCGAACTTAATTGGGCTCTAATTCAACAAGTATTTATTGAGTACTTACTATATAGAAAGACAGACCTCCCAGAGCACTCCACTGGGGAAATACTTCCAAGCTGATCTCAAACCATTAATGATTGCTCTTTCAATCAGACTATCCAATCAGTCCCCAATTCACCCTTGTACTAGGGCGCATCTCTGTCTTTTCTATGAAAACTGGAGAAATTTGGAGTTTTATTCCTGGCTCCACCATTCAATAGGTATTTCACCTTTTTAGGTCTTAATTTCTTTATCCTTCAAATAAAGGAGTTGGACTAGATGACCTTCAAAGCTCCTTCTGGTCTGTGATTCTATGACTAAGAAAGCAACATTGGAAAGCAGAATGGATACTGTCCCCCCTACCACCCCCACTTCCCCCGAATGGGTCCCGAGAACTATTAAAGAGCCAACAAATTGTATGAACCACCCACTCTACAGAAAGTATTGTACTTAGGTGACAGGTGTTTTTGAAGAACATATGGAATGAGCCTAGCTCGGGCCCTTTTGTCAAGGAGATGCTCAATAAATATTTGGTGAACTGAATTTAATTGAACGCCTTTCCCTTGGGCTTTGGGAACTGAAGCTCATTCCAAATCTTTGACTTAGAATATAACAAATGAAAAAAAGATTGCGTACAAAAAGAAATATGGAGCTTATTAGCATCACATCACCTCCATGTATACCCTCTGCTCTTCCACATCCCCAAGCAATTTGCGTCACTCTGAATGTTACATCCTTAGGCAGTTGTAATGAGCGTAGGAAGGAGAGAGTTTTGTATCCCCTTTAGATGACAGTAATTCCATTTCAAAGGGCAAATGAATGGAAATGCATTTAAAAATCTTGTAGAATGCTTTGGAGAAAGGTCATCTAAACTTTGTTGTAGACAAAGGTTCATTTTAGAAATTGTTTCTTAAAGGAAATCTACCATATTGTCTTCTACTGTTCTGATTTAGTTTGTGCCTATAAATAAGTGAAGCTCAACCCTTTGAAAGAGGTATGTTTGTCCTAAAAGAAAAAGGGGAGGGAAATTTCTTAATTCTCACCAAAAATTGAAGCCATTCTTGGGCCTAAATTTGCCCTTGATATCAATCTATGATTATGGCAGCTAATTTAGAATCTGGCAAGTTAGACTTGAATTAGATTGTGTTTTGTGGGCTCTCCAATAGTATGTATGGATGTGTGTGTGTGAATGTTTAAAGGCATTATGTGTTGGGGTGCAATGAGAAAAGATAAAAAGATGGGAATGAGTACTCTGTGTGTGTGTTTAAAAGCATTACAAGTGGGGAGAAAAAATAGAAAGATGTTAATGAGTACTTTGGGCATTCGTGTGTGTGTGTGTGTGTGTGTGTGTGTGTGTGTGTGTGTGTGTGTGTGTGTGTGTGTTTGTAGGCTATGTGTATGGATGAGTGTGCTAGTAGTATCCAAAAGAGTTAAGCTTCATTATAGTTGAAGGTTAGAGGGATGATAGTATAGCAAATTACTACTGGGGATGAGCAGCATGGTATATTGGAAAGAGATCTAGACAGGAGATAAGGAGTCTGAGATTAGAAGATTTGAGTCTGAATCTCAGGATACTACTACTACAACAACAACTACTACTACTACTACTACTACTACTACTACTACTACTACTACTATTACTACTACAACCACCACCACTACCTAGCATTTTGGTAGCATTTTAAGGTTTATAAAGCACTTTACAAATATTATCTCATTTTATCCTCACAATAGCCCTGGGAGGGTGCTGTTACGATCCCCATCTTACATATGAGAAAACTGAGGCAAACCAAGGTTGAGTGACTTGCCCAGGGTCATACAGGCTGGATTTAAACTCAAGTATTCCTAGCTCTACATCTAGTACTCTTTCCATTGTGTCACCTAGCTGCCTAGGTAGTGGTAGTTAGATTTAATAGTTATATTTAACATATGACCTTAGGTAAGTCACTCTCTTAGAGACTTAATTTCTCATATACAAAATGGAGATCATAATGTATTCACTATCATACACAGATGTCATGAACATCACATACAATATTATTTGTGAATCACTCTGTAAATCACAAAATTCTATAGAAATGTGAGAAAATAAGACTGGATATGGCAGGCAAGGACCAATTCACAAATGTAAGATTTAAATCTTAATGTGAGATTTAATATTTGGGACTTTATCCCATGAATAAATGGTGAAAAAAGAATTTGGGAAAGATTAACTTAATATGTGTATTTTCCAGGACAGTCTAGGTGGAATTCAAGACCAGCTCAGAGTTGACTATAATAATCCAGGCAGAAAATGATAGAAGTCTGAAATTAGAACCTTCCACTGAATTTATAGACTAGCTATTACTCTAATCCTTTGGCAGGCATTCTAAATTAGGTAATGTCTAGGGGAGACAGTGTTGTATAGAGGCTAGAGGAGCAAGATGATAGTAAAGACTTGGATCTTGGTCTCTAATCTGCTTTTTTCTTTGCTATATAATCTTAAACAAGTCATTCTTCTTTTCCAAGCATCAGGTAGCTATTCTTTAAAATGAGAGGGTTAGAACAGGTGGTCTCTAAGGTCTGTCCCAATTCTATCAGTCTATGCATTCATCTAAATTATTTTGAACCCTAAGATCATTCTCTAAGATCATTCATACTTTATCAGGACACAAATTCTTGATGGGGAAGGGAATGTGTCTTATTTATCTTTGATAACAGGCCACAGTATGCATGTAAAAAAGTAGAGTAGAAGAAACCTTTAAGGATATACTGTATGACTAGAAAAAAAGGTAGACTGGCTATACAGAAAGCAAGGAAAAACTGATGGGCAACTCTGTTGCTGTTACTGTACAAGTACCCATGACATATTATAAGGTTCAGGGGTCTCCTGTGCATTTGTAAGACAGTCGATGGAGTTTCTAATGGGAAAACATGGATGAGAATCCCCCAAGACAAAAAGGCTTTTGGAAGGGCTGGAATTTATGTTTGTGGAAGAAATGCCCATGCCAGTGACCTCCTGAACCCATTCCAGTATTAAAGCATGTCCGGTCTTGTGCTTGTGTCTTATCCTGCTAGAGACCTATAATCTCATCAGAGCAAGGTGACCACCTTGCGTTTTTCAATCTTGGTTTCTCATCTGAAGATACCTAGCCCATAACTGTGCATCTTAGGCAGGTACTCAATTAATGTGGAATGAATTTGAATTTCAAACTCTTCCCTGGAGTTTTATCAACTTCTCTTTATAATTGCTGCTTAGGCATGAATCTCCATAGGACGACTATCAGTTCCTGGAGACTTTGGGATAGATTTTTGGAAATCATCAGTTCTCTCTCACTTTTTTGAATGACTTTGGGTTCCTGAAGTCAGAATTTTAATGTTATTCTCTTTTTTGGGAAAAAACAAACAAATAAACAAAAATTCTCTCCCACTCCCCCAACATCTCCCCTCCCCAATTTCTAGGATGAGAAATATGACCCCATGCTATCATATAGCCTCTTAAATGAAGAATTTCTTAATGAGGGCACCCAATGGAAAAAAGCCTCACTTATCACAAAGAATCCTAAGATTTGGGAGCTTGTAGGGGACCTTTGGTCCAACCCTCCCAATTTACAGATGAAGTAATTGAGGCCCAGACAGGAGAAGTAATACATAGGTAGAAAGGTTAAGATCATAAAATAAAACATAAGCTTCTTGAGCACAGGATCTGTTTTGTTTTGGGTTTTGCTTTGGATTTTTTCTTCTCTGTCAGTATAATACTAGCTACCAATTACATAGTGCTTTTAAGTTGGTAGCATATATTATGTTATTTGATTCTAATAACAACCTTGTGAGGTAGGCAATATTATTTTTAAAAATAGAAATAATAATAGAATTTTATAGAGCTTGAAGGTTTACAAAGCACTTTAGATATCTTATCCAGTGCCGAAGGTGCTAATCTCATTTTACACATGAAGACACTGAGTCTGAGAAGGTTAAGTGACTTGCCCAGGGTTATACAGCTATGTCTTGAGTGCCATTTGAATTGAAATTCTTCCTGACTACCAAGGCTGGTGCTCTACTGTCCCATCTAGTTATATTCCTGGCACCTAGCATAGTCCCTGGCACAAAGTAGGCATGAAATAAATGCATGTAGAAAGAGGCAGGGCCAAAATTCAAACCCAGGTCCCACATTAATGCTTTATAACAAAATGTGGCTTTAAAACTAGGGATACAAGATGATCAGCCTAGAAAACAAATTTACCAAACAGAAACCAAGGTTAAAAAAACAAAACCCAAAGGCAACATGAACCAATATGTTTGGACTCTAGTGGTTTCATAAGCAAATAACCAAGGCAACTTCCAAGGGGAGAATTAGAATTACATTCAAACATGCTCTGTTTTCTATCTGACACCGCAGCCTTCAACACCTCCAAACCTATCTACAAAACTACCACCTGAAATACCGCCCAAAGAGAGAAGATAAAAAGTTTTTCAAACAAATATGGTTCTCTTAATTAAAAGGGTACTGGTAGCTTGAAGGCTGGTTCTAAAAGGTGTCCCCAAAGTTTCAGTGAAGTTTTAAGCTTAAAACTTCCCTGACTTTTTAGATGCTGTAGAGATAGAAAGAAGTTAGAGACAGAAAGAGAAAAATATCTAGAGAGCTATATATTATAAATAGAGATAGACAGATGATAGTTATGGGATGGTTAGACAGATACAGAAATATGTCACCCAAACAAACAAAATCCTTAGATATTGATGGTCTTTTAAGGCACTGATGGACGTGGCTTGTAGAACAATCAATCAACAAGCATTTCAACAAGTGCTACTTTAGGTGTATGGCATAAAAAGGAAAACATGAAACAGCTTCTGCTTTAAGAGGATTATATTTAAGAGGCAATGAGTGCAAATATAAGTGCGTACAAAATAAATATAAGGTAATATAGTGAGAGGTATTTGTTTTTGAGGAGAATAAAGAAGGGCTGAAGGGAAGAAGTAGAAACTAAGCTGAGATTTGAAGGAAACCAGGGTGTCTAATAGGTGTAGGTAAGAATGGAAAGCATTCTGGAAATAGGGCATAGTTTGTACAAAGAGAGATGTGTGTAAGGAACAAAAAGAAAACTACTTTGGACAGACCAGAGTAAGTAAAGAAGGGATGGAAAGGGAGGAATGGTGGGTCATAGCCAACTTGTGAAGGGCTTTAAACGCTAAAGAAAGTTGTCTATATTTAATCATAAAGTTAATAAATATCTATTGGAGTTTCACTGAACAGGTAAGCAACACAATCAGAATTGTACTTTAGGAAAATCACTTTGGAAGATTTGTGGAGTATGAGTTAGAGAAAGGAGAGATGAAGGGTAGAGAGACCAAATGGGATGTTATTGGAAGGCTATATGAGGGGTCATAAAGACCTCATCCAAGGAGGTAGCTGAATAAGTGGACAGTTGCCAGATATAAGAGATATTGTGGAGGTAGAAGAAATAAAAACTAGGCATCTGGTTAGAAATGTGGTGTAACTGAAAACCATTTAGGCACTATGCCTCTAGAGTCAATAAACTATGCAAACCCTTTGACCCACTGGTACAACTGCAAGGTCTGTTCCCCAAAGAGATCAAAGAAAAAAGAAAACAACCCACATATATAAAAATATTTATGGCAGCTTTTTTTGTGGTGGCAAAGAACTAGAAACAGAAGAGGTTCCCATCAATTAGAGAATGGCTGATCAAATTATGATATGTAAATTTAATAGAATACTATAATGCTATAAGGAGTGATGACAGGAACAGTTTCAGAGAAACTCAGGAAGATTTGTATGAACTGATGAACTGATGTGGTGAAGTGAATAGAGCCAGGAGAATAATTCCTGCAATAACAATAACATTATAACAACAACCAGCTGTACTACAAATTTATGTTACATAACCTCAACTGGGCCTTTATCAAGTCAAATAAATACAAGCAACTTTGAAAAACTTAAGAATTATGATCAATGCAATTACCAACTGCTATTTTAGAGGACTGATGGAACATGCTATTCGCCTCCCAAAGGCGACAGATATATGATGCAGAACACGACATATATTTTCAGAAATGGCCAATGTGGGAATCTGAATTACTTGACTATGCATGTTTGTTACAAGGGTTTAATTTTTCTTTTTTCTTAAAGATGGGGGAGGTGGGAGGAAGAGAAAATAAATTTGTGTTAATTGAAAAAAAGAAATTTACTTCAAGATAAATAAATGAGAGCAAGAGAGAACGAAGAGTTGAGAATGATAAGGGGAGATTGTGACCTTAACAGAAACAGAGAGGTCTGGAAGAGAGATGAGCTTGTGGGAGAAAGTCCTGTGCTTGACATCTTGAATTTGAAAGACCTACAAGGACAGCTTTGATAATCCTTTAAATTTGTGTCAATGTAAGAAACAAATCAATCCAATTAGTTTGTTTCCCCTACAAAATCACAAGATATCAGTAGTTTAGGGGTCCTTAACCTTTTTTGTGTCATGAACCCCATTGGCAGTCTGGTGAAAAACATAGACTTCTGATCAGAATTATTTTTTAAATGCACAAGGAGACCACAGCATTACAAAGGAGATCAAATATATTAGAATACACGTATCACAATATTAAAAACAAAACAAAACATAGATTCATAGACCCTGGGTTAAAAACTCCGGTAGTAGTAGATGGAATTTTAAAAATCAACCAGTTTAAACCCTTCATTTGGAGAAGAAGAAATGAAGGCCCAGAGAATAGAAGGGAGTGGTTCAAAAAGACACAATTCCTAGAAAAAAAACCAGAAGATTCTAACCCACATCTTCTGATTCTAGGTTCAGTATTACCATATCACATTGCCTTTTACTTCTGGTCTAAAGCAACACATATATTTCTTCTCTCCTCAATTAATTCAAATCATTCACTTCTATTAATTCAACACCAACAATTTACTTTTCCAACCAGAAGCCTAGGGCTAGAGTGACTTGATTTTCTATTTGTCCCTTCTTATTGAAAAAAAAATTATCCCTACATAGATCAGTCATGTTATAGCTGACTCTACCCTCAAATTCCCATTAACTGAGATATTCTTGTCTTGCATCTGAGGCTACCTGATAATGGAAATAGACTTCCAACCTTGAATGATAATAATGGCTAACATTTATATACAGATACCACCATGTAACCTTCAGCACAGCTAACCTTTATCCATTTACAAAGCCCACTTCTAGAAACCTGGAAAATTAAATATGTAACCACTTACAAAGTAACTGTAAAGTGACCTTTTATATTAGAATGAAAAAGATCAGTAGCTGGAATTCAGTCCACATTGCCCAAGAGGCTTTCTTTTCCCCATCCCACCTCTCAAAAATCTTTTTAAACAACTCACAATCATGGACTGCCCTGAAGTGAGCTATGTGTATACATTTTGTTCTGCTTACTGAGCACTAAGATTCTCTTGATAGCCAAGGAGGCTAGAAAGTATACTGGATTTGGAATCAGAAGATGGGAATTAAGAACTGGTTCTGCTGTTTATATGTGATCTTGGAAAAATCACTTATCCTCTCTCAGTAACAAATTCTTTATAGGGATAAAAATTCTTAAACTACCTACTTATATGAAAGGTTGGTTGTAAGGAAAGTCTTAAAGTATATAAACCTAAGTCATTATTATTATTATCCTTTTTTTAATTTAATATTTTACTTTTTCCCAATTACATATAAAAAACAATTTTAACATTCATTTAAAAAGATATTTTGAATTCCAAATTCTTTCCTGCCCCCCCTCCACTCCCCCTTCATTGGGAGGACAAGCCATTTGATATAGGATATACATGTGCAGTCATGCAAAACCTCATCATTATTCTAAAATAATCTGTCTCGAGACAGAGACTCTAGAGTCTGACTCAGTTTCTGTCATTGTTTTTGACTGTATCTCTCTCTCTCTTTCTCTGTGTCTCTGTCTGTCAGTCTGTCTCCATTTACTCATTCAGCTACTTATTCTATATAAATATTCAGAAGCAGCCTAGATGAGTATGAGCCCCAAGATTATGCCAGCTGGAGATCACTAGAAGGGACTGAGGAATGTTTAATCTACAGAAACAAAAGACTGAGGTGTGTATATGTGTTGGAGGTGGGGAGGGTGTGGTAAACTGCCAAATATCTGTACTTAAGTATTTGGAGGGCTGCCCCATAGAAGAGGGGTTAACAATTTGTTCTGCAAACACAGGATCAATGGCTGTTGCAAAGAGGCAAATTCAAACATGCTATAAAGAAAGACTTTCTAGTAATTAAAGCTATGCCAAAGTGAAATGAAAGGAGTTTCCTCTCACTGGAGGTCTTCAAGCAACGATGGAATCACTACTTGTCAGTAGTGTTGTAAAGAGAATTTTCTTTCATGTTTGGGTTGGACTAGATGGTTTCTGAGGTTTTTCCCACCCCTGAGATTGTGGGGTTCTATGATTCAGCTACATCTATATAGTCAACATTCAGAATTTCCAAATGAAATAAAATAGGTCTTTGTGTGCATGCTTTTTCAATTATAGTTCAATATTACAATACATAGTTGCACATTGAAAATAAACCATTTCTCTCCCTTTGGGATTTTATACACAGTCATGAAATTTTTAGATAAGAGGAATGTCACTGTATTTTCACAGATGAGGAAATTGCATTTATAAGTGAGCAAGTTCAGCTGGTTTCCCAAACTCAGGGTCTCTAGGGGACATCATAAAGCAGCTGTATGTTTCCAAACCCTAATCTTATTGGATTGTTCCCGGTTGGTTAGACATCTAAGAAAGCTGAAGAATAGAAAGAAGACCTCCTAGAGCCAACTCAATAACTCACTGGAGAACTGAGTTGAAAATACAATTTGGTTACTACTTCTAGTATCTATATGCTAATAATGATGATGTTGATAGCTAGTATTTATGTAGCACTTTAAGGTTGACAAAGTGCTTTTACAAATATTATCTCATTTTATTCTCTCAACAGCTGCGGGAGATAGATGCTTTAACAGTTGTTGAGAGAATGAAATGAGATAATACTTTACATTTCACAAAAGAAGAAACTGAGAAAGATAAATATTGAATGACTTGTCCAGGGTCACATAACTAGTAAGTTGCTTGAGGGTGTATTTAAACTCATAGCCCCATCATAACTATTCAAATTTATATCTCCCGATGGAACTCTTCACTATAATCAATCTATTCTTCTCAAAATATACCATCTACCCCCTTTTCCTAGTAATTTTTGGCACCAGGATTAGCTCCTGCAATTTCTCCTTGGCAGAATGACCTCATCTTTCCAATGGCAACAAGTAGTTGAAGGTTCGAACATGGGAGAGAGATTAGAACTGTTCTAGATGACAGGTGACTCATGCAGCCTGGATCAGTGGTGTCAAGCTCCAGTATAAATGAAGGTCACTAAACTCTACTTAAGGATCCCAGTGGAGAGCTGCATATTGGCTTAGAAAAATACATACGAGTATTATTTACATCATATTGTATTTTTATTTATTTTGCGGGCACCCATGTTTGATACCTCTGGATCAGAAGACTTCTGAGAGTCTATGTCCACATCCTATTCATGCTGCAAGGACTGACTCATATAGCACAGTTCCTAGTTAAAGAGTCAATGAATGCCAGAACTAGAAGACTATTAGAATTCCTTTATTTCAGCTCTTCATTTTTAAGATGAGGAAACTGAGGTGATCACACAGGTAATAAGGAATGCCTGCCCCCTTCTTCACAGGTAACGAAAATTGGCAGTCAGTCTTTACTAGAGAACCTGTCTCCATGTTTATAAGGGGAAACAAACAAAGAACTCTTCTGGTATTGGCCTCAGGAACCAGGATCCCAGGAGGGGGAAAAACAAAACAAAACAAACATACACAGACACAGAGAAATAGGGAATAAACCTCTAAGTTCATTCCATAATATACAATTAAAGTTATTAGGCTGGGTTTAAGTTTTAGTTTTAAGGTAATAGGGAGCCATCAAAAGGATTTGAGAAGGGGAGTGATTTAAGTCAGACGTATGGTTTTAAAAGATGATTTTTAGCAGCTATGTAGAACTGCTTAAAAGATACAGAGACTACAAAACCACACTGTCATTACTGTTTGTTGACTATTAAGAAAAGCATTTGTTTTAATAGAGCAAAACATTATTCTAAAAAATTCTCCTTCAAAACATTTATCTCCCATGTATATGTCAAAATTACACAGGATTACTTGGAAGATATAACAACAGGGATAATAGCAAACCTCTTATTACTAATATCAAGTGAGGCATAAAACAAGTGTACCTATGTTTACCAAAGATATTTGCCACTAAGAGTCTGCTTCACAAAATTAGTATTTAATTAAATTCTGTTTTATATTTGTTCATATATCTGAATTTTAATTCCATGGCTAAACTATGGAAATACCTATGGGTAGGGAAGCACTCCAAACTCTGCCTTGAAGTAAAGGCCCAGTCTTTTAATGCCAATATCCTTCTACTCTTTTTGAATGGCTACAAGTCATGGGACACTCAAACTCTGAAGAACTGAAATTGAGGGTCACCTAAAGGACAAGGAAGAGGTGCATGTTAAGCATGAATAGAATGTGCTTTTTTCATTTTTAATATTTTATTTTTTCTCCAATTACATATTAAAACAATTTTTAGGATTAATCCTTTTTTAGTTCAGTTCAGGGATTTTTTTTTAGTTCCAAATTTTATCCCTTCTTCTCTCCCTATTTTCCTCATTTCCTGAGATGGTAAGCACTCTGCTATAGGTTACATATGTGCAATTGTGTAAACATTTTCATATTATCCATTTTGTGGAAGAAAAGAAGAAAGCAAGCAAGCAAGAAAGAAAGTAAGAAAGAAAGAAAAAAAGAAAAAAGAAGGAAAGGAAGGAAGGAAGGAAGGAAGGATGAAGGGAAAGAAGAAAGGAAGGAAGGAAGGAGGGAGGGAAGGAAGGAGGGAGGGAAGAAGAGAGGGAAGAAGGGAGGAAAGGAAGAAAGAGAAAAAGAAACAAAGAAAAAAAAAAGAATGCCTGCTTTAGTCTACTACTAAAGTTCTTTCTCTGGAGGAAGATAGCATTTTTCCTCATGAGGCCTTTGGAATTGTCTTAGATCATTATACTGCTGAGAAGAGTTAAGCCATTCACAGTTGCTCATTGTACAATATTGCTGTTACTATTTAAAATGCTCTCTTGGTTCTCCTTACTTCACTCTGTATCAATTCATGTAAGTCTTTCCAGGTTTTTCTGAAATCAGCCTGCTTATCAATTCTAATTGCACAATATTCCATTACAATCATATACCACAACTTGTTCATCCAATCTTCACTTGATGGGCATCTCCTCAATTTCTCATTCTTACCCACTACAAAAAGAACTGCTATAAATATTTTTATACGAACTAATTCCTTAAGGATGCAACATGTCACCAACAAGAAATCAGCAAGAAGTTATACTAAGAATTCCTTCAGGGAAAAGCATGAGTGAAAAAAGATGAACTGGTAATTAACATGGTGAGAGTGAGGGATAACTGAGGGCTATCCCATAGGCTTCAGAAAGACAGGAAAGCGTGAAGCATGTTGGGTACATGTGATTAGTCAACAAACAATTATTAAGCACCTATTATGTGTGAAAAACAGTGCCAGATACTAGGGATAAAAAGAAAAGATATGGTCTTTCAAAGAGCCTTCACAGCATTCATATTCTAATGGGGAGACAACACTGAAGCAACTACATAGAATATCTCTGTCTTTGTATAACAATGTAGAGTAGATGGAAGGCATAGGAGAGGGGAGGAACTGAACAGGGACAGACATCCAGCAGAAAGTGGGGTGTGAGCTGAGTCTCAGAGGAGGTCAGAGAAGCCCAGAGGCAGATGGGAAGAAGGAACGCATTCCAGATATGGAGGTCAGCCACTGCAAAGGCTCACGTTCAGGAGACAGAACGGCATGTGTTAGGAAGGGCACCAAGGCCAGTGTCATTAGATGGTAGAGTATGTGAAAAGAGGACATGGATGAGAGCTACGGATGGAGGAGAGGACACAAACAGGTTATGGTCTCTTTTGTTAGAGAGGAAGTACTCATATGAGTGAAATTGTCTATCCATTTAAATGAGTGAAGGGTGAATTAGAGGGAAACAGAGACAGGGGACAGGGAAACAAATTGGTATACAACAGCAATGACGGAAAGAGATGATGAACATTCTGAACTAGTGATGTAGTTCAGATAATAATTTAAAAGTACTTAGCACAGTGCCTGGAACATAGTAGTAATATAGCAAATTATATTGTTAGCCATTGTTATGGTGGGAAGCTAGATGGCACAATGAATAGAGCTCCAGGTCTGGAAGCAGGAAGATCTGAGTTCTAATTCAGACCCTTAGCAGCTGTGTGACCCTGGGCAAATCACTTAACTCTGCCTCAGTTTCCTCATCTGTAAAATGAACTGGAGAAGGAAATGGCAAATCACTCCAGTATCTTTGCCAAGAAAACCCCAAATAAGATCAGGAAGGTTGGACATGACTGAAAATGACTCAACAGCAACAACAACAACAAAAATTATTATGGTTGTGTGATTAGAGGGCATAATCACGATTACTTATATTTATCAATCAGATTAACGTTTTGCAGGCATTTTTGCACACATTATGTCATTTGATCCTTATAAAAACCTAGGGCAGTAGAAACTATGATGATTCCACTCATTCTTTAGATGAGGAAACTGAGGGGAGAGATGTGAAGTTACCTGCCCAAGGCCACTGAGATAGTAAAGGTCTGAGGCAAAATTTGAAAAATCTCAAGTCTTCCTGAGTCCAAGTCAAGCACTGCTTCTGGGAGGTGACAGATATGAGGCATATTATGAAGGTAGCTTTTCTGCATTATACAAAGGTCAGGGAAAAAATAACACAGGGAAATTAGATAGAATCAAATTGCAATGAGTTTAGCTTGCTGCCTACAGCTCAAATCTCTACTTTTCATATTGCCATCGAAACTAGGCATGCAAGCAATTTAAGAATGTATTATCTGGTCACATTTAATAATGATTTCCTTGATTATAGAAGGTCCATTAAGGTTTTCTTAGTTAAAAATCTGTCATCATTTCCTTGGGTCCATTATTTAGTTATTAGCTTTAGCTAGAGAAATCTTCAGATTGACTATGGGCAATGTGTTCTCCATGCTTATGCAAACCCTACCCATCACTTACAATCAAGTTTAAGTCCCACTTGCACCATGAATGAAGCCTTACCTGACTAACATGGCTTAATCCCTGTTCTCCTACTCTTCTGAATAACAATAACATTAATAACCAATTAACTGATCAATAGTCAGTTTGACAAAATAAAAGCTGACATACATATTGCTTTTGTATTACCACGTGTGTTCATCCTGATGTCACAGCAAGAAGGTGTAGGCCTCCTGAAGGCAGGGACCACATATTATAACTCTGTTTGAGAGTCAAGGGCTGTAGCAGAATGAACCATAGAATTGGATTTTGAGAATCAGGGTTTGAATCCTGGCATTCTCTGGATGCCTGTGGAGAACACACTTCATCTCTACGTATGAGGCCAACATCCTCACCTGTTAAATGAGGAGAGCAACTTCTAAAGCTTATTCAAATCTAACATCCTCCAATATTATACCAGTGTCTCCCTCCAAGTTGGGCATAACTGTAGGTACATACTATTGTGTATAAAGCACTGAGCAAGTCTGCTTGTGGTAGTGTATGGGATATAGGTCAGAAGACTTGGGTTCAAAGTCCCATTTTTCTAGTTTATGACATTGGTTGGGCAACGACATGATCTGTAAAATGAGGCAACAGAACATTCACAGAATCACAGACCTAGAGGGATAAGGAACCTTGGAGGACATCTAGTTGAACTCCCTTATTTTACCAGTGAGGGAACTTAGGTCCACGGAGATTGACTACCTTGCCCAAGGTCACAGAGAGGCAGGAGTTAACATAGGCTTAACCCTCTGACTTCAAAGTCAGTATTCTTTCTTCCAATGAAATGATCCCTAAGGTTCTTCCTACATTAAATTCTATGCTCTCGGGAGACAAAGATGAAAAGTGACATGGTTCCTGCCCGTGGACAGGGCAACTACTCCCTTCCCAGCAGCAACATAATACAAATTAGAATACAAGCACCTAGGAAATGACCAACAGAATGTTATGAGAGATGTGTGGAGGGACAGATCATTTCCAGATTGGGTAACTGTTGGGGGAGAGCATCATCCAGGAATTATGATTGAAGAATTAGCCTCTTAATTGAGTCTTGAAGAAAGGGATGGATTTCTACAGGCAGAGGTGTGTTGGGAGGAGGGAGATTCAGGGTGGAGTTTGTGCCTAGCAGGGGAGGGAAGCGAACAGCAGACACAAGTACACATTTGTGGGAGAGGGTCAGATAAGATAAAGTAAAAGGCAGACCAACTAAAAAACATAGGCAATCAATACCTCTGAATGAATGATTCAGGGAAAGACAGAGGCAAAGCAAGAATGAATTCCCTTTCATGGTTTCACACACACACACACACACACACACACACACACACACACACACACACACACACACACACACACACACACACAGAGAGAGAGAAAGTAGGACAAAACTAGGATGAATTTTCCTAGTTTTCCCTTGGGGAAGAGGATGGTCCAAGGGTTAATTTTGTTTTATAACGTGTGGATGAAATATGTGATATCAATTCAATGTACCCTACCATTATACTGCTAATTTTAGATTCTTCTGTCTTTGAGATGCAGCACTGTCTAATCCTCCTTAGAGGGAGAATGGGGAGTCCTGGGGAGCCCCTCTGACACAGTCACTGGCTCTTTGCATAACTCCTGGTGTGCACATTCTTTCCTTTGAGCACTAGTTTTTTGTCACTACAATCTATATGATATTACTTGTTTGCATGTGAATATAAGTCTCTTGTCAATGATTGCTTTTTTTCAGATAAAAATATCAAAGAAGGGGTAAAAGCAGTCTAAATCTATTTTCTACTATGTTATAGCAAACATCAGAATCCTTGACCCTAAAGAAGAGACAAAAAATACATGTCTTTGCAGAAGTAGTAGACTATGGGTGTGGAATATTGTATATGCTGTCAGACTTGGTTTGTGTTGGTTAGTTTTGCTGAAATGTTTCTTTCTCTCTCTCTCTCTCTCTCTCTCTCTCTCTCTCTCTCTCTCTCTTTCTCTCTCACTCTCTCCCTTCTCGTTTTTATTCTTTATAAAAAGGGATGACCTGCTGGGTAGGTAAGGGCAGAAGGATGTATTCAGGAAAAGAAGTGATATTTAAAAAAAAAAGACATTAATGGTCCAGGAGTAGACAGTAGAAAAATAGTTACAAGAGAAATCAAGGATTTGTGAAGGGGCTTTAGAGATCATCTTGTCCAACCCTCTTGTTTTATAGAAGAAACCCTGGTGCAGGCCTTTGCCCGCTCGTATCTGGAATATTGCAATAGCCTATTAGTTAGACTCTCTTCCACAAATCTCTCCTCACTCCCAATCATCCTCCACTCATTGTCAAAGTGATCTTCGTAAAGCGTGGGTCTGACCACATCACTCGTATACATCTACACTCAGTAAATTCCAGTGGTATCCCATTACCTCCAGGATCAAATATAAAATCCTGCTCAGTGTTTAAAGCCCTTCATAAGCTGGCTCTCTCTTACCTTTCCAGCCTTACATCTTATTTTGTCTTGTGTACTCTATGATCCAGTGACTCTGGCCTCGTTGGGACTACTTTGACTCCCCCACTATGGCCCCAGGCCAGCTCCACTTAGTTTGGATTCCACAAAAAAACATGTTCCCCCACTAGTTATTGTCAGCTGACCTTTACTACCCCTTTTTAGCTTCCTTTGGTGTGCTGTCTTCCCCCACTAGATTTTAAGCTCCTTGAGGGCAGAACCATCTTTCTTTTCTTATTGTATGCCCTTCACTGAGCTTAATAAATGTGTATGGAATTCAATTGGTCCTCCCAAAAAGACACTTTCTTTTCTTAATCAGGGTATTTTCAGTGGCTGTCTCCCATGCCTGGAATGCTCTTCCTCTTCATTTCTGCTCCCTTTATTCTCTAGCTTCTTTCAAGTCCCAGATAAAATTCTGTCTTACATAGGAAGAATATCCTTATTCCTCTTAATGGTAGAAGCATTGGAAGCAGATGCTGGCTCAGTGGATAGGGCACTGGGCCTATAGTCATGAAGACCTGAGTTTAAATCCAGTCTCAGATACTTCCTAGCTATATGACCCTGGGGCAAGTCATTTAACCTCTGATTGCCAGACAAAATGGATCCCCTAGATCCACTGGGGAAGGAAATGTCAAACCACTCCAATATCTTTGCCAAGAAAACCCCAAATGGGGTCACAAAGGGTCAATCAAGACTGAACAACAACAACTTAAGGCTAGTTCTTTCCGTGGTTAACTTCACTTTATCCTGTATATCACTTGTTTGTACACAGGTAATGAACATTGTTGCTCCCACAACATTGTGAATTCTTTGAGAGTTAGGACTGCCTTTTGCCTTTTTTTGTATCCTCGATGCTTAGCACAGTGGAACATAGTAGGCACTTAAGACATTCTGACTGATTAGCTCAGTGAGCAATATTGGAAGAAAAAAATACTTTATAAGAAATAATGAGTTTATTATTGCAAAGAAGAATGATAGTAAATAATGCTCTTGTCAATTTTACTATGCTTCAAAGGCAAAAAGAAAAGCCCCTAAAAGTGAGTACTTCAGAAGAGGGTCAGGCTTGTCAGAATATTATGACCCAAGGAGCATTTGCCTAGTCAATGGGAATTCTAACCATGCCCAGGATGAACAAATCAATGGGTTATAAATTACATGAATTTAAACTTCCTATTAAAATCAGACAGAGACCAAAGTTTAGGATCTAATTTCTGAGAACAGCACTGAACTTGGGCTAACAATTCTTCCCCTCTCTCTGTTCATCCAAATATCCAGAGGGATTTATGCAATGATAATAAGAAAGTGCTTCTGTCTGTTTTGCCCCATCAGCTTTATAAGCTTAACAGCATCCTGGATTGTCTGGTGTCAACCATAATGAATCAGAATGAGTTAATTAGCTCCTTTACCTTTGGCAAGTCATTTATGCTTAGAGTAAAGAACATCAGTTGAGACATGGCTTCGACATCTACTAGTTATGAAGCCATGGACAAGCCATCTGAACACATGAGCCTCATTTTCCTCATCTGCAAAATGGAGATGGTAATACTTGTACTACCCAGTTTAGATGATTATTGTCAGTATTCTGTGAATCATGCAGCACTATAGAAATGCATGCTATAGGGGCAGCTAGGTGGTGCAGTGAATAGAGCACTGGCCCTGAAGTCAGGAGGGCCCAAGTTCAAATATGACCTCAGACATAACACAAAACTAGCCATGTGGCCTTGGGCAAGTCACTTAACCCCAATTGCCCTGCCCTTCCCCCTCCAAAAAGCAAAAAAAGAAAAAAGAAAATAAAGAAATGCATGTGATAACATTCTCTAGACCTTAGCTTCCTCATCTATATAATGAGTAGCTTGAACTATGGGATGTCTAAGGTCCCTTCCAAGTCTAAAATTCTTAATCTATATACTAAAAGGCTAAATTCTAAATGCACTGATTCTATAGAATTCATAGATCATTAGAGGTGAAAGGTAGATACAGAGACTGAACAGTATGGTGGAAAGAGTGGTATGTCTGGAGTGGGGATGACCTGGATTCAAACCTGCCTCTGCCAGTTATTAACTCTGTGACCGCAGGCAAGCCATGTTACCTCTGTGAGGTTGTCTTTTCATCTGTAAAATGAGGCCAATAAGACCTGCCCCTTAACGTTACTGTGAGACTTCAGTGAGATTATATATGCAAGGCATTTTATAAACATTAAAATGCCTTACATTTACCTGTTATGATTATAAAAGGGACTTTAAGAGTTCATCTGGTGACAGTTTGATGAGAGGAGATACTGGATCTGGAATCAAAGGAATGCTAGTTTGGAATTATGGCTTTCCCTCTTGGCTATACTATCTGTGCAACATTGGACAAATCTTTTCATCTATCAGGGTTTCTTTTTTTTCAAATCTGTCCAATGACGGATTTAGACTAGATGGCTCCTGTGGTCCCCTCCTGTTCAAAATCCTATCACCATTCATTTTATAGTTGCAAACTGTAGGGTTACAAGATGATCTGGTTACCTCTCTGCTTTGATCCAATCATCTGTGGCTTCTTTAATGCCACAGATTGATTGACTGATAATCTGAAGCTTCTGCCAGTCATATCCCTGGAAGGTCAGTATGTCAACCTTAACTGTACAAAATCAAATGGAGAGTGAGTGATCATCTATTGAATGAGTCCTGCTAGACAGCAAACTCAATTCAAACCACTGAATGCCTACTGTTTTCTGATGTTTTGTTTGAATTGTGTTCAATATTCTCTTTCTTTGGACTTGGGTAGATACGTGGAATACGTCCTGAAACTTAATCACAAGTCTTTTGACCTGAATCCAGACCCCCCTAGTGGTACTTTCATAAAGTCATAGGATCTCAGAGGATAAACTGATCTCAGGAACCATCCAATAGAACTTTTTCCTAAAATATGAATCCCATACACTGTCTCTCATCCTTGGTCATTGAGCCTCTACATGATCATCTCTAGAGCTGGGAAGCAATGAAAAAAACACTGTACTTGGAGTTAGGAAGATCTGAGTTTACATCCTCCTTCAGAATTGAGGCTGTGTGACTGTGGACAATTGACTTAACTTGTTTGCCTTAGTTGCCTCATCTATAAAATGAGAATAATAGTACCTACATCTCACAGTTTTTGTGAAGATAAAATAATATTGCAGAGCACTTACACAGGTCAAAAAGTACTATATAAATGGTGCTGCTGCTGCTGCTGCTGCTGCTGCTGCTACTACTACTACTACTACTACTACTACTACTACTACTACTACTACTACTATTACCACTACCACCACCACCACCACCACCACCACTACTACTACTACCACTCCTACTATTACTACTACTACCTCTACTACAATGATGACTTCTACCACCTCAAAAGCCAGTTTCCATTGGGAAACATTAATTCTTAAACATTTCTTCTTTCTCTGACCTGAAATCTGCTTACCTCAATGATGGCCCTAGTCTTGCTTCCTGTGGACAATCAGAAGTCCAAACCCTCTTCAGAGGATCACAGACTTAGAGTTAAAAGGGACCTTGGACATCATCTAGTCCACAATCTTCATTTTGTATTCATTTTATAGATGAAGAAACTGTGAGCCAGAGGAGTCAGGTGACTTGCCTGATCTCAGACAGTAAGTGACAGAGGCAAGATATGAAAAAGCAGGTCCTTTGATTCCCAATTGCACAGTCTTTTCACCATACCATGGCTGCCCATCAAATATTTGATCACAGTGATTATCCCTGCAGCAAAGCCTCACTCCCCCCACCAAATCTTTTCTTCTCCGTGCTGAATATCCCCATTACTTTAACTGTTTCTCACTTAACATGCTTTTTTGAGTGTCTTCATTGACATAATGTAATGAAAGGTGAAGGACCAGATGATCTCTACAGTTCCTCCCAACTTCTAATGTAATGAACCTGTGAAATATCCTTTTTTCCCCCTCCTTTATTTATTAAGTAAGTTAAAGGGGATAGGGTTTGGTTTAATATTTATTGAGCAACCAAGATGTGATTCTGTATAAGTGAAATGTGGATTGAAGGTGAGGGCTGGGACCAGTTTCTAACCACCTTGGAGATCAGGCTCTGAAGGTTATGTATGAACTATTATTTGCTATCAACGCCTGTCCATTCTCCCTATTTTAAATCAGGCTGAGTTTTTCATTCTTTTATTATGTGGTGCTCTGGAATATATTGAGAATTAATTAAAGGTGAGTTCATGGATAACAGCTCTTCCTCTATTATGTGTCCAATAAAAAGTGTGGCTCAGCTGTGACAGGTGACTCTTGGTAATTAATGAGAAAGAAACATATTTTACCCCAATTCATCTTAGGTATATGTTTCAAGAACAATATTTTTATTAACTTGATGACTTGGCAGTATTTTCTACATAATAATATTTCAGCTAATAAGGACAATTGGGGGTGGGGTGACTCTTTGGGTTAAAAAAGACCCCAAATAATATTCCCAAAATATTAACCATTTCCTTAGAGAAAATAAGATATATCACTCAAAGTATGAAATTAAACAGCCCTTTGCCCTTTAAAAGATATCTTTTTTTAAAAAAAAGTTCTTTCAATGGATTCTTGCTGTAATTTATGTTTGTTTTTCATAGAAAAGGACATCAGTTAATTGGATAGTGTCTGAAGGAAGGCAACCTGGATGGTAAAGGATGGTAAAGTTCATGTCGTATTAGAAGGAAATAGTGACGTTTAGCCTCGAGGAGAAAAGACAGGGCTGGGACTGGGGGTAGAGGGGAGGGACAGGACATGATAGCTGCATCCAAATATTTGAAGAGCTAACTGATGAAAAATAAAACAGAGGACCCGTCCTACCTGAGCCCAGAAGGCAGACTAAAGAGGTATGGGTGGAAGATACAAAGGACGGGCTAGATACAGGTTTGATGTCGGGACCAGTTTCCTAATTAGGGATATTCAGAGGTAAAATGAACAGGGATGGGCAACAGTGGGCTTTCCTTCCCTAGAAGTCTTTAAGCAAAGGCTAAATGACAACGTGCCTGCTATGACTTAAAGGGAATTCTTTTTCAGTTATGGGTTGGGCTTGGGGGTTCTTAGCCTTTTTATGTCATGAATGGACCCCCTCCTCAGAATAAGGTTTGTAAATGCAGGAAATAAAACATGGAATTACCAAGGAAACTAATTACATTGAAATACAGTTCTCAAATTATTATCATTATTTGAATTCACAAACCTCTTCCCCTCCTCCAGGTTAAGAACCCATGAGCTAGATTCCAACTCTGAAATTCTGTGAAATCGAGTTGATAATCATCTCAGCATGCTAAGATACACGTATTAATATGTTATTGTTTCCAGGGCTTACTGGATCACTCCCCAGGTGGAATAGAAAAGAAAAAGAAACAATCACCAAATGAGGAGAATTTCACTTTTTTCTGCTTGACTACAAGCACATAAATAACGTTGAATCAAAACCTAGAGGTAGTCACAAATGCATTGTTTGCTTTCATGTGCTTTCTTTTGAAAATTGAGCAGAATATAAGTCAATAGCAAAGACATCCCACAGGTACTTTACAACTAAGTTTTTTTGGGGCATTCAGATAAGTCAACAACATCAGAATATTCAGTTGGGTGGACTGGGTTTTAAACCAACACCAGGGATGAGATTTTTAATTGATAATTGTCCATTTAAAACTGAAGTGATCCACCAAGTTTTCTGTCTTAAGTAATATTACTACATCAGAATCCTCCCTACCCCCTACACTTTCCTTTTCCTTTTCTTGTATTAGTGAGATGAATATAAACAATTTCACAGACCCATTAAGAGGCAGGTGCTTGCTAAAATTACAATTTCTGATCATACATCTCTCCAGGGTACTCCTACATGTACTGCTTCTTGGTAACATAGGAAAGCAAACTTATTCTGAGCTCAGAAAAACGGGAGAAAAATCTTATAAAAACAAAACAAAACGAAAAACCACTTCAGGACAAAGGAGGCAAAATCGTACAAGTATCATATTTGATGTTTTGCATTTTTCCAAGTTTCCAGTTCAGATTCAGAGCATTTTGATCTGGAAAGAACCTAAGAACTCATCTTTTCCAATATCTATGTTTTACTTATGAGGCAACTGAAGGCCAGAGAGATGAAGCAATGTACCCAAGGTCAGACAAGTAGTTCATAAGGTAGCAGATGCGGGACTCCAATCCAAATCCCTGGACTCTAAAGCCAGTGCTTTTCCCAGTACACCAAAATAATTTTTTTTGTTCATGATGATCCTCCTACTTCTGATGCTATCATTAGAAAAGCTGTCGATTCCAAAATCACATACCTTAAATGTTAAGTGTATAATAGAACAAAATATATCCACCTGCTAACAACTTCTAATGCTACCACCCAATTGACTTCCTAGACAAAAAGAAGATAACACTATCGTCTAAGCCCCTTAAAAAATAAGCTTGGGGGTGGGGTGGGGGAGATGCCATCTGCAAAGGGAAAGAATGGCACGGTCTGAGGTAAACAGTTTGGACAGACAACTATAAGGTCTCAAAAAGACAACAACCCCCTTCCACATGACACGGTAGGTGGGAACTGCACCCCTCCCCCTCCCATTTGGAATTTGGAGAAAAATGCGTTTGATATGTATTCTTTCTGGTCCCTGTCTCTCCACACGAGATCTCGAATCATTCAACCACTGAAATCAAAGGACAGGAGCTACATTCGCAGTTCACATTCACCAGACTCCGAAAAGGGCAAGCAAGAGAGCAAGGGAATGACTGGTGACCACAATGCCTCCACCTTCGCCTCTCCTAACAAATAACGCAAGCTTCCCTCCACCTCCCCAAGCAAGCTCAATGATCGGCAAAGTTCCCACCTAGAACCAGGACTCCCTCCAACCTCCTGACATTCCAGTGGGAAAGGTCAGTCCGGAGTTGGGAGTCCAAGCTAGAGGAAAGAGTGAAGTGACAAAAATATTTGTAAGTTACTGTAAATATCACAGAAACTCCTTCTCCATCTGCCCATAAGGTTGGTGGCTCCTACAGATTTCTCCCCCCCAGTGAACCAAGTCGTTCTTTCTTTTCTTTCCCTCCCTCTCACATATCTCACTACCAGGCATGCCAAATGCAAATCATTTCTTTTCCCCATGATGCAAACACACACCACACACACACGCACACATACACACACGCAGACACACACACACACACACACACACACACACACACACAGAAGCCACAGGACTGATGATGCCGTTAATTCTGACAATGTCAATTATTCACAGTCCCTCAACCCCGTTCCACACAAAAGCTTTCTCTGTGAACCTCGCATCGTAGCGCTCCGGCTGCGTTGGAGTCAGCTCCCTGGCTGGTGTTGAAGTGCTTCAATTCGGAGCTTTTTCTAATGCTAGAGGGGGAAAAAAAAGGAAGAAAAAAAAAGAAAAAAAAAAGAAGCCCCCTCCTCCCTTTGCATGACTTCTTCCTGCCATGAAGAAAAACAATTTTGTGGCAGAAAGACTTATTCCCAAGCCTCTCTGAAGGGATAAAACTGGACAAAACGACAGCTTGGAAACTTTAGCGAGCAATGTAGTCTTCCAGGATCAAAGTGAATAATTGATCCGGCTTTCATTTCATCTTTCCCGGGGATTTCTCATTAAAGGCAAATCATGCAATTTGTCAAAGCCCCCAAACACCAACCCGCTTCTATGACAGCAAGAGTCGAGTCCAAAGTGTTTCGCAGATTCCCGAAGCTTATTAAATAGCAGTGCTAATCTCAAAGCTGCATCACTCACCCAGCACAGAATGATTGGAACAAAAGCAGGGAGCAGCGAGCAAACAGACAACGCAGCTTCTCTGGATTAGCTAGGGCTCCGCGCTCCCATCTGCCGTCCGGTGCACGCTCGCCTTTATAACTAAGCCACCCGACAGCATTCACTTGCCGAACCTGATGAATTATAAAACAGTCCCTCCTAGACTCTCATATTTTACATCACAGGGGGTGGTCATGCCGCATCCCCGCTGCCTGTGTACACATATTCCCTTATAACTCATCCTGATAAACACATCAGCCCTGGAAGCAATGACAGTAATTGGTGTTTGGGATGTACAAGCACAAACCAATAGAACACTTTCCCACCACTGGCACCCATGCCCCATCCCCACTCGGCATCTATGGCACCTTGTTAAGGTGGAACCATTAGATGTGGGTGGAAGAGTGGGAAAAAAAGCGCAAAATTTGGAAGAAAAACCTCAGATCTCACATGCAGTTGTATTATAGCATGTCAGATACAGAAGCTAGTGATTAAAATCCAATTTGAGCCAATAGGGCAAATATTTAGAGTGCCTACTACGTACAACTGTGCTCCAAGAGTACAAGGATGAATAGAATAAAAGAATGCCAAAGGAATTCAAAAGATTGTGAACCCTAAACTCAACCCTAAACTCCTAATCAAACTGCTATGAAAACTGAGGTTCCAAGAGGTTCCCCAAGATAATATAGCTAGTTAATGTGGCAGGCAGGACTTGAACCTAGATGTTCTGATTCTAAGTCAAGGGCCCTTTCCATTACACCACGGTAGTAGCAACCCTCTGCCAAGTTTACAACCCAGTGACAAACATAAGGCATGTACTCATATGACTATCATACAAGGTAGAATATCAGTGTATATAAGAGAGACATAAAGAGAAATTGGCTGTCTAATTCTAACAATGAGCGGCTAGGTGGCACAGTATTGAACCTGGAGTCAGGAAGACAACTTCCTGTGTTCAAATCTGGTCTACCTCAGTTTCCTCATCTGTAAGATGCATTGGAGAAGGAAATGGTAAAGCACTCCAGTATCTTTGCCAAGAAAACCCAAAATGGATTCATGAAGAGTGAGACATGACTAAAATGATTGAACAACCACAAAAATTTTCATGATGTGCCATAAAAAAATGCTGATTATTGCAAATGAAGAGACTGAGACAAAAGTTAGACCTTTCTGGCCTATGCAAACCCTATGACAGCTAAGACTGAAAGGCCATTTCTGACCTCTCCTTAGGAAAGAATTTAGCAAACTCTACTATGCTACTGTAAGGGGTTCTTATTATTGATGTGATCAGCACCAGTGCTACTGACAGAGTCAAGGTAGGATTTCTGGCTCCCTTGAAAATCGGATGTAATCTTTTAGACGAAATAGAAAATGTTAACCTAAGGTCTTTAATATCTCCAAGGTGTCTGACTCTTGGTGGTCATGAGAGCATAGATTTAGAAAGAGACCTTAGACATCATCACGTCTAACCCTCGGATGTTACAGATGGGGAAACCAAGGCACTTAGGTGGCACGTATTGGACTGGAGTTGGAGTCAGAAAGATTTTTGTTCCCAAACTTCTCTGAAGGGATAAAAATTGACAAAATGGCAGCTTGGAAACTTTAGCAAAAAAAAAAATGCAGCCTTCCAGGATCACAGTGCATAACTAATGAGGATTTTGTTTCATCTTTACAGGGGATTTCTCATTACAGACAAGTCATACAATTTGTCAAAGCCCCCAAGCACCAACCAGAATTGGTGGTGGTGGTATTCAGTTGTGTCTGACTCTTTGTGACCCCCATTTCAGGTTTTCTTGGCATAGATGCTAGAGAGATTTGAAGATTTCATCTTCACCTCATTTTATAGATGAGGAAACTGAGGCAAACAAGGTTAAGTAACGTGCTCAGGGTCACACAGCTAGTAAGTATCCGAGGCTAGATTTGAACTCAAGAAGATGAGTCTTCCTGACTCCAGGCCCTGTGCTCTATCTACTGAGCCACCTATCTGCCTGCATTTTAAGGCAATTCTCCTTAAAGGGAGAGGTACCCTGGCAGAGTTGTTACTTAGCATTTTTCCCAGAGCCTATCATTCTATCAAACTGTAAGGCAACAAAGCAAAGGTGGAAGAAAGAACTGGAGATTTCCAAATGCCAGATGAGTGTTTAGGGAATTTTTTAGTCCAGTGGGAATGGAAGGCCTGAGCACTATTTTTGTCTGATCAGCTCCATTCTGTTGTTAGGGTTTTTCATCCAGATCACCCAACTTAAGTGTTCAAGATTCACCACCAATAAAAACCAAACAATCAATAAATCTTTACTAAGCATTTCCCGTGGGCAAGGTGGGCACACAAAATGTGAGCAGACCTACCCTCAAGGATCTTAGAACCTCCATGCCATCGCTGTTTTGGTTTGTTGGTCCTTGGTTCTCGAAGAGGACCATTATAATAAGAACGGGGGAGACAACTGTAGCTCACGGTTTTCCAGCCAATAATTCTAGAAAGGTATTGTTATATTTCCTTATAGCAGCAAGGCAAGGTACAATATGCACATGTTATTCTCATACCCTTTTCACAGGTGATGATATTGGGACTCAAAAAAGGTAAGGGACTTGCCCATAGTCACACAGCAATTAAATGTTAGAGTCATATTTAAACCCTTTTCCTCTAAGCCCTTGCTCCAGCAGTCACCCCCTACTCTCATTCCAATCTCCTCTGACTTATACATCTTTAGTCTTTTCCTCTATTCTAGCCCTTTCACAATCCACCTACAAACATGCTCAGGTCTTCTCAAGACTTCTCTTGGCTTTTGTAGCCCAACTAGTCACAACTCCATCTCCTTCTCTTTACCGTTAAACTTCTTGGAAAGGCTGTCTACACCGAATACTTTTACTTTCTTATGTTCTACCCTCTCCATAATGTCTTGCAACCAGACCTCTACCTCCCTGCCTCTCAAAACCTTCAGAGACTTTTGAATTAGAAATATGATGGGAATAGGAATTGGATCTATGATTTCACTGCTTTAGACAAATCCTGGGTGAGGAAACTCCCTCTAGTGGACATAGATAAGCACCTTCTTTGCAATTTAGAATTTTATCTGTGTAGTAGCTGTTTCTTCACATTTATCCATCTCAACCTTACCCCCAATATATGATTCCATATCTGCCTGCCCTTCCACTATGCTCCCTAGAATGCCTGTTCCAACCAGCTTCCTTTTAACATAAACCACTTTATTTCTCATTTCTTCAATCTTCTTGTCCTTGATGATACATAGCTCCCTCTAGACGTCAGTCCTTTCCCTCAGCAATCTTTTTGGTACTGGCTATGCTTTCTCTTTCCTTAATTTAAAGGATGGCTAGGTGGCACAGTGAATAGAGCACCAGCCCTGGAGTCAGGAGGACCTGAGCCAAAACCAGCTTCAGACACTTAACATTCACTAGCCATGTGACTTTGGGCAAGTCACTTAACCCTAACTGCCCTGCCTTCCCCCCCTCCAAAAAAGCAAGAAAAAAAAAATCTGAGGGTAATGGAATATTCTTTGCTCCCCTTTGCTACTCCAAATTTCTTCTTCTACTACTTTCACTAAGTAACTCTCCTTATTTGAGGTTCACAGTATCCGAATTTATCATCCAGTCCAGATTCTGTTGGCTGTTATCAACAGATCCTCCCACCCCCCTGGACATTCCCAATCCTTCCTCAATGAATTAAGTGCCTGGCTCACAGCTTCTCTTTTCCCTGTTTTCTGCCCTCATTCTAAAGGACTTTAACCTATATAGTTATATCTCTTCAAATATCCTAGCTTCCAAGTTCTTCAATATACTCATTTCTAATGACCTACTCCCCCACTCCACCTCAACTACACACAGAGATGATCATCCCATTGATTTCTTCATTGCCCACAAATGTTCTAGTTCCTTGCTCGTGAACACTGAAATTCCTTTACTTGATCATGATCTTTTACCATCCCATCTTTCACTGTGTCTTAGGACCCGACTCAGTTCTCATGTGATGATGATCTCCCTTCCATCTGCCCCTCAGTTCTTTCTTATTCCATCTCCTCTGTAGTGGTTACACTCTCCTTTAGCTGTCTCTACCTTTGATCAATTAACTAACTCTATCCCTCCACCTTGATTTCCTTTTCTGCTTGTCTCATTACCCATCATACCATGCCAAATCCCAATCCTGGATTACTGCCAACATATGGCTCCTTTTTCTCCTATTCCAAATGTGTTGCTGAACAGAGCTGGAGGAAATAATGAAACTGCGCTGGTTTAGGCCTACTACACATTTATGTTATCTAATCTCAGAAAGGCCCTAACAGCAGCAAAACAAACATTTTATCCCTTCCAAATTGATTTGCTATCCCTTTCTCCACAACAGCTGATGCAAACTTTCTTGTCTCTCCTGAAACCTCCCACAGGACCTCCGCTCCCATCCTTATAATGGAGCCTCATTCTTGGCTGAAAATATTGATGCCATTCATTGAGACCATCTTCTTATTCCCTCCTCCTTATCTCAAATTATTTAACTATATTCTACAACTATCTCCTCCTTCACTCTGGTCTCAGATGAAGAGGTGACTTCTTTTTGCCAAGGCAAACCCTTGATACCATTCCCTCCCTGCTTCTCTAGCATATTGCCCCTTCTAACAGCTCCATTCTCTCTTTTATCTTAAATCTTTCCCTACTATTTACAAAAATATTTGTCTCCTTAATTCTTAAAAAAAAATCTCTCACTTGATCCAACCATTCCTACAAGCTATTGACTGATATCTCTTGTCCCCTTCTCAGGCAAATTCCTGGAGAAAGGAGTTAACATCTGTACTAGGTGACTCCATTTCCCCTTCTCTCATTCTCTTCAAAACTCTCTGCAATCTCCCATCCAACCTTGTAATTTAAATGAACCTTTCTTCTCCAAAGTTACCAGTGATCTCTCATGAGCCCAGTCCTTTCCTCAATACTGAGCCTCATTGATAGTTCTGTAGAATTTAACACTCCCAATCATGTACTCTTTCATTTCTAGGTAATAATGACAATTCTCTCTTCTGGTTCCTCAATCTGACTCCTCACAATTTTCTGGTTCATCCCTACTAACCATGGGTTTTCCTCAAGGCCTTATCCTAGGTCCCCACCTCTCTTCTTTCTATGCTCTCTCAATTGGTGATTTTGTTAGGTCCTACAAACTCAATTGCTGTTCCTAGACAATTATTCTTAGATCTATATATCTAATCCTCATCCCTCTGCTGAGCCAGTCAGGCATCTCCAACTACCTCTTAAAATCTCCCTCTCATGTACTCATTCCACATATCCCATATATATTTATATATGTCATTTCTACCTTTCATATATCCCTCCTTCTCTACACTCACATAGTTGTGAGCTTGATGCAGCCCCTCATTGACTCATGCCTGGACTACTGAAATATTTAACTGGTTGGCTGATCTTCTTACCTCAACTCTCTTCCACTCCAATCTATTCTCCATTCAGTTATTGAAGGGACTTTCCTAAAATGCAGGTCTGACCATGTCACCTCTCCCACCTCCCTCTCTGACTCAATATACTCCAGTGGCTTCCTGTTTCCCCTAGCATCAAATATAAATTTGGAATTTAAAATGTTTTATAGCTTGCCCCAATTTTAGGTTTCCAGTGTTCTTACACATTACTCCCCTCTGCCCATTCAGTTACCCAGTTACACTGGCCTTGTTGTTGTTTGTCCTTCATTCTCTAAGAGGACCATGACATCAGGGAGATGCATGCTATGACACGAAAGTGAATTGGATTTAAGTTCGGAAGGGCTGTGCAAAGTTACCAGCCTCACTTTCTGCTCTGGGTTCAGTGGCCAGATATGGATCAGGGCAACTGTAGATGGCCCAGGATGCAGTTGGGACCTTGACCTTTTTACACTAAGGTCTTTAACAGGTATCAGTTTGACTAACTCAATGACCATTCAGTGATTAAGGCGAATGTTTGCCTACTCCCTCACATCAGACATTCCATCTCCTCTCTTGGTTCTTTTGCCATAACTCTCTTCCATGCCTGGAATGCTCTCTTTCCTTACCTCAAATCCTACCTTCTTTAGGAGACCTTTCTCTATCACTTCAACTACTAATGCTGTCCCCTTTCAGCTTGCCTTCCTAGCATATGTATATATTTATTTACATACTGTCTCACCCGTGTGAATTCCATGAGGGCATGGAGCCTCAGTGGTCATCTCAGCTTCTGACACATATTAAGTGCTTAATAAATGCTCGTTGGCAAACTTGAGCCTACAATGCTTTACTCAACATGATCTGAAAAGTTAGATCTCCTCAGTCATCAGACTGAAAAATTAGAATATTAATATTCTTACCTCATGTTAATATAGCAAAGGATTCTAGTAGAGGGTCAATTCAATGATGAGTAAATTTAAATGCTGCTTGCAAAGGGATTAGGGACATTGTGAGGCTTCACTGTCTGCCATTAAGATCCTATTTCAATGTCTCATCATATAATGGAGGTGACCCTGGATTCTCAAAGGCTCGTAAGCTGTGTCAGGGTCTGCCAAACTGGAAATTTTCCAAGAGCATTAGCCCAATCTCTGCATGTGGTTGTTCTAGGGAAGCTTGGAGAAGCTCATTAATATATTAATATTCTGTTTTTTCAGTCTGATATCTGAAGAGACATATCTTTTCAGATCATGTTGAGCAATGCACAGTTGGCTCAAGTCAGTCAATAAAAGATGATTTTTTTGGAAGTAATGTGGGATGGAGAGAGAGAAGAAATGTATAAAAAGCATCTGTTAAGGTGAGGAGGGGTTTACCATATGCCATATACAGAGGCTATGGAGGGAGCACATAAAATTGATAGAATCCTAGATGTTTGGAAGAAAAAGTATTTGATCTTTTACATTCTAGCCCAGTCTCCAGGTTTATGGAGAAACATCTTCTCTCTTCTTATGTTTGGTTTTCCCAGTTTGGCTCCAGCCTTCTTCAAGACTTATTTCACGTTTCTTCCCTTCATCCATTCTAGAGGGGGAGCCAACCTGTCCTTATTGCTAATCTCTCACACACGACATTCCATTTCTCATCTCCGTGCCACTGAAGAACTAGTTTTCTGTAACTCTCTTCTTAGAAAGGCCCTCCCTCCTCATCTTTGCCCCTCTGAACAACTAGATTACTTCAGAGCTCAACTTAAGTGACAAATCCTACCTATGTTTGTGCCACCCCAAACAAAATTATCTTATATTTGCTTTGTTTCTACTTGTATTACTGAATCAATCAATTCATTGTGTAAAGGCTCACTACGATCAATACAGAAGGCCTAGAGTCGGTGATAGAATCAGTAAGTTAAAAAATCACCCCAAACCATTTATTATTACATAAGTAACCAATAATTATTATAACTAGCAAAATGTTCTAGACCCTGATATCTTTATCAGGTAAACTTCTACGAGTTACAGATTCAATCCAAGTGTAAAGTAATTGAGAAAAATTCCTAGACATTGTTATGTAATCAATCAAAAGTATATACTAGGTGTAAAAACCCCATAGTCAATTTGGAAGAAATGTCTGAGCCGTTGGCTGACATGAGATGACACTACATAGGAGGAGAATTGGGGAAAGAATGTGGTTTACCTGTGAGTATTGGATAAAGCAGCAAGTTAGTCAGATATCTGGTATTCCAAAGGCAAGTCAGTATAGGAGTGGAGTAATTCCAGACAAGCTCTTAGGAATCTCTGCCCCTACCCTTTTAACTAGTAACAAAAGGTAATGATGGGAAATTTTAACTTCCCACTAGAGCCGGTAATGGTCTCTGCCTCCCTGCCAGAAAAAATGACATAAAGAAAACTAGACACACTAACAAAAGCAATTTCAGGGCACTACAAAGACAATAAGCTTTGGAGTCCAGCAAAGAGTTACACACGCCAAAGAGGAAGTCATATATACTTCACCAAGGAAGAAGAGGACGAGAAACATGGAGCTCCGACTCATCCCTTTACCTTGCATACTCTTTAAGTATGAAACCACTTTCCCTTGGACTCTATATATGGGAGTGGTGGAGAAAAGGGAACAAAAATTTATTAAACATCTCTAGTAAGTCAGGGCCTGTGCTAAGTGCTTTATAAATATTATCTCATTTGATAATACTTGTAGGGGACTGTGTCCCAGATTTGGGGGGAGGGGATACATTTTGTACTTTGGTCTTTGTTGTTCTTTCTCAGTAAATATGATTTTGTAAAAACTAATTTATGTTAATTTGTTCATTGATACTGAGGAGATATCAACTGGTTAAATTATATTGGGAAGCACACAGTAGAAGCTCATGAAAAACCAACCCCTACACCTTAGGGTTTCTCCTAGAGCCCTGAGATGATGGGTAGTTAGCTACCCTCTGGAGACATGACCCATCAGTTTGAGTGAGTAAGTGCTAGAGAGAATGAAACCAGAATGTGTACCACACGTGAGTACAGGTTGTTTCTCCAGATAGAATGCAATCTCCTTAAGGACAGGGACCACTTAATTTTTATTTTTGCATCTCAGGGACCTAGCTGATTACCTGGTATATAACAGGCACTTAATAAGTTCTTGCTAATTGACAGATTAGTTGATCCATCAACCACTATCCCTAATCTGAAAACTACTCACTACTCAGACAGTAAAGAGTTAGAAAGGATCTGAGAGGTCGTGAAAGGCCAACTTGTTCCCAAACAAAAATTCTATATCTTTTATTTAATTTCTGCATAACCTCCAGTGATGAGAAACCTCCTGAGGTCATCCATTACCCTTTTGGACAGCCCTAATCATTAAGGTTTTCCTTACTTACCTGGGATCTATATTTGCCACTTTAACTTTTCTGGGGTCAAGCATAAGGACTAATCCTTCTTGAACTGGACAGCTCTTTAAAGACAGGCCACTCTCCTTCTCCCCTTCTCTCCCCATGTTGTCTTTTCTTCTAGCTAAACACCCCCAGTACTTTCAACTGATTCTCATGTGACAAAATCTTTAGTTCTCTGGTCACTATAGTCCTCCTTCTGCTCCAGATTAACTCGTGTGTACATGTCCTTCCTAAAATGTGGTACCCAGAAGGGAATGTGATATCCTCGTCACAAATAGAATACCCTTCACCTTCCCCTTTTCCCTTCCTCTTCCTCCCTGCCTCCACTTCAAAATTTGTTTACAGGATCTCTCTCTTATGAAGGTGGCTAAACTGAAGTTTTCAGGTCAGATATCTGTAAGTTGGGAAGTGTTGGTATTACACAGGCCTATGTTTCTGAAAGAGTTCATATGCCCCATATATTCCAAATGAGTGACTTTAAAAATCTGTAGCAGCGTGAGTTATGCAGGGAGACAATTATAACCCAACTTCACAAAGCATACTCCAATTTACAAAATGCTTTCCTCCCAATAACTCTGCCAGGTAGGGAGCAAATGTAATTATCTCCATTTTTTGGATGTGGAAACTGAGGCTTGAGACAGGGGTAATTATTTGCTCCAGGTCACACAGCAAGGGAGTGTCAAATACTGAGACTCAAAGCTGAACCTTCAGACCCCTAATGCTCTTATCCTGTGTTAACCTCTAACAGAGGTGGGTGAGCTTAAATCAGAATCCAACAAGGGAATTGTTTCCTAAATCAAAGGAACTAACCCCCTTCGAGATCAAAGGATGTCACCAGGCATAGGTAGCTGAAGACCACTGGCATTTTGCTAAGGAGAAATCCCTTAGAAAAGGTTTTTAATAAGAGAGTATGTTAGGTCTGTTCTCATAAGAATACATAAGTTTGGGGGCGGCTAGGTGGTGCAGTGAATAGAGCACCAGCCCTGGAGTCAGGAGGACCTGAGTTCAAATCTGACCTCAGACACTTAACACTTACTAGCAGTGTGACCTTGGGCAAGTCACTTAGCCCCAATTGCCCTGCCCTCTCACCTCCAAAAAAAAAAAGAATACATAAATTTATTGTCTTGAGAGATCTAGGTGGGAACTGCGTGGGATAAGGGGAGGTAAGGTGGTACAGCAGGTAGAGTGCTGGGCTTGGAGTCAGGAGCACTCATCTTCTGGAGTTCAAATACAGCCTCAGACACTTACTAGCTGTGTGACTCTGGGTAAGTCATTTAACCCTATTTGCCTCAGTTTCCTCATCAGTAAAATGAACTGGAAGGAAATAGCAAATCCCTCTAGTATCTCTGCCAAGAAAACCCCAAATGGGGTCATGAAGAGTCAGATGTGACTGAAACAACTGAACAACAGCAGTGTGGGCCAACCCTGTTCTATACTGTAATTTTCCAGAATCTGTAGGTTGGACTGTTAGAGAGTTTTCCTAATTTGTGCCTTAGCCAAACAGTATTGAGGTCCGTGCATCTGGCCCTACATGGGATGTTCATTCTCATTCTCTCTCTCCCTCTCTCCCCCCATCCCCTTGTCTTTCCAGCCTGGTGGTTGGGCTGAGATTGTGCTTCCTACTCATCTTATCATCAAACATAAGCAGACCACAATCATGACAGTGATTAGCCTTCTGACGGGTGTGTGGGAAGTTGGTGGTAAACTCCATGTGATTGAAATGACAGGTCCAAATACTCTTCTTAACAGTCGGAGAGTGACAACCATGGGAGTGAAATTCACAGCTAATTCTTGCTTATGTGTTGGCGAGTTATGCACACTGTAATTTAATGGATGACCCTGCACCAGTCACTTAAGAAGGGGGGGGGGGGGGGGAAACCACATTTATTAAGCACTTACTATGTGCCAGGCACTGTGCTAAGCTTTGAGGTTCTAAATAAAAATGACTTGGGCTCCTCAAGCCTCAGTTTTCTTTCCTGTAAAATGGGAATGATCATACTTGTACTACTAACCTCAAAGGGCAGTGCTTCCTAAACTTTAAACCTTCCCAGAAAGTTGACTTACTAGTATTACAGCCACTTAATCATACCTCTCCCTTTACCCCAACTCTGATCCACCCACACACTACCTAAATAACTCAAAATTATGCGGCATTTTATACTTTGCAAAAAGACTTTTTGGTTGCTCTTGAGTTGTTTCAACTGTGTCTGACTCTTTGTGACCCCATTTGGGGTTTTCTTGACAGAGATGCTGGAGTGGTTTGCTACTTCCTTCTCTAGCTCATTTTATAGATGAGGAAACTGAGGCAAAAAGAGGTAAGTGACTTGCCCAGAGTCACATAGCAAACAAGTGTGTGAGGTTGGATTTCAACTCAGGTCCTCCAGACTCCAGGGCAAGTGCTCTATCCATCGAGGCAACTAGCTTTCCTGACATGAATTAGAGAAATGTTTTAATTATGAACTATTTTTAAAATCATGGAGTTTTTTTCACAAGCAAGGGATTGTGATTGAATTAGTCTAAACACTTTAGTAAATGAGTGTTGCCTGAGGCTCAGTGAGGTAAAGAGACTTAGCACCCTGAGAGTCTAAGAAATTAAACATTATGACCATGGTCATGTAACTAAGAAGTGTTGAGGTGGGATCTGGACCCAGGTCTTCCTAACTCAGAATCTAGCAATCCATCCACCCAAGCTGCTGCCTCTTTGTGGTCCTTAAGCTCATCCCAATTAAGTCAATAGTACTAAAGAATTCCATATAGAGAATTATCTAGCAAAAGCACTTTAGTTATTTGGCTAAGGGTGGGAATGATTTGAAATGGAGGCTTGGAGAGGATGGCACAATGAATAACAGCTTCAAATCAAGGTTTCCACTGTACCAAGCAAATATGCTTTTAAACAAATTTAATTATGCTACTTGATTTGTCCACTCACACATACAACCCACATATACAAACACAGCCACTCTTCTGTTACTCTTTAATGTAACCAAGTTGAATAATGTTTCAGAAGAAGAAAATGACGATGCTGATGCTGCCATCGAAGAAGAAAATGAGGAGGAGGAGGAAGAACAAGAGGAAGAAGAGGAGGAGAAGAAGAAGAAGAGGAAGAAGAGGAAGAAGAAGAAGATGAAGAGGAAGAAGAAGAGGAAGAAGAAGGAGAAGAGGAAGAAGAAGAAGAAGAATAGGAAGAAGAAGAAGAATGTGGTGGTGATGACGATGATGATAGCAGTTGGGAGATGAAAGGGTATCTTCCATAAGAGCTCATGCCTCAGAGTTGTCATCATTTCCTCTCTCTTGCCTCACATAAACAATGTGGTCAAATTTTGTCTTTTCTGCCTTCACAACATCTCTCCTAAGTGTCCGAGTCTCTCAACTCACCTACACACAACTCTGGTACAGGCCCTCATCACTTCTTGCCTGGACTATTAGAACAGCCTTCTAATTAGCCTCCCTGCCTCAAAACTCTCCACACTCCATTTAGCTGTCAAAGCAATTTTCTTAAAGTTTAGATCAGACCATGTCACACACACAGCCCCCCTTACCCCCTACTTAATAAGCTCCAATGACTCCCTATAACCTTCAGGATCAAATAGAAAATCCTTTGTTGGGCATTTAAAGCTCTTCATAGTCTGACTCCTTCCTACTTTTCCAATCTTCTTACATCTGACTTGGTGCACTCTCTAATCCAGCTATTCTGGCTTCCTTGTTGTTCTTCTCACACCATACCTCATCTCCCTGACTTGGTGCCTTTGCTTTGGCTATACTCCATACCAGAAATCCCCTCCTTCCTCTATCTCACCTCTGCCTTCTAGCTTTCCTGGCTTCCTTCAACTCAAACATCACCTTCCATAGGAGGCATTCCTCCTACTTGTCTCCTTGACAATTTCCCCCCAATGCACCACCTCCCTAGTGCTTTCATTTTGAGATTACTTTGTATCTGCTCTGTAGGTATCTTATATGTATGGAGTTATCTGCATGCATGTCTCCCCCATTTGAATGTGAATTCCTTGAGGCTCATTTGCCTTTCTTTGTATCTCTATGCTTAGGATGGTGTCTGGGCCATAGTAAGCATTTAAAAATTGCTTGCTGACCATACCTAGGAGCACAGAGATAGATCTTCAGTACCAGAGGTGATCTTGGCCCTGGGAGATTCACCACAGCCAACTTTTAAGTTTCTCTGACCTTTGAATGACTGGCTGAGTCAAGGAGGGATCAGCCAGAATGAAGATTGCTGATGTAAATTCCAGTAAATTCACATTTTGTAGAGTATTCAAAATACATTTATGAGGAACTTGAAATCAAAAGACTAGGAGGGACCTTTAGAAGGCACTGAGTCCAACCTTTTTCTTTTTGGGTCAGGGAAATAAAGTACACAGAAATTAAATGACTTGACTAAGGTCACAAAACTAATTAGTGCCAGAGCTGAGGCTCCTGACTGTTAGTTTACTGCATTTCTGCTACTCTAGAATATGGGCTGCTCTTGAGAAAGGTTGCAATGTAGCATTTAAAATGTCCTCAAATGTGTGCAGAGATAACATTTGTCAATATAAATAGCTGGTATTATAAATTTTCTTGTAAACACTTGCCTCACCTCTGGGAGCCCTGAATTAAAATTGACAAATACGTACTGAATGCCTCCTATAGGCAAAATAGGACAGCACTGACTTGGAGCCAGTAAGACCTGAGCTGGAACCCTGCCTCAGACATTTGTTAGCTGTGTTTCTGGGCCAAGCACTTAACTTCTGTCATCATTGGTAAAATGGAGATAACCATATTACCCGCTCTCCGGTGGTTTTGTAAGAATCAAACGAGAGAACAAGGAAAGTGCTTAGAAGCGTGATGCAAATACTGGGTATTATTACTCTTGTTGTTCTTCTTCTTATTATTATTTTCTGAGAGGAGGGGGCAAAGGGAAGGAGGAGGAGGATGATAGAAAGATAAATCAGATGAGCTGTAACCATCAAAACACTAACAATTACTATTATGACCTGATAATAGCATAGTCTCTTACATGTTCTCAGCATCTTCCAGCAACCTTGTTTACTAATCTATCCCATTTACGAAGGCAGATTTTGCTAACTAAAACCAAACGTCATCCTAGTCTTTTTCCAGATCATTGCAAATTTCTAAATCAGTGAAATCTGAATTAGTGAGACTTCGTTGGAATCAGGGCTTATTAAATTTTTGCTGACTGGCGAATGAAAACCAACAATACCTGCTTCCTTTCAAAACTGCAACCTCCACAGGACACTGGGAAATAAGTGGAAAACTTGATGAACCATTAACCCATTACATTACAAAATGGGTTTGAACATATTTATGAAATAACCTTCAGTTTAGAAAATGTTGGGCAATGGAGAAAAAAATAAACAACCACTATTTCTTCGGCACTTTCATATTGCCAAAGCTTTTTCTTCACCACAACCCTATAATATAGATATTTCAAGTTATGTATCTCTATTTTAAAGATGAGGCTCAGAAAGGTTGCATTTCTTGTCCAGAGTAATCTCATTTCTAAGTGATTGTGGTGGGATTCTCATCCAGATCTCCTGAGTTCCCATTATACAGCTGCAGCATACTAAGGGACTACAACAAGCAGAGGCTTAAATATAAGCCTTTGGTGATTTGGGGAGCCATTGTGTTGTTATGGGAATCTGAAGATCTTTCCTGCCCATAGGCCCTTTTATAGGCTTAAGTGGCTCTGAGAATCTTCCCTGATTTGAAAGTATTCTCTGCCCCCTAATAGGTTGAATGTGGTCACGTGGAGCCTGTGGCCAGAGGCATGTTCTTCAGGAATCCACGCACCTTGTAGCTTTGTGATTGGGCAGTGGGTCAAGAGGGCTGTGACAGTCTCCAATCCAGGAGAAGGCTATATACACCCTGATGTGAGGTTTTGCTTTGGGGCTCACTTTGAGAAGATTTGTGTGATTTGGCCAGATGAGACTCTGGGAAGCCGTTGAGCCTCCTGGCTTTGAAAAACCCAGATGTTGGTGCTTCCCTCTCTGGTAACTGAATAGATATGGATGTGATAGTCAGACGGCTGGAAGCCATCTGCTGATCTGTTTCTTTGTCTGCTTGTAACTTCTGCTTGTTAACTTGTGTTTGTATTCTGTTTGCATTCTCTGAAATTCAGGGTGCTGACTTTATCCCCTGAACTAGGTAAATGATATACGTTTGATTGATTAAAGTAAGATTGTTAACTCATTTTGAGTAGCTTTCTTTTAGAAGAGCAGATCTAAGAACCTGTGCTAGCAGCCACCCTGGGTGTGCTAGGGTGCTTGCTGATACATGTGTGAATTCGAGAACCTAGGTCATAGGATCAGATGTTTAGAGTTAATTAGAATTGACTTTAGAAATCATCTAGTCCAAGCTTATTTTATAGATGACAAAATTGAAGCACCAGGAGTTTAAGGGACCTGTCTGAGGTGATACACAAAGTAAAGAACTTGGCCAGGATTGAAATTCAGGTCCCAGGACTCCAGATTCAGATGACTTTTCCTTGTACCCCTTTGCCTCCAACCTACTATGACAAAGGTTAACCTTCCCTTATAAATAGCCACAAATCTCATTTATCTGCCACCCTGTGCTATAATATGGCTCTGTAGAATTCCTTTGATCAACTCTAAGATTTAGAGCTAAAGGGGTTAATCAATAGGTCAATCGAATCTATGTGTTGTATAGATAATGGAACAGAGAGGTGATATGAGTAATTTGGAGTCACACAGCAGAGCTGGGAGTCTAACCCAAGCCCTTTGATGTCATTACTACTGTCGATGCATCAGGATGTCCCAAAGACAAAGATTTTGAAAACGTTATGTCTGCAGAAAGAGGGAAGTTGCTGCAATGGAATAAAAGTACAATTCACCCATTCATGAAATCCTTCAATCCAACACCCAACATCCTGATAGGCCTGTACCAACAATTCATACTTAGTGGCAGAGTGCCAACCTCTGGCTGAGCTGAAGAAAGGGCATGGGATATAACTGTTGGTAACCTTCCTTTTGGTTAGCCTTCTGGGATGGGGAAAACAAAATCAGGCAGACTATCTCCTTTTCTCTCCCCAAGAAGTTTAAAACATGCACTTGCTCAGCTTGAATAACAAGAAAGATCTCTCCCTACAATTGTTTGGGCTCATGGTACCTTCTGTTCCCTTTAAGGGCAGCCAAGTGAAGATGAGGCAGTAAATATGAAAATAAATAGGGGGAAGTATCTACATCCTACAAAGAGCTGTGTTCTGCATCACTGAGGATTGTGTACCACGGGGAAACTATGTTGAGGAATGTATTCCAAGGGAAAAGAAGACTATTCTCCTTTAAAAGGAAGAAACCACAAAATGTGATAAAACAATGTTGGAAAGAGCCTTAGAAAACAGAACATTAGAATGTAGGATACAGAACATAAGCACTAGAAAGGAGCCTAGGACATATAATATCAGAGTTAGAAGAGCATCTAGAATGAAACATGTTACAATGGGAGGGGGAGTTACAATACAGAATATTAGAACATAGAATGCTAGTAGTAGAAGGGGCCTTAAAACAGAATATTAGAACCAGAAGAAGACCTAGAAGAAAGAATGTTACAGGGAATGGCTGAATAAGTTGTGGTATATGAATGTAATGGAATACTATTGTGATATAATGAATGATGAACAGGTAGATTTCAGAAAATCCTATAAAGACTTATATGAACTGATGCTGAGTGAAGTGAGCAGAACCAGGAGAACGTTGTTCACAGAAATGACTGATTTGGAAAGACTAACCCTTCTCAGCAATGCAAGGACCTACAACAATTCCAAAGGCCTTATGATGGGAGATGCCATCCCCATCCGGAAAAAGAACTATGGAGTCGGAGTGCAGAGTGAAGCAGACTGTCTTCTTTTCTGTTTTGTTTTTTTCTTTCTCATGGTCTCTCCTATTTGTTGTAATTCTTCTGTGCAACATGACTAATGTGAAAATGTGTTTAATAGGAATGTATATGTACAGCCATATCATATTGCATTCTGTCTTGCAGAGGGAAGAAGGAGGGGGAGAAAATTTAAAACTTATGGAAGTGAATGATGAAAACTAAAAATAAATAAATTAATAATTTTTTTTTAAAAAAAGAATCTTACAGCTGGAAGGGGACCATAGAATATGAGAACACAGAATGCTAGAGATAGAAGGGACCCTAGAATATAGAATATTAGAACACAGAACATTGAGTATAAGAGCTGTAAGGGGGAGATATCATCCAACAGAGGATCAGAGGTGAAGTAACTTAGGACCCTAAAAAGATCATAGATATAGAACTGGAAGGGATCTTGGAGCTCAACCCTTTATTTTACAGATGAGGAAACTGAGGCCCAGGAAGTTTAAGTCACTGGCTTAGGGGGCCCAGTGTCTGAGGCAGGATTTGAGCCCAGGTCTCCCTGCCCTCAAGCCCAGCACCTAAGCCACAAACTTGTCCAATACAACAAAGCTAGAATATTATATAGAATACCATTGCTAGGGTGAGAACTTAGAGTTCCTGACTCTTAGCCCATGGCTGATTTCAGGGTAACAAATGACCTCTTAAAGAAATTGGCTTGGCTTACACTCTGTTCTTCATTCTGTGTTGTACTGTTTCTATTTACAGGCGTCGGTTTTTGGCCTTGCAGGAATTGTGCAGAGATTATGTCTTGAACATCTTGATAAGTCTTCCCACTATGTCCCCTGTAGAGGCCATCGCAGTCCCTTGAACACAGTGGCCCCTCAATAAATATTTGTGGAATTGAATGTGCAGTATGAATATTGACTTTCTTAGTGAATCATAATGGAAATATTTGATTGTTATCTCTCTTTCTGTGAATCCAAAGTCAGAAGGGAAAGCTCTAAGTCATCTTTGAGAAAAACAAATAAGGAGTGTTCAATTACAACTGCCTAAAATGTGATCTGGGAAGGGTAATTTACTATGTTGGATAGCAATGGAACGGGAGACAAGAGATCTGGATTCTAATTCTAACTACAGCACTTGCTGGGAAACCTTGGATAATCTTGGGCATCTAGTACCAGAGGACATAGAACTAGAAGGCTCCTCAGAGGTCATCCAGTTCAACTCTCTCATTTCAGAGAAGAAATCTACTATGTAAAGAAGGGAATTCACTTACCCAAAGTCACACCCATGGCAGCTAGGTAGTACATTGCCTGGAATTAGGAAGACCTGAGTTCAAATCCCACCTCTGATGCTTACTAGCTGTGTGACCCTGGGCAAGTCACTGGGCCAGAGATACAAAGAAAAAGTAAAAGCATCTTTAATCCATCGTGAAAAATACTGTGCACAATTCATTTTGCAAATAAAAAAAATACTATATAAGTTTAAGTCTTTATTGTTCCTGGTTCTTCAAGGTCTTTCAGTCTTCTTTTTAAGCTAAAACTCCATGTTTTTTCTGCTCACATACTTGTGAACTCCATGAGGGCAGGAATGATTTCTCATCTAAATTTTGCATCTCGGCCATTTTCTAGTACAACATTGAGAAGGATCATGATGCTCAAATGATATAGTGGACAGAAAGCACCTGGCAAAACTTGAGGCACTATGTAAATGTGAGTTGTCATCATCATTATTAGTGTGCCATTGCTAGACCTGTTGGATGGTGATGATTTCATTCCCTGAGCCCTCTCCTGTACTCCAGGTGAGCTCAAGCAATGGTTATAGAACAATATAAGGGATACTGGGAAATGTTTAACAACTGGCTTGGGGGGTTGGGGAGGAGGTATTCATATACACATTTTTAAGTTTAATCAGCATTATTAATGCTTTAAGTACAGGCAAGTAAAATAATCAGTCAAGCCCTGATTTATAGAGAGTACCAATCACTGAGGCATTAAGTGCTCACACTGAAAATTTCACAGTTGGCTTCGAATTGGCTCTAGCAAATGCCAGAGAGTATTCTACATCCATTAGACTTTAATAAATGCAAGACTATGGGATGTGGAGTTAGGGGACCCAAGTTCTAATCCTAGATTCTCCTAATTACTACCTGTATGGCCTTGAACAAGTCAATTAACCTCTCTGGAACTCACCTCCTTCACCTGTAAAATGGGGAGGTCGGGTTAGATGACCTCTAAGGTTGTTTCCAACTCTGAATCTGTGATTCTATCCCCAACTATCCCAGTTGTGTGTCCTTGGTGAAGTCTTTTAGCTTCCACAGACCTCAGTTTGCTCAGTTGTTAAATTAGGGGATTAAACCAGATGGTGTCTCTAGAGGTGTTTTCTAGGTCTATGAGCTACAAATATCTATGGATGTCAATTGCAGGCTGTGATGTATAAAAAGTTCTGGGTAATTAATCATTTTATTCATTATTGCTAGAGGATAATCAATAAAAGGATGGTCATTTGGCTGCCTCTCATAAACCAGAGATTTCTCATGGAACTCACTCAATGCTTATGTGCTTTTGGAGAGAATTAATATTTTAATGATGGATTGGCTTATTCTAATAAGGGTCTGGGGGATGTGACTCTGATTACTCAAAGAAACTTATTTATACCTATACTACCCCATCTAGGGTAATCCAGACAAAAGAGGGAATTCACATCCACCCAGACCTGTCTGACTAAAACACAAAGGGCCAGAATTCACCAATTCACCTAAAAACTACAATTTCTTTACTTTTCCATCAGATCTAAGTTTTCCATCTTGTTACCAGCCCTGAACTTTAAAGGCTTCTTGAACAACCTACAGGGGCTGATTTCTAAATAAGGCAATAGAAAAGAGGAAAACACTTGGTCTTAATTCAATTATAGGGTATCAATACAAGAGAAATAATCATTTCTTTCATCATGCTCTATTTAAATCAAATGAGGCAACTGCATCTTACGGTTACCTAAAAGCCTAAGAAATTCCTATCACTACACATACATTTTTTTAGGCTGGGTTAGATTTAATGCCCAGGATGAAAAATATGCTCCATAGTAAAAGAAGCATAGATGCAATTTTTTCCCTTTGAGTAACATAAAGTCAAAATAAATTGAGCCCTGGATTGGCATTCGGCAAGGCCAGGATTTAAAATGTCTCTCTGACTTATATCAACTCTGTGACTATAGACTAGTTATTTAATAATAATATTTCACAATACCCAACTGCTAATTTAATAATAATAGCTAGCATGCATGTATCATTTTAAAATTTGTAGATCACTTTACAAATATTGTCTCATTTTATCCTCAACAACCCTGGGAGGTAGGTGCTATTCTTGTCTCCATTTTACAAACAGGAAAACAAAGACATGGAAAGGTTAAATCATTTGCTCATTGTTATAAGGCTTCATTTGAACTCAGGTCTTCCTATCTCCAAGTCCAAAGCACTAATCACTTGCCACTGAGTCTCAGACAACTATCTAAAACATGAATAAGGTACAGGTTGCAATTTATCTCAGATGGGGGAGTTCCCACACCTATGATAACAGTATTGATTTGTTCTCCACTTAAGGATACCTATACTTTGAACAAATCAGAAGGAAATGTGAAAGCAGTCAGGGATTGGGTCTTATAGAAAATACTCATTTTATTGCTCTGCAATTATTTTGTGATAGGTATGTCAATGCATTTCTCAGAGTTGTTATCAAATATCTGTCCTCAGTGGTCCATCTGGAAAAAAGAGAAGGAAGCATTGTACAGGTTTATAAATGACACAGTTTACCTTTCTCTACTCAGTTGAAATGATCAAACCATGCAAGGAAGCATTCAAAGGAAATCACAGAGTTAAAGTATTGTGCAGGGTTAGGAAAATTATATTTGTCCCAGAGGTAGCACACACACAAAAAGAGGTTACATAATGGACCTTTGAGTGGTGACTCCTAGATCACTGTGATAGTTCTGCCATTGACTTTATGACCTAAACTTAATCATAGCATCTTAGAGATAAACATTAATTAAGCACCAGCAATGTACCTGGAACTGCGGTAAGTGCTGGAAGGAATGTTATAGATCATCTACTCCAACTTCCTCATTTTAGAGATGAAGAAACTGAGGATCAGAGATGGAATGCTAGAACACACAGCTGATGAATGGAAAAAACCAAGGGCCCTAGAACCTGGTCTTTGGACTCCCACTTCAGTGCTCTTTCTTCTGTAACATGCTGCTTCTTGGAGTCCTAACTCTGGAAAAATCTATGCCAAATGATACCTTGTCCACATGCCAAGAAATGAATCCACCCATTAGTATAGAGAAGCTCCAGTGAGATTTAGACCAGGAGTTAGTCATTCTTGCTATCAACTTTGAGGGACCACTAGGGAAAGCTAGTACAGCCATAATGGAAGGTTGACTAGGTAGGTAGTAGGTATAACCACAATGGGAGTAAAAAGAGAGGAAAGACACTGTGTCATAGTGGAAAGAGGAGCACATTTTGAGTCACAGAGCCTAGGTTCAAATGTCTCTTTACCTGTTTAGGCACCAGTTTTGTCTTATAAAATGAGGAGGGTGACTGAGACCTCTTCATTTTTCTGTCTATGATGCTATGTATCCCGAGAGCTTAGCACAGTGCCTGGTACACAGTAGGTATTTAATTAATGCTAACTGACTAACAAAAAAATTCCCTTCCAGTCCCATGTATTATAATTCTGTTATCCTATAAAGTAGGAGTTGGAAACTAGATACATACAATGCTCATGGAAATCCATGTATGGAGGGCAACCACAAAAGATGACACACACTACCTAATGGGCTCATGCCCTTGGAGCAAGTGCCAGAATAGAAATTCCTCAGCATCCATCCAGTGGTCAAAGCATTTTCTTTTGTCTAGCTTAAGAAATCTCAGGTCCTTTACTATTTCCTTACATAAGCTGTGTTCTGTCCTTGAAATAATGTTAGTTGGTGTATTCTGAAGATTTTTTTTTTCTTTCCTTTTTCCAATGGTACAAACTTGGCACAATGCTTTCACAAAATCAAAGAAAGTTGAGTTAGAAGGCCCATCCAGCCCAACTCATTCAAAGAAAAAATTACCACTATAATATATCTGATAATCTTCTCTAAAGAGAGTAAACTTGCCACCACTTGAGGCTACCCATTCCACTTCTGGATACCTCTAGTAACTAGGAAGTTTTTCCTGACATCAACCCTAAAATGGCCACTTAGCATCTTCTTTCCATTACTTCTGGTTTAGCCCTCTCAATCAAAAAAAAAAAAGTAAATCCCTCCCTTGCTTGATAGCTTTTCAATACTTGGTGACATTTATCATGTCTCCTCTGAGTCTTTTCTTTTCCAGGCTAAACACATCCATTTCTTTCTACTAATCCTCATATGACATAGACTCAAGACCTTGGTTATCCTTTTATGGGAATTTTCCAGTTGATCAATATCCTTCTTAAACTATGACTCCTAGAAGTGAACTCAACAATTCAGATGAGGTCTGACTTGGGCAGAGTAGAGTGGAATGATACCGTCTTCAGCCCTAGAAACTCTGCCTCTCTTACTGCAGTCCAAGCTTGCATTAGCTTTTTTTTTGGCTGCCATATCATACTACTGACTCATGCTAAGCTTGGAGTTCACTACACTCCCTCTCTCCCCCATGATCTTTTTCAGAATAATTGCTCTTTATCCCTGCTTTCCTGATCTTACACTTGTGTAAGTTAAACAGACCACACTTGCAGTTGGGAGCATTATGGGTTAAGTAAATTATGGTTGCATTTGGGAGCAAAAAACTCATAAATATTCTTGCTAGATCAAGAATGGTGTGTGGATAGCAGCCAATTCAGTCTTAGATGAACATTTACGCATCCTGCACATTTCAACCCCTCTCCCTACTCAAGTAGTTTCAATAAAATACATCAGACTCCCATGGGTAAACCCTGTTTGCTAGTCACAAGCTGCTAACTGCAGGGGCTCCTATGAGAAAATCAACTTGGACTATCACCCTGGCTTTGTGTACCTCTTTCCTCTGAATCCCTGCATCACTAGTGGCCAGTCCACAACAACTTATGAAGTTGCTATTTTAAGACAAAAGCCATTTCTGACTACAATGAAAGAATGATTTCTAGTTTTTCTATAAGCTTTCATCAGTACATACCAGTATTATGTTAATTTAAATAATTAATACCAATGTTCACTCATATTCAATCCATGGCCTTACTATGACTCATAGAATCTTTGAATTGTGATTTTTATCACTCATAATATTTTATATATTATCCAGTCCAGCTTCCATAATGATGTAGGAGTCTCATTTATAATATCCCTGACAAATAGTTATCCAAGCCTCTAATCAAACTGTTCCAATAAGAAAGTGCCTATCTCAGGAAGCAGCCAAATCTATTTTTAGATGGCTCTAATTGTTAGGAAATACTTCCTTACACTGAACCAAAATCTACCTGCCTATAACTTTTACCTGCTGTTCCTAGTACTGCCTTCTGGGGCTTGGCATAAACCATATCCATATTTCACCTGACAGGTTGTCAAACAACCGTGGACAGCTGTCCTGATTGTTTGAAGTCTTGTCTTTTCCAGAGTAAATATTCTCCTTTTTATTAACCAGTCTTTATATCACAGGGTTTCAAGACCCTCTGATATTCAGATTCATGTTCTCTGAATGTGTTCCAGCTTATCTAGGCTATTAAAATGACATTGCCAAAAACTGAACACAACAATCTAGGGTTGATCAGACCCAACCAAAGCACAAGGGAAGAGTATCATCAACTGTGTGCCCGACATTTAATGACCTAGACAGGAGCGGGGAACCTGTGGTCTTTAGGACACACGTGGTGCTCTAGGTCCTCAAGTGAGGCTTGTTGACTGAATTCAGATCTCACAGAACAAATCAGTTTGGATTCAAAGGGCAGCATGTGAGAAGCTAGAAGACCACGCATTGCCCTGAAGCTGCAGGTGCCCCACCCCTGACCTAGGATCATTATAGATCTTCTGGCTGCCTTGCTAAAGCATTGGCTATTTGCACAGTGATTGGCTGTGGAAATCCTATAGCGTGCGTAAATATTGCCATGACTGGAACAGGAAATGATTCTATGAACTCTGAAATAAAATAGGCTACGTGGTCCTATGAAGAAATTCAAATATAACTACAAAATTTTCAGATATCCACAGAAGGAGGAAATAAATATGATGAGTCCAGTAAAGTATTTTCCTATAATTTATATATTGTCCTCATTGTTCTAATATCTACTACCCGTATCACTTTCAGCAAGTCACTTACATTCTCTGAGTCTTAACCTTCCCTATCTGTAACATGGGTTAGTAATACCTGCTGTGGTTTGTGGTGAGGATCACATGAAATAATGTGTGCAATTATCTCTGCTTCTCACTAGAAAATCCAGGTCCATCCCTAAAACCACCCTGGTTTTGACAGGCTGACTGTGACCTCACGATTTCAGATCCAGCCCTCCACAGCCCTTCCTTACCATCCCCACACCACGCTCTTCCTCCCCTACCCCCAACACTTTTAAAATTACCTAATTGAGTAAATTCAATTCATCAATAAATGAAATGATTGAAAAATACATCGAGTTAATTAAATTAAGCCGTTAATTCTCTATCTAAACCTTAGAGTACTGTATGAATGTCAGTGATCACCGTGTTAGAATATGCCGCACTCATAATTTCTACAATATAAAGTCTGTAACCTTCTGCTCCCATTTATGAAGTAGAACACGTTGAAGATAGACTTTGATTCACCTTTCTTACTGAAACATCTTTCATGAGTTGGTATAACTTATAGAAAAAGAAGTTAGTTCAATATTAGCTGTGTGACCCTGGACAGGTCATGCCACCTCTCTGAGGCCCAGTTTCCTTATCCATAAAGTGGGCATAATAACAACACACAACTCATAGGGTTGTTGTAAGACTCAAACGACATAATATGTGTAAAATTTTTTGCAAACCAGGGCAGCTAGGTGACACAGTGAATAGAGCACTGGTCCTGGAGTCAGGAGGACCTGAGTTCAAATCCAACCTCAGACACTTAACACTTACTAGCTGTATATGACCTTGGACAAATCACTTAACCTCAACTGCCCTCACTTTCCCCATCCAAAAAGAAAAAAAATGCTTTGCAAACATGAAAGTGTCAAATAAATGTTAGCTATTATTATTCAAGCTCTTAATTATATACAAGTTTAGGAAATGGTGAGTGGACAACATAAACAATGGATAAAAAAAAACTAAAATGAGCATTTTAAATTCTAAATTAAATGTTAAATGTGAAGTGATTTAAGTATCAGTCATTAGAACTTGGTACCTTTGAGTATCAGGGGATGAGGCATTATCAGTGATGTGTTTGAAAGAAATGTGAGTGGCATCCATATGCTAAGGAAAATTAGACAGTGATGAATGACTGGACATGTGTGAGTAACAAACTGAGAAGTTTAATCAGTAAAAGTTTTCTGTAGGCCATGTGGACGTTTTGCTGGGTCTGTACTCATATTGTGCTCTCTGCCTCAGCAGCAATGGTAGAGAGGCCCCAACTAGGACTTGAGAGACCACGGTTCAACTACTGGCTCAGCCATTTGCTATGTGATCTCGGGCAAATCATTTCCTATCTCTGGGGCTCAGTCATTCTGAGGGTGGTTTAGGATCCGGGGTGAGCTGGAGATAGCTCCAAACACCTGGCTAGAAAGCCTATTGTAAAATTTTCAGAGTGAGCATGTATGCTTTGGAAATTATCAAATACTACAAATCAGAGCTTGACTTATTTTTTTTTTTAATTGTCTAGATTTAAGAAGGTGAGGGAAATAATGCTAATAATGCAGATCAAACTTAAAAGTGAAAAATTTGTATACAATGTTATTATTCCCCACCTCCTCTTCCTAGAGCTGGTTGTTAAATATTTACCCATACATCACTATGTAGGTTGGTCTCTAATGTCTCTCACAATTCTAAACTGTATGAGATGAGGATATTATGACCCTTTCCTGCTGCTATGTACTACAGATTTAATCATCTCTATTTTACAGTGAAGAAACTGGACTTCAGAGAGGAAAAGTGACATGTTCAAAGTCATACAACTAGTAAGTATCAAAAGCAGAATTGAAACCCAGGTCTTCTCTGAATTCAAGTCTAGCACTGCTAGGTGGTACATGACAGAGAGCACTGGGCCTGGAGTAAGGAAGTCCCAAGTTAAAATCCTGCCTCAGACATTTACTAGCTGTGTGACCCTGGGCAAGTCACTTAACACTGTCGGCTTCAGTTTCCTCAACTATAAAACAGGGATAATAATAGCATCTACCTCTCAGGGTTGTTGTAAGGATCAAATGAGAAAGTAACTGTAAAGTGCTTAGCACTGTGCCTAGTGCATAGTAGGTACACAATAAATGTTTGTTTCCTTCCTTTCTTCCACTTGCCTGATGTTGAGGGAAGACTGCCAAACTTTCTACAAAACTGTTTGATTCATTATTCATTTTTACAAAAGGAAATTCTGAGGTAAAAATAAACAATGGTTACTTAACTGCAATAAATGGTAAGATTACAAAAAAATATTTTTATGTAAACAATAATGGGCAATTAAATAAAAATCAACAGGCTAGTAGTTTGCTGGAAAGCCAGTACCAGTACAGTCTTAGAGTATCTGGCTTGCATTGATCTGGTGTCTACCATGTTACTCTGCACGTGGTGGTCGTGATGGTGATGATAGTGATGGTGATGATGGTGATGATGATAGCAAGTATAGAGTGCTTTAAAGGTTTGTCAAGTACTTTACAAATGTAACATATTAGGTGTTTAGTAAATATTCACTGAATGGAACCAGGTCTTTAAGAACAAAGACAGGGGGCTGAACTTGGAAGCAGAAGCCCTAGGTTCCAGACCAGACTCTGAGATGACTGATCGTGGGACTGTGGGTAAGCTGCTGAATTTCTCTGACTCACTTTCCCCAGCTATAAAATGTGGATGACAATAATGAGACTTGCTTGAATACTCTGAACGTGGGGGTGTTGGGAGGTCTAAAGAGCTCTGTAAACCATTAAGTATTACATGAATAGGAGCCATTATTATTATAAGAGCCTTCCATTCACTCCCACTCATTTTTTAAGCTGTTGCTGATTCTGTTTATGAGCATCCAATTTAGAAAGTTTAACTCAGGCCACCTTTGAAAAATGTCTGATTTTCAATGTTTCAGCTCGAAGGACAACAGTTGGGAATTCTTTTTAATCAGAAGACAACAACTTTACCAGGAATTTTTTTTTAAATCATCCCCTTTGCAATCTGACTGGTTTACCTAGAAAACAAATTAACAGATGTGAAACTATTCCCAAACACTTAAAAGCCCTCTAGGAATCCCAGCCACCATTCTCCAATTCTGAGGTGCCGAATAAATGTTGCTGACAGCTGATAGGAGCCAGAGCCTTTTGCTGTTGATGAATCTGCCTCCAATCCCACAGTACATTACAGAATGCATTCTGGGACTTGGCATTCTGAAATTCCCCCACTGGACCTCGGACTACTCTGACAGCTTTGGAATAAATCTCTCTGCCTCCATTTCCTCTTTTCCCTTTCATGTGTCCTTCATAATGTTTTAAGATTACCCTTGGTTTACAGCCTTCAATAGCTCCCTACTGCTTACTTCATAAAGCCTAGCATTCAAGACTTTCAATAATCTTCTGGTATCTAACCTTTTCAGCCTTAACTAATGCTACTCTCCTTCATATAGTCTATGCTACAATTAAATGGACTTCCTTTCTGGTCCTTTATATCCTAAACCGTACCTTTGCTCATATTGTTCCATAGGCCTGGAATTCATCTTCCTTTCTCCACTGCACTATTACTTATTCTTAAGGGCCCAATTACAATTCCCACTCCTCTATGAAGGTTTCTTTGATGCACCTTGATGGATAATATTTGATTTACTCCTTTTATGAACTTAAATATTATTTTGTATAAGAAAAATTTCTGGGTATACTCTCTTCTGTTCCTCAACTGCTTATTTCACAAGGATAGAGATTTTTGTCCCCAACAGTGCGCTGCACTGTCAGTGTTTATTGAGCCCCTGCTGTATATGAGATACTGCACTAAGCACCAAGGATTCAAAGAAACACAAAAGCTAGTCCCAGCTCTCCAGGAACTCACAGTCTAAGGAGGGAAGACCACAAGTAAATAAATACACACAAACCAGTTACGTGCAGGAGAAAGGAGAAATAATCAGCAGAGGGAAGGCTGTTTGTTGAAATGAATGGAATCTAGAGATTCCTTCCTTTTCAGCTGCCTACTTTCCTACCGTCTAAGTCTGGGGAAAAAAAATTGAGTCAGTCAGTTTTTTAAGAACTTGTCTGTGATTGCACATGTATAAACTTCATTGGATTGCTTACCATCTTGGGGCTGGGCGTGGGGGGAAGGAGGGAAGAAGAGAATTTGGAACTCAAAGCTTTTTTAAAAATGTTTAAAGAATTGTTTTAACATGTAATTGGGGAAAATATTTTTTTATATTTTCCATACATATACATACATATGTTACCTATATACACATACATACATGTGTGTATATGAATATACGTATGTGTATATACACATACATATGTATATGTGTATATGTATATATGTATATGTATATGTATATACACACACACATATGCACTCACCCACTCGCTTTTATATTTGTACTCTCCGCACCAATTCTGAACACATTCCTGGCCCATAACAGACACGTAATAAATATTTCTTGGTCAGTCATTGAACAAACATAAATTAAGCAATCACTACACATGCCAGGTATGGTGCTAAGTGCTAAGGATACAGAGAGAGGCAAAACCAGGCCCTGCCTTCGAAGGCTCCCATTCTAATCCACCTATACAAGATTAGAGAGCAGACAGAAGACAACATGGGAGAGGCCGGCATTGGGATATGGGGGCACTCGGAAAGACCCCATGCAGCAGCGATATTTGGGCTGTCTTGAGGAAAACCAGGGAAATGACAACATAGTGGTGAGGAAGGAGGGTATTCGAGATGAAGGACAGGCTGGCCAAAGGCAGGAAGTGGCTGAGAAATTCTCAGTGGAGGATCATGTTTGAGGAAGGGCAAGAGGGCAGTGAGGCTGGATCAGGGTGTGTACAGGAAAGCAAAATTTGGGGACATTAGGAAGTTAGGAAGAAGCCAGTCACGAAGAGTTTTAAATGCCAAAGGATTTTATTTTATATTTTTATATACCTATATTTCAAAACATAATAGGCTATAAAGATAAAAAATATTTTAAGGTGAAAGTAATGAGGAACCATGCCACAGAAGTTTAATGAACAGAGCGGTGATATAGTTAGGCCTGCCTTTAGGAAAATCATTTTGAAAACTGAGTGGGGGAGAAAGAAGAACAAGTGAGACCAGTCCCAAGGCTGCTGCAATAGTACAAGGGAAAAGTGATAAGGATTTGAAGGAGGGAAAGGGATACATGGAGATTCTAAAGTATAAATGAAAAGATAGGGCAATAGGACTGGATATGTGGGGTGAATGACAATGAGAAGCCATGGCTGACACTGAGGGTGTGAGTCTAGGTGACCGGGAGGATGGTGATACTTTGGGCAACACTTAGGAAGCTACAATAATAGTAATAATAATAGCTAGGAAGTTTATAGCACTTTAAGGTTTGTGAAGTGCCTTAGACATATCATCTCATTTTAGCCTCACTACATCCCTAGGACGTACGTGCTATTATTATCTCCATTTTACCAATGAGGAAACTGAGGCAGGCAGAGTTTAAGTGATTTGCCCAGAGACAGCTAGTAATTCTTGCCTTCCCTATTCCAGGCTCAGAGCTGTGAACCTAACTTGGAGGATGGGAGATTTTGGTAGAAACAATAATGATGCTGATTTTGAGATAATTCCAAGACATATAGTTCAAAATTCCAAAAAGCAGTTGGTGATATACTACTGGAGTGCAGGAGAGAGAAAAATGTTGGATCTGTTGGTTTGGGAATCATCTGCACTGAAGTGATTATCAAACCCATGGGAGCTGATGAGATTACCATAGAGGGGAAAAAGAAGAGCCTAGGGGGAGGGGCACAAAATAAATCAAGGCCCAGCAAAGGAGACTGAGGAGGAGCAATGTGAGAAGAAGGGGGAGACCCAGAAGAAAGCAGGGTCTTGAAAATCTAGAAAGGAAAGGGTATCCGGGAGGAGATGATCAGCAACATCAAATGCTGCAGAAGGTGAAGGATAAGGGTTCTCAGCTGGAGAGAACCACCTCTAACCTGTGGGTGGGCAGAGTCAAACAAAGGAGGCTAGAGACAGGAGAGTCAGAAATCAAACAGAAGTTTAATTTCAAAGCAAAGGAAACAGCTTACAAGCATGGACACATGTGCCAGAGGACTTGCTTTAATGTGGGGAGACCTTAATACTTATACCAATAGCTGTGCAGTGAGCTGTGGCCCTGGCAATGAGGGGTAACAGCAACAATGAGCCAAGTTTGATTCATAGCAGAGCTTCATGACCAGAACATGGATTCAGCAGGTACTTGTCCATGCTCAAAGAACACCTAGTACTGGTTGAAGCAATATAATAATTATGATTTTGCCAGAGGGTGAGATCATTCAGAGGATGAATGCAAAGGATTGTTGTTATGCTAAGCTCAGGGCACAGCCGGCTTGTTGGGCCTCAGCTCTGGAAAACAGGGTATCTCCTAATATCATGACAGGATTTCAAAAAGGCAATCAGAACTGGCAATTAAGACATCATTAGTAACTCTAGAGAGGATAGTTTCTGTTAAGTGATGAGGTCTAAAGTCAGATTGCAAGTAAGGAGGTCACAGGGATAGGGAACCTGTGGTATTCTAGGTCCTTAGGTGCGATCTTTCGACTGAGTTCAAGTTTTACAAAACAAAACCTTTTACTCAGGGGATTTATTCTGTGAAGTTTGGATTCAGTCAAAGGGTCAAACCTGAGGACCTAGAAGGTCACATGTAGCCTTGAGGCCACAGGTTCCCCACCCCTGGAGAAGCAAGTAGAAAAGAGTAAGTGGAAGTACCTACTGTAAATGACTTTATGAAGAGTTTTGCCACACAGATAGAGAAATGTTACTTATAGATGTTCAGATGAAGGGAGAGGTGTTGTTTTTTTTTAATAAGAGAGACATGGCACATTTTTAGGTAACAGGGAAAGAGGTGGTTGAGGAGGAGAGACTGAAGATAATGGAGGCAGAAGGGAGGATAGTAGGAGTAATGTTTTAAAGAAGACAAGATTAAATGGGATTAAGAGAACAAGTACATGGGATAGCCTTGGCAAGGAAAAGGTCCACCTTTTCATGTAAATGAAAAAGGAAATAAATACCAGGGAAAGGTCTCTGAGTGATGTTAGAATTCTGGCAAACATAAGATCATTAAGTTAAATCTGGACACAAGCTTAAAGGCAATCTCATCTAATTTTCTCATTTTACAGACAAAGAACCTTAGCCAGACAGGTTCAGTGACTCATCTAAAGCAACATCGGTAGTGAATAGCCTGGTTAGGAGTTGAAGTAAGGTCCCTTTTCTCTAAATCCAATGAGTTTTCCACTGGTCTGTAATGCCCTTCAATTTGAGCTTCCTTACAAATACCTTAATCTTGTTTCTGAGTCTATTATTACTATTCCTACCTTAGCAGCACTCTCGCTAAGTCCAGGGAAGTTGCTGAACTCTGTCCCGTGGGGAGAGAAGCACAAGACTGGGCAGAATCCTCAAGTCTCCAGACACTTAACGTCTCTATTCTAGGTTCAGACCGGTGCACAAACCAGGAGTGACTCGCAGTGTACCTCAGGGGCAAGTACGCCAATCCTGGCAACAGAAAACTGTGGGGAAAAGAATGGGCCAGGGGAAGCCAAGGAAATGTCACCTGGTTTAGTTCTGTGTCTAAAAAAAGCTTCAGAGTTCTCAAAAAATAAATCATTGAATTAATTGGAAATGCCACCATGGAATGAGAATAATAAAAATAAAAAATGCTTTGGCAATGGACTCTCTATAAAGTCAAGAAATTAATAATGCACATTATTGCTTCATCTGTAGTGAGGAAAAAAAAAGATGTAATAACCAGAACATAAAACAATATAGTAAACTACAATGAATCACAAATGTTCTAATGATGTAGTCAAAATAATACAACTGTCTAGTATAGCCTGTTTTACTTAAAAGTTGGTGCAGAAGGGCTGACAAAACGAAGGTTGTTATACTTTCAGTCCCTTTAGGAACACTTGGAAGAGGGGTCTGGGGCTTGGAATACTCACTGGGAAAACACATAGCAATGGGATGTCCTCCAGCCTGTGTCTATGAGGTAGCCTTTTACACACACACATTATTTCTAGCTTCACTGGCCATTATTCCATCTTCTATATTCTGCAATCCAGCCAAACTGGTCTTTTCTCTGTTCCTCACTCACAATACTCCATGTCCTATCTCTGTACCTTTGTATTGGCCAAGCTCCATCCTTGGAATGCACTCTCTCCTTCCTTATCTACCTCTCCCAGAAGCCTTGTCTTCATTTAAGATGTAGCTCAGACATCATCTGCATATCTGAAATCTTTCCTGATGCTCTCCTATGCACCCAAATGTTAGTACCTCCCCTCCCAGACTACCTGGTACTTAACTCATTTGTGTGCATGTATATGTAAAAACAAATAAATACGTTTGTGTGTCTTAAGTTTATCTTCATGCTGTATATGGACTTGCTCTCTCCTCCATTAGCCCTTAAGCTGCAATGGAGTAGGGAATCATTTTATTCTTTGTCTCTGTAATCCCAGTGCTTGCTCATTTATAATATATAGAGTCTGAGAGCATGTTAGAGCTCATCTAGGCCAACCTTCCCATTCTACAGATGAAGAAACAGAGGAGAAGGAACAAGGAAGAAGTGGGAGAAAAAGAAGGAGGAGAAGGAGAAGGAGGACAAAGAGAAGGAGGAGAAGGAGGAGGAGGACAAAGAGGAGGAGGAGGAGGAGGAAGAGTAGAAGGAAGAAAAGAAACTGAGGCCATAGAGGTTAAAAGCCTGGCCCAGGGTCATAATGGTAGAACGAAAATGTGAACCTAGGTCCTCCAACTGAGTCGGAGAGCAATTTTGCTACACAGGCCATAGGTCTGACATTATGCATGGGCATTCTTGTATAATAAGGAAGAAGGTCCCTCCTCCTTTTGTCTAATGACTCTATTTAATTACAGTGGAGAGCCAGTCTGAGGTGCTGGGCTATGTCCTCAGGGTTCTCCCTATTACTGTGGGGAAGGATAATTTTATACTTTACTTGCCAGCCCTATGTGGGCCTTGATGAAAGGCTATCCTGCCTGATCTTGCCTGGAGGTTGCTTCTTCTTTCAAAGCTAGATTTGGGCCTGGGAAAAAACACTCGTTTTCTGCATGTGTTTATAGAAGCTCATGTCCACAAGTCTTTTATTTTAGACTGAATGCATTCAGGGGCAAAATAAACTATTTTATTTGTTCAATTCCAATAGTTTTTCTTGTAAAGGAATATTTAAAAGAAAGCAAATATATTCTGTTGGTAAAGAACTATAACTATACTTTCCCCATTGGGAAGGGGAAGGAGGAGGGAAGGAACAAGTATTCCTCAGCCCCTACTATGTACTAGGCTAGACATTGTGTTAAGCACTTCACAGATATTATCTCATTTGTTCCTCAGCACAATCCTGGGAGGCAGGTGCTATTATTATCCCCCATTAATGGTTGAGAAAACTGAGGCAGACAGAATTTAAGCCCAAGGTCACACAGTCAGCTGGTTATCAGAGTCTAAATTTGAACACAAGTCTTCCTGACTGTAGACCAACATTGTATTGATTGCAGCTCTTTGTTGCTCCAAGTAAATGAAGAAAAGTTTTCCTGTTGTTTACAATATGCTATCCTATACCACTCTCCAAAGTGGAAAAATAAATTATTCTCTCTATAAAATGTGTCTTTACCATTCTGAGTGATTTCTCTTATTTTAAAAATTGCTTTTGTTTACTTGATATCGACCAATGATATCTCAGAGTTAGGGAACTCAGTGGGAAAAGTCTGCAAGCATGAGAAGCCTTAATGTGTAAAAGCAACATCTTCCTAATTCCCAGACAGGATGTTTCTGTAAGTCACAAGATGCTCTTGCACACAGAGAATTGGGCAATGCTTCTTTGTTATAGCATCAAGTCCAATGTCTGCCCCTAAAAAGAGGTTGAACCAAATGCAACCAATTAAGGGCTAGGTGACAGGGTCAGAGGGAAAGAATCTTCCAATAAAAAAGGGGATGGTCCAAGTCACTCAGAGAGTTATCTTGAAGAAGATCAATTCAGATTCAAGTCAACTGTCAATATACTTTTACAATTACTAAATAATCTTCCCTCCTCAAAATGTAAGCTCCCTGAGGGCAAGAACTATTGTGTTTTTGAATCCCGGCACTTAGAGAGGCAGTCAATCTCAGATCTGAGGAGACCTGAGTTCCAGGAAGGTCTCTGACACATACAGGCTGTGTGACCCATAGCAAGTCACTTAACCCTTCAATATCCTTGGTAACCCTAAGACTATGAATTGCAGAGTAGTTGCCAATATGATTGGTAGAGGGTGTTTCCTCTCCACTGTGTATTTCTTACATCAGTGAAATCACAGGTCTAGACAACAATGACTAGTATGATATCTTGCACATGATAATTTAATGTTATAGCCTCAATCCTCGAAAAGTGTATGATTTATGGCAACAGTCCAGGGATAATACATTTTGAAGGGATTAGTGTGAATGGGCTAGATAAGCTATGTACAGAGTGTCAGAAGGCCTGGGTTCAAATTCTGGATTCACTTCTCAGTATCTGTTATACCTTAAGGAAGTCATTGAACTTGCTTGGGTCTCAGTTTCTTTATCTATAAAATTAGGAAGTTGGAACAGATGACCTCTGAAGGTCCTTGAGTTCTAAATCTATACTCTCAATCTATAAACTTCTCTCTCATCTCTTAGATCCAGTTACTTGAGCCCAGTCTACTCCAACATCTCTCGTATTAGACCTCTCTTAAGCTTCACAGCCATTGCTCAGGAACAGCTCCCATAGACCTGAAACTGAACCAGTCTAAGAGCATCTTAAGAGTTTTTTCCACATCTTCATTAATGCTACTAGAATAAGCTCTTTGATATGCAAACATCTCTCTTCAGTTCAAAAACTGTCAATGACTCCTTTATCTAGGAGCTCTTCAATTTCATATCAAGGATATTTCAAAGATCACCTCATTTTTATCCTTTCCACATTCTCTACCTTCCAACTAAACTGGAAGTAAATAGATTTTACATGTAGAATACCACTACTACTCACTCACTCAATCAACAAACATTTATTGCTGCTGTTGCTCAGTCATGCTCATGACCCCATTTGGGGTTTTCTTGGTAAACATACTGGAGTGGTTTTCCATTTCTTTCTCCAGCTCATTTTACAGATGAGGAAACTGAGGCAGAGTTAAGTGACTTGTCCAGGGTCACACAGCTAGTAAGTGCACCTGAGGCTGGATTTGAACTCAAATCTTCCTGACTACAAGTCCATTGCTCTATCCACTGTGCTGCCTAGATGCCTCTACATACTCTTTAGGCATCTACTAAATGCTAGGCACAGTGCTAAGCACTGGAGCGACAAAAGAGGCAAAAGATAGTTCCTGCCCTCAAGGATCTTAGAATCTAATGGAAACTAAACACATAAAGCTTCTCTATTTCCACATTTTTCTTCATTATGTTCTCTTTATAGAGTATTCTTCTTCTTTTCCTAACTGTCACTTTCCAACCAAACTCAAACATTAGATTTCTTAGACCTTCCCCCTCCTTCCTCACGAAGAACTTTGTTTGGGATTTATGCAAGCCCTCTATCCTATAACTTATCAATATTTGTGTCAGACCCTCTCACAGGCAAAGTGCAAGTCTTACTTAAACTTTGTATATTCTTCAGAGCCTCTTAAAGGTGATCTAACAGTGCAGATACTTAAAATTAGAGAAAGAAAGAAAGAAAGAAAGAAAGAAAGAAAGAAAGAAAGAAAGAAAGAAAGAAAGAAAGAAAGAAAGAAAGAAAGAAAGAAAGAAAGGAAGGAAGGAAGGAAGGAAGGAAGGAAGGAAGGAAGGAAGGAAGGAAGAAAGAAAGAAAGAAAGAAAGAGAGAGAAAGAGAAAGAAAGAGAGGGAGAAAGAAAGGAAAGAAGGAAGAGAGAAAGGGAAAAAGAAAGAAAGAAAAAAGAGAAAGAGAGAAAGAAAGAGAAAAAAAGAAAGGAAGGAAGGGAGAAAGGAAGGAAGGACAGAAGGAAGGAAGGAAGGAAGGAAGGAAGGAAGGAAGGAAGAACAGACCAGACATAGAGCCCAATTCCTTTAGGGTTAATCTGAATTCTTCCATTTGATATTTAAACCCTTTTCACAATCTGGCTCTAACCTACCTTTTCAGACTTCATACACATTATTCCCTTTCATGAACTCTTTGTTCTATGTACTCTATTTAGCTACAATTTCATTATGCCTTCTGGTTTCATTTACAGCAGGAATGTTAAGGCAATCATAATCTCTGGCCTAAAGTATTGCCTTCTGTTTGATGTCCCTTCCTCAAGTTTTTCCACTCCAGTCTGCCCTTTACTCAGGCATTAAATTGATCTTCCTAAGTTCAAATCAGACCAAACCACTTCCCTCTCCCATTCAATAATCTCCAGAGGCTCCCTATTACCTCAAATATTAAACATTAAATCTGTCGTTTGGCTTTTAAAGCCCTTTTCAACATGGTTGATTCCAACCTTTTCAAGTTTCTTTACACCTTATTCCTTGTTATGTATTCTGGAATACAGAAACCCTGGACTCCCTGCTATTCTGCACACAAGACAATCCACCTCCAGATTCTAGACCAGTGGTTCTCAACCTGTGGGTCGTGATCCCTTTGGGGGTCGAACGACCCTTTCACAGGGGTCACAGGGGTCGCCTAAGACCATCAGAAAACACGTATTTCCGATGGTCTTAGGAACTGAGACACTGCTCCTCTCTATCCATCTTCAGGCGGCTCCGCCCACATGCAGATATGCCCAAATACCAGTATTAAAGGGTCGCAGCATTAGGGAGGTTGAGAACCAGTGCTCTAGACACTTTTACTGGCTCTCTCTCATTCCTGGAATGCTCTTCCTCCTGATCCCCTCTCCTGACTTCCTTGGAGAGTCAGGGAGCCCTCAGGTCAAATGCAGTTTCAAACACTTAGTAGCTTGTGACCCTGATCAAGTCACTTACCCTTTGTTTGCTGGACTGCAAAATGAGGCTAATAATAGTACCCTCCTCACAGCGTTGTTGTGAGGATCAATTGAGATAATATTTTTGAGTGCTTAACACAGTACCTGGTATGTAGTAGGTACTTTATAAATGCTAGCTATTATTATTATATCATTATCATCAATTCCTCCAAGGCAGTATAGTGTCTGACTGTTGGTTAATGGACAATTTACCCATTAACCAAGAGTTAAATTAGAGTCAATTAGGTAGCACAGCGGATAGTGCTTAGAGTCAAGAAGACCTGAGTTCAAATCTAGCATCAGACACCTACAAGCTGTGTGACCCTGGGCAAGTCACTTAATCTTCTTTGCCTCAATTTCCTCATCTGTAAAATGAGCTAGAAAAGAAAATGGCAAACCACCCTAGTTTCTTTGTCAAAAAAAAAAAGCCCAGATGGACTCCTGAAGAGTCGGACATAGCAGAAATGACTCAACAACAACAAAAAGGAGTTAATAGAGTAGGTGACTGTGTGATTTTTTAGTACCATAACATCTTTCCCCTTTCCTACTACTCTACTACTATTTGTTCATGATCAGATTAGCTCACATTTCATGGTACTCAGGTAAAGAGGAAAGAATTCTGAATGAGGGATCAGAGGATCTGGCCCAGCTCTGCCACTCACTACTTAGTCTTTCTGGGGCTCAGTGTCCTGATGTATAAAATGAGGGTTTTGAATTCAGAAAACCCAAATTTCCTTCCAGCTCTAAACCTATGACCCTGTGACATTACCTCTTTCCCACATTTTGTCCTGGTTAGGAAACTGTTTCAGCCTATTTGTACCACACAGGCCCCTCATGGTTGCCCTTGGGGTAATCTTGATTCTTTGAGGTTATGGTAACAATAACAAGTACTTACTGACTGTCTGCTATATTCCGGGCACTGTGCTTGACCTTGGGGGGCATAAAGAGAAGGACAAACATGTCTTGCCTCAAGGACCATCGCAGTCTAATGGTGGTGTCAGCTTGCAAATAACTGTATACCAACAAGATAAATGGTGTAAACGGTCCTGAATAAATGCTTCCTGAGTTGTGATTGATATCTATACCCTTTCCTGATTCTGTGAGATTGTTCTTCTTCAGGATGGTTAACAATACAGATTTCTGTCTCATAGGGGCAGCTAGTTGGTACAGTGGATAGAGCACTAGGCCTGGAGTTAGGAGCTTCATCTTCTGATCATCTTTATCAGCTGTGTGACCCTAGGCAAGTCACTTAATCTGTTTGTCTTAGTTTCCTCATCTGTAAAATAAGCTGGAGAAGGAAACGGCAAACCACTCTAGTAAATTTGCCAAGAAAATCCCACATAGGGTCATGAAGACTCAGACACAACTAAACAACAAAATCCCCTCTGGTCCATAAACATCATAGTTACCAAGATTTTTTTTTATTCTTTAACAAAATAAAAGACAGACCCCAGTTTCTGGGATAAGAACTCATTATTTGACAAAAATTGCTGGGAAAATTGGAACATAGTATGGCAGAAACTGGGTATAGACCATCATCTAATGCCATATACCAAAGTCAAGTCTAAATGGGTGCATGATCTAGGTAT
>CM053582.1:148790666-148829455 GCA_028627135.1 Pseudochirops cupreus | reverse complement strand
GCTCACCTGAAGCTTCTCAGCAATTTCCGTCCAGCCGCCCCTGGGGCACAGCCGCTGCTTCAGGCCAGGCTGGTTTCGGTTCGCAGTGCTGATATGGTTCCTCGTAGCCGAGCTGACTTTAGTGGGAAGTATCTTTGTGTGCGTTTTGGCCGTTCCAGGATTGGTTTAGAGTCCTATTTTATGGGTATTTGGGGGTGGCTATGTGAGAGCTGCGATATGTTGCTGCTTCTACGCCGCCATCTTGGCCAAAGTTCACAATTTTTTAGACAACCTTCTCTGTTTTTCTTTGTAACTTGAAATGTTTGTGTTTACAGGTGATTAAGTTCACAACTTTTTTTAAAGTTGTGAGAAAAATACAAAGCAAATAAAAGCTTCTAAGGTCCCTACCCCTCTGGATCTCTGTTTGGTTAATCCTGCAAACTCTGGAGTCTTTTCCAAATGTTAAGCTATGCCCCAAGCTTTAGGTTAATCAACCTACCCACCTTTGTTCCTAATATTTCTCCGCTTTGGAATGCGCTATGGGCTCCTCCCTGCCTAGACTTCCTTCAAAGGGAAGTTAAAACTATTGCTTCTCCATGAAGCCTTAACATCCTAAAATTTCCACTTACAAAAATCACAGAGAATTTCAGAGGTAGAAAGGACTTTAGAAATCCTGTGGTCCAAGGTCCTTATTTCAGGGCTGTGGACGCTGTGGTCCAGAGAGGTGATGGGGCTTATCCATGGTCTCAGAAGGAGCATCTGAGCCCGGATTCAAAGCTGGGGCTGCTGACTCCAGTGTTCAGGGCTCTTTCTGCAACACTCTACTCCTTCCTTCTCTCTTTCTCTTGTCCTCAAGTCCTAGAGCCCGTAAAGCCTGTATTACGTGATTTGCCACTTGCCGATGTACTTCCTTGTCTTGTTTTTGAAATATTTCCATGCTTGTCACTCTCATCTCTCCAATTAGCTACAAACTCCTTAGGGGCAGGGACCTTGGCAGATCCGTGTACAATTAACCAGTCTTTAAACTCCCTTTTCAATCTGAGTTGCTAAGATTGGGGATTTGGGGTCAGAATGGAAAGAGCAATTGACTGGTTACCAGGAGAGAATCAAGTTCAAATGCTGCCTCTGACATCATTCATGTGATTGTGGGCAAATAATTTCATTTCCTGAGTATAAGTTTCCTTATTTATAAAATGAAGACAGTAATAAACTACTTGTAGTACTCCCACATCTAGCCCCTAAAAGGTTGTTCCAGCAATTAAATGAGATGAAGTATATAAAGTTCTTTATAAACATTAACATCTGCCTGGTATTGATACTAAATCTTTTTTTCCTCTTGTTTACCCCCCCACAGGGCCTAATAGAGTGCTTGGTACCCACCAGTAGCTTAATAAATACTGATTCATCTTTCAGGTATGAAAGAACAGTGGAAAAGGACCATATGCACAGAGATATTTATAGTAGTACATTTTGTTTCAGCAAGGAACTGGAAACAAACAGGTGCCCATCAGTGATAAATAGCTGAACAAACCACAGGGGATAAATGTATTGGAATTTTATAGCACCATAAGAAAAAGGTGGCTCAATGGATAGAATACTGGTTCTGGAGTTAGAAAGACCTGAGTTCAAATTTAACCTTAGACTTTTACTAGCTGTGTGACCCTGGGCAAGTCACTTTCCTCATTTTTAAAGTGAGCTGGAGAAGGAAATGGCAAGACACTCCAGGATCTTTGTCAAGAAAACCCCAAATGGGTCATGAAGAGTTGGACTGAACAAGTGAGAGGTTAAATGATCAATTGCCCAGGGCCACCCAGACAGTATATATTTCAGGTGGAACTTGGACCTAGGCTTCCCTGACTCCAAGGCTTCCTTTCTATCTGCTACTTCTTTTTCTTAACTTTTCTCTGTTTGAGCAGTGCATTTGACTTTTCACACGACTTGAAAAGTAGAAAACAAAAACTCCAAGAATCTCCTGAAAAATCTCCAAGAAATTCTGATAAATATTGTATCACAAGCTCTCCAAGTATTCTTTGCTTCTCTGGTTTATGAGAAGCACTAAGTTAATACAGGAAAACTGGGATAGCAATTAGCTGAACAGGTTAACTCTGGCAAAGGTTACTGCTTTGTCAATGATTGGAAAGGCTTGAAAGGGTAGAAGGGAGGGAATTGAAACTGCCAGATCCAGCCTGCCTGGGAACCAAGAGAGTAGTGAGTTGGTGTTGGCAGTCCAGGTTGGTAGGAGAGAGAGAGGGTGGTGGTATAGTTTAAAGCAAATTGGGTTTGAACTTAAAAAGGACTGGAATTAAATTTTAACTCTTACTTACTGTTAGTGTTACCTTGAGCCACTCACTTCTCACCTCAGGGACTCAGTTTCTTCACCTTTTAAATGATGGGGTTAGACTAAATCAGTTTGGATTCAGTCAAAGGGCCACACTTGAGGACCTAGAGGGCCACATGCAGCCTCGAGGCTGCAGGTTCCCCAACCCTGGACTAAATGAACTCCAAAGCCTCTTTCAGCTATAATATTCTACACTCTAACATTCTATATCTTAAGGCCCTTTTCACCTCTAATATTTTGATGGAGGCTTCATTTCTAACCCATCCATTCTGTGTTCTAAGGTTCTACTTCCCATGGTCAATGATCCAAGGTTACCTCTATTCTGAGCATTCTGTGATCTAACATAGCTCTAACATGCTACTGTTTAAGACCCCTTCCAGCTCTTACATTTTATGTTCTAAAATCTTTTCAGGGTCAATATTTAATGCTTTCCTGAATATTCAGTTTTCAGATCCCTTCCAGTCTAATGAAGGGTTCTATGGTTCTATGAAGGTTCTCTGGAGGTTTCTTGATGTGGTTAGCTAATAACACATAGAGAATGAGCAGAGAAACAACTGTGAAATTAGTTCAGATGGAGAAAAGCAGCCTGGAAGCTGACTAATCAAGTATAGCTATTATAGTTGCTGATTACAATGTCTATACCTAAAAATCACAGGGCCCAAATTTGGCTGTCCCTTTGTCTTTGCAAAGATGGGTCAAAAATCAATGAGGATGATATGATGTAACACGGTTGAGATCACCAACAGTTAGACTTGCTGCTTGTTTTTATGATAGGAGTTATGCTGAGCCTCTAAGAAATTAGGCTGCTACTGACCACGTGTCTTAAGAATCAGCTCTTACTAAGTGTTTTCAATTATTACTGTGAGAATGGTAAATGTAGAAAACATCTTTTTCTGTGTCCTATTGGCTTATAAATTTGATAAATAATGATGCTGTGCTGCCTATACAAATAACATTGCAAAAAGCCTATCATTAGTGGGCTATTACACTTAGATCTTTTTCCAGTGGTTGGCATAGACTTCCACTTAACCATCTCTCATACCTAGTCCCTTTATGACCATTGACAGACCCTTGTGATACAGAGAACTGGGATTAAGAGCACAGTCTGTGGTACTGGAGAAAATTATTTGGCCGGTATGAGACTCAGTTCAACCAATCAAGCTAACCTCCACTTGCTAGTTCTGTGATCTTGGGGAAATGATAACCTCAATGTACTTCAGTTTCTGGATCTGTAAAACAAAAGTTATTCATCATGATTTTAAAGGTTCCTTCTAGCTATAGAAAAGAAGGAAGGAAGGAAGGGAGGGAGGAAGGAAAGAAGGAAGGAAGGAAGGAAGGAAGGAAGGAAGGAAAGAAGGAAGGAAGGAAGGAAGAGAAGGAATAGGAAGAAGGAGGGAAAGAAAGAGGGAAGGAAGAAAAGAAAGAAGGAAGGGGAAAGAAAGGGGAAAAAAGGAAGGAAGGAACACAGAGAAAAGAAAATAATTTCATTAGAAGGCACCTTAGAGTCCATCAAGTCCATACTTCTCATTTTATGGATAAGGCAGAAAAGACTAAAGGAAGAGAGCTAAGTAATTCTAACAAGGTCACAAAGCTAGTTTGCAACAGAATGAAGACTCAAACACAGGTTTCTTGACTGCCCAGCCAGTACATGCTCCTCTACCAAGTCCTTTTCTTCCCATATTCTGTTAGAGCAGAACTCTAAGCTAAACCTGCTGACATAAAGCATCTGAGTTTGCTTGGGACCCTCTCCTTGGTGTTTTCTTTGAGTGCCTTTTAATGATAAACTTTGAAAATATCAATGAACATCAATGAGGATTATAGGTTTTTCTAGAAGAAATTCCTCTTTTAGGGAAAGCTAAGCTCTATGTTTAGGCTTAATGGGATGAGAAATCTCTAAGGTGGTCAAAACAAATCATTCTAAAGTGCCAAAAAATAAAAAAAGGAACCAAATCACAAGAAAAAAATATGACAAAGAGTTCATGGACTTTGGCTGTGCCACCAACCCTGGGTTCAGTTTCTTCTTTTAGAAAGAAACGGGAGGGAATACAAGCATTTATATAGCACAGAGGTCAAGAGAGGTTAAATGATTTGCCCAGGGTCAAACAGTTAGTAAGTATCTAAGGCTGGATTTGAACTCAGGTCTTCCTGAATTCAGGCCTGGTATTCTACCCACCTTGTCACTGAGAAGGGTTTTAGACTAAAAAATCTCTTAAAAATCCCTTCTAGGTCAAATATTCTATGGGTTATAAGATACCAAGGGATTCCAATAAGGAGTACTCTGTGGGTAACTAACAAACTTAGCAAAAGGACAGGTGTACAGAAAAACAGAATAGCCTTTCAAGCGCTTAAAAAAACAATCTAAGTGTTTGACTCTCTCTCTTAGTACAGTATGGCCTGAAAAGTTTGTGACCCTCTGTTTAAGAAGGTGTGGGAAGGCTACAGTCATGAGAAATATCCCTGCTACTTGTTAGTTCTATAATTGCTAAAATTTCATCACTAGAAAGTCAGAACTTTTCTTTTTAAACGCAAATACTTTAGGTGGAGGAGGAGAGTGTGGCTAACCATTAGCATGGCATAAACCATTATCACTTTAGTATGAATTAATTTATAGAATTTTTCCTTAGCTAGCTTAGAACAAGACTCAGGGAATATCAAATGTGGTGTAATAAAGTGGTGGTAATTTTGGGGTAAGGTACATTTCCAGGACCTGGACCTAGAAGTCTTGTGCTCTGGGGAAGTTGGGGCAGGGAGGGAGAGCAGAAACAAGGTGGATTAAAAGGTTAGAATCTTTCTTCCCCACAACTCTGAAATTTAAGGGGTCACAGTTAAAATAATAGCTCACATTTGTATAATACTTTGTACATTGTTTTCGAAGCCCTGATTCAATCCATTTTATAGAGATTAAAGACAGCTGACATTTATCTAATGCTTTAAAGTTTTCAAAGCACTTTACCTACATTATCTCCTTTCTGCCTCACAATAACCCTATGATCTAAGATCTATTGCGATTTTATCCCCATTTTACAGAAGAGAAAACTAAAGTAAAATAAGGAGCCCATGCTCATCAGTGTCAAAGGAGAAATTAGAACCCAGGGTCATCTTCTACTCCAGAGGAAACTAATGCATAGAGGGGTTAACTGCTTGCTTATGTTATGCCACTAGTAAATAATTAACATAGGACTTGCCCACAATCCAACCAAGTATTCATCCCCCATACAATCTTTTACACAAATCAGTCTTCCCAATGACCCTGCTAGGAGGTTATTAATTCTTTGCCTTTCAAAAACTCTTCTTTCTGTCTTCCTTCAGGCTCCCAAAGGAATCTAATTCAAGCTGTTGATTATTTTTAATTTACCCCATACATATCTTGTTTGTACTTAGTTGTTTTCATGTTGTCTCCCTCATTAGATGGTGAGTTCCTTGAGAATAGTGACTCTACTGCCTTTTTTGGAACCTCAATAATTAACATGTAGTAGGTGTTTAATAAATGCTTATTTAAAAATTTTTTTCCCATGTAATCTCATTCCTTTATTCTTATAAATAGGTATTTGGATATTCAAACAGTTTTCTGGTGTCATAACACACACAGACATTCATCTCCTCACACTGACACATTAGCCCATACTAGTGTGCCCAACCATGCCACAAACAAGTTCACACTTAGAGATTCACATACTCACAAATAGACCCTTATTTATGACTGTATTTGGGTATATAGCTAATACTTATAGTATAGGGATTCTTAACCTTTTTTGCCACTTGGATTCCTGTGGCAGCCAGTGAAACCTGTATCTCATCAGCAGCCTCTTCCCTTCCAGGAGGGCACTGCCCCCTTTCTAGCTCCCCTTTATGTTTTCTCCCATTAGAATATGAGCTCCTTTAGAGTGGGAACCATCATATCTTCTTGTATTTGTGCTGTTAGCATTTAGTTTAGAGCCTAGTATACAGTAAATGTTTAATACCATCCTCAGGGTTGTAGTCAAGTGTAGGTGTGCAATGCAAAGTAGGGTGTGTGTGTGTGTTTATAGTGGAGACATCTGCCAAGCACTTACTCAATTGTCAGATTCAGTCCCTATCCCAGAATGCAGATATTGAGGTTAAGGTTCTTCCTCAGAAATAACATGGGGGTGGTAGCATTTCCTGACCTGCTCTCCCCTCTGCCCAAATTACCACCTCTTTAAAGGGTACAACATAAAAGGACTTCATGCAAATAGTTTTGTATTCTCAGCTTTGAAAATGCAGGAGAATAAGTAGAGCCGAGAAAATAAATTTCTTTTGAGAAATAAAATCACAACAGCATCTTAGATGCTGTTTTAGCTTTATGAGCTATTCATAAAGTTCAGAATTCTTTTCTCATTAGAGTAAAAAAAAAATCTCCAGAGATTCCCTATTACTTCCAAGATCAAACACAAAATCCTCTGGCATTTAAAGCTCTTCACAACCTGGCCCCTTTCTACCTTCCCAATCTTCTTACATTCTACTCCCCCTCCATAAACTCTACCGTTTAGTCATATTGGCCTATCCACTGTTTCTTTCACATAACACTCATCTCTCATCTCTATACCTTGGCACTGGCTGTATGTATCCCATTGCCTAGAAGACTTTTCTTCCTACTTCACCTCTAACATTCCTTTGCTTTCTTTAAGCCTCACTTTAAGTATCATCTCTCCAGGAGAGCTTTTGGTCTTACAAATTGCTAGTGAAGCTTATGCTATTACTAATTATACTAATTTGTCATTTCTGGAGATTAGGAAAGGAGCAATTGACAGTTTAGTTAATATATACAAAAATGTGGCACATAAAACAGGGGCTTATAGATGTACATATAATTTATATGAATTTATTTTGTTTGTTCTGATTTACACATGTTGTTTTCCTCATTAAAGTGTAAGCTCCCTGAGGGCAGAGACTACTTTTGTGGGGTGTTTTGGTATCACTTGTGCTTAGCACAATGACTGGGACATAGTAAGTGCCTAAAAAATGCTTACTAATTCACCTGGGAAAAACACCACCAAACTATACAGCCAGGAGAAACAGCCAAGTATCTTATATCTGGTCACTAGCAAAGGATAATTGTTCCAATTATTCCAAATATCTCATTTTGACCTGAAATAATCACTGTTCTGTAATCATGTATATTGTGACCTTAGAATCAAAGAATTTAAGAAATAGAAGGGACTCCAGTTACAGATCAAAAAACGAAAGGTCAGCAAGCAAGTTCATGTACTTGCCCAAGTTAAGACAACTAATTTATATCAGAGAAAGGTCTGAAACTCAAATTCTCGGAGCTCTCAGTATAGCCTGACCTCTAGATCATGCTACCTGATTTGATTATATTTAATTTTTTGTAGTATGCCATTTATTAAGGTGAGGTACTTATAACCTGATCTGAGTTCAGCTGATTCTGTGTGCTCTGGAATCTTTTTTAACCCTTTAAAAGTGTTTTTAGCTTTCCTGTTCAGTTCAACATATTGGAGCTAAATTTATTAAATTAAATTAATTAAATTTATTTATTTGGTTAAAATTTATTAAACACCTGTTGTGGGCAAAGGACTATATCATGTCTCTGGGACCGGGGTGGAGAGGAGGAACAGGGAAAGATGCCAAGTTTAGGGTTTAGGTGATATCATCAAATATTTCATTTGTATCCATTAATTCTAGCCACTTCTTAGCTTGTCCTTCCTAATCTGTCTTGACTGCAGCAACATTTATGCTAGATAAGTATAAAATTGGGTCACTAGCAAGGAATATTTGAAACATGTTCTTGACTTGATGATTGTTTATTTCCTTCTGTGCCATCTGGTTAGACACAGTCCCTGTTCTTAAGGAGCACATAGTTTAGTAGAAGAATAAGACACATGCACAGGAAATACAATATATGATAATATGTAGAAGATGACTTAGCAGGTGTATAACATTGTTACTGAGCTGCCCATGTGAGACACAGTGATGATTTGCTACTGAGATCTAAGTATCATTTAACAATACTGTCTCTCTCAAGATACAGTATCAAAACAATAGGAGAGAAAATGAAAATCAAATCTAGAATCCCTATATGTAAATAATCTGGTTAAAGAAGACGGAGGAACAGTAAACAAGCCATTCCTTCTCCTCAATCTACCTTCCCAATGGCAAAAGCAACAGAGAAAAAAAAAGGGGCCACAGGTTGGAAGGAATAAATCCAGGCACAAGCAGCAAATGGCAGATGACAGTTTCTCTTAAAGGAGAAAAGAAGTGGACAGCTGCTCTTAAAGGCATCTGTTGTCCCTCTTGCGCTCTCATTTCCATATGGGTTATTTTCCCAGATGGGATCTGAAGACAAACAGGGCCTGTGAAAAGCAGCACATTCTCACCAGGGCTCCTTAGCCAGTTTCAGAGGTTTTCAGCACAGCAGACAGCTGCTTCCCAAATTCAGCTCTGCTCCTCTTCTCCAGATCAAGCTCAACCCTGTGTTTATACACTCCACCCTAACCACATTTACTTCTTGGGTTTTTGACAGGCAGCCAAGTTCTCTCCAGAATCCCAAAGGTAGGGCCACCTTACCCAACTTGTTGCTCAGCCAGTCTCATCAAGGATGCTTTGAAATAAGACACAGTTTAAGAACCTAGGATTGCTACTTTCACTTCAATGTGGAAACATGACATTTTCTGCAAAGCAGGGCAAATAACTCTGCAAAGGTGAACCTTTGGGACTGGTCTTTTCTTGAATCTCTCTAGTTTGAAATGGAAGCCACCAACAGTGGAAGGATCACTGAATTTGGAGGCAGAAATCCTTGTTTTGAAGGTAGCCCAGTGAATAGAGAGAGTCCTTGACCCAGAATCAGGAAGACACGAGTTCAGATCCAACCAGAGACACTTACTAGATGTGTGGCCCTAGGCAGGTCACTTAACTTCTGTCTGCCTCCATTTCCTCAACTGTAAAATGGCACCCATGTTCTGGTATTGTTGTAAGGCTCAAGGAAGATTATATTTATTTACAAGGAGGCTTTTACTCATCCCTTTCAGATGTGAGAGCCTCCCCTCTCTAAATTTTTCTTATATCTATGTCTTCTTCTATACCTACATCCTCATATATTATCTCTCCTTATGGGATGTAGTAGGGTCCTAGAGAACAGACTTTTTGCTTCTTCTTTGTAATTTCAATGCTTATCACAATGCCTGGGACGTTGTGCTGAATAAATACTTAATAACCAAGTGATATTATGATCCTATGACATTCTATATGCCACAAGAAAGACAGGTTTCAGCAAAATGTTGGAACTTCTAAACAACTAGAAACCCATTTCAAATGGAATGGGCCACCTCTGAGACAAAGCATTCTTCTCAGTGGAGGTGTGTCTATGTGGAGGTAGGATGACCTACTGTCTAATGGACTGAAGACATCCTTCAGGCATTAGGTAGGCAACTCAATCACAGGCTCATATGATATCCAGAAAGAGAGGAATATCTAGTCAAACCCTTCTATTTCACAAGTGATGAAACTGAGACCCAGAGAAAGGAAGTGAATGTCCAGAGTCACATAGGCAGTAAGTTGGAATGTTAGAATTTGGGCCTTTAAAGAGTATTTTGAAACTCTAATCAGCATGACAAAGATTTTATTGATTATCCATCGAGAATGTGGTACAATGCTTTCTATACTGACTGGAGGCAGCAAGTCCTTTCCAATCTAAGATCTTGTATTTAAATGAGTCTTTGTATCTGTGTTCTTCTATACAGTATTAGACTTAATTACATAGAGAGAAGAAGACCATTTAAAAAGCTGCTCCAATAGTCCAAGAGAGAGATGGTAAGGTTCTGAACTACGGTCATGACCATGTGAACAGAAAGGGATGCGTATGTGATTTAAATGTGTGATTTAATCATATGACTTTGCTCCCCAATAAAGTGCCTGGCAGAGATGTACAGGCATACCTCATTTTATTGTGTTTTGCTTTATTGTGCTTAGCAAATAATGCTTTTTTTTTTTTTACAAATTGAAGATTTATAGCAACCCTGAATTGAGCAAGTCTATCAGTGCCAGTTTTCCAAAAGCATGTGCTCACATTGTACCTCTGTGTCACATTTTGGTCATTCTCACAATATTTCAAGCTTTTCCATCATTATTATATCTGCTATGGTGATCTGAGATTACTTATCTTTGATATTACTATTATAATTGTTTGGGGGGCACACAAATCATGTTCATATAAGAGGGGGGAATTTAATCAATAATTATTGTGTGTATTTTGACTGTTCCACTGATGGCCATTCCCAGTCTCTCCCTCTCCTGAGGCTTCTTTATTCCTTTAGACACAACAGTATTGAAATTGGGCCAAGTGATAACCTTACAATGGTCTCTAAGTGTTGTCTTATTTTAAGAAATTGCCACAGTTACCCCAGCCTTCAGCAACTACCACCCTGATCAGTCAGCAGCTATCAATATCGAGGCAAGACCCTCCGTTAGCAAAAAGATTAAGACTCCCTGAAGGCTCAGATGACGGTTGGCAATTTTTTTTTTTAGCAATGAATAGTTTTTAATTAGAGTATGTATATATTTTTAAAAATAATACTATTGTACATGTAATAGATTAAAATATTGTAAATATTACTTTAATAAGTACTGGGAAACAAAAAAATCATGTGACTTGCTTTATTGTGATGTCTGGAACTGAACCTGCAATACCTCTTAGATACGCCTGCAAAATTATATAAAGGATTAGGGTTTGAGGAGAGCACAAAGGAGAAGAGTAATTTTTGAGCCTAAATAGCTTTGAGGACTTCCATGTTTTCTTGCTGCCAACTCTTCAGTTGAGTGTTGGCAGACCTGAGTTCAGGCATATGCCTCAGTGGGAAGTTCTAAGACAGCCAGGCAGCCAGACAGCAAGGTATAGAAGGGCAAAGGAGGAGAAAAATATTACCTGTTTCATATATGGCACAAAAATAGCAATGAGTCAGAGACTCAGGTTTTGGTCCCAACTTCATCATTAACTATATGACCTTGGACAAGTCCCTTCAAATTTCTAGGTCTCAATTTTCTCACATTTACAATGAGGGTGTTTGGTATTACATGATCTCAGTATTCTATTTCTGTGAGAATGAAAAGGGATTTATATTTAGTGACAAAATAAAGGATTTTCTTTAGTTTTGAGGCCTGAGAAACCAATAAGCTTGTTTATTTGTAATTGGGAAAACATAAAAATATCACAAAATCCTTAATACTCAAACCCTTTCTATATAGTCAGTGACCAATGCCGCTTTGTCAAGTATTTCTAGAAAACTTGTTGGAGAAGGGGTGTAAGAGTCAGGGTTGAGAATATTTTTTACCCATCCCAGATAATATCCCACAAAAGTACTCAACAACTCATAAAATCATAGATGTGGTGATGGAAAGGATCCTCAAAGGTCAATGAGTCCAATCCCCTTACTTTACAGATGAGGAAACTGAGGTAAACAGAGGTTAAATGACTTGTCCAGGCCCACATGATGAATAAGTTCCAAGGTGGGATTGAGCTCGGGGTGACTGATTCCAACATCAGTACTCTATATGCAACATCATGCTGCCTTTAAATGACTAAAAAAAAAAATCAATTTCTTCATTTTGAATTGCCTATACTTATGAAGCCAGTGTGCAGAAATTCATTACTCACATATTTATCTATTTATTGACAAATCAAGGGTTTCAGAAATTTTGTTTATTTGACCTCTTTTGAATATTGGCCATTTTTATATTTCAGCTGCTCTGTGGTAGTTTCCCCAGTCTTATCTGCTTCCAGTATATCCAATCCACTGTTGTGGTCACCATGGAAACCGCCTACTCACTCTCCCTGTTATTTCATTTATCAATCTGCTAGGGTATACAGGCTTGAAACTCTGAAAAATATTTAAATCAGAGTCAATCGAGCTCAACTTGGATAGGAAGTAGTCATTTTGGTATAAATGTTTCTTCAGGAGAAAGAAAAAGAATCAAATTATCACTAGCAAAGCAAAATAGAGGGGTTGCATTGTCTGTCTTTCGTAGATTAAAAATAAAAGGGCATAGGAAAAAATTATGGAGGACTTGGCAGTTAGAAGAAATGATGAACATGGTAAAGTTGGTTATTCACAACATGGTGGGATAAGATGGCCACCCTCCAAGGCCAGCCCTTTAAGACTCTATGGGTCTTAAAGTCATGGTATCCTAAGGATAAATAGGTCAGCTACATCCACTGATGGTGACCTTAGGAGATGAATGGGGACAATACACACCAGCTATTTGTATATCATGAGATGAAGATGATAATAAGGATGACAAAAATAATACTAAAAATGTCTAGAGACCTAAGTCTTGGTCCCAACTCTCTCATTAGATGTATGAGATCTGTGATCTCACTCATGTTGGTGTTCCTTCCGCCCAGTGACAGAAATTGAAACCCACAAGAACCTATCCTGTGCAACTCACCTGTAAGGCCTTTCATATATTCATCAGAGAAGAGCTACCCAAGGTGCCAGGGGACTTCCTTGTACTCCCTTGATACTGAATGGATAGTAATAAAGGGTCAGCTAGGTGGTACAGCTGATAGGGTGCCAGGGCTGGAGGCAGGAAGACTTTTCTTCCTGAGTTCAAATCTGGCCTCAGATACTCCCTAGCTGTGTGACCCTGGGGAAATCACTTAATCCCTCTTTTCCTCAGTTTCCTCATCTGTAAAATGAGCTGGAGAAGGAAATGGCAAAACACTCCAGTATATTTGCCAAGAAAACGGCAAATGGGGTCACAGAGAGTTGGAAATGACTGAAATGACTCAAGAGCAACAAAAAATGAAGCACACAGATTGTTCATTTTGCACCCAGTAGTAATAATAAAAACAAATAATCTGAGTTGCTTTCATTCTATTATCATATACATTCACACATATAAGGTAACAACGAAGCAGTGAAGCTCCTTATCTTCTAAGGCTACTTTCCATTTACTCTGTATGTAGTTTACAATTACTGATTCATATATAGGCCATCTCCCTCATTAGAATTTAAGTTCCTAGCAGGTAGAAACTAGTTTTATTTTTTACTTTGTATAGCCAGGGTTTAGCACAGTGCTTGGCACATACTGGATGTTAAATAAATGCTAAACAATTGATTGGTGGAAGTAGACTGTATTATTATCCTCATTTGGCAGATGAGGAGACTTACCTAAGGCCATACAACTAGCAAGTAGAAGAGCTGGGTCTCCAACTCATGTCTCCTGATGCTCTGTCTGGAAATCTTTTTTTTTTGTTGCTTCTCTCCATGTGCCACGTTATAACCAGAAGACATTTCATATTATTGACTTTACTGACTGACTTTATTTGTATTTATTTATTTTTGAGGCAATCAGGGTCAAGTGACTTGCCCAGGGTCACACAGCTAGGATGTATCTGAGGCCAGATTCAAACTCAGGTCCTTCTGACTCCAGGACCAATGCTCTATCCACTGCACCACCCAGATGCCCCCATAAGAATAACTTTAAATCAATTCTTTATAAAGCTGTTTGGTTCCAAAATATTTTAATAACACATATGTTGCTGAGGCTGCAAAATTCCTCTGCTGAATGACTCAGAACAAGGTGACTTTGGGTTATATTTATCTGTTCTCAGTATTTAATCAGCTTTGTTTTTTGAAAAAGATTATTGGCCAGAGCAATGTGTGAGCATCATTATGAGCACAATGGTAGTTGACTCTTCCATGTGACAAGAGAGGAAACTGAGACGAAGAGAAAGAAAGTTATTTGTCCAGTTAAATGGCTAGAAAGCTGGAGTCTTGGAATTTGGACCTCTAAAGGACATTCTAAAATTCTAATCATTATGACAAAGATACTTCTTTTTTGGGAAGGGAGAGGGGGAAAGGTAGGTCACATGGCTATTTTTATGTTAACTTTCTGAGGCTGGATTTGAACTCAGGTTCTCCTGACTCCAGGGCCGGTGCTCTATTCACTGTGCCACCTAGCCACCCAACAAAGATATTTCTATTGATCATCTGTTAAGGATGTGATACACTGTGACACACAAGCTATATGACCATGAGCCTTGTTCATGTGTTAGCAAACTATCCTCCATGTTAGATGGGTACACCTCTCCCAAAATAACTTGATATATATTTTACTCATATATATTTTACTCACATATATGTTTACTCACTTACATATACACAATGTCGTCCTCTTCTTCCCCCTCACCCCAGAAACTCCCTGAGGGCATGTATTTTAATTTTGTCTTGGTATTCTCAGTGCCTAGCAAAGTGTCTGGTTCATAATGCTTAATAAATACTAGTTGAATTGAAATGAGCACACTCTCTAAATCTATTGATCAATGGCTAAATGTCAATCTGTATTGGAGGAGGGAATTATTAGCCTTTATTAGGTCGGCTGAGTTCCAGCTTCGGCAAGTCTTACTAAGCTATAAATGATTTGTGCACTGGCAAAGTGCTAGCCTATGTACCCGCTGTCCAAGGACCTGCCTAGCCACTTTTGTAGTTTTGTCAAAGAGCTGGCCAACAGGTAGGGATTTCTTTTTCTCTTTTCCTCACCTGCTCCCTCTCCTCTCCTCTCTGTTTTTTAGGCAATCAAGAGGCCCGAAGACTATCTATCAAGGGGTTGGGCTGGAAGCATGGGTTGTGATGTCTACCAGCAAAGGGAATATCCACATTGATGAAATCATGGCAACATAGAGCCACTAATATTACTGATATTCTTTAAGGTTAGAAAATTATCCTTATAACATCCCTGTGAGGTAAACGGAATAAATATTATCTCCATTCTACAGATGAATAAACTCATGCTCACAGAAAATAAATGGATAGTCAAAGGTTATACAGCTGATAAGTACCAACATTAATATTCAAACAGTGGACAACTGACTCCAGGTCTAGAGCTGTTCCTGTAACATCATGCTGTCTCTCATTAAGACAGTCAGGATTGGGATTTCAAAAAGAGACACAAAGCCTTACACTAAAGTTCTCTAACTAAAGGGTTTATGGGATAATCTAAAATCCACAAGGGCAAACTCCCTCACACAGTTTGGAAACAGCTGGGTGGTATAGTGGATGGAACAGTAGATCTGGAGTCAAGAAGTCCTGAGTTCATAACGGACCTCAAACATTTGATAGCCGTGTGACCCTGGGCAAGTCAATTAATTTCTGTGCCTCAGTTTCCTCATATGTAAAATTGAGATAATAATTGCCTTTTTAGGTATAGAAGAGCACCACACACACACAGAGGTAAATAAAACAATCGCAACTGCCTTGCAGATTTATTGTTAAGAATCAAAGGAGATAATATTTATAAAACATTTTTGTAAATGTGAAGGCACTATAGAAATGCCATCTGTCATCATCATCACTCCTATATCTATCAGCTATTGTACAGGACAGGCAAGGTGCAAAAAGAGTTGTATATCTTTGATCTACATCGCTGCCACTATTAGGGTCCAGTCTTTGTCTGACCTATGGAAATAGATTACACCTAGGTCAGTGGTATCCATTCAGATGGCTGTTAATGGCTCCTTAAGAGACAAGGACTGTCTCTTGCCTTTCTTTTTATCTGTAGCACTTAACAGTACAGATCCCAGCATGGAAAAAAAGCTTAATAAATGCTAGTTTCCTAGTTGACAGACAATAACAATCTAACCACTGGATAGCTTACACATCTTAGGGCTTAGATTCTTTTTCAGATACACCAGTAAAGGGTAGACAAAGAGGGTCAAATCCAGTGTAGTTGGTAGAGTTCCTTTGAAGTCTGAGGTTTTACTCTTAGTTATTCAAAAGTTAGTCTAACTGCCCTTATCTATAAATCTTCCAGCAGCTAGATGGTATAGTGAATAGAGCACTGGGCCTGGAGTCAGGAAGACCTGAATTCAAATCTAGCCTCTGACACTTACTAGTTATGTGATGCTGGGAAAGTCATTTAACCCTATTTGCCTCAGTTTCCTCATCTGTAAAAGAGCTGGAGTAACTTTGCTGAGAAAACCCCAAATGGTGTCATCACAAGTTGTTCATGATTGAAACTACTGACCAACGACATATCTCTTAACCTCACCCCACACTGAACTGCTTGCAGGATTAACACTGGATCAGACAGATCTTAGATAGATCTAGTTGGTCAATAAGCATTTATTAGGTGCCTAATACGTGCCAAGCACCATGCTAAACACCAGGGATATGAAGAAACGCAAAAGTCGGTTTGTGCTGTAAATGAGCTCATATGCAAATGAAGACAACATGCAAATGACTATATGCAGTGACTCTACATAGAGGATAAACCGGGAATAGTCTCAGAGAGAAAACACTAAGATCAAGGAGGAGGAAGAAAGATGAAAACAAAACATTCCCAGCCTTGCAGGGCTTTACACTGGGATTGGTGGAGGAGGCCACAACATACACACAAAGGAATGTGAATATAAACCATACACAAAGCAAACATTCTTGTCTTCAACTGACCCAGCAGGGGCTCCCAATGGCTCTAGTTCACTCTGGAAAAGCTCTGAGGCCAGGATCATCCCTTAGCCACACTTAAAGGGCCAACGTCAAGCCAGCTACACCCTTGGCAGCAGCCCTAATGACAGACTCCTCCCACAGTATCTTCAGTTTCGGGGGATGGGTTTGGTTCTTAAACTGTAACTAGGTTCAAATCATAATAAGAATTGAGTGCTGTTCTGTCAGTGTCTGCCTTCTTTTTCTCTATCACGGCCAAGTTCAAAAGTAATTTCAAATTAAAGTTCATCCTGTTCTTATTTTGATAACCCCTCCCTTACCAGGGGCCATCTTCATGAACACTACATTTCTGACATCTGAAACTTGCAAGGCATCTCTACCATGACAGTTTATTAATGAACTCTTTTAGACAATGCATGGTTAGGGGCACACCCCAAAGAGGGGTGTGTCCAGGCTGTTTTCATACATACCTTCCTTGTAAAACAACTGCTTAACAAGAAAAGTTAACATTCTTTCCTTCTGTCCTCTTGCTTAATACTGTAGCTAAACCACATTCACTTAATGACATAAAGACTATTCTCCTTGCAGGTCCTTGGATGGGTGTCAATGCTGAGCACATTCCAGCTATCATCGAAACTACAACTGAATATGGAAATTCTATCGGGTATTCTATTTAGTGTCCTACTTTAAAAAACACTAAATATAATTACAAAACTAAAAATAATGGGAGATCACGTGGGGTAAGAATCACTCAGGTGGTCCATTGGCATTAATAACATGCTTAGATAACATGTCCACTATGCTGGAGGGATACTCTAAGAAAGATTTAGCACAAGATTACAGAATCTCACTTGGAAGGCGGAGAACCACAGAATTTGAGAACTAAAAGAAGTTACTCGGTCATCTAGTCTAACTTGATCTTGGAAGTATTTACAGTTATCCCTCTACATCTCAATTTTCCTGATTGTGGTTTCAATATACCATGGGTCGGCATAAGAAATTAAACGAAGATTTGGGGGAGTTTTGTAGAAGCTACAGGTGATACATGAAAGCCAGAAGATGACACAGAAAAAGTCTGGAAACTCAGAAATGCATAAAATATATGTATAGTATTGTATAATATAAATCCAAATTTTACAGTAAGGTACTGTAAACACCCCATAAAAGAAAAGGAAAAAAAATTTAGACTTCTTCTCTAATACAAAGAGAGGGCCAAAAAATTATACCTAGATTTTGCAGATCCAGGGGGTGCTGATCCTTAACCCCTGAGATGTGGAAGGGCTAACTGTGCTACCATAACATACTTGAACAATGGTCATCCAATCTAAGCTCAAAGACCTCCACAGAGAGAGAACTCACCACCCCATGAGATATCCCATTACATTTTTTGAAAGCTCTAGTTGTTAGGAAATTTTTCATTATATCAAGCCTGAGTTTGACTGCAATTTTCCCAATTCTGTTCCCATTTCTGCCCTCTGTGGTCAAATATAACAAATATAACCTTTTTCCAACATGACAGCCCTTCGGAGACTTGAAGATAGCTATCATGCCCTCCAAGTCTTTTCTTCTTCATTCTAGACATTCACGTGTCCTATACACAGCCTCAAAGCTCATCAGTCTGGTTGCTTTCTCCTAGATGCCCTCCAGCATATCAATGTCCGAAAATCCTGGTGCTCAGACGTGAACCCAATACAGCAGATGAGGTCTGATGAGGAAAGAGCACATGGGGGATTTGCACTTATTCCTAGAAGCTATGTCTCTCCATGCAGCCCAATATCAGATACTATGTAATACAAACCCAAATTGATAAAGAATACTTCCTACATCAGTCCCAATAATAAGCTGCCTTTCATACAGATCCTTAAGGTTTATAAAACACTTTTCATATATAATCTCATAACAACCTGGGAAAGTATGGACTACTTTTTGTTCCTATTTTAGAGATGAGGTAACTGGGTCTCTACACAAGTAACTGACTTAGCAGGGTCTCATTACCTAGTATCCAAGGTGGTATTCAAGTTCTCATTCCAAGTCAAGCCCAGTATTCTTTTCATTATGCCAAGTTGTCTTTGATACATAATTTTACTCATCTTCCTATATATACCTCTTATGATAGGTAGCTCACTACCTTTTAAAGCTTTTTGTTTTACATTATTTGTTTTAGCCATTGCCCATTCTTGTCCCCCAGCTGGAAAGCACGGATAAGGATTTAACAAGATGAGTTTTGAAGAAGCAGTGAGGGATTTGGTTTGATTTGTGACCATTTTACTTTTGTGACCTTGGACAAGTTACTTAACTTCTCAGGACCTCAGTTTCCTTATCTGTAAAAATAAGGTTCAACTAAATGACCAGTAAGTTCCCATCCAATTTTGGGTCTATGATGATCCTATGAATGGAAGAATTGCTATCTGCATTAGTGAAGGAAGTATCCACACAAGAGAAGAGGCAGCTATTTGAAAATATCAGCAGTTTTTAGAGAATTGACATAACATCGAAATATCCAGCTGGAATTTCACTTAAATAATAAAAACTGCCCAGTATGATTCTTATTGAATGAGATCAATTCCTTAGCAACAAAACAAAACCCACCACCGCCAGTCTAGCCTCAGGGATAACCAGTGACTCACAGGAGAAGAAACAGGTGGCCTTTTTCTCAGTTAAGACGATGAAGCAAAGGCAGCAAAAGTCGCAGACTGGGTCAATTCCCTTCTCTGCCACCTCTGGGAATGTGTCTCTACCCTGTAGCCCGAGCTTCCCAGAACAAGCCAGAGAGCGAAGGAGGCTCACTGTCAAAATGTCAGATAAACCACATCACTTTGCATTTGGTGTCTCCAAACCAGCCGGGCCAGTTCTTTCTGGATCGTGTGAATCTACAAAAATGCCCTATAATTTTTTTCATCGCTGCTAATAAAGAACTCGCCAGCAGTTCATTTAATGCTGCTCCAAGGCTTCAAAACGAAGATCCAGGAGAAATGGGATTTGCTGCTTTTAACAACTGTAACAATCTCGTTCATTTTGCCACTTGCACGAAGCTGCCCATATTTGCAACAGATTCATTTAGCGCCTGATGAATACGTGACCCCTTTAAAAAAAAAATTCAAAGCCACATCCTACAGTGGGAAGTCATACCCGAAACCAAGGAGCAGGAAGCTTCCATCGCAGTGCAAATTTAAAAACTGGCAATGTGAAGGACACGCCTCAACTGCTCACTGTTTTATTAAGGCTAAGTTCTTGGTGTTCAAAACATTTAACGAAAGAAAATTGCCAAAAGTCAGAAATCCTGCCCTACATGCAAATGGATCCTATTGCACCCAGTGTGAGTGTGAGAGTGTGTGTGTGTGTGTGTGTGTGTGTGTGTGTGTGTGTGTGTTCGTGTGCACAAGGAGGAGGTCTGGGGGTTGTGGTTTTGCCAAAGGAAGGGCATATGTGTGTGATAGGAGACTCTATAAAGTAATTCATCAAGTCATTCTGTTTTTGCATGGCTTCATATGTTTAAGGGGTATTTTATTTTCTGCTCTCTCAATTCGTGGGGGAGGGAGTGGGGAGAAGGAGAGAATTTGGAACTGAAAATAAACATTTTAAATTCAAACAAACAAATATTCTTTGTTGTTTGCATTCAAACGACCAGGGGGATTCTCTCCAAACAGCAAATTCCTAATTTGCACATGTCTAGAACCATTCATTAGAGCCATAAGGTGTTCCCTGTGCAGACAACAAGTTTGGACAGCTTTCTGCCCTTGTCCAAAACTGCATTTTCCAGCATTATAATCTTAGTATTAACAGAGGCGGTGGAATCTCTTCCCTCCGAGTTGATTGGCTCTTTTGATTGGCTTACAACCAGTTTAGTATTTTCCCTGTGGCATCAATGCACAGTGTAGTATAATGGATTGAGGGCTAGCCTGGCCTCCAGGGAGACCTGCCTCACTCCCATAAGAATTAGGTGACCACTAGCAGGGCACTTAAACTCTCAGGGCTCTAGGCAGTTATCTAAAACTATAATTTACAGATTAGTGGTTAATCTACATAAACCGTGGGAGTTTCTCCACAGGCTCCTACAGCAACGAAAACACAGGTTTAGACCTTCTCTCTCTCTCCTCCCCCCTCTCCAAAAAAAAAATCAATAAAGAGAAAGTAGTACTCTGCTCTGGCTCAGTGGATAGAGCACTGGTCCTGGAGTCAGAAAAGACTAAAGTTCAAATCCAGATTCAGGCACTAACTACCTATGTGACCCTGGGCAAGTCACTTAACTCTTTTTGTCCCGATTTCCTCCTCTGTAAAAATAAGCTGGAGAAGGACGTGGCAAACCACTCTAGTAATCTTCTCCCAGAAAACCCCAAAAGCGGTCACAAAGAATTGGACATGACTGAACAACAAAAGTATTTTCTGTTCATCAGCACGCAGTAGAGACTTCGGTCAATAAATAAGCCAGTCTCACAAGACAGCTAATGGCACAGACTACATAGAAATATTTACCTGTTTATAGGGTGGCATAGTGGTGAAACCCGGGACTTGGAGTCAGGAAGACCTAGTTATGAATCACGCTGCAAATACTCCTTCCTAGTTTACAGAGGAAGATGCTGAGGTTAATTAAGATTAAATGACTTGTCCACAGTAACTGTGTAACTTTTTTTTTAGCCTCAATTTTTGTCATATTTAAGAGAAGACTAACAATAGACTCTACCTTACAGGGTTGGTAGAATTAGAGATTTAGAGATGGAAAAGAACTTAGAAGTCTTCTTGGGCCTGTCCCTCATTTACAGGTGAAGAAACAAAGGCCCAAAGAGACTGATTTGCATGGAACTCAGGTTCTCTGACTAGAAATGCAACATTTCTCTATTATACCATATTGTTGTAAGAATTAGTCAGCCAAAAAATATTAATTAGGTACCTACAGTATACCAGGTACTGTGCTAAGTAATGGGGATAAAAAAAAAGGCAAAAACTTGATCCTTGCTTTTATGGAGCTCAGAGTCTATAATATGCAAACAAATATATATGGATAAGCTATGTCCAGGGAAAATAGGAAATAATTAACAGAAGGAAGGTACCAAAATTGAAGCAGATTGGAAAAGTTTTCCTGTAGAAGGTGGAATTTTAGCTGGCATTCCAAGGAAGTCAGGCAAGACAAAAAGTGGACAAGAGGAGGGAGAGAATTCCAGGCATTGGGGACAGTCAGTGAAAATGCCCCCTGGTGGTATGCTTGAACTACTGCAAAAACCTACTGCCTGGTCTGCAAATTGAAAGTGAGTTTTTAACCATTATTTCATTTAAATGTTTTGCTTTTTAAAAAAACTTTTTGGAGGAGGGAGGGCAGGGCAATTGGGGTTAAGTGACTTGCCCAAGGTCACACAGCTAGTAAGTGTGTCAAGTGTCTAAGGCTAGATTTGAACTCAGGTCCTCCTGACTCCAGGGCCCCTGATCTATTCATTGCTCCACCTAACTGCCCCTTAAAATTTATTTTTAAGAAGTCATCTATTAAATGCCAGTTTCTACTTGTTCAGATAAGTTGTCAATCAACAAGCATTTACTAAGTGTTTACTATATTCCCGGCACGGTCCTAAATCCAAAGGAAGGCAAAAACACAGTTACTGCTTTCAAGGGGGTTCCCTTCCAATGGGAGACAACACACAAACTACTACTCTTAAAGTAAAATATTGTCCTTCTGAATCAGAGAATGTCAGAACCAGAGGAGACCTTGCCAGGCATCAAGCCCAACCCCTTCACTTTATTGGGCAGAAACTGGCGCCTAGAGAGTTAAAGTGACTTGCCTAAAGTCACACAGTTTATAAGTGGCAAAGTCCAGACTTGAACCCAGGTCTTTTGACCTCAAGCCCAGGCTTCTTTCTCTAGGAGAAAAAAGAGACTTTTACTTAAAGAGCTATTTTCATCTAGGTCATTGAACAAGGACAAGACCACAGTTTCAGAGTGAAATAGATTTTAGGAAAGTGGTTTCAGTTTCAGTGAGATCCCAGCTAATTAATTCTCCGTAGATGGAGGTGTTCTTAATTTGCTGAGCATCTGTGCATGGCGGCATTTGGGACATTGTGGGTGGTAGTCTCAAGTTATCTACAAACCCAGAGAGGAAAATAACTGGCTGCTGAGCATCATTTTATGAGCTCAAACAAAACAAGAGTAGTGTCTCTCATCTGTCAATTCAACAGATGAGGCAGAGTGGCCACTATAGCTTAGCTGGAAATAAACAAAGAAACAGCTCCCACAGAGAGTCTGGCTTCCTGGTGATGACATTGCTGGTAGGAGAGGGGAAGCTAAGAGGTCAGGAGAACGTTCTTAAGGATCCAGCCTACAGAGCCAAAGCACCTTTCTGAGGTTGTTACCATTACTTTTGTTGTTGTTATTCTTATGAGTGGAGAGAGACCCGGATCTATTTTTTTAAATTAACATAAGAAACTAAACCAAGGAAACATCTTCTACAATGAAGATTAGTACTTGCTCTCCACTTAAGAGAGTTTTGTGGGGCACTTAGAAATTAGGTGATAAGCCAAATGCCACACAGACTGTATACAGCTTGGTGGGACCTGAACCCAGGCCTTCTTCGCCCTCCACTCAGTTTTCTATATCCTATGTCATGCTGACTCGCATAATAGGATACTGTTTATTGTGTCCAAGATGCAGAAACTAATAAATTGATAGGGACTAGACCTGCAATTTTATTGGTGTAGGGAACTCCCAGGTAAGGAAAATGCATATTTCAAAGGTTTTTTTGGGCAGTTTTTCTATAACATCTTAATCTTAAGGAGTTGCCAAGGGTGGTGAAGAGGTTTAGTGCCCCTTCGAGAGGCACAGAGCCAGCATGTGTCAGAGGCGGGATTTGAACTGCAACCTAGATCTTCCTCACTCCAACGTCAGTCTTTCAGTCACTATATCACTATATCACTATATCATAACAAAATTATAAATAATAAAACATATTCTAAATAACATTATTATCATGCTATGTCATTAGTCTCTATTATATTATTAATATAGTCAGATATTATTATTTAAACTTAATGATCAGTGTTAATTACTATAGTTAAAATTATTAAAATAATTAGGATATTATCAATCTAATATATTTTAGTATAGGCGCAATAGATACTGTGCTGGACCTGGAGTCAGGAAGAGCCTTCCCCCTGAGTTCAAATCTGGCCTCAGACATTTAATAGCTGTGTGACCCTGGATCAGTCACTTAACCATACTTGCCTCAGTTTCCTCATGTGTAAAATGAGCTGGAGAAGAAAATGGTAAAACATTCCAGTATCTTTGCCAAGAAAACCCCAAATGGTGTCACAAAGAGTCAGACATGATTGAAAAATGACTGAACAACAACAACTAATAAAAAAACAGTATTTCACATTTTATAGCACTTTTCTATTCTGGTCTAGACTCACGATTTCATCACTCCAGGGAGAATCTTCCCATTGTTTCACATTAGGATTGGCTGTGTTTTATAGTTTTAGAGAGGTGCTGGGGTCAGTGACAGACTAAAAAATTTGCTTGTGGTCGGTCACATAGCCAAGATGAGGAAGAGACAGGACTCGAATCTTCCTGACCCATCTACTATGCCACATTGCCTTTCATTATTACAATTATTGCTATTACTCTGCAAATTCTAACATATATCACTAGTATAGTACTAGTAAAAGGATGCTTCATATTTATACAGTATCTACAAGTTTATAATATATCTACAAAGCAAAATCATTATAATATTAACCCAATTTTGTAGATGGGGAAACTGAGACCAAGTGAAGTTGAGGGAGTTGTCCATGTTCACACATTCAGTAAAAGTCAGACCTGAGGCAATGAGTTGGATTCCTAATGCAAATTCATTTTATTTTCTATTGTACCAGAACTCTTAGCCCAGGGGACCAAGACACATGAATATAAATTAATCTCCTGAATGAGAGCACAAAGAATATGATTTTTAAATTGAATCAGGGGACAGAGATAAAGCCTGAAGTCCTCAATTGAAGATGTTGCTAGAGTAGGAAAAAGAGGATAAAAGAAGACTTTATTCAGAACAACCAAGGAAATGCTTTGGGGACCAAGTGTCTTCCCTTTTGGGAAGGATATCTCAAATGGAGGTGAATGACTTTAGTGTCTGTTTATGTAGTACCAGGATCTGGTAAAAGAAGGAAGAGGTATAGACAGGTGCAGGGAAGGAGTAATGTTTAACTCACACTTTAAATCATTGTTTAATAAATGAAATCCAAGGACATGAAAGTTCAATGCCCAGCAAAGCATTTCATCTTTCTCTGTCTTGTTGATTTTTGTTCTCTCCATCAACATTTCCATTATGAGAAATGGTATTTGAAGGGCAAAGTGGTGAAGATAGAGAGAACTAAAATCATTTAAAGGCCTTGTCTGTTTAAAAACAAAACAGTTCTTTTGGTTGAATACTTCCATTAAAGTCCTCGTTGGATGCCTTATTATGATTTGGTGGAGACTTTGAACTATCAAAGACTAATTGCTGGAAAGGCAGGCTCTGACAAGGTCTAATAAGTTGGAAAGGCTTTGAGTATGGACAAGTGATGACCATACTCTGAGAATTAGTCTCATTAATGAATGGATGGATTGATGGATAGAAAGATGGATGGATAAATGAAAAGTGATTAGTAAGTGCTTACTATTGATCCTGCACTAGACACACAAATATAAAAGTGAGTCAGTTCCTGCCCTCCAGGAGTTTACAATCTAATAGGAAGAGACAATGTATATTGGGGAGTGATGAGGGAACAACATATTAAACTAGACAGTGGCAGGAATAGTGAAAGAGCTTTGGGGAAATTGATCAACATGCCCTTTCTGGAAGCAATGACAGTATTGATTTGACTATAGTTGCTGGAGTGAGATGTTTGGGGTTAAAGGCTACATAAACTTGTGCTGTGACTCACCAAGCAGGACAACTCAGCCACAGGCCCATGTGAAAAGGCTCATTGTCAGAAGGCTGGTCACAAATACAACACAGTTATCATTTACTAAGTGACTACTATGTGCCAGATATGGTCCTAGGTGCTGGGGACACCCCAGGTAGCTTCAGATCTAACGGGAGATGTAGTAAGTAAGTAGGTACATAAATACTGGGTGATTCAAGAAGGTAGACAGTACTAAGGACTAGGGAGTTCAGATGATAATAATAATGAGAGTGAATAACAGTAACAGCTAGTATTTGTATAATGTATACAACATGGCAGACACTGTGCTAAGTAAACACTTTACACATATCATCTTCTCTGATCCTCACAACACTAGGAGGTAGATACTATTATTTTTACAATTGAGAAAAGTGAGCCCAAGTGACTTGCCCAGGGTCACACAGCTAGTAAGTGTCTGAGGCCACATTAGAACTCAAGTCTTCCTAACTCTAGGTCCAGAACTCCATCCACTGCCTCACCTAGCTGCCTAGAAAAGCAAACAATTAAAAACCAGGCTTATTGTAGAAAATGACACCTGAATTAAACCTTGAAGGAAGCTAAGGGTTCTAAGATGAAAAAATAAAATGAGAATAAATTTCTGTAAAGAGATAAAGGAGGGGATATAGTACTTAGTTTGGAGAATAGTGAATAGGTCAACTTGACTGGAATATAGATCATGTGAAGAGGAGTAACGTGAAATAAGTCTGAAAAAGTGGACAACCTAGATTATGAAAGACATTTAACACGAAACAGAAGAACTGGAGTTTTATCTGAGACATAATAGGGAGTCACTGAAAAATCTTGAGCATTGGAACCAAACAGTCAGATGTGTGCTTTAGGAAGATTATTTTGGCAGTTGCAATAGATGGATTGTAAATGAGAGATTGGAAACAGGGAGATTAATTAGGAGACTTTTCAATACTGCAGTTGTAAAAGGGGATGAGGGCTAATCTAGCAGTGGCCATGCTAAGAGAAAGGAGACACACACACACACACACACACACACACACACACACACACAGGAGAGCCGGTGTACAGGTAGAACAGATGAAACCTGCCATCTCATTGGATAGAGGGAGAGAGGGGGACTTAAGAGCCAAGTATGATGTTAGTATCATCTTACAAGTAATTATTATTTATTATTAATATTGTCATCAATATGAGCAGCTAAAGGATGATACCCAAGAAAAATAGGGAAGTATAGAAGGAGAAAGGCTTGGTAGGAAAAATCATGACTTCTGTTTGGGATATGCTGAAAATTTAAGATGTTTGTAGGATATCCAAGTGGCAAGTCTGGCAAGGTATTTGATAATGCAGGATGAGAGCTTAGAAGAGGGTGAGAATGGTGGATTTTCTTCTGGCTCTGGTGACTAATGAAACTGTCTACTGAGGCATGGAGATCTGCCTGGGTGAATGGATTATTGACACAATCGAAATCAGAGCTTCTTGAATATTTGAAATATCAATGAAATAGTGACGTTTTGACAGTTGCTAAACTAGTAAGTCAGGGAGTTACACACACACACACACACACACACACACACGTATATTAGCTAGGTTTTGGCAAAATATTTCATGCAGTTTTTTTGTAATATTTTTGGAGCAATCTAGAAAGTTATTTGGTAGATTATAGTATAGTTAAGTAGGGGCAGCTAGGTGATACAGTGGATAGAGCATTAGGCTTTGAGTCAGGAAAATCTTACCTCAGACACTTACTAGCTATGGGACCCTGGTCAAGGTACTTAACCCCTATTTGCCTCAGTTCCTCATCTGTAAAATGGGAACACACTGGAGAAGGAAATGGCAAACCACGCCAGTGTCTTTGCCAAGAAAACCCCATGACCAAAGTCCATGACTAAAAGAGTAATCCTTGGTGGTTCCTTGTCAATCAGAAAGGAGGTCTCTAGTGGAGTACCTCGGGGGTCTGCACTTGCCTATATGCTACTTAACTTTCAACCAATCAGTCAGTTAATCAATAGCCATTTATTAAACACCTGCTACATTTCAAGCACTCTGTTAGGTGCTAAGGACACAAAACAAAATATTTCTATACCTGACTCAGTTGAAGGTATAAATAACATGTCTATATGCAGACAATCCAAAGCTAAGTGAGGTCTCTAATGCAGGAACTCACAATGCAAAAATATATTTGATGGGCTAGAACATTGGGCTGAACTTAATATGACATATTTAATAAGGAAAACTATAAAATCTTACACATGCATTCAGATAATCAGCTTCATTCATAAGATATAAGGAGAGGAATGACTAGATACCAGTTCCTTTGGGGGGTGAAACTGGAGATTTTAGTTGACTTCAATAACTCAGAGAATTTAATGATCTTATCAATGTTGGTACTCCTTGCAATGCTGCCTTTCCATGCTGTGTTAACTCCTTTCTTATAAATCACTCACCATTTAGCATAGTACCAGAAACATAGAAGGCACTTAAATGTATACTAGATGGATGGAAGAATATGGCAGCTAGATGGTACAGTGCATAGAGTGCTGGACCTGGAAGTCAGGAAGACCTGAGTTCAAATTGGGATTCAGGCATTAACCAGCTGTGTGATCTTGGGTCAAGTCACTCACTTAACTTTGGTCTGACTCAGTTTCCTCATCTGTAAAGTGGGAAAAATAATAACCTTACCTTCCATGGTTGTTGTGAAGATCAAACGAGTTAATATTTGTAAAGTGCTTGGTATGACATAAAAGTTCGGGAGACATAATTTCTGGGTAGTCATCTTATTAATTATTTGCTAGCCATAATTAATAAAATGATTAGTTACTTGGAAATTGTCTCTTGAATTTTGTATACATCACATTAGCAACAGTGCCTGGCACAGAGTAGGTACTTAATAAATATTTGTTTCCTTCCTTTCTCTTGGCATGCCTCAGTTTCCTCATTTGTAAACTAGGGATAACAATAGCACCTTACTTCCAAGAGTTGTTGTGAGGATGAAAGGAGAAATTTGTAAAGTGCTTTGCCAACCTTAAAATGTTATGTAAATGGTAGTTATCATTATGAATGAATGAAATGATGAAAATGAGATCAGTGGTGTCTATTGGTTAACTCAGAGCAAAGTGCTAATAATCCAAGATGACAAATTCACCTGTCACTATGAGTCAGTTAACTCTGTTCTGTATCCTCTAAATGCACCAAGAACCTCAGCCTATTACTTTAAAGATGGACCAGGGAGATAGTGGGATAGATTAGAATAAGCTTATCTCTTGTTAGAAAAAAAAAGAACTCCTTCTACATTCAGATGTTAGTTGCTACGAGTCAGAAGGATCCAGGAAGGGGCATACGATACCTCTGCTTCTTTCATTAGGCCATGGCCAGAGGATGGTTAATGATGGGGAGACAGAGATCCCTACTGAGATGTTAAATCAAAAGGAAGGTCAAAAGCATGAGGCCCACTCAAAACCAGGAGGGCTGTTAAGACAGATGCAGCTGAAGGAGAGGTCAGGAAATGTCAATGCCTGGTAGGAAGGCTGAAGTCAATGGGCGGAACTGGGGCTGGTTACATACAAAGGCCAAGTCGAGGCCAAAAATACCAGAGGAGTTAGTTTGAGCTCAGTTTCCTCAGAAGAATGACAGGTTTGCTGCACTCAGCAGCATAACTTTCAATGTCCTTTTAACAGATGGCTGAGCATGTTCCTCTTAGCCTCTGAAGATGGACAGGCCCCTATCAGAAACCAGGATCAGAGCATCTCTGCACTAGGCCCCTACACCTTCACCACCACCATTTTTTATTTCGATTCTGTCAAGAAATAATGGAATTATGGTCCCATGTGAACTTAAGCCATTTCAATAACATTTAATAATCACTTACTATACCCCAGGCATTGTGTTAAGTGCTGGGACACAAATAAGGAAAAGAAAGTCTGCCCTCAAGGAGGTTAAAATCTAAGAGAAGACAACACATGAAAGGGGGCTGATGGAACGTGGAGAGTTCCAATGACTGGAAAACAGACGAGACAGCACTTGTTCGGGGATCTCAGGAGAGACAGGAGACATCAAAGAACATCTAATGCAACCTAGTGCTGAAAAAGGATCCCCTCCACATCTTACCCAAGAGCGGAGCACCCGGCATCTGTGTTAAATCCACCTTTAATGAGAGAGAGCTCATTCACTGCCTTCTAGGGCGGACAATTCTGCTTGGAGATAGTTTCAAATGGGTCATTTTTCTTTTCCTTTTATCGAGCTGAAATCTGTCTCTCTGCAGCATCCCACCCACTGCTCCCCCTTCTGTCCCCTGGGATCAGTCAAGAGAAAAACAAAAACAAAAAAAGTCTAATCCCTGTTTCATTTGACAGGCCTACAAATACCTAAAAACAGCTATGATATCACCTCCTCTTCTCCAGGCTTATGGCTCCCCCTTTTCTACTTCTAATTCCTCTGCTCCATTTCAGGTGGTCATCCTCCCCCCATCCCACAATCCCTGTCCATCTTTGCCTTCTTTCCCTGTCTCTTGCTTCCTTGGACCTTGTTTCTCTGGAATTTTCTGCCTCTCTTTCTTTCTCTGTACCGTCTCTGTCTCTTCTTCCCTTTCTCTCTCTCCTCTTTTTGATTGTCTCTCTTTAAATCCAATCTCTGGTGCTTACTCCTTATGTGACCTAGGGCAAATCACTAAAATCACCTTGGCCTCAGTTTTCTCATCTGTAAAAATGGAGGAGGGGGGTGGTAACCTCGGTGGCTTCTAGTTCTGGTTTTATGATCCTATAGTATGCCCTGGGACCCCTTTATTTTTAGATGATATTCATGTCTGGATATATTCCCTCTACCTCCCCCATGATGAGACTCCTCTCATAACAAAAACAAAAAACAACATGAAGCATAAAAAGTCTACTCCATAACAACCCATGTGACAGAATGTGCCACATTTCATGCCCGTTGCCTGGTAAACTCTTCAACAAAATCATCCTTCCTCCTCTGGTTCCTATCATTCTTTCCTACTCAAGTTTATATCTTTCATTTTCTGTCTTTCTATTCCTTCCTCATGAGGTGGAGAAGGAAAACCCAGCTCAGTTTTCAACGTCTCACTTTTTCTTGGATAGAAATGATAGGCGGGAGAACTTAACAAACAGGCCTAGTGACTCTACGGGTCTTTTCCCACCAGGGACTGCTGGAGAAGCAATTAGGCTCAAGTGAGGTTGATGGACCTGGGCTTCCAAAGGCATTTAAACATGGATAGCTATAAAATTACATGCTGCTGGCTTATTCCCAATCGAGATACAATTAACATTTATCAGAACAGACACAAGTAAAGTCCTAGCTCACAGTTCTTAACCTTTGTTATAAATAATAACTATTTTTTTCAAAGACATTCTTGAAGAAGACAAAAAGTCACAAAGAGGCAACCCAAGTGTTGCTTATGTAACAAGGGAAAGGGACCATCTAACTTTATCTTGATGCTAGCACGGGAGTCTATGGGCGGTCAAAAAGAAGGGCAAGGGAAGGGAAGGGAATAAACATTTATATATTGACAACTATGTGTCATGCACCGTGCTAGATGTATTTTTAAAATAATAATAATTAATAAGAAAACATCTATGTGATGTTTACTATGTGCCAGGCTAAGTGCTCTACAATTATAATCTAATTTAATCCTTACAACAACAGTTGTAAGGATTTACAGTTGAGGAAACTGAAGCAAACAGAACTGAAAGGATTTGCCCAGGGTCACACAACTAACCAGTATCTGAGGCTGAATTTGAATTCAAGAAGATGAGTCTTCCTGACTCTGGACCTGGCACTCCATCTGCCATGCCACCTGTAGTACTAGGAGGCCCTTTTTAGCAAGCAGCTGAGAGGAAGTCCTTTCCTTTTTCCCACAAATATTCTCCTTAAGTGAGCACAAAGGCAAGCTGCTGCATCAAAGGCCTCCCCATATCCTGGCACTGGCAAATTTTCTCTGGCTCCCCCTCATACTTAGAACGCCCTCCTTTCTCATCTCTCCCATGCCTAGAATGGTCTTCCTTCTCTCTCCCATGCCTAGAACACTCTACCTTCTCATCTTTCCCATGCCTAGAATGGCCTCCTTTCTCATCCCTCCCATGCCTAGAATGGTCTCCCTTCTCATCTTTACCTCCTGATTTCCTAGGTGTCCTTCAAATCTTAATTAAAATCCCACTTTTACAAGACACTTTCCTAAACTCCCTTAATTCCAACAACTTCCTTCTGTTGATTATTTCCAAATTATCCCGCACAAAGCTTATTTGTGCATAATTGTTTTCAAGTTGCCTCCCCACTCCCACCCTGTATATTGTAAGCTCCTTGAGGATAAGGACTATATTTTGCCTTTTATCCTATCTCCAGTGTTTAGCTCAGTACCTGACACATGGTAAGTACTTAATAAATATTTAACTATCTCCTGGTAAATCTAGTGGCCTGGGGAGATGAGACTCACCCATCCTAAGAATGGCTTTAACCTATCATGGGTAAAGGGCATACGTATAGGCTTGGTGACTGGCCAAACCTGCCACTTCCATTCCCAAACATTTCAAAACCTCAATATCTGGGTAGGTGAGAATCTTACAAAAATTGGCAAAAATTACCTTTCATCCCCAGATACTAGCCAGTGTCCTTCTTGATATCTGTCTAGCTTGAAACGTGTTCTCTATGTGGCAGTTCCAAATCTGACACTTAACCCCTTGAGTCAGAAGTCTTGAAGCAATGAAATTCATTTATTAATTTCTTTAATTAATCTGAAAGGCATTTAACAGGCATCTGCTCTGTGCTAGGTACTGGGAAGGCAGAGACCAGAATCAAACAGTCCTGGGGTCCCAGATTTTGAGCAGAAAGGTACCCATATCACAATCATCAGATGCACCAAACCATTACTTTACAGAGTGTCAAGAATAAATGATAATTAGAGAGATTCATACAGGTACAACTTGCTAGAGTTAGGATTCAAACACCTATCCTCTGACTCTGGCCCCAGTGCTCATGAATTAGCTGCAAGAACTTCCAGAGGTTCCATTCTCTCCATTTACAGAATCTTGGGTTCTGACTATAACCAATCTCCTTGTGAAACTGTGGCATCCGAACTGTTGGACTTGTATTCTCCTGGTAGTGATCTCTATTGATCACTCTATCACCAGTACTGAATTCTGATTCCAACAAGGTGATCTCTGTCTGACTTCTAATAAGTTCATCTCTCTAGGACTCAGTTTCCTTATCTGTAAAATGGATGTGGAGTAGACTCAAAGATCTGTAGGTTCCTTTCCAGTTCTAAACCTATGATTTCTATGTTTCTGCCACATCATGGGGAAGGGCATAATAGTGGTTCTGTCTGTGAGGCCTATTTTTATTTAAAAACATCAGCAAAATCTGCCAAAAGAAATGCTGGCTTGAGTGCTCACAAGGACTAGGACAGAAGAACACCTGTTTGGCACAATGTCTTAGTGTAAGAACGGATTTTGAAAAGTCTTTGATTCCAGCAACTCAGCAGAGAAAAACTATGTCAGGACAGTCGCCCAGGCCTGCCTCAGAGATATCAGATCACATTCCAAAGCCTAGTGATTAATTTCTGGAATGCTATCTATTTGGGAGGGAGATCGGGAGGGAACCACTTCCCAAATTCAGAATATTAATCCAAGCTGGTTCAATGCCATTTGCTTTCTTAGGATGTTGCTCAAACACATTCTTGCTATTAATTATCACCAAAACAACTTAAAATATTCATCTCAATTCAGAAGTTTAGGAAACTTACAAAAGCTTCCCTTGCATTTTCCATCAGTCTCTATATCTAGTCCCAGGATGACTTCATTCCCTTTGTCAGGAGCATGCTATGTTCAGGGTCATTCATCCATACCTTCCCTGAATTTTTAGCCTGATAGAATTTTTTTTTAAAAGCTAAAATATAATAGGAGCTGTTTTGCCTGCTTTGTTTTCTAAATGATGGTGATCATATCTAGAAGAAAATTTAGAAAAGAGTCATAGCTGAGGCCTCAACAAACTGGATGGCTCTGGTGCTTGGATTAGGTAACATATTCTCCTCGCATTGTTAATTATTTTTTATATATAGGAGAAAGTTGGCACTGGGAGGGAAAGACACTCAGCTTCACTGAGCCTCAATTTGTACCTTGAAGGTGCCTTCTAGCTCCAGCTGAATTATCCATGATCCAGTAGAAAGAACACTGGACTTGGAATTGTAGGACATTGATTCCAAACCTGGCTCTTCCCCTTATAACCAGTATGATTATGGACAAGTCAGAGCGTTTATGAGCTTCTTAGACATTTATCTATTAAAATAAGAGAGTTAGGTTAGAAGATCTCTCATGTGCCTTCTAAGTCTGAGCAATTCTTCAATGAGCTTTTTATTGGGGAAAAGAAGAAAGAGCTTAGCTGCAGGTTCAAGGAAAGAGCGAGGGTCACCAGAAACCAAGGAAGTCTCAGAAAATAACCAAAGAATGTGATTATATAAGTGGTAACCAGGAGTAAATTCTGGAACTAGGTGTCTCTCAGATATAAGAAAACTCTGAGAACTAAGGCTAGGTACAAGAGTTTTGGGGGGACAACCAGCAATTTGGATAACATGAACATTTCTCTGAGAGTCAGAAGACCTTGATTCTACTCTCAGCTCCCCCACTTACTAACCCTGTGACACGGGGCCAATTACTTGACTTCCCTATATCTCAGTTTGCTCATTTGTAAAGTGAGAGAATTGGACACTTGTTTTAGAGTTGGGGACCTGGGTTCGCATTGTGGCTTTGCTACTTCCTACCTGTAGCCCATTTCTTCATTTCTTAAGGGTCTTAGCTTCCTACTCTGTAAAGTAAGGAAGCTGACCTAAATGAATTCTAAGGTCCCTTCCAGCTTTAAATGCTGTGATTCCACAATTTCCTTCAGCTCTGATCTTCCATGATGGCACTGGACAAGGAATTAGAAGAACCCAGACTATACAGTGGAAAAATTGATGGAAAAGGCACTGAAATTGAGGGGTGACAGGTCAGTCAGGTTGTTTCACAGAGTTGTTCTTCATACCTTTTTTTTGAATAAGGGAGTAGAGGTTGCTCTGTCAGCACAACCCACAGAAAGACCAAGTTGCCAGAACATGGAGGCTGCATGTTGTTTTTGAGTTGTTTCAGTCACATCCAACTCTTTGTGACTCCTTTGAGGGTTTTCTTGGCAGAGATACTGCATTGGTTTGCCCTTTCCTTTTCTAGCTCATTTTACGATGAGAAAACGGAGACAAAGAGAGTTAAGTGACTTGCCTAGGGTCACACAGGTAGTAATGTCTGAAGCCAGATTTGGACTCAGAAAAATAGGTCTTCCTAATTGCAGGTCCAGCGCTCTATCCACTGTGCCCCTAGCTGCCTCAAAACCGTACAAAAATATCAAAAAACTAAAAAAACTAGTAAATGTTTAAGGCGGACAAATTTTAGCAATCAAATAGGGATGTAAATTATACTTTTTAAAAATAGCACTTAAGTATGAAAATACTCAAAATATTTACATGATCACAAAAAAGGTGGTTTTATGTTTTGAGTAATTCTGGGCCACCTATCCCCCAGAGATCCTTTGGACCTGGGGAGACAAGCAACTGAAGCCTGTCCTTCACTACCATCAAAAGTCTGGATTAACAAAACTTACCTTGACAAGATAGCTAGAGAAGGCTTAGAAAGTCTTCTTATCTCTTTTCCTTTGAAGAAGAACTAGTTTTTAGGTGTTAATCATTGCTTTTGGAGCCAGAATCCAGAGAGCTTTTAGTCTCCCTCCTTGCCCCATGCATGTATGGATCCCTCCAACAACATAACTAAAAATGATTCATGTAATCTCCGTGCTAACACTTTCAATGATGGGGAACTCACTACTTGATAAAAGTAGCCCATTTCATTTTTGAACATCATTAACTAGAAATGTTTTTTCTTCTGTTGAGCCAGAATCTGTCTCCCTTTAACTTTTCACCTGTGACTTACTCTCTTCTTCAGAAGCAAACAAAACAAGACTCATCCCTTATTATTTAGCTGTATAATGGATAGCAATACTTGGAAGTTTCTGACAACTTTTAAAAATATATCAGCATTATCATCATTATCATTCTAGCTTGACTGAATGCTCTAAGGTTTGCAAAACACTGTCCCACATTGTGCCATCTTTTCTCATTTGATCAATGGTGCAGTGACTAGCCCCAGACATTTGCTAGCTGTGTGACCCTGGACAAGTCACTTAACCCTGGCTGCTTCAGTTTCCTCATCTGTAAAATGAGCTGGAGAAGGCAATGGCAAACCACTGAAGTATCTTTGCCAAGAAAATTCCAAATGGGGTCACAAAGGGTTGGAAACGACTGAAACATGACTGAACAACATCTTGGTGGGCTCCTTGTTCCCTCCTCATTGCCAGAAAAGTAACAGTGAACACTTGAGTCTTCAGCCGTTTCAAATGAAGGTTAAATAAGTTCGATGCATATTTTTAAAAAACGTTGGCTTCTCTTATATTTGAAGATATCTGATAAATGTTAAAAAATACAGCTGGGTAAGAAGCACTTCATTAGTAGCAAGCCTCATGCTAATTGTCTAACATTTAGCCTTCCATGGAAAACAAAGGACTATGTAGATTACTGTCAATCATATCAGTGAAGCTGGCTGTGATCAGTGTGTCAGTCTACATTTTAGTCGCAAGAAAAAAATCTGGGAGTTTATCTTTCTTGTTGAAATGGCCCCCAGAAAGAGTTGTTTTTTTTTTTTAAAGACTGTAATATGAATTCTTGTTTTTCAAGAAATTATTTATGAAGTTGTCAGGTCAGGCCCTGCTGTTATTTGTTGGAAGAAATATTCTGCTGACATGTAGTATCTGCTGAAGGAAATTGTTCTTTTATGTAAAGGCTGGATTTTAGTAAAGGATTGAACAGCTGAAGGAAAGGAATGAGGAAACATAATAATATTAATAATGATAATAATAATAATGGTACGCGTTTCTATAGCAGTCATGACAACACCATGTGGTTGTCTATGTATTGTTATCCTCATTTCACAGGTGAGGAAATTTGAAGAGATGAGTGAGACAGTTGATCTGTGGTCACACAACTAAGTGTCAGGGCCGGGAATGGAACCCAGGCTCCTGTTGCCAAGTCAAGCACTTTTTAAAGTACATGTAAAGGAACTGTCAGACAGCTGAAGCCCTGGGCTTTAACTCTGGAGCAGGCAGTCAGTGTCCATTTTCTTTAAGGGGAGTCTTTTGGAGAGTAGCTAGTGTTTCACACTTTCCATTTGTACTCCTGGCCCTGGCAAAGCAGCTGTCACATAGTAGGTGCTTAATAAGAGTTTCCTGATTGTGAAGAGAGCACCTGCTCTGGACTCGAGGACCTGATTTCAAATCCCATCACAGACACCAACCCTGGACAAGTCACTTAAACCCTATTGCCTCAGAAAAACAAACAAACAACCCAAAACAAAGAAAAAAACCCCCAACAACTTTCAGACTGATTAGTTTAGCCAATTAAAAAATAAGTAGGGGTGTAGTTGTCAGGAAGCACAAGGAGAAGGGAAATTTTCACTGGTAAGGACACAATCAGTTATAATCCAGCTGTTTTAGGTGTCCTGAGCAGGAAAGAGAGAAGGAGAGTGAAGGAAAATGAGTGAGAAGGGGGGAAAGAGGGAGAAGAAAAAAGAGAGAAGGGGAATGGGGGTAGGAGAGAGGGAAAGAAGGAAGAGGGAGGGAGACAGAGGCAGGGAGGGAGGGAAGGAAGAAGAGAGGGAGAGAGGGAGAGGGAGAGAGAGAGAGAGAGAGAGAGAGAGAGAGAGAGCCACACGCCAAATGTAAACTGAATCCATAATATCTCTTTTACAAAGGGAATAAAAACACTTACTGGGATGAGATGGCAAGAAAAGACTTTCAAGGGAGAATGGAGGTAATTGATGGGGGCTCTGGGTCCTTCACAAAAAAACCAAGAGGTCATGGAGCTAGATTCTGGAATACTTAGAAACTAACTAACCTTGCCAATCAACTCCACTAGCAGGAGAGCTTGGAACTAAGAAAATGTTGAAGATGAGACTTAACGGAGTGGAAGAATGAACTAAGAGTAAAGCCTAGTTCCATTTAAGGTTCATAGAGGATTAGGAATCATTAGGAAGCCTCACTTCAGCTTGGAAATTCCCCCTTTAATTTATCATATTGTGGTGCATAAATCCTTCAAGGAGCAACTCACAAGGGATTATACTATTTTCATGATGTAGTGTCAAGAATAGTAGATTTGGGATCTGTGGACCCAGCTTTGTTCCTTAATTTCTCTGTGACCTTGGGCAAGTTCCTTCTCTTCTTTGGGTCTCGGTTCCCTCATCTATAACAACCTGGTTTACAATCCTGTCACCTCTCAAGCTTTGAGCCTGCTCAGTTGGCTTTCACGGTGCCTAATCTGGGTTGTTCTAATTCCTCATCTGGGGCCATTGTAGAAGGTCAGAGCTGAAGGAGATCATAGGATCATTGCATTGAAGCTAGAAGAGACCTTAGAGCTCATTTAGTCCATCTTCCTCATTTTACAGAGGAGAAAGCTAAGAGGTCAGACCAGATGATGTTAAGGATCTCTTCCATATCCAAAGCCTACGATTTTATGCTAAAGGAAAGTATAGATTTGCAGGGAAAGAGAGAAAGTTAAAAAAAAAAAAAGAACCACACACAACTTTGTCCTGTATGTTCAAGGTGGGTAGTAGGGATTTGTGGCTGGAGAAGAGAGATGATGGCTACAAGAAAACAAAAGTGTGGACCAACAAGCCAAGTTCAGGGGTGCTGGTGGAAAAAAGGAAAGAGTAGCATTCGATTAATGAGTGCTGCTGGTCTTGTGTCACAGAAACAATGATATTTTTAGTTCACAAATACAGAAACTAATTTATCAACTACAACTTTCAATAATAGAAAGGCATAGTTTAGGGGAAGGAGTGCCACATTTAGATAAAGAAAATTTGCGTTTAGGTTCTGGTTCTGCCATGTATTAGCTGTTTGACCTTAGACCATGCTGAATGGTCCCATGTCTCAGTTTCCTTATTTGTAAACTGGGAGATAAATAATGCCTATCCCATTTAATGATGTTGAGGAGCTTTCCCATTAATCCTACCTTTCTTCTATTGGGGGGGGGAGAAGATTTTACCTAAATCATTTTTGAAAATAATGCCTACTGGGGGGCGGAGCCAAGATGGC
>CM053582.1:148769831-148790166 GCA_028627135.1 Pseudochirops cupreus | reverse complement strand
TGTGTATATATACATATGCAATTATTATTATTATTATTGACTACATCCAACTGGAACTTGAGATACACAGGCACTGCAGTTGGGAGATCCATCCTGCCCTACCAAAAAGTGACATAGGAGAGAATAGAATGGAGGAGGGGGGAAATACTGGGATGGCTGTTTTGGGGTGGTGGGCGGGGGAAAGACGGGGAGAAAAGATGTAACTCAAAAAAATTTAATAAAGAATTTCATATCAAAAAAAAAATTGTGAACTTCAGTTACATAATTTTCAAAAAGGGTGTGTGTGTGTGTGTGTGTGTAAATGTGTGTGTGTGTGTGTGTGTGTGAATGTGTGTGTGTATTTGTGCACAAGGTAGTGAGAAAATAGCTCAGCATTTAAAAAACATACTTACCTGCAGGGGTGTAAAAGTGCAAGAAAGGGAAGCCTTAGCTGGATAATTGTGTGGTGTGTGTGTGTGTCTGCGTCTCTGTGTATTGGGGTTGGGAAACAGAAAGAAAAGTGGGTGTTTTAGCTGCACACAATTTCCACAAGGGCAGATGTGTATTATAGGCAGCTTGGACTAGCCAATTGCTAAATTTTCAAGGTGAACATCTACTCCTGGGAAATCTGCACATCGGGGCTTGATTTATTGTTTTGTTGATTGTCTAGACTTAAGAAAGTGATTAAACTTAAAACTGCATTTTGTATCCTTTTTTGGGGGGGGGAATCCCTTAGATTATTAAAACATTTACCAGTACCCTATCGCCCAGTAACCTACCTCCTCTCCCATCTCAAGTAGAAACCTTCCTTTGTAACAAAGTATAATCAAGCAAAATAAATGAACCCATTGGCCACATCTGAGGAAGAACGTCTGCTTCCCCACCTCTAGTCCATCACTTCTTAGGAAAGAGGTGGGAGGTCCCTTCCATTTTCAGCCTTTTATAGTCATTATTGGTCTAGTCACTGCTCTGCCTTGAGTTCTGAGGTCTTTCAAAGTTGTTTTCCCTCACATTATTATTGTGGCCGTTATAGAAATCATTCTCCTCATTTCACTCTACATCAGCTCACACAAGTTTGTTTTGTTTCATTTCTCCCATATTCTCTGATTTTCAGAGTGGTTTTTTTCTTATGGTGCTATAAATTCCATTACATTCATCCACTATGGTTTGTTCAGTCATTTATCATTGATGGACACCTGTTTTTTTCCAGTTCTTTGCTGCAGCAAAATGTTTTGCTATAAATATCTCTGTGCATATGGTCTTTTTCTGCTGTCCTTGACCTCCTTGAGGTACATGCCTAATAGTGATATTCTTGGGTCAAAAACTATGTATTTGGTGATTTTTCGCAACTCTCCATCTTAGAGATAAGAAAAATGAGGCCTAGGAAGGTTAAATAAGTTAGCCAAGATCACAAAGGTAAGCATCAGAATTGTTGTGAAGTTGTTTTTTGGTCACATCTGAATTTCTGTGACCCCATTTAGGGTTTTCTTGGCAGAGACACTGGGGGATGGTTTGTCATTTAATTCTCCATCTCATATTGCAGCTGAGGAACTAAGGCAAACACATTTAAGTGACTTGCCTGGGGTCATCGCACATAGTAAATGTCTGAGGCTGGATTTGAACCTCACAGACGAGCATCAAAAGCCATCTTCAAACTAAGGGCTTCCTTAGACGCCAGAACCAATCTCCCCCACTATCTTCCCAAGGAGAACATTGAAAAGATAATTTGGAGCAACTGACATTTTCTCTCAAATGTAGGGATGAAATCTGTGTGTAGATAACAGAATCACAGTGCAGGGATTTCAAAGGATCATCAACTTATATATGGTAGGGGCTTTAAGATATATCTAGTCCAACTGCCTCATTTCATAAATTAGAAAGCTAAGACTAGAAGTCATTTTACAGAAAAGAAACTGAGGCCCAGAAAGGATAAGTAATTTATTCACAGTCACACAGTAAGTGGTAAGGGATAGGATTCCAACCCAGGCCACCTGACTCTTAAGTTCAGTGCTTTGAAACCACATGGGAACTACAAATATTTATTTAGTGCCTTTTATGTACGAATGACTGTCATGATCTCTGCAAAGCCACAGGGATGAATTTAACATTGAGATCTGACCTCAGAAGCTAAAATCCAGTTGATGGAGCATATATGACAATGATATAGGCAAGTTGAGTAGTACACGGTTGGATGTTCAAGACAGTTATATCCAGGGATGTGCTGGCAAATGTTTAACAACCATGTCTCCAGAGGAGAGAAAAATACATACACAGGACACACATTAATGTTTTCTCCATCATTTTCTTAATTCTGACAATCAACCAAACAAAGAAAGCCATCAACCCATGGTTTGTAATGTTTGCCAATTTTGGAGAAATAAATGCTCACTCTGAAAACTTAACGATTGGCTGGCCCAAGTATACCTACCAGCGAGTCCCATTTCACGTGACCAAAAGTGAGTCATCAGACTTCGCTGTTTTTGAGTTCTACCTTCTGAAAAATGGAAATAATTCTAGCCAGTAATCTGTCTTAAATTGTACTTAGCCCTACCTAGAATTTAAAATCCTCCTCAAAATAGCTTCTACCTGTATTACCAGTCTTATTTCATAATACTTCTTTTCATGAATTCTTTATTATAATCAAATTGGCTTGCTAGCTATTGCCCATAGATGACACTGCCAACCCACCTCCACGAATTTGCCCAGGCTGTCCCCTTTGCCTTTAACATCCTAATGACTCACCTCAACCTCTTAAAACTGCTAGATTCATTGGAAGCAACAGCTCAGGTACCACCCCTACATGAGTTCTTTCTTGGCCCTTCCCATTATCAGCTATCTCTTGTGTCTGAAATTATTTTGTACATACTTTTAATTTGCTTTCAATCCAATCTGATCCAATCTAATAAACATTTATTAGTACCTACTATATGGAAGACACCGTGCTAAGTACTGGGGATGCAATTAATGAAAAGAAAGACAGTCTCTGCTCACAAGGAGCTTACAATCTAATGGGGGAGACAACACACAAAAGGGGGCCGGAAAAAAGGGGAGACCTGGGGTTACCCAGTGCAAGGGCATCTGGTTCCATGGAGTGAGCCTAGGCAGAGAAGTAGATGCAGAGTTGAATGAGACAAAGTCCATTTCCTGCCTTTGATAAAGGAAGGCTTTGGAAGGAGTTGGGTCCTCCACTTATCTATTTACATAGGATTACTTTCCCCTCCCCACCCCTCAACCAAATAAAACGTATAATAGGGATTTGAGAATTTATTGACATTCTGAGATTTGTAATTCAGAAGGTCCAGAGTTCTTTCCTAGAGACAGAACACTCACAGTCTTTATTGAATCCAACCTGGGAGTTTTGAAAGAAGGACATGCCATCTTGGCATATTTGTTACCTTTTTGAAATCTGGTTGAGCTCTATGCAGCATTGAACATGAGCACAAAGCCACCAAGGGGAAGTTGCCTTGGGAAAACTCAAGACATTCATCTAGACCTAGGGTCTCCTTTCATGTGTAGAGTGCAGATATTATACAAGAAGGTACAGAGTCAAGGTTTGAAACCTCTAGACCAGCGGTTCTCAACCTGTGTGTCACGACCCCTTTGGGGGTTGAACAACCCATTCACAGGGGTCACAGGGGTCACCTAAGACCATCAGAAAACACATATTTCTGATGGTCTTAGGAACCGAGACACTGCTCGTCTATCCATCTCCAGGAGGGTCTGCCCACATGCAGATATGCCCACATACAAGTATTAGAGGGTCGCGGCATTAGGAAGGTTGAGAACCACTAGTCTAGAAAATCTTAGATAGATAATCTAAGACTATTCTACTTGAATAATTAACAGGATCAGGGAAAGAGGCCAAGCTAGCCAGACCCAAGAACATTACAAAAAGAAAATCAGAAAGGCACCTAGGTGGTGCAGTGAATAGAGCACCAGCCTTGATTCAGGAGGTGAGTCAGGAGGACCTGAGTTCAAATCCCACCTCAGACACCTAACACTAGCCGTATGACATTGGGCAAGTCACTTAACCCCAAATGCCCTGCCTTCTGCCTTCAAAAAGAACCAAAATTTAAAAAAAAGAGAGAAAGAAAACCAGAGAGGCAGAACTATATTTTATTACATTCAACTGAGGAACATTAGGGCTCTTACAGAGTTGGCTCAGATGAAACTGAGAGCTGCAGTCCTGGCTTCTTCTGACTTATTTTCCCATAGAAGACTGCATATTCTTCTTCAATATGCCCAAATGTGATCCAAGTGTTCCTTTTGATTCCAAGAGCATGGTAGTCCAAATTTTTCTCAGGGCTAGGAGGGAATTAGCCCTCTGAACTATGAATCCTAGATGGCCAGTCAGTTCTCAAAACTCTGACAAATGTAAGCTTCTTGAGGGCCGGGAGGTTTTGCTCTTGGGTTCTCATGGTCTAACACGGGACCTTGCTGCATGGTACATACTTTGAAATGAGTTTAATTGTGTTAATTAAGCATTTTATGCTCCCCACAGGGCACAAAGGTATCTTGCTACAAGCTGCAAATGCACTGTAGCAAGTACTTAACCAACAATTTATTTTTATCCCTTGCTTGCTATAAAATTTCCAAGAGGGGCATTGGAGTTCATACTGTAGAAATTTAAAACTCAGCAATCAGCGTTCTTTCCCATTATATAGCTAGGCACACGGGGACATGGAAAGGTTAAGTGACGTGGCCCCAGGCTCTGGGTGACTTGCTGTGCAGAAGTACAGGGCTCTTTTCAGGCCCCAGTTTTAATGATTCCTCTCTCTTCTGGGCACTTTGTGCTACTCTCCCCTAGGACTGAGCTATAGATTTATTGATTATACGGCATTCTAGGGCAGTAGGAATATGTGTGAAAATGAGTATTTGTCACTTAACTTCCATAAAGCTTTGGCTAAAGGTTCATTCTGCCAGAAAACTCACATTTCTGTAGTGCTTTTAAATTTTACAGAGTCCTTTCTCCTACAGTAGTCCTGCAAGGGAGGGAGTGGGCCCTTAGGGCGGATGCATGAAGGGGCATTTATCAGGCACCTACTGTGTGTCAAGGCACAGTTCTAGGCAGTGGAGAATAAAAATAGAAGAATGAAGTGCATACCAGTGGGGGAGACAATGCACATTGGGGAGTGTTTTCTAGAAATCTTGTTGCTGTTCAGTCATTTCAGTCACGTCTGACTCTTTGTGACCCCATTTGGGGTTTCTTGGTAAAGACACTGGAGCAGTTTTCCTTCCTCCAGCTCATTTTACAGATGAGGAAACCGAGGCAAGCAGGGTTAAGGGACTTGACCAGGGTCACACAGCCAGCATCTGGGACCAAATTTGAACTAGGTCTTCCTGACACTAGGTCCAGGGCTCTATCCAGTGCAACATTGCTGGTCTCCAGGAAAGGGATTACAAGGATGGTACATGGAACATTAGAACAGTCGATTGTTATTCCCTTTCCAGATGTAGTGGTAATGTTGATTTGATCACTATACCCTAGCAACATAGCAGCTAGCAAGATACTTGGCGTGGATAGCATGAAAGGAGACAGCTTGAAGTGATGAGTTAAGTGAATTTATAGTCACTAATTAACCAGGACTGCTCAGTCTCAGGGTGGGGTTCCAAAACTAAGTGGATTAATTTGGGGGAAAAGGGAGGAATGATTTCTGTTAGTCTTGTCAAAAGAGTGGGGATATCCTAGGCTAGATAGGGGCTATAGAGATAAAGGACAAGACATAAAGTCATCATTTAGAGCTGGAAGGGTTCTCACAGGGCATATAGACCATTCCTTCTCTTTTTACCTCTTGGAGGAAATTGAGACAGTGAGGTTAAATGACTTGCCCTAGAACACATAGGTAAGTTAGATCAGAGGTGAGATCTTATTCATACTGCACCCATGACTGTGCCCACTTTCTGGATGAGGAAACTGAAGTTGAGAGATGACATACCTCACCCAGGCCCCTGTTTGAGCAGAGATCTGAACGCAAGTTCTTTTGATTCAGGGCTCTTTCCACTCTACCACATTGCCTGTGAATATACTAGGGGCAGGAAACTGCCAGCCCAGGAGCCATATCAAGTGCTAGGTTTGATTTTTTTTTGGGGGTGCCCCTCAGCTTAATTTTGGGTTTCCAAAATTTGGGGCTTTTTACATCCTACCCTCTTTCTTCAAAGTCTGGCCCAGGTGCTACCTCCTTTCCTCTGTCCTGGAGATTTATTGCAGAGCACTAGATTTGGAATCAGGAGACCTATGCTTTTAATCTGACTCTGAAACCTGCATCCATGCCTGAGGAGAACCAATAAAAAGAACTAAGCATGTGCCCTCTACGGAAGAAAAGGCTTTTAAGGGAACACGATACCTGCCTTCAAGTGTCTGACGAGCTATTACCTGGAAGATGGATTTCACTTGTTCCCCTTAGATAGAACAATAAGTACAAGTTGCAAAGAGGCATATTTAGGCTTGACAAAGGGAAAACTTTCTATGGATTAGAGAGCTGCCTAAAATGGGATGAGCTTCCCTGGGAGAGCAGTGGGCTCCTCTTCCCTGGCGGTCCCTAAGCTGTGTGACCCCTTATCTTTCCTCTTGTTTATTGACTGACTGATTGTAGATAGAAATGATTGCTATATTACTAAGGTTGGACTGGGTTTCCTTCTAAGCCTGAGATTTTAAGAATCTCCCTTCTTTTATATGGCAAAATGTGATGATCATCTTTCATTTCCTTTGTAAATATAAGTAGTTTTTCTTGTTATCATTCCCTACACACGCAGAATCCTCTTCTGCTACAGATCTTTCACACTCTTAGTCATTGAACATTTGTATGCCTCTTAATTTGCTTGAATTACTATTTTGCACCATATTTATCTGTGCATGACATTCATCTTTCCCTTCCTCCCATCCCCCACTGGATTTTAAACTCCTTGAGATTAGGAACTGGTTTTCTTTTCTTTTCTTCTTTTTTCCCCACAGCTACCAAAGTATCTATCACGGGGTGTATATAATATATAGTATGGTCTATATTATATATAGTAGATAACTAATCTACTTTATTTTATTAGATTGAATGTTTATTAGATTAGATTAAATCTGTTTATTAGATTAAAATGAAAGAATGAATGAATGAGTGACCAAGACTATGCCATGAACTAGAATGAGAACTAGATATGGGTTGAGAGGAAGGGCTACATCATCCTCCACCCAATTCAGTAAACTCCAGTAGCTGCCTGTTACTTCCAAAATTAAACATGAAATCCTCTGGCTTTTAAAGCCCTTTATAACTCGGCCCCTCCTAACATTACAGTCTTCTTACAATCTACTCCCCTCCACAGACTCTAAAATCTGGTGCTGGTGGCTTCCTTGTTGTTCCTCAAACAAGACTAGCTCTCCCCTATACCTGGATCTTTCTTCATCTCCTTTTCTCTGCCTCTGTTGCCCTGGCTTCCTTGAAGTCCCAACTAAAATATCATCTTCTAAAAGAATTGTTTCCTATCCCCTCTCATGCTCCCGATTTCCCTGTTTGATTATCTCCAAGTCATCTTGCATATATCTTGTTCATACAGTTCTTTGCATTTCCCTCGTTTCTTTGTATCCCCAGTGCTTAGTATGGTTCCTGGCACTTAGTAGGTACTTAATGAATGTTTGTTGACTCACCTTGACTGGAGGTAATGCTTGGCTCTTTGCCTCATATGCATAAGGGGTTTAGATTTGAGTACTTTGAAAGTTCCTTCCAGCTGAAAAAAATAAAACCCCTTGAGTCCAGAAAATAAGCGCTAAAGCAGTTTGCTAAGGCCTGTGCATTGTTGGAGCCTTACGACTTTAGCCATTGGAATAGTTGATTGTTATTCATTCATTTCAGTCATGCCCTTCTCTTTCTGGCTCCATTTGGGGTGTTTTTTGTTGTTTATTTGTTTCGTTTGATTGCGGGGTTGTTGTTGTTGTTTGCAAAGATACTGGAGTAGTTTGCCGTTTCTTTCTCCAGCTCAATTTACATGTGAGGAAACTGAGGCAAACAGGGTTGTGTGGCTTTTGCCTTTTGTCATACAGCTAATAAGTGTCTGAAGCAAGATTTGAACTCAGGAACATGAGTTTTCCTAATTCCAAGCCCTGTGCTCTACCTCACCACCTTGGTGTCTTGGAACAGTTGATAGCAGCTAATTAACATATCAGTAGTGGAATAAGTGTTTCCCTTCTGAAATTCATTGTGCTGGGAATAGAAAAGACTGCTCAAAGAGTAAATGAATAAAAAAAAATTGAGCATTGTGCTCAAAAAACTAGTTGGGATGAAGACTCAAAAGTAATACAGGGACCTCATGGTGCTTGTATTCAAATAGAGGAGGAATGGTTTGCCCAGAGAAGATTTATGTTTTGCTTTTTCTCTAAAATCCTAGAGATTGAGAGTGGAGTCCTTGGAAGTAATGAGGAGCTTACTGGAGTTTACTGAACAATGGCAGGGAAAGAGATGGTGCTTGAGGTGGGATTAGCTAGATGAGATGGCTAGATGAGATGGGATGTAAAGTATGGTGGGAGAAGTTAGTTTAATGGACCATGGGATGATTTCACTGGAAGAGGCACTTGGGCATGAAGTCCAGATCTGAATGGTTAACCCCACGTCCCCAACACCCCACCCAGACCATATTCTCTGCTCTGGAAGGACAGTGGTAGAATGAGTTGCAGGCTTCAGTCTAGAGAATCCTTCAGTAGGAAGGACAGAGAAGAAGGAGATGGCACTCATCTCTTGTAAGAACTCTTATCCCCTTCCCTTACTTCATTTCTCTAGTCATTCCTTCTCTCTGTACAAAAGACTTTGACTTTTTCTTGTTTTATCTTGTTACCCAACTTCTTTCTTTCTTTTTTCCTTCCATTCTCTTTTTTCTCCTTGCTTCCCTTAAGTAAGCTCCTTGAAGACAATGGATTTGATTTTTGTTTTTGTGTCCTTAGGCCCTAACATGGTACCTGACATGCAGTAAGAACATAGTGGTAGTAGTAGTAGTAATAGTAGTAGTAGTAGTAGTAGTAGTAGTAGTAGTAGTAGTAGTAGTAGTAGTAGTAGTAGTAGAAGTAGTAGTAGTAGTAGTAGTAGTAGTAGTAGTAGTAGTAGTAGTAGTAGTGGTGGTGGTGGTGGTAGTGGTGGTGGTAATAGTAATAGCTAGGATTTATAGAGTACTTACTATATGTCAAGTACTGTGCTAAGTGCTTTATAATTATTACCTCATTTGATCCTCTCAGCAACCTTACAAAATAGGTGCTATTATTATCCCTGTTTTAAAGATGGGGAAACTGAGGCAAACAGATCAAATGATTTGCCCAGGGTCACACAGCTAGTAAGAGTCTGAGGCTGAATTCAAACTCAGTTTTTCCTTACTCCAGGACTGTGATCTTTCTACTGTACCACCTCAAATGAATAAATCCTTGTTTATTGACTCTCCTATGAGAGGCAGAATAGCCTTAGGAAGTTGGAGTCAGGAGTATCTGGGTTTCAATCCCACCTCTGACATTTACTAGCGGTGTGATCCTGGACAAGTCACTTCATAAGATTTATTGCTAGAAGGAACCTCAGAGACCATCCTCATCATTTTACAGAGGAGGAAACAGGCTCAGTTAAATGATTTGCCTATAGTCCCACTGGGAGTAAGCATCAGAGGGAGGCTTTGAAACCAAAGGTCCCCAGCTTCCTGTGTCAGCTGTCTTTCCTCTCGAACACATTTCTCTAAACCTCACTTTCCTCATTTGTAAAGTGGGACTGGGGTGGGAGTTGCCTTTGATGTCTCCTAAGATCCCTCCTAGCTCTAAAATCTGTGCTTTTCTAAATCCTGACTGACAGATACTAACCACATGACCACAGTATCAACTTTTCAGTATCCCCATACCAACTCTCCAACTATAAATAGCCTGTGAATTGAAAATCTGCTTTTGGGAAGGAGTTTTTACAGAGAGATCTCCCTGCATCAGTGCAAAAAAACATGTGGAAACAGATAGTTTTAAATTTTTTAGTGTATTTGTTCCTTATGGCATTTTTATGCTCTGTAACATATGACCAATGAGCAACTTTGGAGACAAAGGAGTAATAATGTCATCAGGAAACGTATGATAGTAAACATTTATTTATCACCTACTGTATCCCAGGCACTATGCCATAGTAAGAGAAAATCGAATTGTCCAGGGTCGGGTGTTGGTGGGGGGACGGCCCATGAGCTCCACTGATATCTTTGTGGTATCATTAAAAAAACAAAGAAGATGTTTGGTTGTGTTACTTTTTCCCCATTGTTCACTCCATTGGTTACAACCTTCTTTACAACCAGACTAATGTCCAGTATGAAAGCATCTGCAGATCCTATACTTGGTTGTATGCCACCATGGAGGGGAGGGAGAGAAAGGGGAGAAAATTTGAAACTCAAGGGATTGTGGAACTGAATCTTGTAAACTAAAAGTAAATAAACAAATCAATTAAAAACAACAACAAAACAAAACAAAAAACCAAGAAAGGTCCCCCAGAACAATTGGGTGAACCTCTGGAGGTGAGCTGATGGAAGGATGTGGATTCAATTTAGCCAGAGTGGATAGGCATGCATCAATGACCTGTAATCTAAATCATTGGAGAGAGAGTCATTGAAGTATTGAGAAAATTACAATTTCACATATGTTTTCATTTAAAAGGCAGGTACTGTTGAGATTGTCCTTGGAGTAGGGATTGAACTAGATGGCCCCTGAGATTCCTTCTAACTCTGCTTTCTGCACATTTCATGTTCCTTCAAAAAGACAACACTGGAATAACCTGGTTTTTTATGTGGTTCTTAATCGATCTTTATTTTGTTTTGTTTTCTGTACGTCAGTCCTCGGGTTGAAAATATTCTCCTCCTCATCAGGACACAGACATCCACCATATGCTTTGTAGTACAAAGTTGTACACCATTAAGCAGCTTTATTTCCTCCATATTTATTTTGGTGCCATATAAAGATGAAAGGTCCATCAGGATGTCCTTTGAAAAAAAATCCATGTTTCTGGATAGGTCTTTTCAGTCTATCTCATTGTCAGTTGCCTTGAAAAATACCATATGCTTTGGTCAAAAAATGATGAAGCCAGATCCTGGGGCATAAAGCCAGCAGTCAAGTTGATTAGGCTAGTATAGAATTACAGGCAAGGATATTTACCATAGCCATTGAAGGTGGTGCTGATACATACTTTTCTAGCATTTGATCTGCTGACCAGAGAGGTTTGTGGACTAGACCAGAATATAAACTGCACCTAAAACATAAATAAATCTATCTGTGTGCATGTGTATGAGAAATGTTTTTGCCACTTCAGATTTAAATCTATAATAAAATTTTGTTTAGCTAAATTGGACAGGAAATTATCAATTTCCTAAAGCACAGTTTTGATCTTAGTACTTCCCAGTTCTAAAATCTCCAGTGGTCCCTCATTACCTGTAAGATTAAGGCCAAACTCCTTAGCCTGAAGATCCTTTATAAACTAGACCTTACCTAGAATAAGTAATTAGCAATATGATTTTTTAAATTGATTTTTGGTTCATTAGTTGTGTCCTAGCCCTTTGTGATTCTAATGGGGGTTTTCTTGGAAAAAATACTGGAGTGGTTTGCTATTTCCTTCTCCAGTTCATTTTACGTATGAGGAAATTGAGTCAAAGAAAGTTAAGTGACTTGCCCAGGGTCACATTGCTGGTGAGTGTCTGAGGCCAGATTTGAATTCACAAAAAAGAAGGCTTCCTAACTCTAAGTCTGGCCCTCTATCCACTGTGCCGCCTGGTTCCCCCATCTGCTTTCTTATTACTGTCTAAGAACCCTCTACTCAATCCAATCTGGTCTTTTGTTTTTGTTGTTCAATCATTTTTCAGTTATGTCTGACTCTTTGTGACCCCATTTGGGCCTTTCTCAGCAAAGATAACTGGTGTGGTTTGCCATTTCCTTCTCTAGCTCATCTTCCAGATGTACTAAGGCAAACAAGGTTAAGTGACTTTCCTAGGGTCATAAAACTAGCAAATCTCTGAGGTCATATTTGAACTCAGATCCTTTTTACTCCAGGCCCAGTACTCTATCTACTGCACCACCCATCTGATCTTACTATGCCTCAAACATGGACTTGACTTTCTGTTTCTGCATCTTTACCATTCTACAGCAAAAAAAGGCAATATAAAGATACCTATCAAGGTATATATATATTGCAGAGCTCTGTGCTAGGTTCTAACAAGATATAAAATTTACATAAGAAATGATCTTTCCCCCAAGAAGTTTTCAGTCTGGTAGGAAAAAAAGATTCAAAGGATGGAATGAAGAGCTATAATCTCATTGATGTCAAGAACTCCTATGGTACAAACTTACTCCATTGATGCAGATCAGCAACTTCATTTTAATTTATAGTTTTAGGGTTTCCTTGAGCAGACAAGACCAGAGGTTGGTTAAGTAATTTTCCTGTGATCTCTCAACTAGTAGTTTTCAAAGACAAGTCTTAAATCAGAATTACCCTGACTCCAAAGCTGGCCCTTATGTATGTTATGTAATGTTATAGAGTCTTATTAGAGAAGTGTAAAACAAGGAACTTAGAGAGATCTGGAGGGAAAAGACAGTTAACAACTAAGGTACTCAAGAGTGGCTTTCTGGCTGGAGTTGAAGGAAGGAAGGACAAGAATTTATAAAATCATAGAATTGGAAGGAACTTATATATAAAACACAAATGATCCAAGCATGGTGCTTAGTTTCAAGTCATAGGATGTAATGCTGGAAGGTAACTAAGAGATTGTCTATTTCAACACTCCCATTTAATGGAGGAGAAACTGAGTCACCAAGATGAGAAGTGTCAGTTAAAGGTGTCACTAAGGTCACATAGATAGTAAATTAGCAAGTGACAGAGCCAAGATTCCAATTCATGTCCCCTGATAATCAATTCTGTGCTCTTTCCATTCCAACACACTCACTCTTGACCCTCTAGATTTCACTACAGTCCCTGATGTTCACCTATAACCCATGCTTTTCCCACAAGGGCAGGAGCAAGAAAGCTGAGTTCTCTAGGTTACCTCTATTGTTCACCCAGCAATGCCAAATGGAATCATTTCAGGTGCCTTTGGAAGGAAGCAAGGAACATGCAGGGGCCCTCACAGCTTGAAAAAATACCTGTGGGTGGTACCTGCAACTAGAAGACAGCTAATGACTCATTTGACGTCAAGCCTAAGAAGGACGTCATTCAGTAGGCCAGAAAGGTCTCGTTTTGTAGTTGATGATGTGGAAGGGGACAAATGAGGGAGAAAATATGAAAGTCAGAGGTAATTATTATAAGTAATCATTTGACAATGCAGAACCCCTAATTACCATATATTTCCCCCTGGTCTGCAATGTCTGGCTATCGTCATTTCTCTTCAGTGTCATTTTTTCATTTGGTGAGTTGTCTGTGTTCTCCCTTTGGGGAGTCCATATTTTAATTCCTTATCTGTAGCAGAGCAGCAGCAGCTGTTCAGTGCAGAGTGCAGTGGGAGGTGTAGACAGGTACTCCTTCACTTGACTTGACTTGTTCTTATCCCAAGGGGCCACTCATTGCTGGCCTGGGAAAGTTATACCAACAGGTCCCAGCGAGGCCCTCTGCCAGGGTGGTAGAGTTAAAAGCCAAAGGAGTTTTCTTATCTCACTTATGCTAGGGGAGCTCGGACAAGCCCATGTGCCTCAGAAGGACAAGAATAGTCTGGGAGCGGTGAAGGTTGAAGAGATGGCCACCCTGGGGGTGGGGGTGGAGGTAGGGCTTTTCCTTATTAGAAAATAACGATACTAACAATAATAGCCTATATTTACATAGTGCTTTAAGGTTTGCAAAGTGCTACATATATGTACATAACTTATCAACAAACCTGTAAAGTAAGTTTATTATTATCGCCTTTTTACAGATAAGGAAACAGAGACTGTAAGGGGTTAATTGACTTACCCAGTGTCACAGCTGGTAAGTGTCTATGACAGGATTTGAACTCAGATCTTCCTAACTCCAAGTCCATTACTGTATCTACTGTACCTATTTCAGGGTGAGGTACCTAGGGTTAATATTGTAGAACAGTGTTCTATTTAGAGTCAAAGACTGTGAATATTAACTTTACTAATGATTAACTATGCGACCTAAGGAAAGTAATTTTTTTTCCTTTCTGGGCCTCAGTTTTTATATCTATAAAATGGAGGGGGATGAATGAAATAATTTTTAATGTCCCTCCAAACTCTTAATTTGTAACTTTATGAGTTGTACTTCTGTCTTTCCCGCTTTTCTTTATAAAACCTTTTTTCCCTGGGGCAAAATCCTTCACCTGCAGGCAGGGAAAAGAAATAATTACAGAATACCCTGACTGAACAGAGTTTTAAAGAAGGGCAAATGAGACTAGCCACTCCTTAAAGCTGGGAATTTAAGCCATAGTATATGTGAAAAAGAGCAATGCAAAATAAGATTGGCAAGCTAGATTGGAGACTCATTTTGGAAGCCCTCAAATGCCAGGCAAAGGTGTTTCTACCTTCTCTAGTAGGCAGAGGGGTCTCGCTAAAGATTTTTGAGCAAAGGAGTGGCATTGTAAGACCTCTGTGTTAGGAAGATGATTTTGGTTGGTGGTGTGATGGTTAGACTGGAGAGGGGAGAAACTGAAGGCAACGTGATCAGTTAAGAAGACCAAGACTCACCAATCCAAGGAACCCCACCCCCTCACCAGGGCAGCTAGGTGGTGTAGTTAATAGAGTTCTGGGACTGGAGTCAAGAAGACCTGAATCAGGTCTCAAGATACTTCCTAGATTTTTGACCCTTGGCAAGTTACTTTTTACCTTAGTTTCTTTTACTGAAAAAATGAGTTAATAATAGTACCTACCTCCCAGGGTTGTTGTGAGGATTTAATGAGATAATATTTGCAAAAAGCACTTAGCACAGTGCCTGGCACATCATGGATACTACATAAATGTTTGTTTTCTTCTTTCTCTTCCTTCCCTCGTTCCTTCCTACCTCCCACCTTCCCTCCCTCCTTCCCTCCTTCTTTCCTTCCTTCTTTCCTTCCTTCCTTCCTTCCATATTTCCTAAGTAGGTAAGGATTGAACATAGAATGACCTGGGGCTAAGGGTCTGAGATGGATATGGATATACCCTAGTTCTGACTCTTGTATAAAAAAATGGAATTCCGCATTATTCTCTGGATTCTCTTCTTAGACACAGCCCTAGAATGAGATGACTTAGAATTGCCTCCTTCCTTTTTTTGCCTTTCCCCACAGCTAAAATGGTTCAGGCAAAGGTTTTAGAGATGGAATGGAAGACCATGTAGTCCTGCCCTCTCTTTTTGTGGACAGGAGATTGTAGCCCAGGGATACTTGCTCAAGGTCATATAGGTGCAAAGACTCCCATTCAGAAAGTAGCTCCTTCTACTACCCAGGAGGCAGCTCCTCAGTTTTTCTGGAGTTCTCCTCTTTTCTCCTTCTGGTACTGTCCTTGTCAAAGAGCCAGCTTATAATGGTTGTACTGCAAAATTCACAAGATGGATTACAAAGTATGTAACATTCGAAGATAAGACTTGGGAATGGGGAGAGGGCAACACAATGCAAATTTGACTTTGAGACTTTGAATCTTAGAATCAGAGGGATCCCAGAAGTCACTAAGTCACTCTCAGATGAAGAAACAGATAATTAGTTGCCGAACAAAGGTTAATCAACAAGCATCGATAAGTGTTTATTGTGTGTCAACTGGCCTTCAGTAGTTTTTCAGGTGTGTCCGACTCTTTGTGACCCTGTTTGGGGTTTTCTTGGCAAAAATACTGGAATGGCTTGCCATTTCCTTCTCCAGACTATGTGTCAGGCATTGTGCTAAGTACTAAAGATTCAAGTACAAACTCATCCAAAGAAAGAAAGGTTCTTTTCTCTAGTGGCTTATATTCTAATGAGGAAAGATAAAACATAAAAGGAAGCCAAAGTGGAAGAAGGGGGAGGAGGGGAGGTACTTGACCTTGGAATGGTCGAGGAGTCTGGATTGCAACCTGTTGAGAAAAGAAGAGATGCCTCACCTGGGCACCCTCCTTAAATGGGGTTCTGGAAGGTACTATCCAATCAGAAGAGCAATAGCCTTGGTTTGTATATGCCTATGGAAGGATAACATTCCATCAAGCATCCCCCCATACCCCATTCCACTTTTGGATAGATCTGGTGGTTAGAAGGTTTTTCTTAATATGGAACTGCAGTTTACCTCTGCTGTTTCTATCCAGGCTTTCAAGTTTTGCCTTCTGGGTCTGAACTGAACAAGTAAAATTTCTTCTACATGATTAATGGGTCTTCAGATACTAGAAGGCAACTATCACGTCTCTAAAATGTCTTCTTTCTTTTTTTTTTTTGTCCTCAGTTTCTTTAATCAATTGTTGCATACTCAGTCAGTTAAGTATTATTTATTAAGCACCTACCATGTTCTGAGCACTGGGCTATGCACTGGAGATGCAAAGAAAAGTGGAAAAAAAGAAAAGGACCTGCTCATAGGCTGATGGACAAGACAGCATGCAAACTATGTAGAAACAAGATAGATACATGACAAGTCATGTATAGTGTCAGAGGGATATAGTTTCCTTCATGAGGAATGCGCCGCTGGGCTTGCCTTTCTCTGGAAATGCTCAAATTTGTTAATGTGCTTCCTAAAATGTGGTGCCTAGAACTGAACCCTCTAGGTATGGTTTGTCCATAGCACACCATCATGGAACCATCATTTCTTTCATGCTCTGTAACATGCTTCTACCATTAATGTGGGAGAATTTCAATAGTTATTTTGGACGCCAGGTCTTTTTGTTGATTTATATGCAGTGGTAGTCTAGTAAATGTTTAACAACCAGCTCTCCAAAAAAACCCACTCTTTTAAATTTACTATATCATAATATGTATATAATAATTATAATATAATATATAATGATAATTACATATAATTATAATATAATATATTATTAATATTTTCTCCATCGCTTTCTTAAGTCTAGAGATAATCAACAAACAACTATATCTAGCTCTAATTTCTATCATTTGCAGATTTCAGAGGGGTGAATTCTTATGTTAAAATTTTAACAATCAGCTTTCCCAAGTCTCTACCCCTGTAGAAATTGTATACCCCTAAAAGACTCAGTTTTCTTTCTCTTTTTCCCCCCGTACAGACTATTATCCAGCTTTAACTTACCTATATTGCTGAATTTTTTAATCCAAGTATAGGACTTGGACTCTGTCCCTACTAGGTTGTAAGTTTTTAAGTCATTTTTAGATCATAATTCTATTGACCAATATATTAAATATCTGCTCCAAATTTCTGTAATCTGAAGTTTTTACAAGCTTACCAATAATGACTTCATCCTACACTTTGATGAAAAGATTGATTGGAGCAGATTTTATGACAAAACACTGTGGCATTCCACAAAAAGCAAATCAATTATTCTCCAATATTTGGATTTACTTCCTTATCCATTTCAAAGATCTCTAATCTTTTTATCATCTAGACTGTCTTTCCATCTTATCCACAGTGATATCATGAGAGGCTTTTTCAAATCCTTTGCTGAAAATCAGTGATATTGCCATTTCTTCCTTTATTGCTCTTGAGGCATGAGATCATATATTTGGGAGTTTGAAGAGACCTTTGAGGTCGAGTCCTACCCACTTGTTTTACAAATGAGAAAACGGAGCTACAGAGAAGTTTTGAGTGACTTGCTTAGGATCACGTAGTAGTGTCTGAGGTAGAATCTGAGAGCCCTGGTCTTTCTGACTCCATGTTCAATGTTCTCCCTCCTAGGCCATTTGGTCTGTTATCTTTTGATTTAGTGGTTCTCAAACACTTTCTCTCTCTCTCCTTCTTTCCCCCTCCCTCCTTCCCTCCCTTCTTCCCTCCCTCTCTCTTTCCTTTCTCTCTCTCTCTATTTTATGTATTTTTACATATATTGTATATATATATAGATATATAGATATAGATATAGATATATACATATATATATTTTGCTCAAGGCACAGTGTTCTGGGCTATTAAGAATTATGGCGTTTGTTGTTTTCTTATTCATTCATTTGAGTCATGATCCTTTTTGGGGTTTTCTTGGCAAGATGCTAGAGTGGTTTGCCATTTCCTTCCTTCAGCTCATTTTACAGATGAGGAAACTGAAGCAAACAGGGTTAAGTGACTTGCCCAGGGTCACATAGTTAGTAACTGTCTGAAGCCATATTTGAATTCAGGTCTTCCTGACTCCAAGCCTGGTACTCTATCACTGTGGCATTAGCTACCTCTGAACACTGTAGTTGGCAACAAAGGAGGATCCCAGACAGGTGAGCTTCTAGACACAGTACCCAGGCTTTATGATTTATTCCCCTTAGCCTCTTCCCTTTTTTTTTTGGAGGGCAATCGGGGTTAAGCGACTTGCTCAAGGTCACATGGCTAGTTTTTGTGTTAAGTGTCTGAGACCAGATTTGAACTCAGGTCCTCCTGACTCCAGGGCTGGTGCTCTATTCACTGTGCCATCTAGCCGCCGCCTCCCCCCCCCAGCCTCTTCTTTGCCATAGCCACCCATCACTCTCTTCTTTCTTTACTTCCCTGGGATTTGCAGCAAAGGAGGTAGTTTAAACCCTTGTAGATAGAACTGTCCTTGGGACCTTCCCAATGCCAAGCCAAGAAGAGCAGGCAGCAAACTGCAGCTGGGCCTGGAGAAGTGTCAAGGGATCAAGAGGTGTTGGGTGGCATGGCCTTTGAGCACTGCTGCTTTAGTTAGGCTTCTAGACCTTAATCAGAGTTCAACACTTAGCAGATCCATGGCCCTGAGCAAGTCTTCAAGGCTCTCTAAGCTCCTTGGAGCAGTGGAATGAGAGGGGGACTGTTCAAATCTGGTACTGCCACTCAGTTTCTCTGTGACCTTTAACCTTCTTCTTAAGTACCAGGTTTCTTTACTGGCTTAGACGACCTCTGAAGTTCCTTCAAGTCTATATCTACAATCTTAAAATCTAATCCTAAAATCAGATGAGAGAATATTTGTCAAGTGCTTAGGACAGTGAGTGTCTGACATAGTAGATGCTATGGAAGGGCTCATTCCTTCTTCTTGTTCCCCTTCCCCAAAATCTTAATTAGTTTTCTTTTATCTGTAGCATGGGGGTTAGAATACCTGCGCTACCTCACAGACAGTGGAAAGAATATTGACTTTGGTGCCAGACAGCCTGGATCCCAAGTCTCTGCCCAGTAATTTACAACCCAGTGGGCTAGGCATAAGCCCCCTCTAGGCCTGGCCAAGTTAATTTGCTTATTTCTTAAATGAAGTTTAACTAGATAATTTCTAAGGTGTCTCCCAGTTCTGAATGCTAGAACACTTGTAGCACTGATTTGTTGTGAGGAAAAGGCTTTATAAATGTTAAAATACTGTAGAAATGTGAGTTATTCTTATTTATCCTGTTTCTTTCTGAGAAGCAATGTGGCATAGTGGATAGAGAGTTGGTCTCGGAGCCAAGATGGAATGTATGTGTTCAAATCCTGCCTCTGCTACCTATTGGCTATGTGACCCTGGACAAATCTCCCAACCTTTCAGCGCTCTAGGCAACTCTGTAAGATGGTAGCTTCCAGGGATGGAACTGACTTGCATTCATTCTCTATGAGCTCAGATGTCCTATCCACATCTTTCATGAAGGAGTTTTAAGTGCAGAAATAGAGACTTTGTAGTACTTAATTTTTAAGTTAATCCCTTTTGCTCTAGGGTCTCACAACATCTGCCCATTGGCACAGCTTCATAGGGAGAGGAAGGATTCTTGAGGAACTGTTTTAAAGAGACAGACTTACCTACTGGGGCTGAAGTTGTCCCAGAAACTTAAGGCAGTTACATAAATGTCAATTTCCCTGTCAAAGACAAAACCTGCAGCTGCTCAAAAGCTAAATTAAAACCACCATTTGCCCCTCAGCCACAGAACATCTTCACCAATGTAAAGAATCTTAGCAATGCCAGGGTGGTTGATGATGGCAATGAGGGGAGAGAGACAGCATGCCCCTCTTCTAGCCCACATGATTCAAAGGCTTCCTAGTTGACAGAACAGCCAGAGTACATAGGTTGTGCCGAACTATGAACTGCTGTCTGTCACTTGACTGGCAAACCCTTTTGTTTGTTTATCCTTTTCTTTGCAGCCTTAGGGCATGGTCTCCTTTGTTGTTCTTGGGAAAATTTCTTTTGTTTCTTCACCAAGTCATGTCAGTTAATGAAGGGCAGCATGGTCAAGGAAATGGATTCTGAGGACAGAGCTATGACAGAAGGGCAGATTTTGACTGCATATGAGGTTTTGTTTTTTTGTTTTGTTTTGTTTTGTTTTTTAAATTTTATTATAGTTTGCATCATTCATTTCCACAAGATTTTGAGTTACATATTTTCTCCCCATCTTTCCCCCACCCACC
>CM053582.1:148684748-148769331 GCA_028627135.1 Pseudochirops cupreus | reverse complement strand
AGGGAGTTGACTCACTGTTAAGTAAATAAAAAATACAAGTACCCCCAAAGTCTCAAGCTTTAATAGCTTACAGGCAGCAGGAAGACTTTTGGGACACCCTGCATATACAAAATAATTTCAAAAGTGCTAAGCACTGAAGCAATTAAGAAAGGCTTCTGCAAGAGGTAGATCTGAGCTGTGTTTTGATAGAAGCTAGGAACTCTACTAGGCAAAAATGAGGAAGGAATTCATTTCACACATGGAGGATCCTCTTTATAAAGACAAGAAGGCAATAGGTGGCATTCCATGAATGAGGAATAGGTAGCATGGGATAGGGATCACATAAAGGGGAGTAAATATAAAACCAGAGAGGTAGGTATTCTCTCCTTCATTGAATGGGCATTGCCTCACTCAAAGTGAGAACTTAAAAAGACGTTAACTTAAAGGGGTTAGCATCTCCCATTACATCCTGAGTCATCTCCAATCGTCAAGATGAATATCTGGTCACTGGATCCAGATGGCTATGGAGGAGAAAGTGATGCTGGTAACCTTGCACAACCCTCCCTCACTCAAATCAAAGTCCAACTTCAAGTCATGTCATCATCTTCCTGATGTCATAGTCCTCTTTGAGAATGAAGGACAAATCACATAACTAATCAATTATTTCTAGTCTAGGAGATTCAGGAATAAGTTTAACCTTTACTATTATAGGACTTGGCTTTCAAATTATGTCCAACCCATTTTTCATGGCTCCAAGGTTAGAAAATGTATTAACTGCTTGACCATTGTCCAGTTAAATTTCCAGGATGACACAATAGACCAAGACCAGAGGGCAGGTTTTTAAAACTAGAAGAGACTTTCAAAATGACCTAAATCTCATTTTACAGTTGAGAAAACTTGGATTCAGAAAGATGATCTCATTTGGCTAAGGTTATATGGCTAGTTGGTAGCAAAGCCATCAATTCTAATCCAATGATTTGTTCACTAAATCATGAGATCATGGATAAAAAGATGGAATAAAATTTCCAAGTCATTTAGTGCAAAACCCATAGAGATGAGGAAAGGAAAGCCCTAAGCAGACACATCTTGCCCAGGATTACACAGCTAGGAAGTGTAAGAAGTGGGATTTGAACCCAGGTTTTTCAGACTTCAAGCTAAGCTTTTTGTCCAGTATATTACAGGAAGCTTTTAGAATACTATGGTATCTTAGCATGTTTTATTCCTTCATTTAATATTTAAGTGTCTCCTATGTACTGATCTTTGTGGCAATTGGGAAAGAAAATAAATGTTCAGATAAGACATAGTTTCTCTTCTCCTGAAGTTAGGACCAAGAGATCATCTAGTCCAACTTACCAGTTTTATAGATGAGAAGATTGAGACCCGGAAAATCAAAGAGATATGCCCAGGGTAATATGGCTAATCAGAGGCAAAGGCAAGACTGGAACTTGGGTCTCCTGAATACCATTGATCAGGCTCAGTGTTCTTTTTACGAAGCCACAGTGATTTCTAAATGGTTCCAAATGAGAACAGACTTTAAAAACAACAACAACAACCCAAAACTCCAGGCAACAGAAAATCAGTCCAAAGTCAAAAACTATGATTTTTAAAGTGTTATTGGAGTTATCTCATTATTGCTTCATATAAAGAAATGTCTTCTTCATTATTATAATATCTGTTCTCAAATCCTTAGGTCCCTCTACATTTAAGATGCCTTGTTCTAGCCTTAAGACAGGTCATGCTCTAGAGTTCAAAAGCGAAGAAGAGACGAATGAAACAAACATTTGAGAAGAAAAAGATCAATACAAAGTGATTGGAGTTGAATGCAAACTTAGAGGGACTTACAGAAACATACCAAAGAACTTAAAATTTTTGAAAGCAGTTTTCCTTCCCTCCTCCTCCCCCTCTAACTCCTTCCTGCTCTTCCTTTCCCTAACTTCCCCCACTATTGGCTTTCTCCGATCTTGACTTTCTCCCCTCCTTACAACCTAGGGCTTCTCCTAGAGGCATCAACCTAGAGGAAGTCTGACAAATGTTTGTGAATTTGAATTACACAGGAGGTGACAACTATCCTTTAAGGAAATCACAAAAGAGACAAGAAATTAAAGTGGGACTGGTACAGGGAAATACCTCAATCACCAAATCCCTTTTGCTTGATTGCTGCAGGAGTAAAGCTCATTCAGATCAGCAATTTATTAAAAATATTCTTCTGATATCAGTGGATGAAGGAGAAAAAAAGCATTATTTTCAGATTTCTAAATGTAAATGAAAACACCCAAGATGAAAACATCCTTGATTTTTAAGAATTTTCTCTACTCTTTTTTTTTATCTCCTCATATCTCCCCTTCTGTTGAATCTAGTTCCCCTCCTTTCTACATTGCCAGCTCCGAAGTGATTACAACTCTAGAACAATTGCCAGTATTTGTTGACAATATTCTAGATCATGTGGTTCATTCTGAAGACCCACTTTGTGTTTGGGGTACACAGCACTAAGAGAATCTGTTGCATGGGGTCAGTCACTAAGATAATGCATTCATACTTTATTTCAAAAATTGTGAATAAACCTCAATTTAAGAAATCTCAACATAAAAAAATATATAGTATAATATTTAAAAACAAGATGCATCTTGGGGGCTTAGTGGATATCCCAGAGTCAGGAAGACTTGGCCAGGTTTGAACCAGGCCTGCCACTTACACGTATTAACTATATAATGATCCTGGCTACTTCACTTGGTACAGCACCTGGCACATAGTAGGTAGGTATTTCATAAATGCTTGTGGACTTATTGTTGATTGACAACCTTTCTCTCATTGCTTTAGGAAGCTCTCTAAGAGACATTACAGAATAATTGCTGATCTGTGTTGGCAGAGAAAGTCTCCTCACTAAGGAATTCTTTACACCAATGAAATAACAAATAGGAATCCCTTAATCCCTTCCCTCTAAACCCCCTCCCCCCTCCAAAAAAAGAAAAGAAACTATTAAGAATGTAAACTATCAGAGAACTCAAGGAATTTTGTTTAGATTACTGAAGATTGTTTCACTTAAAAAAAATGTTCCCTCAGGGATGCTTTCCATAGCAAACTCTCTTGCAGAATTTAACTTATGGTCTGATTTTTATGCAACCTTTCAGGTACAAGTCAGTTACATGAAGTGAGATACTACTGCATTCAGGAAAATTCCTAGGGATTTCTAGTAGATTTAACCCCAATACCAATATCCTTTTGGATTTCAATGACCCCTTTTAAGGATAGGAAATGTTCTGTCTAAAAAAAAAAACCTCATCAGTTAAAGGTGAAACAATTACATGGAGGTCTCTACTCCAGGTAGAATAGTTAATCCCTTTATAATTTACATTGAATGCACTAGCTAGTAAAAGGCAGAGTAAAGAGGCCTTGGGAAGATGTGGTTCAAATCCAGACTCTAACATTTAGTCATTGTGAACATAAACAAGTTCTTTGACGTAAGGAATTCATTAAGGCAAAAAGCCCAGGGAAAGCTCAATGCTCCCCCCATCTCCTCCCCCACCAAGGAAACTAAATCCTATGGTCAGAGTAAGACCAGCAGCAATGCCTGAAGCCCCCTTTCCAAGATAAGAGGGGAATTTAAAGAACAATTAGCTGTCAATTCCCCAGTAACCTTTCCTCCTCCAACTAACTTGAATCAGCACCAGCCCTTAGGTCCAGGCTCCTCCAACTCTTCCCCCAAAGCTTGATTGAGATAAGAAGTCTAATTAAAAAAACAAAACAAAACAAAACATTGGAACATAGTGGTTTAGGGGAGCGGGTGCTCCATTTCCTCTGAAGCCTTATCAGAATGACCAGACACAGCAGACCTGACCATTTCTATCATCTTCCCAGACTATACTTTATTTTATGAGTTGTTTAGTTGTTTCAGTCAATGACCCCATGTGGGGTTTTCTTGGCAAACATATTGAAGTAATTTGCCATTTCCTTCTCTAGCTCATTTTACCAGTAAGGAAACTGAGGCAAACATGGTTTAGTGATAACTAGTAAATGTCTAAGGCCAGATTTGAACTCAGGAAGATGAGTCTTCCTGATCCCAGACCCAGAGCTCCAAACTCTGCACCACTCAGCTGCCCTTAATAAAGCTGGTTTGCTTTACTGTCTCATGAGCTCTATGTTACTTTGTACTAGAATTTAGTATTATAAAACATTTCTAATTTTGTACTAAGACGTTTGGGCAGCTCCCTAAGACTTAGATCTAGCAAGTTACAGGCTGTTGGAATCTTGGTAGAAAGGTATAATGAAGAAATCACAAAGCTGACATATTGCCACCAGGTATTATAAATTACATATTTGCTGAAGTGGAAAGCAGGCATTTATAAGTTAGGGAAATATTTTAAGATGTGGGGAGACTTCAACAGTAAACTCAACACAAGATAACAGATTGGCTCATTTCCTTCGGTTTTCTGATAGTTAACCATTTCCCTTTCCTTCTCTCCACTCACCCACCCGCCTTTGAAAGCCACCAGAAGATTCCTGAGCTGGCTTTCTGAGAAGGCTCATTTCTTCTAAACTTCATTTAAGAAACTTTTTTCAACTTTCCAGTACGGAAGTAATCCTGATTTCTCAAAGCTTATGCTTGGACAATAAGGTGTTTCAGTGGATAATGTCGGGCCTGAAGTCAGTAAAACATGAATTCAAATCCTGCCTCAGTCACTTTCTATTTGCAACCCTAGGCAGGCAAAATAACCTCTCCTTACCTCAACTTCCCTTTCTGTAAAGTGGTGATAATAAGAGCACCTACCTCCCAGGGTTGTTGTGAGGATCAAATGAGATTACATAGGTGATGTAGTTTGTTGACCTTTACCTACTATATAAACGCTTTTTTTTTTCTTATTCTTTTTTCTTTTTCTTTTTCTCCAGGGCAGAATAAGCTTTGAAGGCTAGAAAAGCTACTATAGACTTAGTGAGCGAATGACTATATGTCAGTTTTAGAGGCCCAATCTTGCTCAGTTCACAAAGGGTCATCACCAAAAGATTGGCTACCAAGCACGACAACTAATGAAGACTGGCCACCAGGACCAGGAAAATTTAAGGCCATTTCTGTAAAGGGGATATCTATTAAGAAAAAAATAACTGATTCTAGAAATATTTAAGTATGGTCAATCCTTAATTTTCACAGGGGTAACATTCCCAGAAAATGGAATGAAAGTCAACCCGAATGTTAATATGTTGAACCTAGGGTAATATGGGATTAGGTTGCTGTGGCCACCAAAAACTTTAATCTTTTGGTAGAGGTTGCTTAAAATAGTGATCTCTTCCACATCATGAATTTTCTTATCACAGTTTCAATATGTTGCAGGTCAACATAAGAAATTAAATGGGAATTTTGGGGGAGTTTTGTGGAAGTCACAGATAACATGCAAAGGCCGGCAGATGACACAGAGAAAGTTTAAAAACTCAGAAATGCATAAAATATATGTATTGTATAGTGTAAACATGTCTTTTTTTTTTTAATACAATAATGATTCAGACTTCTTCTCAGGGAGGGCCAAAAAGTTTTATATGGATTTTCCAGATTGCGAGGGCACCGTGCCCTTAACGATACACTTTTTTTAAAATATAATTTTTAAAACAAAACATTAATTCTGAAAACATGCACTTTTCTTAGCATTGTAACCATGAAATAACCCATAAAATGCAGGGGAGAGGAGAGGCAATGTAGGACAAGATGAGATGGGGAGAGGCAGGGGCAGCCATGTCAGAAGAACCTTTCTGTTCTGTGGTTGAACTGCTCCCAGACTCTGGTCCAGCTTGGGCAGCTCATGCAGCAAGGGAAGTGGGACTCTCTCTTGGAGGTGCCATTGAGGGTAGGTGGGTGGTGAGCACCATTTTATTTACCCACAAACTCAGCTGCTTTTCCATTTCTTCAATTCCCTCATCATGCTCTTGAGAGGTCACTTTAGCACTTGATGGAGATTCACAAACACTTTTACAAATGCTTTCTTCCTTTTTGTGGACAACACTAAAAGGGGTGCTGATAGGGGATGTATGTGGTATAGACATGTCTGGGAAGTACAAAAAAGACCTGGACACCAGTCAGAGAAGACAAAAGCTCAACTCTAGACATGGGGTGTGAGGAAATCCAAGTGTGGAGTCCCAGTTTCCAGTGGGGTTAGAGAAAGTGTGTGAGGGTGACCATGATGAGGGGAGAAGTAGAAGCAAAATTTTTTCATGGAAATTAATTTGTTGTAGGACCCCTCAGATTTTTATTTTTGTATTAAAGCCTACTTAAAAGACACAAAATGATTATGATATCAACGAGCCCTCCCTGTTTGGGCAGAAAAACACTGCTTGATTAATTTTGTGCAACAAAGTCCCCACCCCTGCCCCCAAGACCTATAATTTCATTTTTAAAAAGAGTTTCTAGGGAAGAAACTAAAACAGAGTTGTTCCTCTTCACCCTTGAGTTTTAAAGTATTGCCTGAGGGTTAAGTGATTTGTTCAAAGTCTCTGAGCCAATGGTGTCAGAGGATAAATCTGAAGTTAGCTTTTCCAGACTGGATGGAGGAGCCAGCTCACTGTCCATTATGGAAAACTGCTTCTGGCAACAATTAACCTGGTGAATTTGCTGCGGAGGCCAGACCAGGCTTTTGCATGCCTTAGGGCCTAGGTAATGTTTGAAAATTAAGATGAAATTTCTTTTTTTTTCTTTCTTTTTTTTTTTTTTTGTTAAAAGGGATGATTCTCTTGTTAAAAGGGAAGGGGAAGAGAAGAGATTCAGGTAGAAATCCAGAAGATGTAAGAAAAAAAAAAAGATACAAATAAAAATATTTTAAAAGAAAGAAAATTAATGGGACTTGGGAAGGTGGGTGGGGAAAGAATTGATAACTGACATCTCTGCATTTAAAAATTCCTCACTTTGAGTGTTAGAGCCCACCACAGACTTAGAGCTTTCACTCCAGTGCTTACCACAGAACAAATATCTCTGAACCAGTGCTGTTTTCTGACATTAAAATTGAGTACATTTCTTCTGACTAATGGGTCAACTCTAGTCATCCTGACTGAAATCTGGCCAGTGGACTCAGATGGCTGGGGAAGAGAAAGTGAGACTGGTGACCTCGCATAGCCCTCCCTGACTTAAGTCAAATTCACTTGCAAGTCCTGGCCTCACCTTCCTGATGCCACGGTCCTCGAAGGACAAAAACAACTCCTGGACCAAGCAAAGTGCTATTTGGAAACAAGTATTATTTTCTCTCTATGGTAACAAGCATCCTACAAAGATTTTAGAACACCAGAATTGGCAGGAGCCTCAGAAGTCATCTGGTCCAATTCACTCATTTTGTGGATGAAGAAAAGGAGACCCAGAGAAGTTATTTGTTTCAAACAAAGGTTCTGAACCTTTTATATGCCATGGTCCCCTTTGATAGACTATGAATCTCTTCTCAGAACAATATTTTAAATGCATAGAATATATAAAATTACAAAGGAAACCAATTATATTGAAATAGTCATCAAAATATTTGAAAAAATAAGTTCAACAGTTTAAGAACCCCTAATCTGAGGATTCACAACAAGTTAGAGGAGATTCAGGATTTGCAGTCCAAGACTTCTGTTCTTCACAAAAATGTCCGTGTTGGCATTTTAAAGTTGCTGTTATAACAGACTCTTTAAGTATTCAAGACTTTTGCAAAACATCCACTTGCTATTTGATTTCCCCGCCCTACTTCCCGAATGCCTCAATTTCCAAACTGTGCAGTTGATGGTTTAGTAATTACAGTTTTATTTATGGGACTGCTGTGGGGGACTTACCTGTGCTGGTAAGCAAGGAGGCGATTTTAAAGAAATGTAAAGAGAATGAATTACTACTACTGAAAGCCACACATAACAAATGGGAGTTGTTAGCTGAGCCACTACGAGGAGACCGCATAGAGATGGAGAAAGAGACGGAGAGACAGCAAGAGACAGAGCACTTTACAGGGTCTCAATTCCCCCTCCCTCAGTAAAGATCTGAACGACTGGGGTTGTAGAGGCGGTATTTGTTACGTACTGATCGCAGATGAGTCTAAACTCATAATAAAGGCAAAACCCATTCACTTAAACAACCTAGAGTTAGAACATAATAGCTGCTTCTTTAATGTAGAATAATAGCAATCTATCTTCTCCCTACAACAAACTGTTCATTCTTAAGGACAGGCTTAAAAAAATAGTGTTTTAGGGAAAATACATGGGGAGGCCAAAGCCATCCTTAACTTCCGGGAAAGAAACTCTGAAATTTCATTGAATCAGAGAATCATAGGATAGAATCTATGGGAAGAAGCTTAGAAATTGGCCTGTCAGAACACTGATGACTTATTTAATAAGCATGCATGTATAATTGAGCACCTAATACAACTCAGGCATTGTGTACTAGGTAGTAAGAATACAAAATTTCAGAACTGAATTTCAAAAATGAAATAATCACTACCTTCAAGGATCATACGTTTATTGGGGGTGGGAGCCATCAACAATATATACATAGAAAATTAAATACTCTCTCTGTCTATATGTATAAATGTGTATTTGTATATATACATAGATGTGTATAATATATGCGTGTACGTATGTATGCATGCATGCATTTCTGGGGGAAGGACACTAGCAACTGGGAGGAATCAAAATAGCCTTGCTCTAGTAAGTGCTTACTAAATGTTGACTGATTGACTACTGGCTTGAGCTCAGCTGGGAAGGAAGCCAGGGATTTTACAAGATGAAAGTAAGGAGGGTGAATGCATTCCAGGCAAGGGAGAATATTCTCTTAAAAAAAACTCAGAGACTGGAGGAGGAATGTCATCCATGAGTAATAGCCTATGTCAATGTCTCACACTTTCCTACCACCATGCCTTTGCTCTTAGTGTTCTATATCCCTAGAGCAACCTCCCCATCCTGCCAATATTTTCTGCTCTATCCAGCTGTATTAATAACTCCTCCACAAACTCTTTCCTGATCCTTCCTAGTCAGTGACGACTTTCTTCACCTTAGAGAACACTACGCAATTTTGTAACATATTGATCAGTGCTTGTATCTTATTCTTCTATTAGACAATAAGCTTCTTGAAGGTAGGGACTAATCATGTCTCATTTATATGTGTTTCTCTCCTATGTGGTTAATTTAAGTACTTAATATTCATGTAGTTAAATAGATATTACATGCAGAAATAGACCAACAGATATGGAATAGTTATAGGGTATCATAGAATATTGGGCTTGGAAAATACCTTAAAGTTCCTCTAGTCCAATTTTTGGAGGCCTGTAGCATCAACACCATCTACAACAGATAATATATAGATTCCTATCTAGCTATCTAGATAGGTATATAGATATAAATAGGTAGCTATACATAGTGATATAGATATAGATATGCACATACATGTAATTAATTGGCAAATAATATTAATTCAAATTTATATAGATAGTACTTTAAAATTGGCAAAGCATGTGGCCATCTTTATCTCCTGTGGTGCTCCCAGCATCCTTATTATTTCACAAATGATGAAACTGAGGCTGAAATATTAAGGGACCTCCCCCCCCCCCCCCCATAGCTTTAGAGCTGGGAATCATGTCCAGGTCTCCAGGGCTCCCTTTCACTATGCCTACCTGGATGGAAGAGAAAGGTTAAAGAGAAAGCATACTTTAAAAATATATTTTGGAGACCCTAGGGGACTTGTAGGCATATGTAAAGGAGACATTTGCCCCTTTTTGCTAGGTGGCCCAGTGGGTAGAGCCCTGAGCTTGGAATCAGGAAGATTCATCTTCTTGAGTCCAAATCTGACCTCAGAAACTGTGTGACCTTGGACAAGTCACTTAACCCTCATTGCCTCAGTTTCCTCATCTGTAAAATGAATTAGAGAAGGAAATAACAAACCCTTCCAGTATCTCTACCAAGAAAACCCCAAATGGAGTCACGAAGAGTCAGACATGACTAAAATGACTGGCTGAACAACAGCACCAACCAGCCATCTAATGTTCCAGGATCCTTGCCTTCCAGAACCCAGCAGCACTAGGTGCTGGATAAATGTTTAGGTATTTAGTAAGACTGAGGAAGTGGAGCCTGACACTGTCTCCCACAGGTTGTTAAGAAGGATTATTAGAATAAACATCTGTAAATAAAAAGGAAGGGGAAGTGTTTCCTTTTCACTGATAAGGGGATTAAAGAAGCAAACAGAAGTGAACCAAAAAGCCAGGTATATCCTTGTTAAAGAGATTAGAGAATAAACATGGATAAAATGACTTTTGTGCTCCCTTAGCCTTAGAGTTGGGAGTACTTACAAGGTTGTTTGCAGGTACAGGAAGTCAATGCCAGGAATTATTCAGTGGCTATAAAAGAGTTTTCCCAGAAATTAGCTTTTCTCGGTGGTTATCTGGACACTGGCCCTTTGTTCCTGAGATACAGAACTCTTATACCACTTCTCTGTGAAATTTGGGTGGCAGGAATTTCAAAACCTGGGCTGGCAGAGAGAGTTTCTTCACCAGGAGTTTCTCTATATACAGGTGTGTTAGGTTGAGGAGGCTTTTTGTTACTGCCTCCTGTGGGGATCAACTGCAAAATTAGTGTCAGGGGAATGTAGGATACTCCCACTTGTTTATATATCTGTGGGATTGTAGGTTTCAGCTGTAAACTTCTTCTTAGTCAGTTAACAAACCATTGGTTAAGTGCTTACTTTGTGTCATGCACTGTTCTAAGCACTGAGAGGTGGCAAAAGACAGTACTGCTCCCCTTCTAATGGGGAAGCAGCAAATGAATAGTCACTTCAGGAAAGTGCCCATGAGAATGCTCAAGCGCAGGTTCGGAGGGTAGATACTGACCTAAGAACATCTTCAGTCAATCATTGAAGTCAATCACTGTGCTAAACACTGGGGATACAAGAAAGAGTCGAGACAATCCCTGCCCTCAGGGAGCTCACAGTCTAAAGGGAGAGACAAGAAACAAGCAAATGTATGTATGTATGTATGTATATACACACATATGCTAATACAGGATGAATAGGAAATAATTAATAGAGGGAAGACACTGGAATTAAGGGGCGTCGGGAAAGGCTTCCTGTAATAGGTAGGATTTTAGTTGGGACTTAAAAGAAGCCAGGGAAGACGGTAGAGAGTTAAAGGTGGAGAGCATTCCAGGCCTGTGGGATGACAATCCAAGAAAATGCTTGCAGCTGAGAGTTTTTCCCCCATATTCTCAGTTATTGTTGTAGACAACAGGTAGATGACCCAGGGGTTAGAGTCCTGAGCTTGGAACAGGAAATAACAGAGGCCTTAGATGTTTACTTAGCTGTATGACCTTGGGCAAGTCACTTAACACCACCCAACCTTGGTTTCCTCATCTTTAAAATGGGTTTAGGGAAATAATAGGTCATAGCTTACAAGGCATTTGTGAGGATCAAAGGAGATAACATATAAAGGGGATTGCAAACTTTAAATCCATACAAGGGCTAGCTATTATTCCAATAAAGGGAGTACACAATGCCTGATAGAGGAATTGGATGTAATTTTTTATTTTTTTCCAGGCTAGGGGTCTCCTCAGCAATGTTGCATTTGCAAGAGATTAGATGTTCATGAGGCATTCGGATGCTAGTGGTTCAGAACAGCTACATTCTTACAGAACACTTTCTCTCTTTCAATTTCTTATCCTGTGGGAAAACAAACAAAAACAGTCAGGGGTAGAGGGAGTCATGGTAGAGAGTGGGAAAGGAGTATTTGGAGGTGAAGGAATGGTACCTTCAGGGCCAAATTTAAGTAGGCCCCAGAACCAGCCCAAATCACACTGGAGCTCCTTCAACCTGGATCTATGTGAAACTAGGTTAATGTCAACATTGAGGCAAGCCTTGAAAGGGATTTAAGTTATAAATGGGTCATATAGTCTAAGAAGTATGTAAAAGACCTGTTTTTCCCCTTGAAAATACCAGCACCTTTCTCTCTCTCTCTTCCAACCTCCCTGTATCACTAGCTAGTAGCCCTGGGGACAGCAGAACTTCAGAGACCCAGTGTATATCAATCAGTGAATCAATATGTGTTTACTAAGTGCAGAGCCACGTGCTAAATTCTGGGGACACAAAAAGAGACAAAAGGCAGTCCCTGCTCTCAAGGAGATCACAGTCTAATGAGGGAGAAAACATGTACAAATAAGTTATAGCTAGAATAAACTGGAAATAATCAATAGAGGAAAGGCACTAGAAACCCAAGGAATGACAATGAATGTGACTTCTCATTGACCTCCAGAAGTCACTAGTAGCTCACAGTTTAAAATATTTTCATTTCCGTGAACCCTAGATAAGTGCCCCACTATCTATTCCCTCACCCTCTTGGTATTTTCCTGCCAGCATCCTAAAAAAAAAAACAAATACAAAAAAAGGCTTCACTAACAGTATGTTTGCCCCAGTTTACTGAGAGGGTCTTGCCCCTGAGGCATGGCAAATTTCAAAGATTCTTCTTGGTTCTCAACAATGAGAAAAACACTTAGTAGAAAGAAGACTAGTAAGCATGGCCTCTAATAGAGTTAATTTGGTGCTTAATGCTATTAAAATCTAAATACCTAGGGATAGGAAAGTTTCTTTCTTCAAGTTGCTGAGTTTTCAGACAAGAGGCTGAACTGTTAGAGTCACAAGGAAAAATCAGCCTCTCACTGCCTAAGAGAGCCTTCCAGTTTTTCCCCTCTAATTATTTCTATCTTACATGTCCTTCGGGACCTTTCTCAAGTTCCATCTCTGCATTTGGCACTCAGTATGTGTAATCTGGGGCAGGTAGGCAGCACAGTATATGGAACATCCAGCCTGAAATCCGGAAGATCTGAGTTCAAATCTGGCTGCAGATACTTCCTAGCTGTGTGATCCTGGGCAAGTCACATAACCCTGTTTGTCTCAGTTTCTTTATCTGTAGAATGAACAGAAGAAGAAATTGGGAAACCACTCCAACATCTTTGCCAAGAAAACCTTAAATGGCATCATGAAGAGCCAGACATGACTGAAATAACTAAACAATGACATGTATTACCTATAGCTACCCCTCTTTTTAGGCATGTGCCCTTTCCCAAAATAGGTATACATACAGCATGTGCCATGTGTGCTCCAGTGTATCCTACTATCTCAAAAAATTGATATTTTGTGCATCAGTTTAAAAATTTGCCTTTATTAGTAAACTAGTAGTCATTTTAAAAACAAGTTTATGTTTTAGTTTCTTTAGTTCGGTGACTCAAAATAATGTCCTTTATGATTGAATACTTAGTAAACATTTGACTTAATAAATTTTCCTAGCTATACATCCTAATGCCATGTGTTGTATACATATGTGGTGCCAATTAAATTGTAAACTGAACATTGTTATTTTTCAGTTGTATCCAACTCTTCATGACCCCATCTGGTGTTTTCTTGGCAAAGATCCTGGAATGGTTTGCCATTTCCTTTTCCAGCTCATTTTACAGATAAAGATATTGAGGCAAACAGTGTTAAGTGACTTGCCCAGGGTCACACAGCTAGGCAGTATCTGAGGCTCAACTTGAAATCAGGAAAATGAGTCTTCCTGGCACTCTATCCATTGTCCCACTTAGCTGCCCAAAATTAATCACGCCCCAAATTAACCAAATTTTACATGTAGATGGGACGATCAAGATTATTTAAGCAGACCCCCTTTCTTTTCATTTGAGGAAAATGAGGTACAGAGAGCAGAGGTGGCTTTCCTGGGTCACACAGCCAGTTACCAGTAGACTCAGGACTCTGTTTCAGTTTTCCTTACTCCCTAGTGCTCAGCACGGTTCTGAGCATGGAGTTAGACACAGCTCTGGGTAGCGCACAGTAGGTACTGGATTGTTATTTGTTGTGGATGACAGTAATGATGACTTTATTCCTGACAAAGGAGTAACAAAGGGTATCAAGGATGGACTTCATATGTCTTGGTTAAGTTTTTCAGAAAGAACTCTTCCTGTAATAACCGAACAAATTGTGATATAGAAATATAATGTAAAATTATTGTTCTGTAAAGAAATGTGAAAGGGATGCTTTAGAAAAACCTGGGAAGATAATATATGAACTGATGCAGTCAGATAAGTAGAACCATGAGCACAATTCACTCAGCAATAACATTGTAAAGAAAGACAAATTTTTTAAAAGACTTAAGAACTCTGATCAAAGCAATGACCGAGCCGTACTTCCAGAGGATAGTATGCTACTCACCTCCTGACAGAGAGGTTGAATGGAACCAGGAGGCAGAGTTTTGGACATAGCAAAAGTGTGGATGTGTTTTGCTTGCCTGTGTATGATTTTTATAAGAAATTTTTTTTCTTTTTAAAATTTTTTGAGGGGGATTTGGGAAAAGGGGGACCTAACATAAATTATTTATAAACAACAGATATAGCTATTCCTTCAGGACAGCACTGAGAATAATGTTCCTCCATTTCAAATTTCTTGTGCGTATGAGCAAATCTGTCCCTCACAAATTGAAGTATAATTTACATCATTAAGTAGGTTTGTATGTTAAGTATTTTGCACACCTTAAAGCGCTATGTAGTTATCAGTTATTATTCTTACCAGTGGGGAGCACATAGAATATAGGGTAGTTCTTGGTCACTGAAAGACAAAGTTAGATGAATGTACCCCCTTAACGATGCATTCACAGATAGAACGGGCCCATCTTGGAGAGAGGGGAGCAGGCTACTTACTTACCTTAAAGGTTTAAATTGTAGCCACCTCTTTGACCAGAAGGAGTTACAAAGCTTTGTCCCAGGGTTACCAATTGATGATAGCCCTCAGCATTTGATAGCAATTGCTGTGTGTATCCTCACAGCGGTGTTTACCATGCGGTTAGTTGTCTTTTTATGGGTCTTATACTCTTACAAACTTGTAAACGCCTGTAAGGCAATGATTTCAGCTTTTAGGCTTCATGTCTGCTCTACAAACACTGGGCATTTGACACTTTTGTTGATTGACTGATAAAATGAGAGAATTCTTTTTTGATAGGAATTTATAATGGAGATATTTTAAAGATAGAGTATTACACCTCCCCTCTTCCAAGTAGAAAATGATGGTTCAGAGTGAGTGTAAATAGCAGTTGTTTCTGTTTTGGTCAGAAACCCTGAGGGTCTTCCCCTCCCATATTTATTTATTCATTTATTTTTGACTAGGTAAAAAGAGGGGGAGGGGGAAAGGGGGGGAGGCTCATTTCTTAATCACTGAATGGCCCATTGCCTCAGACAAACTGATATCTGAGACCTTAGGAAGGCCAAGGTCTCCCACTGGAGCCAGGGCCATCTCCAGTTGTCCCTATCTCTATCTTGCCACTGCACCCAGATGGTTCCAGAGGAGAGAGTGAGGCTCCTGATTTTGCACAGCTCTGTCTCTCTTAAATCCAATTCACTTGCAAGTCAAGACATCACCTTCCTGATGTCTTTGGTCCTCTCTGAGAATGAAAGACAAATAGCAGCAGCAGCAACAACAACAATCACCTTCCTAGATAGGGATTTACTTTCCTGTCATGCAGAAAAAATTCAGATCCACAGAAATTCTGAGGTTTAAGTGCTCACACTGAAAATGTAACAATCAACCGCAGACGATGGACTCCCCCCCGGTTGGACTGAGTGGCCTGTATGATTCCTTCCATGTCTAAATCTATGACCCTGTGATCTTGGCAGTGGGACCAAAGACTTCTAGGGAAGAATGGGGTGTATATTTAGACAAGAGTCCTTGAATTGGGTGCCTTTGCTTAACTTTTTTCCCCTTTGCTACAAGGCAGGATTCCATTTTGAGGCAAGAGGACTGGAGGAGGAGAAAGTGGTAATATTTCCAGAAATAACTGGGATATAAAAACAAAAGATATCAATAAAGTCTACAAAAATGAGGGATTGGATTAATCATCATCATCATCTATATATATATAAAATGTGTGTATGTGTGAGTGTGTGTGTGTTTGTATATGTATATATAACATCACCCTGGGTTGTTATGAGGAAGCTACTGCATAAACTGTAAGGCACTACATATACTTATTTAATATATATTATAATATATGATATAAAATATTTAATATACTTATAGATAATGCCTTATTTATAAACAACAGATATAACTATTCCCTCAGGACAGCACTGTCCTGATTTCATATGTACATACATACGTACACACAAACATATATATGCATGTGTATATGCGTATGTCTCTATATGTGTGTATATGCATGATATATATGTATATATACATACACATGATGATCAATCCAAACCCATCCTTTTGTTTTTGTAGGTGTTATTCATGCCTTTTGTAAGGCAACTGTAAGGCACTGTATATACTTATGTAATATATATTATATAAGTACATCTATTGCCTTACAGTTTAGGAAGCAGTTCCTATGTTTCCATATATATGTATACACACACACACACACACACACACACACACACACTCTTACAGTTGCTTCATAACAATCTAGGTGATTTGGCAGTATAGGTATAATTATTCCATTTTTACAGACAATCCCTAAAGTCTCTCCAGCTATAAAATCTGACAGTCTAGAGTTAGTTTAATGTTGGGGAAGCCCAAATTATTAATCATCTTTGTTAGCATCCTCAGGGCCACATTCTTAATAATTCCATACTCTTTGACATGTATTTTATGACTCTTAGTCATGGAATCTTCATTGGTAGAGTTTCAAAGTGCATCAAAGAAATTAAACGTGTAGACAAAAACAAACAAAAAAAGAGATTGCAATGACAGAGTCTTAAAGCTGGAAAAGAACTTGGAGATCTAGTTCACCTCTACCTGAAACAGGAATCTCCTCTACAATGTCTTAAACTAGGATTCATCTAAGCTCTGCTTGGATTCCTCCAGTGATGGGGAACTCACTACTTACCTAATTAGGACTCCTCTATTTTTGGTCATTTAAATTATGTAGAAGTTCTTTCTTTTAAGCTCAGGTATGACTCCTCACAGCTCCCAGCCTTTGGTCCTAACTTGTTCATTTGTTTTCTGATTAGAACAAAACCTCTGAGACATGACACTCCTTGAGCTATTTGAAGAACCACCATCATTCCTGCTGTAACTTTTTGTGGAAAGATAAACATTTTTAATGGCACCATGAACAAGATGCCTCCAACAAAATCCTTCTCTGATGTCTTATCCATCAAGGCTCAGTGGTTGGCCTTGTCTTCCCAAAGGCAGTGGCACTAGAGATCAAAAGTTAGCTGGTCCAGAAGATTTGAATAGGTGTCCAAGGATGGAATATGTATCTGAAGACTAACTACATTCAGAGGGGCTCATCATCAAATTGACCTCATGGTATGCATTTTTTTCAGAGCAATTCTGGAAGACTGTTTCCTAGGTAAGCCACAGCAGATTACAGAAGTAGAGAAAACATCTACATCATTGAAATCATATTTGAGCATTTCCTCCAACAGTGCTGATTGCAACCCTTCCATGAGCCCCAATCCCATGTGACTCTTGCCTATGGTCTCCCATAAGTTCAACTCAGGAGGTTCATACAATATGCTAGGGTCTTTCGATGTATTCCCTTGACATTTTGGGAATACCAAATGAGAATTTAGATGGCTGATCAGGTACACCTCACTCCCCCGCTCTTACAAGCCTATCTTTCCCTATTCATATATCTGACAACATCCTATGTACTCCTTCTGTGCAAATTCTTTGTTTGTAACCTGTTGTAGCAATGCTCTTGGCCATTATGGACCTTTCTGTTGCACTTTGGGTAAGCCTCAATTTCACGTTTCAGAGACTCTATGTTGCAGTCTTCCAACTTTATCAGCAAAATGTTGATATTAACAAATCAAATTCTTGGGATAAGCTAGAGGTGATTAAAATAATTTTTCTAATAGCAAACCAAACCATTCTCTACCTCTTGTTCAGTTCTGGGTCCAGTTTTCTGTCTCTGCCTCACTGAAATCTAAAGTTTTTGACAAATCACCAAATTCTATAAAGATAGGGTTAGGAAAAACCTTACTGGGTAGTCTGGCCCATCTCCTTACTTACTCTTATTCAGCAATCTCCCACCTATTCCATTATTCTGGTGGTAACCATTTGTAGTCTTTCAAACACATAACATTGCCTTAGGCTTTCATGTATTTCCTTATGAATCAAACTAAAGGGAGAAGTACCCAAGTTTGCATCCTTAGGACAAAGTTGATAATTAATTCCTTTTGACTCGTTGGTGGTAGGGGAGACAAGGTCTGCTTCTCCTAACAAGAGAGTTCTATGTTAGCTGCCTTCTATTGACATCCTCTTGTTTCATCACTTCACACCCCAGCCAACTCTTCTCAGGCTTAATACACAGATCATATAATAATGAGGAGCTTACAGCCTTCAAAAGGGAAAACTGGCTTACACAGAACTTATAGAATCATAGGATTTGGAGTTGGATGGGATTTTGGAGTTCTTTTAGACTCAGGTCTTTTTTTTTTTCCCAGATGCAGAAACTGATACAGTTCTATGGAGGTAGGTGGGTATAAATATTATTTTCATTTTAGCATTGAGGAAACTTGAATGGTAAAGGGAACTGATCAAGTAGTAAAGAACACAGGTAGGCTTTGGACCCAAACCCTTTGCCTCCAGATTCATTAAGCTTCTTTCCCTGGTAGCATGGTTTCATGTAGTGGGCCCTGGTTTTCGGATCCTGCCTCTGATCTTTGCTAGCAGTATGAAATTAGTCATCACCTAGCCTCTCTGAGTCACAATATCCTTATCAATGGAATGGAGATAAGGTTACTTATACTGTATTTCTCATAAAGGCTGCTGTAGAGAATGCACTTTGTAAACCTCAAGGAAATGTCAGTAATTGTTTCTCCTATACCATTGTTATCCAGAGGAAATGTCTGTTTGCCTTTCCTTGTCCACCAATTTAATCTAGATGTAATTAGTAGAAGGTTCCTATAAGTTGAGACTCAAGAGTTTCTTTTGTTTCTTCTACAAAAAGAAACAGCTGCAGAATGACTGCAATGCAGCATCTTAGTGCTACCTGGCTAGTGCTTCTGGGGCTTTTGCACCATAAACAGAAATTCACCATCCAAAAAATACTTCATCTTCCACTCCATCAATTCTAAGTGGTCCTATGCATGTCTGCTTGCCCATTTGCCTGACTGTTTGTCTGTTTTACATTCAAAACTAGACTTGGTTTTCACTTCCTTATTTGCTGGCAAGATGCTACCCAGCATCTGAATTAGCTACACAATTAGGGCTTCTAGCATAGGGTACAGACCTTTAGAGACTCATGGTGTTTCATGTTCTAGACCAGGCTCTTGACTAAAAGTCTTTATAGATTCAAATCCCTGGCTGAATCAAAGTCATTGAGGGTCTCAAAAGGAATCATTAGAAGTTTATTAATAGGCTTATTCCCCTACAATTCAATTTTATTCAAGACATAGTTCCTTAGGTCTACTAGCCCACTTACTACATGTGCTAGGGGCTGTATTAGGGGCTGGTAAGATAAAGATGAAAAGTGACACAGTCCTTGTTCTCGAGGACTTTAAGATCAGAGAAACTTGCCCAGAACAAGCAATGACAAGGACACAATAACTCATAGTTATATGTCTTTCAAAAAAAATTTTTTTTTGGTGAAATCCTTTGGCAATCTAGTGAAACCTATATAATCTATCTCACAAAAACACTTTAAAATAATTTTTAAAAAATGCTAACTTTCAGTTAGAGATTAGTGAAAATAGTGATTTTTTTAAATCTAAGTTTACCAGTTCCTTGAAATCCATCAATGAACTAAAGGATCTCAGGTTCAGAACTCCTACTTTAGATTTTAAAATGTATTTTTCCCGCAGCAACTTGTGAAGAAGCTATTGCAAGTATTATTCTCCCAAATTGACAAATGAAGAAACTGAGGATCAGAAAATTTAGATGATTTGCCCAGGGTCACCAACATTTCTAACTGTTTGATGCAATATAAAAAGCACTGAATTTGGAGTCAAAGACACTTCTATTTCCTAACCCCAACCTTGAACATGTTGTTTCATCTCTCAACATCAGTTTTCTTTTCTGTAAGGTGAAGGGGTTATATCAGATGACAGTTTGGGCACTTTGCTATTCTATTATTTTTAAAGTTCACGCTTGCTTCCATACTACCACCTAATGCTAGATATTTTAAAAAGTCCATTCAATCTCTAGCCAATAACCAAATGGGAGCAATACCCATTCATAGCTCACATGAGATGAAGTTGAGGTTGGCAGCACAGACCTGGCCATCTTTATTGTTCTTTGGAAAGAAACTGACAACAGCATATGCATAAGTCCCTATCATTGACTGACCTTTCTAATGCGTTAAATGCTTTAAGTGTATCTTTAAAACTACGTGTATAGTTGGTGATTCCTGATTCTTATATGATTTTCTTTCCCTGAAGGAAAGAAGGAAGAAAGGAAAAAAGAAGGAAGAAAAAAAGAAAAAGAAAGGAAGAGAGAGGAAAAAAAGAAGGAAGAAAGAAGGAAGAAAAAAGAAAGAAAGAAGGAAGGAAAAGGAAGATGGAAGAAAAGAAGAAAAGAGGAAAGGAAGAAAACAAAGAAGAAAAGGAGGATAGATGGAAAGGAGGAAGAAAGGAGAAGGGGAATGAAGGGGAGAAAGAAGGAAGGATGAAAAGAGAGAAAGGAAAAAAGAAAGAAGGAAAGGCTGAAGGAAGAAAGAAAAGAGGAAAGAAAGGGGAAAAAGCAAGAAAAAAACAAAATATAAAAAAAGAAGAAAGAAAAGATGGAAGGATGGAAGGAAAGGAGGAAGGAGACAAGGAATGCAGGAGGGAAAGAAGGAAGGATGAAAAGAAAAAGAGAAAGAAATCTGTGGAGAGAAAGAAGCAATGTGTTGAAAGTGGGCTGAGGAGCTGACCCTTCAGCTTCCATTGTGCTTTTCGAAGTGCAGACAAGCTGTTCCCTCTCTGTGAGCCAAGAGAAGGGAAGGGTGAAACTGACCCATGCTGCCTCTGTCACTCACTACCTTCACTTTGGGCAAATCAGGTCACTTCTCTGAACCCCAGTCTCATCATCTATAAAATGAAGGTGTTAGATTAGATGATCTCTTGGTATCTTCTAGCTGTCAATCTATGGTATGCAATATGTGTATATTAAACACACACATATGATATGCCACAATGTATTACACATCAAAGAAATACAAGGAAAGAATTACAAGAGGAAGAAAGTTGTTACTGCCAGAGTGGATCACCCTCCTCAAATTCCTCTGCCCTTTTGCCCCATTACATTTTATCTCCCAGCATTCTGATTTATGTATGTCATATTTTCAACCTTCCCTTTAGTCCTCAAACTTCTCAAGAGCAGGGACTGTAATTTTTCATCTCAGTTATTATTATAATTATTTTATCATCATTATTATGTCAGTAACTAATAATATAAGGAATAAGAAGTAATAACGTACTTCTTAACTCTATATTTGTAATTATATGTATTTGATGTTCAATGCACACACAATTTGGAACAATGGCTTGTGAACTTGTTTTATGAACTAACACTTTTGAGGATTCCCCACTCAATAGGAGCTTTTGCTTTTGGGTTTTGACAGCACAACTGCATCTAATTATGGGCAGTTGCATCTTTCCTGAATAGTATTAGAAATGTAGTTTTTTTATAATTACAGTAGGAATTTGGTGTACAATTTTATTTTATTATGATAATGTATCCATAGTTATTCTTTAAATACAAAAGGCTAAATGGATTATATATACATTTTGCAAAAAATATGATTTATTGGAAATTTTCTAGTCCTACTTTCTTAGTTTTCAAGGCAAACATGATATGCCAAAATTATAAACATTTTACATTCTGGCGAAAAACAAAACAACAGCTGCATTTTGCAAGTGATTTAAAAATATTTCACATTATGCAAGCATTGCAATTTGCCTTTTTACAATTTGTGAGGTTGCAGTTTTTATTATAATATGGATTTTAATAATTTGATATACTATATGTGATTTTTATATGTTTTCTACATTTTCATTTATATATGTTCTTTAGAAATAAATGTTTTCTTTTCCAATTTCATGTTTCATTTGTATACTAGGCAAGGCATTTTTTTACTCCGCAATAACATATGTGCCATTCAAAGATTTTTAGCTGGTTGGTCTTCTCCTCTTTTTCCATCTTTGATGTGGGGGCCAAATAAATTTATTTCACCAGCCCTGAACCTGGTCTCCATGGCCCTGAACATGACTTATTTCTCTAAGTCTCTTCCTGTAGCAGAGGACCTTCCACAATGGACCATCTTAGAGACATCAAGATTGCAACTTAATAAAAAAACAACTCAATAACCAAAATGGGTCCTCAAGTCAAGGAAGGTCTCTTAAGCAACTCCTAACAAAGGATACTCATTTCCACTGGCATATATCTTTGTTCATGCTGTGGAAAGGAATGCCTCAGTTCCCTTGAGGCCTCATAGTGCCATTAAAAACAGAGCGGATTTGGAACCTGTCTTTGAATCCCAGTTCTGTGGCTTGCTACCTGTAGAATAGTGAGCAGTTCCCAGAACCTCTCTGATCTTTCTTGGTTTTCTCACCTTTGAAATGAAGGGCTACCCCAGATGACTTCTAATGACCTTTATAGTTCTAAGTTAATGAGCCTCTTTCCTGACCAAATTGAGTACATCCTTCAAGTCCATTAATGTGCTCCGAGAAATCTTTCTAATATCCCATGTAATCTGTTATCTGCACTATAATCATACTCTTTAACGTTGGGTAAAGCATGACACCATGAAAAAAAATCCTAGAGTCAGGAAAAGGGAGGGAGGAGACAGGGACACTATATGTGCCAGATGTTGTGCAAAGCACTTTACAAACCTTATTTTGTTTGATTTGGGTTCAAGTCCTGAGTTCTAATGCTCATTAGACACATTAATTTGGTTATATCACTTCATGTCTCTGAATCTCAGTACAAAGGAGTTAATAATTGTACTTTGGCAGTGACCTTTTGACTGAGTATAAGTTTTACAGAACAAAACCTTTTATTAAGTGGGTTTGTTCTGTGAAGTTTGGATTCAGTTAAATGGCTGCACTCGAGGACCTAGAAAGGCACATGTGGCCTTGATGCTATAGCTTCCCCACCCCTGGCTAGCACAGTGCTAAGAATAGAATAAGTGCTTAATAAATATAGGGTACATTGAAGTAGAAATATAGACAGAGGGTAAGCTCCTTCAGGGTAGGAACTATTTTCTGAAATTCATGCCTGGCACATAGAAGGCACTTAATAAATGCATGTTGACTGATTTATCGTCACCAGTCAGTTCTGTGGGAAATGAGTGAGGCTGCTGCATAGCACAAAGTTGGGTATAATATACAGATGACACCTTTGGGGTAGAAGTGTTTAATGGGAGTGATAGTTGCTCTCCTTCTCTCCCTCTCTCTCTCTCTCTCTCTCTCTCTCTCTCTTTGCTTTTTTGTCTCTGTCTCTTTCTATGTCCCTGTCTTTGTGTTTGTCTTTCTCTTCCTGTTTTGCTGTGTCTCTGTCTCTGTTTCTGTCTCTCTCTACACAGCCCCTCTAAGGAACTGACAACTCTTCCCACTGCTCACTAGTTTCACTTGAATTTCAGGGAAATCAGGAAATCAACCAATAGTTAGGTTGATAATTATATTTCTTTGAACATGACTGAAGTAAAATGTGTCCACTGAAAATAAATTGAATCTAAATGAAGTGAATCTGCTCTCCAAAATAGGTTAAGCATTTCTCTGGAGAGAAATAAAGGCTGTTCTATTACCTATCAGGACATTCCCTTGTATGGACTGTAGTTTAAAATGGTACTCCATATTAAGTATCCAAATATCCTCCTTCTCCCCTACAGAAAAGCAGGGTGGTATAGTAAATAGAGTGTTGAACTTGAAATCAGGTGGACCTGGGTTGAAATTCTGTCTGGGATATTCACTAGCTGTGTGATCATGGGCAAGTCTCCCAACATCTGTCCTATAGATCATCTTTCTCTCTTCTCTCCCAGATATTACCCTGGTGTGAATTCTTATCAGCCCTATCAAGACTATTATTATAAGACCCTTCTAATTGGTATTCCTGTCTCAAGTACATCTTCGCTCCAATCCCTCCTGCATTCAGCGACAAAGTACTAAGCCTGATCCTACTATATGAACACCTTTCCTCGCTATGCCTTTTACCTGACTGAGCGCCATGTCTGGAATGATCTCCCTTCTCACCACCATCTCTTGGCTTCGTTTCCTTCCTTTAAGACTCAGTTCAAATCCAACCTTCTGCAAAGGGCCTTTTCCAGTCTCATCCCCTCCCCATTCCTCCTAAAGTTTTCCCTTTGAGCTTACCTTCCACTTAGACTGTAACAACAATCAATATAACTTTGTAGGTACATAGTTGTGTGTTGTCTTCCCCCATTAAAATGTGAGTTCTGTGATGGCAGAGACTGTGGTTTGTTTATTTTGTTGTTGTTGTAAATCATTTTTTTGTATGCTATGTGCTTAGCCTAGTGCCTGGTATATCGTAGTAAGCTCTTAATTGCATGTTTTCTTGATTTAGGGAGCTGTGTGACCTTGGACAACACACTTAACCTGTCCAGGATTCAGTGTCCTTAGTGAAATGTTGCAACTAAACTCAGCAACTTCTAAGGTCTTTTCAGATCTAATCTATTATCCTATTAGTTGTAGATACAAAGAAGAGAAGAAAACCTCATCTTTGCCTGGCCTTTAGGAAAACACAAATACTTCATATCCAATAGAACCAGGATTATCGGGAGAACTCATGTTTTTTAAGTTCTAGTTTGTTTTATGAGATGACTCAAATTGATGCTTTTGTGAATATTAAAACAGCAAAAAAAATAAATAATTAGTCAGGCTTTATGGAGGCCCTGAGTCACATTTCTGCACAAATTTCAAATGGTAAATCAGAGTTTGGTTAATATCACTATCTACCCAAAAAAGTCAAGTCACACAAGCACATCCAATCTCTATTCTGTCTTTTTTGGGGGGGAGGAGGGAAGGAAGCATACCTTTTTATGTTAATTTATGTTTTTATGTTTCTTTCTTTTTCTTTCTTTTAGAAGCTCTTTTAAAATCAGTTTAGATGACCTTATAAGACATGTTCTGAAAACAGGCTTCTTGATAAAGTATAGCACTACATCCCAAATTAAGCAGATTGCTTAAAGGAATACAAGCTGGGCGGCAGCAGATCAGAGGATAGATGAAGATGTAAACTGATAGAACTAGGGCATACTGGCCCTTTGTTGTAACCCATAAAGCCTGAAAGGATTTCTGTTCAAGGTTATTTGCACAGCTGTTCCAAGCTCCTTTGACTTCCATTTGGGAGAGGGATGGTCCTTAGGCATGAGGTTACAGCCTTCACTATCTTATGAGTTCACACAATTCTATGAAGGAAATTCTTGGGCCATAAGAGAAGAGTCAGTAGGCACTTTCCCCAAGCCTTGGGTGTTAAAAGCAGGCAGCTGAATGCTGAACAAAACTAACTATGCAGAAAATTACCTAGAAAAAACATGGCTTCTGAATGCTTTTTGAAGCCTAATTCATGCATCAAATTGCACTGACACAGGTCTCTTTGCCTGCCATTGTGATATGGACACTTTACAACCACTCAGCCTCATTAGATGCCAGGCATGTGGATTGAGAAGAAATGTGAAGAACTCATGGAGCAGACTAGGGAAGAATTAAGTCTCTTGGTTTTTTCAAATAGGCGTCTGAGTAATGGTGCTTACCCCTTGCTTTCCAGTCAGTTCTGGGGTTACTTCGCCATTTGGCAAGACAATGATTTTTTCTAATACAACAAAGCATATATTCTTTTTTTGGTTTTGTTTTGTTTAGCCATAGCTCCTTTGATCCTGGTGTGTGTGTGTGTGTGTGTGTGTGTGTGTGTGTGTGTATTTATATGCCGCAAAGAAAGTGGTTCATGAAGTCCCAAGGCAATAAATGGCCAACACACAACATCACACAGCAGGCTAACAAAAGGGACTTGGTTAAAAAGAAGACTTAAGGAACTATTCTCTCTCTAGTTAAATGGAAACCTTTCTAAGCTGACATCTTGTGTTCTCTTGTCAGCACTCTGCCATTTTGATCCACTAAAGAAGATTGTATTTTCCCCCTGTGCCTTGGGGTAAAATCAACTTGGTGTAAGTCAACTTCTTTGAGGGCAGCTTGGTGGCACAGTGGATAGAGCACTGATCTCTGTTCCAATCCAGCTTCTGACATTTCCTAATTGTGTGACCCTGGTTTTGTTGTTTTTCAGTCATATCCAACTCTTTGTGACTCCATTTGGGGTTTTCTTGGCAAAGATCCTAGTGTAGTTTACCATTTCCTTCTCTAGTTCATTTTACAGATGAGGAAACTAAGGCAGACAGGGTTAAGTGACTTGCCCAGGGTCACACAGTTAATAAGCATCTGAGACCAGATTTGAACTCGCAAAGATGAGTCTTCCTGACAACTCATTTAACTCGATTTGCCTCAGTTTCCTCATCTGTTAAATGAGCTGGAGAAGGAAATGGCACAGTACTCTAGTATCTTTGCCAAAAAGCCCCCCAAAATGGGATCATGAAGAGCTGGACAGGACTGAAATGACTGAATAACAACAACTTCCTTGACAGCAGGCATCATTTTTTCATACTCTTTATATGGCACCTTGTATAGAATTGAATTAATCAAGGATCAGCCCCTTTCTTAGAACTACTGAGTAGTTTACTGAATGATGCTTCTCTTCCCATTTGATTAATGGTATGCCATTCTGGTCATAGAAATACAGATTTTTAGAAAGTATAAACACACAAATTGAGTGACTCCAAATTCCTTCAGCAGGCACAACAAGAAGAATGAAAATAATTAACCAAAACCAGGAGAATGTAAGAGAAAAGGTTACATGTCCATAAGTCAGGTTAGCCATAAAAAGTTAAAGGAATGCAGAAAGGAGAGAAGATAGCTTACAGAACACAGTCTATTGTCACAGCATGGGTGACTCTTAATTCTTAATTACTTGTTTTTGTAGGTTCCATTACCAAGGGAATACTTACAATAGATATGAATGTAAAATCAATGAAACCAATGCCAGGTGCTGTTTAATTAAATTCTTATTTTCAAGCAGACATTTCCAAATGCCTAGAAGCACAAAGGTAACACACACAGGCAACTGTCAGTTCTGGAGGCTTGAATGATATGTTTTCCATTACTGATGTCTCTCCATTTGTGGTTAGGAAAACATCACTGGTGATAACTCGGCATACTGTATCTGAGCATGCACATGCCCACGCACACACATTAAAAACTCAGAAGCTGGGTTCCAGACTGACCTTCAGGTTGGTATTGTGCTATGATCGTCACTGTCTGCCCTGCCCCCTTTAGGGCTGCTGCAGCCTGCTCGTGGGAGGCGCCGCGAAGGTCAATGCCATTCACCTGCAAGAGAAGATGATGAAGGTGTTTCACTAAGCATGACAATGTGAACATGGAAAAAAAGGGAACAACCTGGGAACCTAGGATGCAAAGAGGTTGGGTAAGACTCCATAGCACACCTTGGAACTTCCCCCTCTTCTTTCTCAGAAATTCAAAGGATGCCCTAGTTGAAAGTGACCTCAGCAACCATCTTTTCCAGTCCATAATGGGAAAAGAATTCCTTCTCTTCAGGAAAATTGGTATGGTCCAGAAAGTAAACAACAATAAAAAGGTTGCAAAGTAAAAATAAAGTGTTATGGAAGGGCACTAACAACTAGGAGGGAGGCATCGGGAGAGGCTGACACTTGACCTGAAACATGGAAGAAGCTAGTGAGGCCAAGAGGCAGAAATGAGAGAGAACATTCCACCCATGGGTTGGTACCATCATAGCTCAAAAGCACAGAGTTGGGAGGTGGCATGTTGTGTAGAGGGGAAAAAACAAGAACGTCAGTCTGGCTGGAATGCCTAGTATATGAGAGTAAGGAATATACTTGGAAGGATACGGTGGAGCCACATTGTGCAGGGCTTTAAATGCCAACTGGAGTTTATATTTTATCCTAGTAGAAATGGGGAGTTACTGAATATTTTTGTGCAGAGAAGCTGCATTGGTAAACTTCTGCTTCCACTGCTTTCCATTTTATTCCATTTCCTAATCACTTAAGTGCCTGAGAGGTACACAGCATTATTCTAGGTACTAGGGAAGATTAATGGTGAATGGTAATAATTACTCATATTTATTTAGCATTAAAAAAAAAAGCTTTCCTCAGAATAACCTCATGAGGTAAATTGAGGAAATTATTTTTAGATCTTTTTTTTTTTTCAGCTGAAGAAAAATAGGCTCCAGAGAGGTTAAATAGTTAAGCCACTAGGTGGCAAAGTCCTTGGAGCTTTGGGCTTGGAGTTTGGAATAGCTGAGTTCAAATACTGCCTCAGATATTTAATAGCTTACTGTCTGATCTTGGACCTTAATTTGCAAAATGTAGGGATTGGACTCAATGACTTCTAAGTTTCTTCCAGCTCTAAATCTATGATTCTATGACTTCAGAGCATAACTGGGCTAGACTGATGAGTCTGTCTAGGGCTTTGCTCCAGAATACCAAATTTAGTGGGAGCTGACACCATCTGCAGGTCAGTTAGATGTTGCAGGGGATGAAGCATCAGTCTCGAGTCAGAAAGACTCATTTTCTTAAGTTCAAATCTGGTATCAGACACTTAGTAGTTGTGTGACTCTGGGTAAATCACTTAACTTTATTTGCCTCAGTTTCTTTGCCAAGAAAACCCCAAATGGGGTATGAAGAGTAGGATACAACTGAAGCGACTGAATAACAACACTATCCACAGTCCTTTAGCAATGCAGAAACAACAGTTTATCACCTAATTAATAAAAAATGATTACAATCAGAAGGTATCAAATGGATGGCTTCAGTAAGCTCTTTCCTCTCCCAGCCCTGCTCCCCATGGTTTATGAAGAAGCCTGAGAGGCTTTGTCTCTCCTCCAGCATGGGGAAGTGTCCTGTCCCTCCCCTCCCCCGCATATTATGTAAGTATAGGATATTATGGTACTTGTCCCAAAGTGGAGTTTGTGATAATTGTGATACAGTTCTAAATTATGGTTATGAAGGCCTTGTCCTTGGGAGTCACACAACTAGTCACACAACAGTCAGAGCCAGGATTTGATGCTAAGTCTCTTGACTCTAGGGCCAGAGTTCTATGTCACCTCTGAGTAAGATGGTAATCTTGGCCTCAGGGAGCTTTCCCTTTAATTGGGGGCTGCAACATATATATCATTGTAATAGAAAGCAGCAAGGGCACAAGAAAGATACAAACAGAATGCCATTCAAGTGCTCTTCTGATGATGAAAAAATCATTGCCAGCCCAGGGATTTTTCCCCAATGGGAGCAGATAGGAGGAGAAGCGTGTGGGTGGGAGGAACTCCCAGGGACACATCTTGGATGGGGGACCAAAACAAGATATGGTTCTAACTGGTCCGTCTAGAATTTGACTAGATTCACACATCTGGCCTTCTTTCAGAGAGACATTAAAACCCATGTCTGGTAATGTTTTTGTCTGGCTTCACTGGAAACTATTTCCTGCTTTTTCACCTCTGCTAGGATTTTAGTGTGTGCTGGAATTTGGCTTATGTAAGTTGTCTAGGGTGCTAAAATAGACACCTGCCATCCAAATAAGAAGAAGGGAAAGTAAAAATTATATGCTGCTTAAGAAATAAAGACAGACCAGGGTAATGAGGAGCAACAAATATGCACTCGTGAATTAACGCATCTTAGGGGTGTCGTTTTGTGGTGTCCATTTTTTTAAAAAGTGGAAGTGGGCTGCTTCCCCAAACTGACTATAAAAGTCAGCAATGCAGCCCTGTCCCCCTGGGCCTGAATGCAGAATCCTGTGTCTGATTCCTGAATGAATTTGACTGCCTTGTTTCTGATGCATGCCGCCAGAATGAATTGTGACAATTTGGAATCAAGAACGCCTGGAGCCGGCATTGCTCTCTCCCTGTGTGCGTCTCTCACTCTCTCTCTCTCTCTCACACACACACACATACACACACACACACACACACACACACACACACACACTCTCCTTCCTCCCCTCTAGTATTGGTTTCTAGGCTGAAAGGAGGTCAGAAAGCTTAAAAAACTAAAACAAAATACTGCCAGTTAAAGGTCATTTTAAAATATAATTGGGGAAAGGAAACAAAAGCAAAATCTTTCTTAACCTTCTGGGAATGTATTTTATTCCCATTCACCCCAGTTCTCTAGTCTAGGCTGGGGTTGTGTGTGTGCTGTGTTGTTATATGTATATACATAATATATAAAATATATTTATGTATAAATATATTTTACAAATATATATAAATATATATTATATATATTTATAAAATAGATTTATACATAAATAGATTTTACATATTATATATGCATATGTGTATATATACATTAGATATACATATATTATATATACATATACATACATGTATATATAATATTATATATATATATATATATTTGTATAAAATGCAGAGGGTAAGATTTTTTTCCCCTTCCTCTGAGGGAGATTTCTCCTAGGGCATACTGCCAGAATGAGGAATTTAGGATGAATATATTGAAAGCCCAAATGCATCATCTTTCTGAACTGTGATCTTTTTAGAGATCTTGGACACACTCACCTCAAAATTCTACATCAGAGAGCTGGAAGGACCTTGAAATCCCTTCCAGAGACTGGTCCAGAACCCTGCCCTTCTATAAATGGACATCTCACCCCCCCCCCCCCCAGGCCAAATGGTTGCTTATTCTTTTCTTGTGTATCTACAGAGATACTATTTTATCACCACCTTCACTCCCCCATAATTCTTATATCCAATGGATTTTCCATCTGATTTTAGGTGAACTTGTTTCCATTTCTTTGGTCTTCTGTGGCACAGTGAGCAATTCTTCATGAGACCAAAGGATCATAAATTGAGAGTTGGAAATGATCTTCGGGGTCCCCTGAAGAGTTTCAGCTCTATCATTTTTTATCTGAGGAAAGTGAGGCCCAGAGAGGTTTAGTGACTTTACCCAAAGTTACCCAGGTAGTAAATAGCAGAGTCTGAAATTGAACACAGGGCTTCTGACTCCGAAACTAGCATCCTCCCCACTATACCACATCAACCTCCTTCTAAAATCTCATCATCTATCTGATGGCAATCATTACCAATCTCTTAACTTGATCTACCTTAACTAAACAGATATTTAACATTATCTTAAAGAAATAGCCTTTTATTTTTCTTCCTTTTAAGGATTCTGGCAAATTTCCTCATTCTTGCTAAAGCACAGAGGTGACTGAAAAATAGCATATTGGAAAACACGAGCAACTAGTAGTCCGAAATCCTGTAGAGGTCTTAGCTCTGCACCTGGTTCACAGCAAAGTCTTGCCCTGCCATGACTCCCCAGGCAGCTTCTCTTCTGCTCTAACCGCCTTCTCATTCTGGCAACACTTCTGCCCCATAGCCTTCTCCCTTAGTTGGTGAGTTCCTCTCCAAACCTCTATTTGAGAAAGAACCTACACTAGCCACTCTTACTTCAAACATGGCTCAGCCCATAAGTCCTCAGACTACTACTTCACCTTGCCCTGCATGGGTACCATATCCTTCCCTCTTTTTGGCTCCCTTTAATGGCTTCTCATTAGAATGCAAAATCTTTGGGAGTAGGAATTGTTTTTCTTTTTCTTGTATTTTGCATTCCTAAAGGTTAGAACAATGCTTGGCTCATAGTAAGAGATTAATACATGTTCTCTCTGTTTCTGTCAGTCTCTCTCAATCAACAAATATATACTAAGCTCATGCTATGTGCCAGGCACTGTGTTGGGTACAAGTACTGAGAGAAATTATTATTAAATAACTAATTGTTAATATTGGAGACACACATAATTTTTTACTTTCTGAAACTTTATTCTCTACTGAGTCAAACCAGAATCTAAAAGACATTGCTGATAATGAAACTGGATTAACTTTCTCCTCAATCTAGTTCATACTCCACCTAGGTGAGGAAGTCTATTGTGTTCTACTCAGGTTTGGGTGGGGATCAATTTCCAATAAGTAAATGCCCAAGGTGGGGCTCTATTTGGAAGTAAATGACATGCTCAAAGTCACTCATCTAATCTTTAGAATAGGTCTGCCTCTCATTATAATATTCATTCTTCCTCATTTCTTGTTAACCAATCAGATTAGACTGCCCCCCTCAGGAACATCTACTCTTCCAAGGGCATAGAAGAATTGCATGGGTTCTATGATGGGTCTTTGGCATTCCAAAGAGTCACTGACCCCATTTATTAATTATATACTAGCATGATTAATAAACTAATTACCTAGAAATTATGTCTCTTGAACTTTGTATACTCTGTAGTACAATGATTGAAATAATACTTGCAAAGGGCTTAAATTCTAGTGGAAAAGATAATATATCCTTCTATAAGTATAAAGAGAATAAATTTGAGAAAGATAGTATATGATTTTTAACAAATCATAATTTTTTTTAGCAAATTAATATATTCAACTCATGATCAATCATTATTTCCATATTTTTCCATATATTTTTTCCATATTTTCCATATTCCCCTCCTTCCCCCCACTAAACTGATTGGTGTTATTTATGATTTGACTATATGAGCCACTATTTACTTATTCCTGCTAAATTTCTTTCTAGTTGTATCTAATTTATCAAGGCCACAGGTTTTATTTCCCATGTTTCAGTGTAAAAAAAGCTGATTCCCATCTCAGAAACATTTTCAGAAACGAATGATTTAAAAATAAGTTTCTCCAATGATATAACTTGCTTTCAAACGGCAACTGTACTGTAACTTTATTAATTTGTAACCTATATTTCATTTTACCATCCTTACCATTTCCTACACACATGCCAATGATAGTGATCAAGTCAGTGAATACAAGAAGGGGTAAATAGGCCCATGAGATCCAGCCTTGGATGGAAACCAAAGACACCATCCAATCCATCTACCTCTTTGAATTATTCCAACATATTAATTATCTAAGAAAGATGAAAGTAATTCCTGATTGTGAAGCTTTGCATGGATGAAGATGCCACAATTTCTCTTTGTCTAACAATGTTTTATATGGTTCTAGTTGTAGTCTACGTTTAAAAATTCATTCCTCTATGTTAATGGAGAAGGTTAATTTTCACCATATGCCTTTCAATATTCTCTGTATCTACATACAGGTATTTACATAAAGGCAGGTCTCAGCTTCTCTGTTCTAAAATAAACTTATCTCTTTAAAACTGTTTTTTTTTTAATTATAGAATCATGAATTGTCAAGTTGTTGGCCTTTGAAATTATCTGGTCCGACTACTTGTTTATTGTTGCCTCCAATAGATTATGAGCTCCATGAGGGCAGGGACTATCTTTAGTGTCTCTTTGTATCCTCAGTGCTTAGCATAAAGTCTGGCAGTAAGTTCATAATGAATGCTATTGACTATTGAATATTTCCTGGTTCAAGAACCCATCTACATGTGAGTGGATATTCACTTTCTGCTTAAACATTTATTATCCCATGTATCAGTGTATTATATTACAGTATAGGTCTATATGTTAGAATGTTAATCATAATAACTCATTTTTCTATTGTTTTTAAGTTTTACAAAACACCTTCCTCATAAGTATGTGAAATGAATTATAGCATTCATTTTTTCACCATTTTACAGGTAAGAATACTGACTTGGAAAGATCCATTATCAGTTCCAAAACTGACGGAAGCAATGAAGATTGATAATATAAGTAAATTTATAAAATCTGCTAAAGGATAGTAGACGGTTATGAATATTACCATCTCAAAAAGCAGAGAGGTTGTTGATGGTCAACGTTATTCAAAGAGCATATAAGGATAAAAATGGAAGAAGGAAAACAAAGGAAAGAAACATGGAAAAGATCTGAAACTATTACTAACAAATAATCATCAAGGACAATGGAGCCACCTTACTTGGAACCTAATACCCAAGATATACTTGTAGAGGAAGAAGAATTGGTTTTAAAAAGAACAAAAATGGAGAAGATAATCATATTAGATTAAGTCTGTATATATGAGGGAGATCCCTGCCAGAAGAGAAAAAAAATTAGGAGGGTTCTAAGATACTCATATGCAAGGTGTCCAAAGAGGAGGTAGATACCAAAGACATGGAAAAAAATCTTCCACCTCGTTAATTAAAAAAACAAAAAAGGAGACAGAAAACATCAACAACTACCAACCAACATTTCCCCTCTTCCATCTATACCAACTCTTTGTGCAAGTCATCTACATACAAATCAAGGACATCTTGATGAGAGCATTAGCAGGGAATGGGTTGGGTTTCTGCAAGCGATAATAAGGAATAGCATCTTTACTACTTCACAATTGCCTGAAAGATAGAGAAAATAATATTCTACTGTGCTTTCTTTTTGTTGATTAATTTAAAAAGCAGTTATTTTGCAAATGCCACCTTAAAGATTCTTTTCTAATAAAGTGTTTGCCATCCACATGTCAAAGCCATTCCTAATTCCTTGAAAGATTTAACAACAGATATAACCTTGTTCATTGACCCTCTGATCATATGCATCAAATTAAGCAAAAAGCAGGGAGACGCATACTCATCAAAGGTTTCATCTCTGTGATGGCAGAGGTGTATCACAGAGTCCAAGTTGAAGAAGGATTCTCTGTGGATGGTGAGGTTCTCTAGATCTGAGAAGTCAAGCCACAAGATCAATGCAAAATTCTAAAGTGCATCTAGGAACCAGATTAAAATTTAACTGGGAAATGCTTAACAGAAGAAATATAAAAAATATAATATAATATAGATAATGTGAATTTTTGGTTTTCTAAGTCGATTTGTAGGTACAGGTATCTGTTTCTGCTCTAGGTACTTCTGATCGAAGATAACATTATACATATTACAATCCATCCCAGATCTTCCTGAAAGAGACCTGTAACTACTCAAAAGAGTTTGGCCTGATCATCGTTGGAGAGAAAAAAAACAGATGGATGAAGAATATCTTTTATCCTGATTACAATATGCATCTGGAAAGAAAATCCATAGATTTTGTTTATCAGTATGCAGATCTACAGGAGAGCTGAATGAGTTGAAGAAGAGGACAAGAGAAGGCTGGATTGTGTTTGGGAAATTCCAAAGATCCCTTAAAGATTACAAGCTTTCCATGATGCATATTTTTAATAACGTTCCACTTGTGTTGGAGCATGTTGTAAACATATCTCTCAAAATGCAAAAACTAATTCTTGGCACTGTATTCTAAGTATGGACTGAGCAATGCAGAGAGGAACAGGAAAATTATGAACAAATTTTTGTTTTGTTTCAATTTATGGATGTCCTAAAGAATAAGTAGACAAATTATATAAGCACTTTATGTGGTGTGATTATGAGGGTTGTAGACAAAAAACCAAAACCAAAACCAAAACATTTCATTTTATCTTCATAGAAACCCTGGGAATTAGGCAGATTGGATATTATTCCCAGTTCCTAGGTGAGGGAATTGAGGCTAAACAAAGTTAAGTTAAAAACTATTGAGTAATGGAGTCAGGATTTAACCCTGGATCTGCAGATTCCAAGTCCTGTGCTTTTTGCACCAATACCACATGGCATCTGAAAGGCTATTGACTGAAAGATTCTGATTAATGCCTAAGCAAGAGCTTTGATGAAAAGCTCTCATCTTGCATCCTCCTATTAGCAGAGCAGAGAGGCGTAGCACAGGGTCCCATGGCCATACAAAAGCAGCCATTCATTAGGAGGTTCAGTATTACTCCTACACACCACCAGTGGTGATCTTTAACAGTGCCCTGGAGGAGCTTAAGTAGAGCAGGGATCATTTCAGTGGTCTGACCTATGTGTACATTTAACAAGCCTGTGCTCTAGTCAGATTCATTTCAAATCCCAGCTTTTTACATTTTCATTGGCTTGATGGCAAGGACCATGGCAGTATCTCTGCTATATGCAGTATCTTGGCAACTCAAGTCTTAATAAAGAGCTATTATTAGCACTAATCAAATTTGCACAATAATTTCAGTACATTTATCTTGGAAAAAAACAGTAGCTAAGAGCTACAAATGAAAATGGATTTTTAATAATGAAAAAATACAATTGGATTTTCTTGTGGGATTCCATCTAATAATTGGCACAAGACTCCAATTAAAATAACTAAGGTACAGAACACAGGGGACTGGTATTAGCAAATGATTTCATGCTTGGGGGTAGGAAACTAGGGCAGAATCTAAAGTGACCTCATCCTCCATCAGGTAAATGAAAGAAATTAAAACAAGCCTGATGCATACATGTGAACAGATTGCATTTTCAGCATCATTTTAGGAATGCATATATGTCATGAAGGTAAGATGTGCTGATACACGTAGGGAAAGTATTGCCATTGGTCCTTTCTCTTCACTTAGGGCCAAGGCCAATGTGAACACTCCCTAGAGTGTCTCTGCACATTTGGTCATGTTCTATGCTGTCATCACTCACACTTTCCCCCTTTCCTCTGATCATGGAAGACATATCCTTATTCTTCACTACAGCTAATCTGTTTGCTTGCATCCTTGATTCAGTCTCTCTTGCCTCCTCCATTATCTTGCTCCAGTAGTCATCCTATATTATGTATTTCTTTTTCCTCACTATGCCTTTCCTTCCTATCTAGAAATATATTCTCCGCTCCTAAAATTAAATACTCTCCTTCAACATTTTTTCTCCCTGTCCAGCAACTCTCTCATCACTTTCTTTCCCTCCATGGTTGAACTTCTTGAAAAAATACTGCTTACAACCAACGTTACCACATTTTCCTAAACTCTTTGCAATTTGGATTCTGCTTTATGTATCTCTTGAAACTGTTCTTTCTGAAGTCACCCAATATCACCTAACCGTTCTCAATGAATTCAAATCAGCAGATCTGACAAATTATGTGAGGGGACTGAAAGAACTGAAATATATGTTTGTTGAGTTTCTGTTAGTGACTTTTGGAAATTTGTGGAGACCAGATGAAGATCCATACTGTTAGACAGGGGAGAGAAGTTATCTATGTACTCTACCATATTAAGCGTATTGAATACAGATGTTATTCTGACTTTTTTAAATGGAAAGAGGTTGGACTCTCCAAATTAAAGGAGAGTTACCATGGCTTTACATAACCCTGGCAAAATGCAATAACATATTAAAGGAAGGGTTTATGAATACATAAAAAGGAACAGTGATCACTAAAGGCCAATATGGCTTCATCAAGGACACACAGTGCAAGACTATCCTCACTGACTTTTTAAAAATGGGTAACTAGCTAAGTAGATCAGGGATGGGGTGAATACATAGCATATGTGAAGCATCTGACAAGTATTTTACGCTCAGCTTGTGAAGAAGATGGAAAGATGTAAACTTAAGTTGGGTACAACTATATGGATCCTTGGACAACAAGAACAGCTTAGGTCTACTCTGATCCAAACACTAAAACATAATGCATGCAATATGACATTAAATACATATTTTCAGAATTTCATGGGAAAACCTCAAGTTTTCTAGGTAGAGATGATCACTAACTAGATGCCTGTACTACAATTGTCCTTAGAACACAAAATGTGAACTGGGCCAGGTCTTCATGAAGATCAAAATCGTGGAAAGAAAAAAAAAACTCATGAAGAATAGTCAAATACTTAACTCTGAATCCCTCTCCTGCCTGCCAGTGACATGTCTCCTGTTTCCTGTCCACTCCGGTATTAAACTTCATTCTTTCTGACTGAGATTTGAGTCACAGTTTGGTAACTTGACTGTGGTCTTCCGTGTTCCTTTAACTGGGTTGGCAAATTGCCTTAGACTTGATTTCCTGACCATCCTTCCTTCCTTTTGGATTGGGACTTGAAAGACCTGGCTCTTTTACTGACTAATTATGTGACTTAGGACAAAACACAGCCTCTCTAAAGTCTCAGTTTCCTCATCTTTAAAATGGGGATGATAATAATAATTTCATTATCTAGCCTCCAAAGCTGTGATGAGAATCAAATTACATAATATGTGGTCCAGAAGACAAATGTAAATTAAGCACCTATTATGTGCCAGGAGTTGAGTTAAGCACTTTACAAATTGACCTCATTTGATCCACACAACAATCCTGGGAGGTAGGTGCTATTATTATCCCCATTTTACAGTTGAGGAAACTGAGGAAGATGGGTGCTAATTGACTTGCCAAGAGTCAAACAACTAGTAAATGTCTGAGACTGGATTTGAATTTAGGTTTTCTTCACTCTAGGCCTAGGACTCTACCCATTCATTGTGCCAATTAGCTGCCAAAGTCATGTGAAATTTTTTTTTAAAGCAGTAAAACATTATATGCATCTGATGTTATTAACATTTTATTAATCATAGAATCATAGAATCTGAGAGTTAGAGGGTCCCTCAGGAGATACCTATTCTAACCCAAACATGGAAGGAATCCCCACTATACCATATCTGACACGTCTCTGTTTGAAGACCTCCAAGGAGGCAGGACTTACCTTATTTGTGTATACTATTTTTTAATATGATTTATTATCTTATTTGTGATGACGATGACGTACAGATTTTATTTTTGCTGATTTCAAAGGAGTCCAGCCAGGATCCTGGATTATAAATTAAGGATTGTTTTAATATTTTGGTCTTGTCTTTCATGATTACTGGCCTCAGCTAATAGTTATACTGGCTCCATACACATTGTCCCCCATGCCTGATACATACGCCTTTCTCATTCTTGCTTCTCAAAATCTTTATGTTGTGTTAGCAGCCAGTTCAGTTACTATCTACTCTGTGAACCTTGACTTCCTCACCTCAAGCTGCAAATTTTCTCTCTTTCTATCTCTCAAACTCCCCTCATATTACCATGTATTGATATATTTTAAAATTATTTTTTTCAATTAAAAAGCATATCTTTTCTCTCCCTCTCATCTCTCCTTACTGAAAAGAAGATAACCAAATCCTTGTAATAGATATGCATAGTTCATATTATCGCATTTTTGTTATTTATTATATTATGTATTATAGCCCATATTTAGAATAGTATTCAAGCTTTGAGGTCAGGGGTTGTGTCTTTCTTTATTTTATGTTCACCATCCATAGTACAATGCTTTGCACATAAAGGAGACTTAACTGTTTATAGTATTTAATTTAGATGAACTGGTTCAACAGGAAGGGCCTGGGTTACTTTCCTTGGTATACAGGAAGTGAGTAGAATTTGCTTGCTCAAGATAAAATTCCATCTTCCAAAGAAGATTTAGTGTCCGAATCATACGATATTTGAAGAAAAGCGCTATGCCCACACTCATCATCATCCCCATCATCAATATAATGAATTTAGCTTTGTAAAACACTTTACAAATATAATTTCATTTAATTTATCACAGAAACTTAGGGAGAAAGCATCTGTAATGGTAAAGAGACTGTAAATAGGGGCTAGTTCTAGCTACTTCCCCAGGTATTGGCCCTCCTGCAATAGAAGTAGGTTGGACTAGATACTTTCTGAAGGTTCTCTTCCCCTCCCTGCCCGCCCCCCCCGCCCTGATTTAAATTCTCTGTTCAATGTTAGCTTAGGAAAAAAAAACCCAGAAAAATAAACCCCAACCAAAACCAGGCAATTTCTAAAACGTAAGAACTTTTTGTTTGTTTGTTTAATATCTCCCAAACCACTCTTCAATGTGGACAAACTAAATTGTATTTGAAGCTGAAATTTCTAATTAAGTTTACATCTCTTGCTGGAGGCTGCTGCTCTTGCTAAAGACTAACACCATTTCTGACAATAGCAGAGAAAAAGATGCAGACCTAAATTCATCTGCATTTCTTGGAGGAGGGGCAGAAATGGAAAACCAGAGTCGGTTATTTCCATAACCTAACCCATGAAAAACTAGCATTTTGGGTGGATAGGATGAGCATGGGGGCCTGCACAAAACCCTAGATTCTTGGAGCTGCATTAAACCTCAGGAATCAAAACCATACCTAAAATGCCCTTCAGAACATTCCTGGCTAGTGGTCATCCAATTTCTGCTCAAAGATAGTTGTTAGAAAATTATTCCTTCATATTGAGCTGAAATCTGTATTCCTGAATGTTCCCCTGATTGCTCCTGGTTCTGCTCCCAAAGGCCTAGCAGGACATACACAAATCTCTCTTCCGCATGATAGCCCTTCAAATACTTGAAACCAGCTATTATGTATGATCTTCCTAAATGTCTTCTCAAGGATAAACGTTTCCCATGTTTTTTAACTGAACCTCCTGTACTTAGCATAGTACTCCGCACACAGAAGTTGCTTAATAAATGTTTATTGACTCTGACTCTGACACTTTTTTCACTATCCTGGTCAGCTACTTCTGAAAACACACCTGTTTGTCATTGTCCTTCCCAAAATGCAGCACCTAGAATGGAACCTGATGATAAATATGTTATCTGACCAGGGTAGAATACAAGCTAGACCTCCTTCATTCTGGACACTGTATTTCTATCAATGTATGTGGGGAGCCTAAGAGGCCTAATCCAGGACTCAAATAAAGATCTCGATAGTGGGTCCTAATACCTCTCCAGGTGACTGTGGCTTGAAAAAACTGGCGCCCTGGAGATCCCCCAGGAATACACTTAAAATACACGTAAAGGACTTTTGTTTGAGACCCTGACACCAAGGCCTTGCCGTCAGACTTCAGGCACCAAAAAAGACATGTCCCTTATCAAATTATCCATTCTGTGTTGGTTCCAGGATACAACAGACTAAAGACAATGATTACACCTAGATAACATATTCCTCATCAAATTCTGTTACTTCCAGGAACTAACAGGCTTAAGACAATGATAGCAAAACTTGAATCCTTTTATCTTTCTGTATAAAAATGTAGAAAGCCAAAATACTTGATTTTGGAGTCAGTTCTTATGCAGATGTCTTGGAGAAGCACTTTGGCCTAGACAAAATCTAGATGCTTGGAAGCCTGCTCTCTTTGCATACTCTTTGTTATGCCTTTAAAAAGGCTAACTGACTTTCCATAGACCTTTTGGCTTTCCCAAGACTTTTTGGTGCCTATAATTAAGGAGCCTGATTTTATCTGAGCTACTTCCAGGATATATCAGACTATTGCAATGATAACACTATGATAATATCCCTAGATATGACAAATTGAGTTTATTGGTGAGAGTGCTTGAATCTTTGTCTTTTGGATCTTCAAAAATCTTGTTCAAATCATCATTAGATAGAGTTCTTTCCTACGAACTACCCTCCTGGTTAATTCTCTCTTACAGTCTCTACTCACACTCGGGGCTGGTACCCAAGTGACACATGACAAATGTAGCCTAAGGTCATATTAGCTTTTTAGCTGGCATTTCATACTCTTGACTTAGAATACAGTTGGAATCCACTAAGAGTCCTAGATTTTTTTCAACCAAGCCGTTGTCAAGCCATGCCTTCCCTTTCAGAACATATGCAAGTCATTTTTCTAAACTCAGGTATAGGACTTTACATTCATCATTTATTATCTGGACCATTGCTTTAATATATCAAGTTCCTTTTTGATCCTGACTGCATCCAACATGTTAGTTATCCTTTACCTCTTTGGGTCAGTCAATACCAAAGACTGATAAAAGTGTGGAACAGTACAGGACTAAAGACATATCTCTGGGACATTCCCCTAGAAACCTCTCTCCAAGTTGATATGCATTCTGTAAGAACTACTTACTCTGTGGTTCAAGTCAATCAACAGTGCCAAATCCATGCAACTGCTATCACTTAATTCATGTGGTTTATATTTCTCTGCAAGTATAACATGAGAGAATTTGTTGAATGTTTTACTGAACATTAATGCATTATTGATGAAACTGTGAATTGGTCTCACTATTCTGGAAGGAAATTTGGAACTATGCCCCCAAAGTCACTAAACTGTACATACCTTTTGCTAGGCCTATCTCCAAAGAGATCAAAGAAAGAAGAAAAGAATCCATATGTATAACAATATTTGTAGCAACTCTTCTTGTGATGGCAGAGAACTGGAGACTATTGGAGTACCTAATAGTTGGAAAATCACTAAATAAATGATGGCATATAAATGTAAGGTAATACTACTGTGTTATATTAAGAAATGAAGGAATGTATTTAGAGAAACCTGGTGAATCTTATATGAACTGATGCAGAGTGAAGTGAGAAATCCCAGTGTATTGTATGTAAGGCATTCCATTGATAACATTTCTCTGTTTTCTCAGATGTTAAAATTGACTTTTCAAAATAATATCTAGGATATCACATGACTCTATATTTAAGGACTTATATTAGTAAAAAAAAATTGCAATTATCATTGTTGGAGTCTTTTTGCTTATGCTGGTCAAGAATACTATAACATAGGATGACCAAATATCCCTTGGCATAATGTTTTACATTTCTTTGGAGATTATGATTAAACAGATTCTGCCAACTCCTTTATTTATCTCTCCAAGAAGAAGCCTATTCTTCCATTTAGCTGTAATCTTTTTTTTATCCACCAGAAGAATATAAATATTGATGGTTCAGTTCTTCTAATAATCTGGCAATTGATTGATACTTAGACAAAGAGTGCCAGTAGTTAATTTAATGCTAATAGATGGTTCAAAAACTATAATTTTTTTTTTTTAGCATCCTCTAGCCTCCTTTTCACCTTCCCATCACAACCACTTTTGAAGCACTAGGGACTGTCTAGAACTGACAGCCATTTACAATTTTCCTTTATTTAATGTGTTGCCATGGCCAAAGAATTTATCCCTTTGTGGCCAGTGTAATGGTAATGAGCCTCTATACCCTCAGCTAGGTTAGTACTTGGAGAACAGATATGGTTTGTAGATAGTATTTTACTCTGTGTCAGAGACTGAAGAGAGAGAGAAATTTTACTGAGAATTTGAGATCTGTCAACCCAAGTCAACAGACACTTTGATTCTCGGTAACTAAATGTTTAATTGGCCCAAGACACCATGACGAAAAGTTTGTTGGCAATGTGTCTCAGGTTTAAGAAGCAAAAAAGGCAAAAAGACCTGTAGGATGTTCACATGTCTTATACCTATAGATCATGGATGTTTTTTCACAAAAAGAGTTGGGAGGTAATAGAATTGATAAGTACTGAATATCACATACGTAGAGAAAATGAAATGGAGTTTGTCTTCACAGAGAGACATGGGAGTCACATCAAATTCATTTGTTTGTATCCAGTCAGATTATCAACTAAGCAACAGCTTCAATCTGGCCTGTTCAAAGAGAGCAAAGTCTTGAAAATTAGGAAAAGGTAACTTTGACAATCACACTTTCCTTAGGAAGTCAAACCAACGGAAAGAGGTCTGTATAATGATGGGGCCCAAAGTGTCTAGAAAGCACCTTAGACAATAAACACAAGCTCTCCTCATCAAGCACAGGGAAAGTAAGGGCAACATTTTAAGCCTTAAATCAGAATTTATTCAGCACAGAAAATGTGCTGGTGTTGGTGATACAAAGATGAAAAGACCAGGGAAAAGGCAAATGTGGTAAAATATAAAGAACATTGGTTTCAGAATAAAAAATCTTGAGCGGGATTCATACCCCTGATTCTTCTTAACTGTGTAAAAATGGATAATTTACCACAAGTCTATAATCCTTATTAGAATGAAAGATCCTTGAGGGCAGGGAATGTTTTTCTTTTTTGTGTTGTATTCTCATCATCTAGTATAGGTTTTTCCAACAGTAGCACTTAACAAATGTTTGTGGAATTGAATTGAACATCATGATACTGCATTACTTATGTGAAAGGGTTATTGGATCATTAAATCACAGATTCGGAGCAAGAAAATATCAAAAAGGCAATCTGGCCTAATATTTTCATCTCTTTAAGATGAGAAAACTGAGGTTCACAGAGGTTAAATGATTTACCCAAGGTCACATAAGGACTAAGTATCAGAAATAGGATTTGAACTCAGGTCCCCTGAGAATTCAGGTGAGAAGTAAAGAGGATGTAAATTGTGGACTAAAAGTAATGGATACAAAGGATGATATGGAGAAATAATGGGCAAAATTTGTCAATGCATTTGTTATTGGAAGTGAAAAAGAGAGTGGAAAATTGAGTGTTGTTACAAGATAATGATACTAGGTGACTAGAAAGATGGTGGTGCCTTCTGCCAAAGTAGAGAAAGTAAAAAAAAGGGTGTATTTTTTTTAAGGGAAAGATAATTCATTCCCTTTCAGTTATGTTGAGCTTCAGATTCTTATCAAATATCCAGGTGAAGATGTCTTACAGGCAGTTGATGATGGAGGACTGATGCTCAGAAGAGATGAAGGCTTAATATGTGGGTTTGGGAGTCAGGAGAATAAACATGATAAAGAGAGAGAAGAGAGGAGGGCCCAAGACAAGTACACTGGGGGAGACCAAATTATCATATTCTAACAACAATATTAATACTAATAATATTCATATAATTAAAATCAACATATAAGATACGCCTTATCTATTTCTATGGTGCTTTAAGGTTTGCAAAGAATTCTACGTGCTATTTTCTTTGATCCTTACAATGACCCTTTGAAATAGGTATCATTATTGTCACTATTTTACAAATGAGGAAACTGAGGCAGAGAGAGGTTAAGTAATTTGCACAGAGTCACATAGGCTGGAAAATGTCTTAGCTAGGATCCACCTTCAAGTCTTTTTGACTTAAGGTCCAGTACTCTATCCACTCTGCCACCTAGCTGCCTTCTAAATGTAAAGAATTCATTTTTCATACTGAGCACAATCAGGAGCTATGCTACATTTAAAATGGATATTTAATAGAATCATAGAACATTGGAAGTAGAAGGGACCTCATTCTTACCATAGCTGATACAGTTACATTTTGGGGGAGATCAGCTACTTTAAAACAGTGATGTAATTTTGGCTTTCTCCTGTTCTCATTCTAACTTTTAAATTCATTCAGCAAATATATTCTTTGGATCTATGAGGCTCCAAACCTCATCCTAGGACCCTGTCCTATCTCTTTACAGTTTTGTATAGTCTTTCACACCTGCACAGAATTTCTCCTTCAGTTCTCTCCCCTTCTGCCTGGTGACAAACTTCCCTTCTGCTTCAGTGCAGCCCAAAAAAGATTAAAACGTGACTGGGAAGTATTAACTACAACAAAAAAACAACACAATACAATATAGATGATATTAATATGTGGTTTTCTAAGTCAATATGTGATCCACAGGGATCCTTCTGTTGAGGTCAGAATTCACTTAGACCTTCTCTTTAGCCAATGAGAGCTTTATTGATGCAAAAGCATATGGGCCTGAGATTTAGTAAGGAGCTAAACAAAGGCACTGATACAGGAAAAGGACCAGACTTATATAGACAGAAAGCTATACAGCCTACAGGATGATGCTGTAATTTTTAGAGTTTCTAAAGGGGGTTGGAGATTTAGGGACAATATAAATCTTGCAAGATAAGGACACAGGATGAGGATGATGAATGACACAAGATAAGGGAGATAAAGGAATCCCATGACCCAGTAATGGGGGAGACAAGGAATTTTTTTGTCCAGAATAAGGAGAAGTTTTGTGGTATTTCAAGATAAGGGAAGACTTTAGGGCACCAGAGAATGAGCAACTTAACCCTTAGGGCACCTTTGTATTTTAGGGTGCCTTTAGAAGATAAACCAGGAAAGGGCAACTCAACCTTTGTTTCCACATCACTTCTGTATGACTTGTTCTGTCATTTCAACTGTTTCTCACTTGGAGTGACCTCATTTGGGGTTTTTCTCGGCAAAGATACTGGAATGATTTATCATTTTCTTCTCTAGTTCGTTTTACAGATGAGGAAATTGAGGAAAATAGGCTTAAGGGACTTGCCCAAGGTCATACAATAAGTAAGTATCTAAGGCTGGATTTGGACTCGTGAAGATGAATTTTCCTGATTCCAAGACTACTACTCTATCCACTGTGCCACCTAATTGCTCCCATGTAGGGTTTAGTGGCCCTGTTTCTATCTGAGTTTAGCATCTGTGTCTGTACAACCCTATAAAACTACAAGATGTAAAGAATGTACCTATTTGCTTTGATAGAAGAAGTTTCCTCACCTGGGAGTTCCCTCAAATAATGACATCATAGCAGTCCCTATCCAGGTGCCATATACCCATACTTTACAAATATATTCACATTTATTATGTCTCTTAATCCACACAACAGCCCAGTTAAGTAGAGAGTGAAGGCCCTATTTCTCTCTTTTTTAGATGGGAAATCAAGACTCAGAAAACTGAAGGAATCCACTTAAGGGCCATAGTTTTCCTATCAGGTCTTTCTGACTCCAAGCTCAGTGTTCATTTCCACCGTGCTGTGCTGTCTACCACTCCTATTGTATAGCCCTATACAAAAATGGACCATCACTACTTATCCTGCCAATATGCCATCACAGTCAGCCTTTGTATTCGAAGATGAAACTCCGGATTATGGACAGTCCTTTCAGGAGGAAGAATCAAGGAAGAAGGGACATATGCATCTGAAAGGAACCATCAAGGAATAATAAACCTTGCTAAGAACTGTTTAAACCTTGCTAAGACCTGTTTTGCAAAGGATACTACTCCTTTGACTAGCAGCTCAGTTAGAAATGTCTATTACCATTTGCAATCAGTTTTTTCATCTGCATTAAGAACTGACTACTCTGTGCATGCTATTAAGCATCCTAGACATTAAATCCATCCCTGACTTTAATGGTTAACTCAGAGGTGACTTAATATCAGGCACTCTGCTACTTATTCCCCTTTCCCCTAGGGTTCTTCTCAATAAGACCCTTGACATTACTTGAGAGCCTGGGTAATCAATGCTTAATTCTGTTACCTTTACAAAAAGAACTAGATTCCAGCCCTCACCTCTGGAGTCTTTGAACTGTTTTTTAGTCTACATGAGGGACAACTCTATCAAAGGCAAAACAATGAGATCCTGGCTGGGACCCAGCACCCTCAAACTCATATCAGATTAGGGGTATAAGAAAGGGAAGTGAGCATTAAGACAGTAAAGAAAAGGGGTAGTCATGGGCTATACAGAGAAAACAAGCAGTTGGCATAGACAACAGTTCCTCTTGAAAGAATAAAACTCTTTATTTGCAATTCTGGGGATCAATCAACACAGACAATGGCTAGGACCAAAATGAAATATACATGACTCCCTCCTACTCCTCTTCTAATCGATTTGTCCCTGAAACTCACACAGCTGTATCTTTTCCTCTCAAAGTCTCCAGCCTGCATGCTTTTCTCTATCATTCTTTGTTCATGGCTAATGCATAGTTTTCCAAATGCCTTATTCTGTTAAGCAGCTGACTCTATGGGAAAGTTACCTTATGCGAGTGCTAAATAGTAATGTGGTCCTTTGATTTTCTAAGCATACCCCAGGGCTCGCTCCCCTTCCATTTCCCTTCCTCTCACCTCCCCATCCATTTGCTAAACTATCTGCTTCTGGGACTGACTTTCAGTCAATTCTGCTCTTACCTTTGTTTCTGGCACTGGTCTGTCTTTCTATTCTTCTCTCTGCAGCTGCTTCTGCTGCTTTTCTGTCTCTCCTTGATCCGATCCTCTTCCTTTTGGCTGATCTGCCTCAACTTTCCTGCTCAGGAATTTGTTCCTTGATGGCTAAGCTCTCCCGCTGGCTTGAGAGGGCAGTCTGCTACTGTGTTTCTCCAGCTAACAGTCCATCAGAAATTACTGTTCCCATGTAAAAGGGGGAATTCAGTGTTGTAGGAGCCTTCTCATTAACTTAAGCAGAAAACAAAAGTTTCAGGTCCCCTGGCTACCCAGTCCACAAAAGCTAAACCTTTGATTGTAAAATTCAGGAAGACCAAAAGGGGGTTCTCCTACATTTAAAATGACAATGTGATCTGTGTACGTATTTGTACAATTATATCTCAGACTGTATGAAATTGGCAGCACGCTGGGGAGGGAAAAACACTAAATTTAGAAGCAGAGTTTTGGTCTGACTCTGCAACTTACCAGCTATGTAAGCTGGGGGCAAGTCATTTAATTTCTTTTATCCTCACTTTCCTCATCTGTACAATGGGCATAAACATCCTCTAATTATCTACCTCACATTTGATTTGAAAACTTTAAAGTGAATCATGTTTGAATTGTAAATAAATTGCTAATTATAGAATCATAGAATATCAAACCTGGAGGTTGTCTACTCTAACACCAGCATTTTCACAGATCTCTGAGAAGAACAGAGATCCCAGAACCATACACTTAGAGCTTTCAGGAAGCTTAGAAATAGAGTCCCTGAAGATCAAGAAACCAAGGTGGAGAGGCCAGGTGGCACAGTGAATAGAGCACCAGCCTTGGAGTCAGCAGGGACCTGAGTTCAAATCTGGCCCCAGACACTTAACACAAAACTAGCCGAGTGACCTTGGGCAAGTCACTTAACCCCAATTGCCCTACCTTCCACCCTCCAAAAAAGCAAAAACAAAAAACAAAAAAAACCAAACCCAAAACAAAACAAAAAACCAAAGCCCAGAATTATTGAGTGACTTGCTCAAGGTCACCTAGCTAGAATGTAATAGAACTTCCAGACTTTTCCAGATCTTTTAGAGCAATGTAGAAATATTGACTCTAAAGTCAAAGCTATAAAAATATAAAAATCAGTGTGTGATCTGTAGGTGATCTCTAAAGGATTGTGCTACTCTAGAATTATGATTCTCCCTTGTTTGAGGGACCACTATTTCAGGAAGGGCCCCGGCTATGCTTTATCTCTCTTTCCTCAACTTACTTTCTAGATTTCTTCTCTTCCTCCTGCCTGCCCTCTTCTTCCTCTTTGCTGGCATCCCCTTACATAGTGTCTTCCTTTGTTAGAATGTAAGCTCCTTGTGAGCAGTACCAGTTTTCTTTTGATTGTATTTATATCCCTAGCACCAGCACACTGTGTGCTTGGCTTAATAAGTTAAATGCGTAATTAGTGTTCTCTTTACTGAACACTTCATCTGTAAAATGGGGCAACATTAATGTTCATTCTATCATCACAGAGATGCAACAAGGGAAGTGGCTTTAAAATTGTAAAATGCTACATGCAAGTGGATTTGTACGATGTTATTTTTAATTCAGCAAGCTGACCACTTGTGGTTACCTATTGGTCTCAGAGGGTCAGCATAAATTCTCACAGACTAATTGCTTGACTTTCAATCTCTATTCACAGAAAAGCCACACATTGCTATGCACGAAAGTGAACATTTACATATGGTACCATGTGCTAGTTGTAATCGGTATGCAGTTTCAGTTGAAGGTCTATTTTTATACTCAATATGGACCCTTGGGAAATATTCCTGCTTTGATCCAATCCTCTTGGGAAAAGATTTGTATTATGAGAAGTCCACTTAGATTGGAAGTTTATTTTGGCCTGAGAACTTCTTGCATAAAGGATTCCACTGCTAACTCTTCCTATGGGGACAACATGATTTCTATCAGGGTTCCTTGATCAGAGCTATTCCTGTGTATTCTCTCCTGCTGAGACAACATCTGGAGTGTTGTGTTCATTTCTGAGAACCACATTTCAGGAAGGACATTGAAAAGCTGGAGAGGGGCAGCTAGGTGGCACAGTGGATAGAGCACTGTCCCTGGAGTCAGGAGGACCTGAGTTCAAATGTGGCTTCAGACACTTACTGGCTGTGAGCCCCTGGGCAAGTCATTTAATCCCATTGCCTCCAAAACAAACAAACAAATTAAACAAAATAAACCCAAACAAAAAAAGAAATGAAAATGTGGAGAGCATCTATAGCACAGTGACTAGGATAGTAAAAGTCCTGGAGATGATGGCTTATGAGCACTAGCTAAAGCAACTATGTGTGTCTAGTCTAAGAAAAGAAGACTTAGAAACATTACTACAGGCTTCAACTGTTTGAAAAGCTGTCACTGGGAAGAGTGATTAGATTTGTTCCCTTGGCTCTAGAAGGCCAAACCCAGAACAATGGATAGAATGTGTAAAGAAGGAAATTTGGGTTTAATGTAACCCCTCCACAAAAAACAGACAAACAAAACTCAAACCTTTCTAACGACCTGGGGTGTTCCAGAGTGCAATGGATTGCCTTACAGGGAGGTGGTGAGTTCTCCTCACTGGAGGTCTTCAACAAAGGGCTAGATGACTCCTTGTCTGGGATTCTCTTCATTTTCCATTGGCTTCTCTGTTCGGTTTTGACCCTATGAATATCATGCCTTTCCCAGGAGAAGCTCATCATCTGAAATTTCATACTCCTAGAGACTAATTTAGGTTTGATACCCAACACCTCCTCAATGCTTTCAGTTATATTTCTCCTCTGAGCAGGGAGTGGAGAAATAATCTTCTCCTAAATACTTCCTTTATAGAGGGCTAAGAACTTTCCAGCTAACTCTTCATTTTCCATCAGCTGCTCCTCCTGGTTTCAACCTCATGAACATCATGCCCTTATGTCAAGGTGTCCCTTTTCCCCACCACTTTTCAGCTTCCTGTTCAGGGCATTGTTTTCCCCCATTAGACGGTAAGTTATTTGAGGGCAGAGATAGTTTTTTTTTTATTCATACCCCCAGTGTTTAGCACAATGCCTGACAAATAATAGGTGCTCAATAAATGTTTATTGACTATTGACTATATTCTCTTTTTTTTGGTCATTTTGGAGGGGGGGGGAAACAAGGCATTTTGGGGTTAAGTGACTTGCCTAAGGTCACACAGCTAGTAAGTGTCAATTGTCTGAGGTCAGATTTGAACTCAGGTCCTCCTGACTCCAGAAACAGTGCTCTATTCAATGTGCTACCTAGCTGCCCCTATTAACTATATTCTTATTCAGATATGAGTTGGACTAGATGGCCTCTGAGGTCCCTTCCAACTCTGAGATTCTGGGATTCTCTAGTAGATCATTCTAAACCCTTATATCTGAATCACTGAAAAAGGAAAGCTCATGACAGATTTCTTAACATGCATATCATGTAACTGTCAATTCTTAACAGAACTAATTTTTCACCAGATAAAGCAATTTTTAGGTCACCTTTTATTTGGACTAAAAGGGAAAGTCATGCAAAACCATGGGATTTGCCTCTTAGTTAGCTCCAGGAGGACATGGAAAAAGAAATAATACTTCTTTTGTGTCCCACGGGGAGGTTCCCATAGGTATAACATTAAACTTAGCTTTGTGAACATTTCAGACTAAGGCCTAGGAAAGGGCAGTGGATGAAAAGCAAATGCAACAATGTGCAAATTATTGAAGGAGATAGCAGTTAGTATTGGAAGCAGGATATGTAGTAAAGACATGGCATCAGTGTAGCATGTGCTTGGGAGATGAGAGCCACTTCCCCTTCTGTACCTCTGGAGTACTCTATTTACTCTATTTGAATTTGGCCTCAGACATCTGACACTAGTTGTATGGCCCTAGGCAAGTCACTTAACTCTGACTGCCTCACCGAAGAGGGGAAAATACACTAAGGAGATGATTAAAGTATCTCCAAGCTCTAACATTCTACATTTTAGCATATGAAGTTCTAGTGTCTCTCACTCTATATACTCGGTGAAACACAGGAAGGTGTAGTGGAAAGAATGCTTATCTTAGCATCAGGAGAAAATGGGTTCAAATCCTACCTCTGATAATTACCAGTTTTGTGACCTAGTATGAGTCGTTTGACTTCTGTGACAGACAGTAATAAGGACAAAGTCCCTTCTCAGGATTATTGTGAGTAATTCTCCAGGGTTGTTTTGAGAATCAAGTGAGATAATATATGTAAGACAGTTTGTAGACCAGTTGACAGCTGGGGACAACTTTTCCACAAACACAGTTTAAAACTTTTATGATTGAGGAGCTAGATTCCAGGGAACTATCCAAGTTCAGAGAATTTAAGTGTCAGTTGCTGGATCTGAATGTTCTCAAAAACCAAATTCAGCACTTTACCCACTAAGCCACACTGCCTGACAAATCTGAAAGAACTATTTTATACTTTAGCTTTCTATGGCTTAAGACCTCCTTCTAGAGCCAATATTCTGTGTATCACTGTATGCTAATAATGTATATTAATGAGCTGAACCCATTATATGCTTGATCTGTCTGCAACTTATTACTGAGCAAGAAATTGTAGGGATTTAACAGCAATACACAGTATTTTTTTTTTGTTATGGATATAAGAGAGACAGTGGTTAGAGAGTGGGTGAGAGAAGTGTGAGGGACTGTGTGGGAGGAGAAGTGTTTAAAATGTTCAAAAGGAAATAAAAATGAAAAGAAGACAGTGTAAGCAGAGCTAAACATTTCCAAAACCAACTACTGAAATGCCTTTAATAATTACCATCAGCACCATCAGCACCTGTCAGTTATTTCTCCTTTTCTCTTGGAATATATAACTATACCATCTACTAATAATACAGAGCAATACCTGGCAGTTTTGGTTCCTGGAGCAAGCAGAATGAAGCGTACACTCAAACCAACTTTTAAAGACACATTCCATTGAGAGAAGCAAGGGAAAACCTGAAGAAATAAAACTCCTTATGGGGAGACAGAAACCTTAGGACATTAGCTCCCATGGGCAAAGACCTTGAGATAGTAGTAAGGCTACTAGTGGGGAGGTTACTGCTTGGGGGTGGGGAGCATGGTGGTACAGCTGTCTGGGAAAGAAGTAAGCACCATCTGGCAGCTTAGTCTTTTAATTAACTAATTTGATGACTAGGTATTAAGCTAAATTATTTTCACTGCTGAAGGAATATACCTACTCTTAGAGACCTCTAAATTTTGGTATTCTGGGACAAAATCCCAACCGCTTTGCCTTACTTATGTTTCTGTAAGGTTGGAATGCTATTCCTCTCAATAGCTTGCTCCTTCCCTTATTTACTTAGGCCCCAGTTTTATCTCATATAAGAAATTCTCAGGGCGGCACAGTGAATAGAGCACCAGACCTGGAGTTAAGAGGACCTGAATTCAAATCTGACCTCAGACACTTTACACAAAACTAGCCATGTGACCTTGAGCAAGTCACTTAAACCCAATTGCCTTGCCTTCCCCCCTCCAAAAAAAAAGCAAAAAAAAATATCTCTAAGTATGAGTTATTAAAAATAACTTGTATTTTAAAAGGTCTATAAGATTTATAAAGTATTTTCCCTCCTATAACCTATAGATTGGTGGTATAAGTACTATAATCTCTGCTAACAAGTTGAGGAGACTGGGGCTCTGAGAGATTGTAATCTGTCGCCAATAAACCATTCAGCAAGTTTCAGAGCTGAGATTTGAACCAGGTCCCCTGGCTATGGGCAGTACTATGGTATATTGGAAGGTACAGTGGCACCAGAGACAAAAGATCTGTGTTCAAATTCTGTGTCTGTTATTTACTGCCTGTATGACTTTAGACAAGTCATTTAACATTCCTAGAACTCAAGTTCCTCACCCGTAAAATGAGATCTTTGGCCTAGATGGCCTCTGAGGTTCTTTGAGCTCTCAATCTATGAGCCTATGACTCCAAGTTAGGGCATGATAAAAGGAGACAGTTGTCTGGTCAAGCTGGGGACCTAAAAGCACTGGCATTAGTAAGGGGAAGGAATAGCTTTCTCAGATACTGACATAACGGAGGAGCAGAAGGATGATTTGTTGAGGGCTTTTGAGATGTGGTGAAGGAGAGATGAGGGAGCTCCTGATGTAGCCTCAATTTCCTTATTAGACTTAGAATAATAGTATCTATAAAGTACTTTGAGGCTTACAAAAATATAAATGCTATCTCTTTTGATCTTCACAGTGATTGTGGGAGATATGTGCTATTATCACACCCATTTTACAGAAGAAGAGGTTGAGAGGTTTCTGAGGCTCAGAGCAGTTAAGTGACTGGCCTAGGTTCACACAGCTTAGAAAAGTCTTCCTGGCTCCAAGTCAAGCAATCTCTCCCCCGCATCATATTGTGTATAGAAGCTGGAGGAGACAGGCTATCTGCTGAAGGTTGACATTATCACCTTTTTTAATCTCTTCAGATTGTTGTAAGCAAAGTACTTAGTTCACTGTATAGCACTCTATAATTGTGAGAAACTATTATTACTGAGTATTTATTGGGAATCCGTTCTCCAGAAATGTTGCATATCTATTTCTTACTACATGCATGCATCTCTATTTCTATCTAATATATATATTTCTGTTTGTATTAATCTCTGTATTCATCTATCTTTGTGAGCATTTATCTCTGTGTATGTATGTATATATGTCTGTGTATTTATGTATATATGTATCTGCATATTTATATATTGATATATCTATGTAGGTATGTATAGACCTATGTATGCATATATATCCAAGCATATATTATGTATGTATGTAGCTATCCATCTATTTCTATCCATCCATCCCTCCATCCATCCATCCCTCCATCCCTCCATCCATCCCTCCATCCCTCCATCCATCCATCCATCCATCCATCCATCCATCCATCCATCCATCCATATTTACCCTTGGTTTGGTAGGAGGCAGAGTTTCTTTGGAGCCAGGAGTCCTGGGTTCTCAGACCATTACAGACAATTACAGAGTCATGACCACAGGCAAATAATTTACCTTCTTAAATCTCAGTTTTTTCACAGGATTATTGCAAAGAAGCAATTTTATAAATTTTAGAGTGCCATATAAATGCTGATTGATTATACTTATCAGTAATGACAATAATAATCAATAAGTACATTTGAAAACATTGGAATGACTTTTGCTTTCCTCTTTAGGGCCTCTTTTTCTTATATTGAAAACAAAAGACTTGGACTTGTTGGCTTCTAAGGTATTTAGAGTTGGAGGATGTAGGTTCAAACTCTACATCTGATGCCTCCTACTGCATATTACCTTGGGCAAGTAACTTACCTTCATGGAGCCTATAAAACAGTGGTTCTCAACCTTCCTAATGCCGTAACCCTTTAATACTAGTATGTGGGCGTATCTGCATGTGGGCGGACCCTCCTGGAGAGGGATGGAGAAGTGGTGTCTCGGTTCCTAAGACCATCAGAAATATGTGTTTTCCAATGGTCTTTTAGGCGACCCCTGTGACCCCTGTGAAAGAGTCGTTCAACCCCCAAAAGGGTCGCGACCCACAGGTTGAGAACCACTGCTATAAAAGGAGGAGGATGGACAAGAGGGCCTTGGAGACCATGTTTAGCTCTAATCTATCATCATATGGTCTTATGACTCCTTGGAATTCCAAAACCTATAAACCTTTTTCTGTGCTTTAACCAATGTGAGCTGAAGGTTGTTTCCATGTTCCCTCTAGTGGTGATTATATAGACACAAAACAAAAAGGGGATTAGACTAATGACTAGCATTGAGCACATTATCTTGTAAATACTTTTCAAAAAATCATTAATTTACACAAAATCAAGTCTATTTAACTGAAAAAAAATATTGGTTCCTTCCAGCAACTGAGTGTGGTAGAGTGGGAAGGGCTCAGACCTCCGATTTTAGCCATGACTTTGACATAAATGAACTATGTGACTTTCTGCTAATCACTTTTCTTCTTTTAATTCCTCAGTTTTCTAGAACATTTTTAAAAGGAGGTCAGACCAGATAAACTCTAATGTGGTTTTCTGCACTAATAACCTATATGTTAATAATGTTGGGGTGAGGGTAAGTGAATTGGGTTAAGATTAGAGTTGTTCCCTTCCTCTTATGGCTATAATTACCCAGTTTGGTTCCTTTTTCTCAGATACTGGCATAAAGGAGGAGCAGGGGGGCAAAGATGTTGATGGCTTTTGAGATTAGGGGAAGAGGAGATGAAGCTACCCTTAATTTCCTCAGTAAATTGGGGTGGCAAAGTAAATAAAGCACCAGCCCTGGATTCAGGAGGACTTGAGTTGAAATCTGAGCTCAGATACTTAACACTTACTAGCTGTGTGACCTTGGGCAAGTCACTTAACCCCCATTGCTCTGCCTTCCTCCCTCCAAAAAGCAAAAAAAAAAAAATCCTCTGTAAAGTTATAATAATAATTGAAATTTCTAAAATACTTTAAGGCCTGCAAATACAATGCTAAGGTTTTTATTTTGAGAAATTTTTATTGTGTAAGGGGCCACTTCAAAAAATATACAACCCAATATGTCCCATTCTCCCCAAAGGAAAACATGGAGTTGCCCCCTCCTGTCCTGCTAGCCAGGACCCAGCCCTGAGGAGCCTGCCGACCTGCCTCCCCTCAATCTACTGAGCCACTGGCTAGAGAGAGGGGCCCTAAGGTGAAGTAGTAATACTTTTGTGGTTGTGGTTGTTGAGTCATGTCTGGGGTTTTTGTGACCCCATTTGGAGTTTTCTTGGCAGAGCTACTGGAGTGGTTTGCCATTTCCTTCTCCAGCTCATTTTACAGATGAGGAAACTGAGGCAAACAGGGTTAAGAGATTTGCCTAAAGTCACACAGCTAGTAAGTATCTGAGGCCAGGCCAGATTTGAACTTAGGAAGATGAGTTCTCCTGACTCCAGGCCTGGCACTCTATCCAACGTGCCATCTAGCCACCTCTGAAATAGCTAAGAGAAAACAAAACTGTACCACACCTACCACAGACTCCTGGGAAACTCAGACTGAAGACAGAGAGAGACAAAACACACTTGGTTTCACAATTCATCTCGTTACTGAGCTGGGGGCTGAGCCTGTGCATTTTAGACCCTAATATTCTATTCACTATTTCATGGGAAGATGCCATTGTTTTGTCCGTGTAGACTCTGAACTCACAACTACTTCCTTGTTCCTGCAGCACCTGGCAAAGGGCTGGACACATAATCTATGCCCAATAAATGCTGGTGATTAGACTAATTGGATTGAGGTTGCCAGGCACCCACAGACATGGAGTTGTCTCATTTCTTTTCTTTGAACCTTTTTTTTCATTCATTTTGAATGCCTGTCTAATGCAGTTTGCCCTAGTTAGTTCCCATGGGTCTGGTGATTAGTGAGCTCAGATAAGCTCAGGGCAGCTGGGCTGTGCAGTGGATATGGAGCCAGGCCTGGAGTTAGGAAAACTCTTCTTCCTGAATTCAAGGCTGGCCTTAGACTCTTACTAGTTATGTGACCCTGGGCAAGTCACTTAACCCTATTTGCCTCGGTTTCGATATATGAAAAATGACATGGAGAAGGAAATGGTGAACCACTCCAGTATCTCTACCAACAAAACCCCCAAATGGGCTCACTAAGAGTTGGACACAACTGAACAAGCTCCGATAGTTAGGTAGAACAAGGGACATAGAGTGTTGGACTTGAAATCAGAAACACTTGAATTCTAAACCTTCTTCAGACACTAGTTATGTGACTCTGGGCAAGGATATAACCTCTTTAGAGGCCTCAGCTTTCCTAATCTATAAAACAAGTGGATAGTGTGGTGGCTAGGTAGCACAGTGAATAGAGTATTAGCCCTGAAGTCAGGAGGACCTGAGTTCAAATCCAGCCTCAGACACTTGAGACTTAATAGCCGTGTGGCCTTGGGCAAGTTACTTAACACCAACTGCCCTCCAAAAAGAAGAATACAGAAACAAAAACCAAGTGGCTAGAACTCAGTGGTCTATAAGGTCTCTACCAGCTTTAAATTCATGATCCTATGGTCTGGTTCACACTTTATACTGTTGGAGAGGCCCTCAGACCTCACTTAGGATTTGCCCTATAGTAACAACCTTATTCTACACTTACTTCTCAAAAGCAAGGTTATCGTATTTCTCACTTTATTCAAATGGAGGGTGGGGGGAGAGAAAGGAAGGTTATTGGGGGTGAGAACTGCTAAAGGTCAGCACATTGAAAGCCCCAAGAAATGAAAGCTCCCATCTTGAAAGTGAGGGAGGGGGTGGCTAGGAGGCCCAGTGAAGAGAACACTGGCCCTGGAGTCAGGAGGACCTGAGTTCAAATCCGACCTCAGACACTTAACACAAAAACTAGCCATGTGATCTTGGGCAAGTCACTTAACCCCAACTGCCCTCCAAAAAGCCAAAAAAAAAAAAGAAAGTGAGGGAGCAGGGTGATGAATTGTGAAAAATAATAGCAAGCATTTCCATAGCACTTCAAAGTTTGTAAAGCACTTTGCAAATATTATGCCATTTTATCCTCACAACTCTGGGAGGCAAATGGCATTATTATCCCCACTTTACAGATGAAGAAACTGAGGGAATAGATAGACATTAAGTGATTTGCTCAGGGTCACATGGTTAGTGAGGCCATATTTGAACTTAGATCTTTCTGAATCCAAGTGTATCCGCTGGGCCCCCAGTGGTTGAGGACCATTTACAAGTCTCGATCACTCCTGAGGACAATGCTATGTTAAAGGAGAGAACAATGGCTGATATTGATAAAGTTGACCCTCATTCATCAAGAAAAGATTTAGTAGTTTTCTAGCATATTCTAAGAAGAGAATCATAAATTCCATTTTAATTTCTCTCAGTTTTGGAAGTTAAAGAAGTATGCTTCATTTATCTTATTAATTCACTTTTGGTGGCATAAGATAAACAGCAAATGAATATTCATAGCATCTGTGGTTGCTCACATTCCTAGATTACGTTAATGTTACGTAGCAATTTATTCCTCCTCAAAACTGCTAATAGATAAATAGTTCAAGATTTAAGTTATCCCTGTTTTACAGGCGTGAAAACTGAAGCTCAAATATGAAGAGACTTTAGAGACCAGTTAATCCAAATCCTTCATTTTGCTGGGGAGGCCAGCAAGGTCAAGGGAGGTTAAGTGATTTGTAAAAGGTCACAAATTGGTTGTGATTTGAGTTGACAGATGGGGTTCCTGCACTCAGAGTTCCTCATAATGAAGACATCACAGATCTGTCTCTTATCCAGGTATTCACATATTAGTTGTGTAACCACATTCAAGTTATTGGAACCTCTCTGATTCTCAATTTCTTCATCTGTAAGATGGGAATAAAAGTGTCTCAAACATATATTGAGTGCCCACTGAATGCAGAACACTGTGGTAGGCACTGAGGGAGATGTAAAGTTCATCTATGATAGTGTCCCCAATCTTATAGAACTTATACTCAAATGGACAAGACATTACCATGTGTAACCATAATGATCAATTACTCAGTTATTTTGGTCGTGTCCAACTCTTCTTGGACCCATTTGGGATTGAGATTCATAGTAAAGTATTATGAGAGTTCTTCTTGGAAGAGTGGAAAGAGTACCAAATTTGGAGTCAGAAGACTTGAGTTCAAATCCCATTCCTGTCACCTACTACTTGTCTGGCCCTGAACAGACAATTTGACCTCTAAGGTCCTCAGTTTCCTGATCTGTAAGATGATGAGGATTAGTTAGGTACTGCATTAGTTAGGTACTAAGGTCACTTCCAGTTCTAAATCTCTGATCCAGAGTCTGATGATGAGAATAATACCTGCATTATGTAACTTCACAGCTCTTCACAGTAGATGAGAGATGGGAAAATGCTTTGAAATCTTATCAACCAACAAGGGATCGTGATGATCAATTCCTTGTCTAGACAGTAGAATTGCTCAACCTAGGTCATCTGTCACATTTTGATCTAGTTGTCAAATGTTTATTTGGTGGTAACAAGCACTTCATTTACCAACTCACACTGGGTTCACTTTAACCTAGAAATTACAGGACCCAGAGATTTTAAATAAATAATGTACACAGGAAATATGAAGAATTTATAAGCTATTAAACCACATTAAAAGTTAACTCTTGGCTTTTTAGTGACCCTACTCCTTTAAGCAGTTGGACTCATAGACTTGCTTGGCATTCCAGATGTGCTACAGGGGTGGGGAGACTTCGAGGCCACATACAGCTCCCTAGGTCCTCAAGTGCAGCCATTTGACTGTATCCAAACTTCACAGGACATATCCCCTTAATAAAAGGATTTGTTCTGTAAAACTTGGACTCAGTCAAAAGGCTGCACCCAAGGACCTAGAAGGCCACATGTGAGTGCTGCAGGTTCCCTAATCCGGTAGGATTTTCTACTTGTGACTTTTGGGAGCAGTGGTGGATTTTGGCACCCCCAAATTCACCCTCTGAAATATTGAGTTTTTAAAATGAGCCTTTCATAGGAAAGAGAATAATAAGCAGTGATCCTGAAATTTACTTCTCTGCTCTTAATGAATATTAAACACACACACTATACATACATATATACTTATATGTGTGTGTTTATATGTATATGTGTCTTTGCACATATATTCGTATATATATATATATATATACATATACATACACATAGTGGTATCTTGACATACGAGTGTACCAACTTACGAGATTTCCTAGATATGAGTTGTCACTTGGTCAATTTTTTGCTTTGAATTGGGAGCCAAAATTTGAGGTGCGAGTCACCACTAGTTGGCGCGAGTCACCACTAGTTGGCGCAGTGAACGCCACAACCCCAAAGCCCACCCACCCAGCATCCTGCGCCTCACTGGTTCAATCCACCTGTTTACCTTACCAGTGAAGAAAATTAAGTTAAGTGAAAGTAAAAAAGATATTGTAGCAATTAAGTTCAGGGATAAAGTGTAGCATTAAGAGTATAGGAAGTACGTGAATGGAAGTGACCGAAAGAGCAGGAAACAAAACTCTAACCTCCTCCATCTATCTCCTCCACCCTCCACCTCTGCCAGTATCTTCTGTTAGCTCAAGGCCTCTGATATGGAAGGTAAAGACACACTTTATAAAACCGGTTTATTTCTTTACACTCTCTTTTATTATGTTTTTATACAATATTTGTTATTTATAAATACTTTTTCTTATTTAAAAACACGTAACAAAAAATACTAGGGTGGCATTTTGGGGGCTGGAACGGATTAATAGCATTTCAATTAATTTCAATGGGGAAAACTGATTTGATATATGAGCAAATTGAGTTACAAGCTCAGTAACAGAACAAATTAAACTCATAAGTCAAGGTACCACTGTGTGTGTGTGTGTACATACATACACACACACACACACACACACACACACACACATATATATATACATACATATATATATATATGCAGAGAGAGAGTGAGTCTGCGTCTGTGTATGTTCATATACACACAGAAACTTCTACATGGTGCAACAAGAATTTATCGTTTTAAATATACATTGCTACTCTCCCTTCCTCTTCTTACTTTTCCTGTATATTTCAAAAATGGTTTATATTTCTGGAGTCATATTTGGATTGTTGGTCCCATTCTGCTAAATTTTAACAATATCCTGTTTCCCCTCCCTTCTTGTACAATAACATAGGGTCTATTTGTGAACTTTATTTAAATCCTGCGCAGATTGTATTTTCAGAGCCCAACAGGAAAAATCCAAGGCAGTCACAGTCTCATTACATTATGACTATCCTTTGCTGCCATCTTGTGGATTTTTGGGAGATGGCTCCTCTTGTTGAACTGGTTTGAATGTTAATTCACTTGGTCATTCATAGTACTTAGATGTGGAAGGGATTATATCCATTAACTAGTCCTATCGTCTCATTTTCTATGTGAGGAAACTAAGGCAAAAGATTGGAAAGTGACCTTCCCAAAGTCATATAATTGACAAGTAGCAGAGCTGGGATTTGAATCCTTATCCACTTATTCATGTCTAGGAACAAAGGCAGAAAGAATGGGTTACAGAAAAGGTGAATTTGATATGTTAACAAAGAGAACAAAACCAGGGAATGAACATTTGACATGTAAAACAGAATGTGATAGATAACCTAGGCTGAGCAATTCTACTGCCTAGATAAGGAATTGATCATTGCCATGCCTTGCTGATTGGGAAGGTTACATCCCATCTTTGATCTACTGGATCCTCTCAACAAAATGTGACTACTCAAAAGGCATCACTAAGACTTGATGGGCACAAGACCCATGACTAGACTATGGCGCCGGAAGAATATGCCTTATTCCAAAGGGACAAAATAGGTTATTTTTCTCTTTCTTTAAAAGAGAGGGGCTTCGTTATTAAGAAGATATACCCATGTTGAGGAAATTCAGGAAGCAAAATGAAAGAGAGGGAGGGAAAAACAGACAAATAAACAGAAAGACAAGACACCCACACAGAGATACAGAGATACAGAGAGACAGAGAGACAGAGAGACAGAGACAGAGAGACAGAGAGAGAGACAGAGAGACAGAGAGACAGAGACAGAGACAGAGAGACAGAGAGAAAGAGGGACAGAGACACACACACTGAAGTTGAGAGAATTTGGGTAGAAAATAAGCGAGGCAGAAGCAAAAATGTTACTGCTCATTTTAAAAATATAACACATTTGGGAATAGCACATTTCAAAGAGTTCCAGAGAAAAGATTGATAGGAGCCCATAGTTTGAAATTCTCTAGGAAGATGCCAGTGAGGATTTGGAGAAAGATGAGAAGTTCTCAAGAATAAAATTTTGAAGAGTAACATTTTTGTCAAGGAGGAAAATAACCTGTTATATAAAGAGACAGAAGAGAACATACAGGGAATTTCCTACCCACCTTTGATCTTTGACACGCAAAAAAGGGAAAATTCAAAAGCATTTAATAGTGATTTGCTTGTTTTGTTTGGTGTTTTGTTTTTCTGGTCCAAAACTCTGATTTCAATGGAGTAGAGGAATCCTAGTAAGGAAACTTCCTCTAAAAATGTAGATTGGGGGCGTCTAGGTGGCACAGTAAATAAAGCACCAGTCCTGGATTCAGGAGGACCTGAGTTCAAATATGGCCTCAGACACTTAACACGTTCTAGCCGTGTAACCTTGGGCAAGTCACTTAACCCCAATTGCCCTGCCTTTCCCCCCTTCAAAAAGCAAAAAAAAATGTAGACTGGAAAGTATTCTGCAGCTTCTTTAAAGAGTTGCAAGGATGGGAGGAGGCAGGACACCTAGGTGGCACACCAGTCCTGGGTCAGGAGAACCTGAGCTCCTAAAACAAAAACAAAAGAAAACAAAACAAAAAGCTGCATGGGACATTGACTACGTCATGCTCAGGCTCACATAACCAGGATGTGCCAGAAAGCAGTCCCTGAATCCAGGCAGGTCTTAGTGACTTTGAGGTCACCTCTTCTTCCACTTGCTACTTCCTTCCATAAAAACAAAGCTGGGAGTGAGTTGCTTCTGGTGAAAAATGCTAAGGATAAAGAAAATATTTTTTTTAAAAAGTACATTGGGGGAAAAAAAGGAGGATGAAACAAGAGATATGACCATTGCTTAGAAATAATAATAATATTTATAGCTGCCATTAAGGTGTGTATACATATAAACACACACACAAACATATAAACATATGCACGTACATATTTACATATGTATAACTTTAAAGTTTATGAAACACATTGCATATATTTTTTGTTTATTACATATATATTATTGTTGCATATATTTATTTGTTATGTATATCATTTGTTTGAGTACAAATTTGAACTCAGAGCTTCCTGACTATAGAGCCAGTGTTCTAACCACTGTGCAAGCTAGCTGATGAAAAAAGAAAAAAAATTAGCCAACATTTATAAAATATTTTAATGCCTTCTAAATGCTTTACAAATATTATCTCACTTTACTCTCACAACAACCATGGAATATAATTACTATTATTATCTTCATTTTACAGATAAGGAAACTGAGGCAGGAAGAGGTTACATTATTTGCCTAGAGTCATACAGCTAGGAAGCACCTGAAGCCAGGTGTGAACTCAGGTCTTCCTGACTTTTTACAACCCTGAAACATGGGTACCATCATTATCCCCATTTTACAGATAAGAAAACTGAGGCAGGAAGAGGTTAAGTGTCTGTCTTAGTTATTATACCTAGCAAATCACTTAATCTCTTTCTGCCTCAGTTTCCTTATCTGTAAAATGATGATCAAATGAGATAATAACTAGGCAAAAAAAATAGCTAGCGTTTATGTGATGCTTCAGTGTTTTTAAAGCACCTTACAACTGTTATTTTATCCTCATAACGACCTTAAGAAGTTGGACAGACAGGAAGATAAAAAACTGTTGATAGAGCACAGCTTCTCAATGCTGATTTTGCTTCCATTTTCTCTGTTAAGTCAACGAATTTTGTCTAAAAAGGACACACATAAAATGGCTAATAGTGCTAGCTGCCATGCAATGATTCCTGCAAAATTCTGCAACATATTATTAAAGAGGTGGATAGATCTAAAAAAGGGAGTACTGATTACAAAAGGTCTTCATCCAAAACAGGTCCTGCCAGACTAACCTTATTTCCCTTTTTTTTTTTCCCAGACACATCATTAGACTAATGAGAACAAGGGAATACTATAGATATCACTTTCTTCTGCAGCTGTATGGCACAACACTTCCATTAAAGTCAAGAAGACCCCAATTAGAATTCTGTATCAAATACTTACTGGCTGTGTGACCCTGTGTGAGTCACTCAACCCCTCTCAGCTTTAGTTTCCTCATCTATGAAATGGGGATACCAAATAGTATCTACTTTACAGGGCTGTTGGGTGGATAAAATGAGATAATATCTGTAAACATTAAAGCTGTATATAAATGCTAACGTTTATTATCCTAGATTTTTAGTAAAGCATCTGGTAAAGTCTTTTGTGCTATTCTTATGGAAAAAGATGGGTAGCTATAGGCAAGATATATAGAATAGATATATAGATATAGATATATAGATATATAGAACTATAGTTCACTAGTTCATCTGAAAATAATTGGGAGATTTTTATAGATTGAAAGCTCAAAATAAGTCAACAGTATGATAAGTCAATCCAGAAAACTAATGCAGTTTAAGCCAACCTTTCACCTCCACTCTATCTTCCAAACAGGTACTTCAGAGATTATCCTTGGGAGGAGCTCCTGAGTTCCCATGGAACATTTGACTTCTCACTCCATGGGACCATGCAAACTCATTTTCAACCTAGACATCCTCCACCCTGCCTCTGGCTGCTCCTCTACCCTACAAACTAGATCACTAGATATGTCTTAGAGGAGCTAAGCAACTCCCTTTTGCTACCCTCTATTCTGCCTTTTGCTCTGAGATTCAAATCAGCACCCCATTGCCTCTGGACAGTATAGGTCAATTGGTCGCCATATTGTTCTATTCACCATCTTTGTGACTTTGCAGACCAGAACTGTCGTCCCTGGACACCATTCTTCACTCTTACTTTTGTGCTTGTATCCCCAGAACTTGGCACATAGTGATAATAAATGTTTGATGTTTAATATTTACTGTTTGTTTTATGAGGTTTTTGCCCAATTTAAGTTTATGCTTAACAAATGTCTTCTATTTGTTTATGCATTAACAGCTTTATAGTGTCCAAGAATAAGAATGTGAGAGTCTCTTTCTGCTCTGTCCTACCCACACCACACTTGGAATATTGTATTTGGTTCTATGTGTCCCATTTAAAATCCAGAGGACATTCAGTAGAGGAAAATCAGGATAGTAAAGGGTCTCGAGTTCATGTCCTCTGAGCATCTGTTGACAGAATTAGGCCTGAAATTCATGGTACACTAGGAGTCAGGAAGTTATTCAGTTGTTTGTCATATCTGACTCCTCATAACCCCAATGGGGGTTTTCTTGGCAAAGATACTGGAATGGTTTGCCATTTCCTTCTCCAGCTCATTTTGCAGTTGAGGAAACCGAGGCAAACAAAGTTAAATAATTTGCTTAGGGGTGGCTAGGTGGCACAATGAATAGAGCACTGGCCCTGGAGTCAGGAGGACCTGAGTTCAAATTCAGCCTCAGACACTTAACACAAAACTAGCCATGTGACTTTGGGCAAGACACTTAACCCCAATTGCCCTCCAAAAAGCGAAAAAAAAAATTTGCTTAGAGTCAGACAGCTAGTAAGTGTCTGAGACCAGATGTGAATTCAGGAGGATTAGTTTTTCTGACTTCAGGCCTAAAACTTTGTGTTACCAGGTCAGGAAGACTCAGGTTTAAATTTTACCTCTGACACCTATTAGCTTTATGATAGTCGGCAAGTCCCTTAACCTTTCTTAGCCTCAGTTTTTTCATCTGTAACGTACTGGTTGTTTCTGCTCTTTTCTAACTCAAAATTTGTGAACCAATGATCAGTGATCCTATGCTTAATCTTAAAGAATAGAAGCTTTAGAAAAGGAGATAAAGGTTACTTCCAAATATTGAGGACTCTAATCATTCCCAAAAGGCAGAGCTAGAAGCAATGCAAGGAAGTTGCGGATATGTAAACTTAGGTTTGATGGCAGGAAAATATTTCTAACAGAGTGATCTCAAAGTGAAATGGGGCCTGCTCAGTAGGCCAACTTGTTCCCACTTGTTTTGTGGTGGTTGATGTTTCCATTTCCACTGCTTTCGTCATGGTGCTGTTGATTGACTGATTGTGTCTAAGCATGTGAGTAGAGCACTTTTGACCTGGGTTTGTGATCTAACCCTTAAATCAGACAAATTAACACTTCTAGGTGATCTCTGGGTACTCTTCAGACTCCCAAGTGGTGTAATTAGATGGAATATCTATCACTTATTCTCCACTGATCACTGTTAAATACAGCCTGCCCTCCATACTTTTTGGAAACGATATTCCCAGTCTTTGTAGCTCTTGTTTGTTTATCTCCTCAGAGAATTTCTGTGACCAGTAGCAAATAGCAGATCCAGGTTCTGATTACAGAAGATAGGAAGTGTGTGGCCTCCCAAGGCAGCTCGTTTCACTTTTAGATTATTCTTGTTAGGAATAATTTTCTGATATCAAGCCTAAACCTATATTTTGCAACTTTCATGCAATGTTCCTAGAGTTGCCTTTTGGGGATAATGAGAACTAATCAAAATTCCTTCCACTTAGAGGTCTCTGAGCAAAGGCAGGGCAACCACTTGTCACGTATGTTGCAGAAGTCGATCAGTTTGGCCAATATTCTCCTCAAGGAATAGCCAGGGTAGTGAATGGGAGTCACAAGATTTGGGGGTTTGAATCTCAATTCTTCCATTAATTAGTAAAGCAAGTCATGTTCTTCATTTATAGAATGAAGTTTTTCAGACTAGGTGATTTCTATGGTCCATGTCAGCTCTAATATTATGATTCTGTTCTTACTGGCATTGATGATATAAAGCCCCAAATCTGCAATATCGTTGAGAGCTAATAATTTGTTTAAATAGCTACGGCAGGTCCCTGTTTTCCATTTAACTAAAATGAGCAGAGCTGGGCTGGCTGAAGTTATCTGTGTCTCAATAACTTGTGGTGTATTACATTATGACCACCTGAGGGAAATTCTCTGAGCATAATTTGGCAATAACTTTCATACTATTGAGCCAAAGAGAGACAGTTTATACTCCTTTGGTGGTCTAGTGCATGCAAATAATTGCAATTGTCATTTGAAAGCCCACATGAGAAGGAAGATAGTTGATTTTTACTGGTACAGTAATTTTTTTAAACAGCCCCCCGCGTCCTTAAGTTTATTCTAGAAACTTTCCATAGTATTGCCCGTCTGGAGATCAGATACTTTAGGACAAAAATATTTCCTTGGTCTTTTAAGGATCACTTCAAGGACAGGTCAAAAATTCTCCAGGCACATGCTTGGATGAAATTAATCAACCAACAGCACAATGATTGTAATAATAAAAATAGACAGGACAACTAGTATGAAACAATCAGTAGTGAATGGTGAAAAATGACAAAAATAATCATGGCCCCAAGCTTGTCTACCCAGCATGCTTTGGTGCCTCACTGAAGAGTTGTGGGGCTCCCATTACAAGAGTTGGCACACAGCAACCGTTCAAAAAGTATGTATTGATTAATTGATTGCCTGATTGATAGAGTACAGGTCACACATGGACATAGAGGCATTGAGTAGAAGTTCCATGTTAGGTAATCAGTCTTGTGCCAAATGTGAGAGGGGGATATATGGTACAATGGAGAGCGTGCATGACATGGGACTCAAGAGTCTGAATCCCATATGAGACACTCAATAACTGTGTGACCCTGGGCAAGTCACTTACTCTCTCTTTGTGTCAATTTCTTCATCTACAAAATGGGGCTAATAATAGCAACTGCCTCCCAGGGCTCTTGTGAGAATCATATGTGAAGGGCTTAGCAAATCTTAAAGTGTAAATAGATGCTATTGTAATTGTTTTTATAAATAACACACAATTGAAATGTGGAAAGATGGTTCACAGATTTTCCATGGTGAATTAAAGAGGAGATGGAATTTTTTTTTATATTAAGAGCATGTCATAGAAGGGGAGTATGAAACATTATGAGAGATATTGCTTCATAAAATAGGCAAAATCACTCAAGGGGAAGACAAGCATATAGAAAGCTTGGTCTGAGACCCAACTTAGCCAGGTCAGTCTGAGAATACGGAACTGGAAGGAGGTCAAAGAAAGATGTGAAAGGGAACAAATCTGCCAGTGATAACAATCTCTTTTTCTCTTCAGTGATGTTTGATTCTCTACATTTCTAATAGTTTAATACCCAGGATGCTATATGAAGACGTAGAAATGACACCAAGGAAGATGAAGTCAAAGAGAGCAGCTGGACTTGACCAACAAAGGAGATTTGTTCTAGACATGACACGGTTGTGGAAGTATTTGGGGATGATATTCAACAATTCAAAGAGAGAGAATGGGATAGAAAAGGACAATATGCACGTACATATATGTATATGCATGTGTATATGTATGTATACAGGGTATATAGATATATATATATGTATATATACATGCACACATATATTACATAGATGTATTTCACGACCTCCATTTCCTCTCTTCCAACTCACTTTGAAACACCTTGCAATCTGGTTTCCTGCCTGGTTTCTGACTCAAATGAAATTTCTGTCTCTAAGGTTATCAATGATTTCTTAATTACACATTTTATGGCCTTTTCTCAGTCCTTCATCTTGACCTCTCTGTAGCATTTGATACTATTAACCACTCCCTCTTTTTGGATACTCTCTCCTTTTTGTTTTTTTTCCAGTTGCTGTTCCCTACTAGTTCTCCTTTTATTTTTCTTACTACTCATTCCAAGTCTCCATTGTTAAATCATCATTCATGTGCTCCTCCTTCATGAGGAATGTCACCTAAGGCTTTGTTTTGGGATTGTTTTTTCTTAGCATCCCTTAGCTACCTCCCATGGATTCAATGATCAACTCCATATAAATGACTCTTAACTCTATTTATCCAGCTCTACTATTTCTCCTAAAATTCACACCCAAATCGCCAACTATCTTTGGCCATCTCCCTAGGTATCTCAAACTCAGCATGTTTTAAAGAGAACAAATATCTCCCCTTGCAAAATGCACCCCTCCTCCAAACTTCTTTGTTTCTGTTGAGAGCACCATCACCCTTCTAGTCACTCAGGTTAAAACAACCTTGGAGTCACAATTCATTGCTAAGACATATTGATTCTATCTCCAAAATGCCTCTTTCATTCATCCCTTTCTCTCCCATTGTACTTTTACCACCCTCATCGCTTCTTGTCTAGACTACTGAAACAGTTTCCAAATTGGGGTCTAGCTTCCAGTGTCATTCCTTTTGAATTCTTTCTATATACAACTACCAAAGTGATTTTCTGAAAATGTAGTTTTGACCATGCCACTGTCAAGATCAAGAGTTGTTGGCCACTTCCTTTGTCTAGAGAATAAAAGACACAACTTCTCGGCTTTCAAGTCCAGACTATCTTTCTAGACTTATTGCCCTTGGTTATTCTGAATGCACCCTACATTCCAGCAAACTTAGTCCACTTAGTGTTTCTCGAATTTATCATTGTCTCCCTCCTCCATGCTTCTACAGAGGTTATTTTCCTATTCCTAGAATTTACTCCTTTCTTAACTCTGCCTCTAAGATTTTTAGCTTTCTTCAAGGATTCCCTTTCTTCATGTTCTGACTCTGAAAAAAAAACTTTTCCTGATGTGCTTTGATCATGCTCTTTCCCTTCTCAATTTTATGTCTTGGATTCCTTATATACCTTGAAAGAGTAAGCTTCTTGAGGGCAGGGATTGTTTATAGTCTTTGTATCCTCACTCACTGTCTTGCATACAGTAGGTGCTTAACTGTTGCCTGATAAACTGGATTGGAAAACATCACCATATTACTCTAAAAAAAGACAACTGTGATGTTGTTATCATTATAAAATATTTGTGAGAATAATATAGGCCTTTCCTGGCTTTCCCCACATTCCACCACCACTAGTTCCTGCCCTTTGTGATTATCTTCCATTTATACTGTATAACTTTGTATGTAGGCAGTGGCTTGCATGTTGTCTCCTCATGTAGAATGTGGACATATCTCTAATGCCCACAATGGGAGGTTGAGTCTGGTGGATCTTTTGAGGCTTAAGAGTTCTGAGGAACAATGGACTAAGCTGAACAGGTATCCACATTAAGTGCAGCATTAATGTAGTAGGCCCTCAGCAGTGGAAGGCCACCAGGTTGCCCAAAGAGGAGCAAAGTGGCCCATGTCAGAAATGGAATAGGTCAAAGCTTCCATGTCAATCAGCGTGGGACTGAGCCATGAGAAGTACTTGCAACCTGTCTGAGATAAGGTCTAGACTAAATAAAAGATGGGTGCTCCCTATGAGAAGGAACCATTTTCCCCCTTTCTTTGCATTTCCAGGAGATAGATCAGCACCTAGTAAATAATAGGCATTTAATAAACTCTTGCTGACTGACTGAATGACATAGGTACATGTATCCATTACAGTTATTCCAGATTAAAATATGAGAAGGGAAGAAGTAGATTTTTGCAGACTTAGTGTTATAGATTATATCTTTGCAGTCACTCAACTGAATGAAAGGTATAGAAAAATAAAATCTTACTATGTTTATGATCTTTTGAACATAAGAATATTTGATTCAGTTGAGCAAAATAGGGCCTTAAAGTCTCTTTCCTCAACAAGGTGTTTTCTATGCCTGTGTTAAAGGGTATGTAAGATTCATTCATAGATACAGTGACAGAGATAAATGTCTTTGGTGTTCTGCTGCATCAATAGCAAGTATAACATAAAAGGGGGAGTCATTTGCCCATCCAAGGTTTTAATCTTTGGGACAAATAGTGCCTTGAATGAAGTCCACATGCAAGAATTTCTTGGATCTGGACATGTTCCCTACGTATATCTTTTTTTTTTCTGAAAACATTGCTATTCAAATCAAATTCTATAACATTACAGGGCTTACCCAATTAGAATCATGTTCACTTCAGAGCAAATTAGTAACCCAACCAGGAAAAACCAAATTGATGATAAATAGATTGTCTTAAGTTATGTCATGCAATTAAATGGAGAGTCCATTGAGTAAATTCATTGGTACACACACACACGCACACACAAATGTACATATATATACACATATGCACATATATATGTGTGTGTGTATATATATGTGTGTGTATATGAACAGAGAGAGAGAAAGAAAGACAAATAGAGAGAGAGAGTGAGAGAGAGAGAGAGAATCTAAGGGCAACTAGATGGTGCAGTGGATAGAGTGATGGTTTTGGAATCAGGAGGACTCATGTCCAAGTGTTCAAATTTGGCCTCGGACATTTATAAGCTATGTGATCCTGGGCAAATCACTTAACCCTGTTTATCTCAGTTTCTTACGCATAAAATGGGGTAGGTAATGAAATGGCAAACCACTCCATTACCCTTGCCAGGAAAACCCCATGCAAATGGGGTCACAAAGAGTCAGACATGACTGAAATGACTGAACAACATAATGTATACATGCATGCATGTGTCTACGTATGTATGTATGCATATATCTATTTCTCTACCTATCTTTATATAGGCATTGCAAGTGAACTGCGAGCTGGGCTCACAGTCGTGATTGCACATTAGAAACTATGTACAATTTTCAATAATCCTAAGTGGTTTCCTTATGTTGAAATTCATCTTTTTAACATCAATATTTTTCTACTGGTGGTATATGACTTTGAATGTTAGAACACTTCAGTTCTCAAAGAATCAAAATTTCAAGAGGCCTAAGGGAAAATTAAAAGCCACATGGTAGGAGTAAGAAAGGTGCTGTCCATTCCCATCAATGACATGTGTAGGTGAAGGTTTTGTACAAGCTGTCATCAAGAATGTGTGTATGAACAAATGGTAACAGATGGGTAGCCCACATGTTGCACAGGTACCTAGGAAATACTAAAAGGCCAAGAGGGAGGCCGCTGGTATGTTAGGCAGAGAGAACTTCTCTAGAGGCTTTACTGACAAAGACATACATTTTGGGCCATGGATAATATGGGAATTTGTTTTTCATGAATGTATAGATTTCTTACAAAGGTTTTTTTTCTTTTAAATGTGATGGTGGGAAGGAGGGAAAAGAAATGTATGTTAATTGAAAAATAAAATAAATTAAAAGATAAAAAAGAACCACACAGAATAAAGAGACATAGATGGGTTGCAATCTATGCTGATGGAAGGAGTACCAACAGTGGTTAATCAATCAATTACTTATTGATTGATAAACCAAACATTTATTAAGTGGTCACTAGGTACAAGGCACCATGGTAAGTGTTGGGGATATAAAGAAAATGAATGGAGCAATCCTTACTTATAAGAAGCTTACATTCTAACAGAGAAGACAAGAATCATATATATATATATATGTATATATATACACACACATATATATGTATACATATACACATATATGTTTATGTACATACATGTGTGTATATATGTATATATACAGATACACACATATATACACACACACATATGTATATACTATAGAGAATTAATACAAGGTAGTTTTGGGGGTGAGGATGCTAGCAGTTAAAGGATTCAGGAAAGAATTCCTATAGGAAAAAGGTCATGGATTCATTGATGTATGCCAGAGCCAAAATATCTAGAACACAGAACCCTTCAGGGAACGGGTCTTGGTTGGAATTTTCAGACACAGCAAAAAGCTGAGTCCAAAGGCAGTGGTGGCATCATGGTCTGATTCTCCTGATGCTGTCACTGCCTGAAGCTCTGTCCTCTTGCCTTTGTAGACCCTCACAAACAAGACCCTTACAAACAGCCCTGTTGATGGCTCCTTCCCCCAAAGGACACAGACAAGCATGAGATGACCACAGAACTCCTCTTAAACCTAGAAGACATCACTGAGAGCCCCAGAGAGCTCATCTAACACCCAGAGGTCAAAGTAACTGTCTTGGGATGCTGTTTCAGAGACCTCTTCCAATCCCCACAAGGGCATCTGTACTTACTTAACACAGTGTCAAGCTCATGCCAGACACTTAATAAATTGATCGAATGATTCACTTGTATCATGTTATTCTCCCACTCTATGATAGCACTAGCGAGTCTTCTAACAACAGTGGCCTTTTGCCACTCAAGACTTCCTTTAAATATGCTGCAGTTACTAACTAGATCATGCAATGGATAGAGCACTGTATTAGAATCAGAAAGACCCGAGTTCAAATCCAGTCTCAGATATTTGCTAGTTATGTGACTCTAGGCAAATCAGTTAACTTCTTTTTGCCTCAGTTTCCTTATCTGTAAAATGGTAGAAAATAATAGCACCTATGTCCTGGGGTTATTGTGAGTCTTAAATGAGATCATATATGTGAAGCACTTTGTAAACCTTAAAAGTACTATATAGCTAGCTATTATTATAATTATTATTGAGTTCCCTCATCAGTTCCCTCACAGAGTCTAAAACTTAAACAACAGGAATAAATTGCTAATGGCAGGATTTTAAGTATTAGAAGATTCGAAACTGGAAGGGACCATTTAATAAAACTTTTTTTTTTGTCACAGAACTAGTAACTAACAGAGCTGAGATCAGAGCCTGGTCCTCAGCATTCTCAACTTCATCATAGCTTTCCTTTTTATACTGGTTGTAGTGGTGAAGAGGCAGCAAAAGATTGCTTACTTAGTTGCTAAGGGATCTGGATTCAAATCCTACCTCTGATACTACCTATCCATGTGACTTTACCTCTCTAGATCTCAGTTCACTCAGTAGAATAAGACTGGGGTAAGGGGGTTAACAATAGCCTGTAAAGTCCCTTCCAGCTTAAAATCTATACTTTCCTGACCTTTTGCTGTCTACTTTGTCACAGTGGAGAAGGGAAAATAAATAGAATATCAAGTCTTACTGTTGGTGCCATTGTAGAAATAACAGAAAAAGAAGCTTTATGGTTTGTAAAGGGAGGAAGGACAAGTGTTATAATCTCTATTTTACATTAAGAGTAGAGGTAACAGGTGGGGGACGATGTGTGTGGAACACTGTGTATGAGGGCAAATATTTTTGAAGCATTAATTTGGCTGAATTTCCCTCTTTAAATTTTTGTTGTTGTGAAGAATGGCTCTCTTATTATTAAGGTATCAGCTACAAAGGTGGTGGATACAGCAGGAGGAATCGGACTATGCTGTGACCAGCCCATAGACTTTTACTCTGAGGAGTTACCTGTTCTACCAACTACGGCTCTGGCATGCGTCAATGAATCTTAACAAACTGAGGCACTGAGAGCGATTTATTGGGAAATACCGTTGCTCTTCAGTTGTTTCAGTCCTGTCCAACTCTTCATGATCCCTTTTGGGGTTATCTTTGCAGAGATGCTAGAGAGGTTTGCCATCTCCTTCTCTAGTTCATTTTTTAAAATGGGGAAACTGAGGCAAACAGGGTGAAGTGATTTTCCCAGGGTCACACAGCTAGTAAGTGTGTTAGGCTGGATTTGAACTTGGAAAGATGAATCTTCCTTATTTTTGACCCAGTAATCTGCTGCACCACCTGGGTGTCCATTGAGAAACGTAGGTGATGTAAAAACAAAAGACCTCAATACAATTTCTTGAAGAAACAGAAAGGGTAATCTTATAGTCCTAGCTGCAAGCAGCTTTGTAGTAAATATTCTCACTTTTCCTAAATTCCTTAGGTAAATTAAATTGAAATTAGCATTGTTTATCCAGGTACCAGTTGTGCCCAGCTATTAAAACAGCGGCTGCATTTCTCTTCTGGTGGATTATCTGTATCTCTACAAATTTCTCTTGGGAAACAGTTCATCAAGTATTTAAAGATACATCTGCAAGGGTACAATGGGAACCTCAAGATTAGGGGAGTGAAATCATTTCTCTCAAATTCCTAAAAAATGAAGAAAGCAAGTGGCCCAGAAGCACCAAGAAAATGAACATTTCCCAAGTGACCTGATGTTACCCTGCCCTTCTTTGAACCCCTTGTAGGCTACCCCAGGACCAAATAATAATGGGTAGAAAAGAGGCCTACCTGTTTCTCTCTGCTATTAGCCAGCACACAGAATAAATGCATGAGGAAGAGAGTGCTTTGATCAATAGAACAGCCCATTGAATGGAGAGAGTGATTCACTCTGCCCACCTACTAAAAGCATGTTCCCTGATCCAGGTGGCCCTGACCCTGAATTTCTGGTACGAAAGAAAGGAAAGAGAAGTTACAAGGAAATTGTTATCAAGGAGAAGAATGCAGAACACAGACAGGCGCCTTCCTCTTTAGGAATGCATACACAATTCTGAAGCAGGAGCCATAACGGTCATGATTTCAGGAACCATGGCTGTAATGATGCTGCTGAAAAGCCCATCTGCAGAATGCACTGTGTCTAGTCCACGTATGAACAGCAGATGGCATACTGTATCCTAAATATGCTACCCAGGGACAAAGATTTTTCTTTCCTTTTAAGCTTCTTCTGGAAAAGCAGAATAACAATAAGGATAATAAAACATAGCTAGCATTTAGATAGCAAATTAAGTTTTGCAAAGAGCTTTACAAATATTGTCTCATTTGATCCTTACAACAACTCTGTGGGGAAGGTCCTATTATCAAGTTCATTTTATACGTGAGAAAACTGAGGCTGGGAGAAGTGAGGAGGTTGCCCAGAGTTATATAATTAGCAAAAACGTGAGAAAATAGTAAGAAAGAAGAGTAGACTGTTCTATTCACATTTGTCGTTCAGTCATTTTCAGTTGTGTCTGACTCTATGTGAGTTTTTGGGGTTTGCTTGGCAAAGATACTGGAGTGATTTGCCATTTCCTTCTCCAGCTCATTTTACAGATGAGGAAACTGAGGCAGACAGGGTTAAGTGACTTGTCCAAGGTCACACAGTTAGTAAATGTCTGAAGCCAAATTTGAACTCAGGAAGATGAGTCTTCCTGAATCCAGGCCAAGGATAAAGCTGATAAGTTTGACTCTGATATCAGTCTTTCCTGATATCTCCAGGAACTTGCCCAGTATGTAGTAGACACTTGATGAATTCTGCTTGATTGATTAATTATATTAACTCCTCACATCTATGTTCAGTCTTTCCTATGTAGTTTCTGTGAGATTCAAGTTCTTATCCTTAAAAATTCCTTTATTTGGTCTTGCTATCTCCCTCAGACCTGCATTTTTCTTCTCTAGGCAGTCAGATGGCACAGTGGATAGAGTGTTGGACCTAGGGGCAGGAAGTACTGAGTTCAAATCTGATCTTAGGTATTTGCCATCTGTGTGACTCTGGGCAATTTAACCTAATTTAGTAATTTATCCTGAGTCTTAGTGTCTTCATCTATAAAATGGGGAAGATAATAACACTGAGGAAGAAGAAGTAAGAATAGGAAGGAAGGGAAAAAAGGGAAAGCCAAAATAAAGGATGGAGGGAAGAAGGAAGGAAGGAAAGAAAAAAAGGGGGAAGAAGGCAAGGAAGACAGAGAAAAGGGAATGAAGAAAAGAAGGGAAAAGAAAAAGATTTTTCTTTCCTTTTAAGCTTCTTCTAGAAAAGCAGAATAATAATAAGGATAATAAAACATAGCTAGCATTTAGATAGAAAATTAAGTTTTGCAAAAAGCTCTACAAATATTGTCTCATTTGATCCTTACAACAACTTTGTGGGGAAGGTCCTATTATCAAGTTGTACATCAAGTTGTACTGTATCCTAAATATACTACCCAGGGACAAAGATTTACAAGAGAGGGAAGGAGGAAAGGAGGGAGGGAGGAAACCCATATGTCTTTCTAAAAATGCATAAGTGTATTTGAACTAATCATAGAATCCCAGAATAGTATAAGCTCTCAGATTTCCTCTAGTACAATTGATTGAACAATCCTGCAATCCCTTTATCTTACTCCTTAGAGCAGTGGTTCTTAACCTTCCTAATGCTGCGACCCTTTAATACAGTTCCTCATGTTGTGGTGACCCCCAACCATAAAATTATTTTCGTTGCTACTTCATAATTGTAATTTTGCTACTGTTATGAATCATAATGTAAATATCTGATATGCAGGATGCATTTTCATTGTTACAAATTGAACATAACCCACAGGTTGAGAACTGCTGCCTTAGAGATTATATTCTGGTTTCTGCTCAAATATTTCATTATCTAATGAGGTAGTCTGTTTTCATACAACTCTGATCATTAGAAAGTCCTTCTTTACATTGAGTAAAAATTGATTTCCCATTTGCTTCTGCCCATTAGTATAGTCCTACTCTCTAGACCTATGTACTTTGAGAAATGAAAAAATAAAATCATACAGATACTAAAATCACCTCCAAGAATGTTTGTGTGTGTGTGTGTGTGTGTGTGTGTGTGTGTGTGTGTGAATTAAACAAAATTACTCACTGATGAGGGTGTTCTCACTCTCTAGACCTTGTGCCTGAAATAAATTATCTTATACAGCAGACAGTTTAGGTCCATACTCTTTCTTAAGGTCTCCAAGATGCCATGGTGATTATAGAACTCAGAATGGGTATTTCTTACTTAAAGTCAGCCGAATGTAGGTGCAGTAGGGAAAAGGAAGAAATCAGGGGTATGCCAGAGCCAGCTTAAACCAGAGATCTGACAGATAAATTTTTAGCCTGCATTTATTTACACCTCAGAAATTGGCTTGATTTATTGTTCTATTGATTGTCTACTAGGGGTGAGGAAGAATTTGTAAGCTATTAAACCATATTAAAAGTTAACTCTTGGGTTTTTAGTGATCCTACTCCTTTAAGCAGCTGGACTTATAGACTTGCTTGGCATTCCAGATGTGCTACAGGGGTGGGCAGACCTCGAGGCCATATGTAGCTCTCTAGGTCCTCAAGTGCAGCCCTTTGACCAAATCCAAACTTCACCCTGGGAAAATCCTTTCATCTCTCTGTGCCTTAGTTTCCTATAAAACAAGGGGTTTGGACTCAGTGGCTTCCAGGTTTCCTTCTACCTCTAAATCTCTGATCCTCTGAGATCATAATTCAAATTCAATGCTCTTTCCACAATCCCATCTGCTTGTTCTTTTAGTGGCCAGATCTGGTGACTTGTACTGAGGGAGGGTTGTAGTCTGTTAACACTTTTTCATCTGTCTTGGTTTTCAAGTTCCTGTTGCCTAGCTCAGAATCACCACCTCTTTTCCTCATGTGCAGTTCTCAGTACTGTCCTTGGGAATTAGTTCCATGGATTACAAATAGTTTAGGACTACTATTAGGAAGGATGACATATCATGAGGCTTTTACATGATTCTAGCTCTCAGGAGTCAGGATATTTCATTTCCCTCCAGACCAAAATCAATACTGAGAGTGGAGATTTATAGGCATTTGAAGATGATTGTTTGTCAGGCAGAAAAGATCAACATTTGGGGTTTCTACCAATGATTGAATATTGTTTTTCCCCTTTCTGGGAATATCAAATACAGATTTCATATCATCACTTTGCAATATGCCACAGGACACCTCAACTCTTCTGTCTGAATATACGATTTTGGGAAGCATTAAGGAAATTAAATGATGAGAGCTGAAGGTCCAGTTCTCCCCCAAATCACAGAAATAAGATTTGGAAGGGACATTAGAAATCATTTAGTCCAACAGACTCTTTTTACACATGAGAAAACTGAGTCTCAGAGAGGTTAAATGACTTCCAAGAACACATGACTGATAACTCATAGAGGCAAGTTCTGTGATGCCACATTCTGTGCTCTCTACCTTGAAGTAAGTCTGAGGCCTGTTTCTAAGTAAAGTGTTTGTGCTTCAAAGCAATTGTGATAGGAAAAGCTAATTTTATGGTAATTTCTCCATGTTTATGTTTTGTGGGGAGAACGTGTTCTGCATTTTAGGTAATGGGGACCCTATTTTAACCTTTGTGTTTTTCAAAAAAAGTCTTTGTTTTCCCCTCAGCCCAAAGGGAAGTTATGCAGTCAATTATTAAATAAAAATGTGAGCAGATCATCCACAAGTCTGCCCTGCAATCCAAGAGACTTTCTGATTGGCCAGCAATGGAGCCTAGAATTGTAAAAAGGACCAAGAGTTTGATTCAGATTGCAAAGGACAACCAATCCTAAATCAGCAAAACATATTTTTGGGAAGAAGATGCCATTTGTCCCCCTAGAGTCCTAAGGATGTTACAGTCAACAGTATCAAGGGCTTGGTCTGAAGAGTTTCTTTGCCCAAGCTAAGCCTAAAGAATTTTCCTTAAAAATTAGGTTAGAAAATCTTTGGGACTGGGCAGGCATTTTTTAAATTTTTTGTCTCATCTGGTGATTTCATTAGTGTAGCTATCTCAGTGGTAAAGAAAATTCCTTCTACCAATACAGATCAGAAACTACTGTAATCTTAGAAGTTACCTGGGATGCTGAGGAGTCAAGTGATGTGCCCAGTGTCAGATAACCATTATGTGCTGGGGGCAAGACTCAAGCCCAGACTATTCCAACACCAAAGCCACATCTCTACTATGAACTATGAAGCTTCCTTTATAGACATTACAAATTGCCTTATCATGGTGATTCATTTCTGAATTTGAATATTCTCCTTGGCATTATTAACAAATCCTAGAAAACCTATTTTTGTTCATGGTATGTGATTTCTAGAGTTGTAAAGCTCTTTAGACATCTTCTAGTCCTCCCCTTTTCCCCTCCAATTTTATTGATAAAGAAAGTGAGGTTCATATAGGGAAAGAGATTCTACTAAAGGTCAAGTAGGTAAATAGCAGAGCCGAGACCTACACGCATGTCAATGCCTCCAAACCCTATACCCCATCCTCTCTCAGACTAAGGTAATAAGGAAAAAAACGGGATGGATGGCAGGCTTGGGCACCTAGTTATGGTGGCTGAATCAAAGCTTAGAGATTTAGACCTGGAAGGAAACTCAGAGGTCATCGAATCCAACCTATTAATTTTTACAGATAAAGAAATGGAAGCTCACAAAAGGGAAAGGGTTAGCCCAGGATCAAGCAGGTGGTTCAAAGCAGAATAGAAACCTAAATGCTTGCATTTAGATAGATTGAGAGCTTCAAGAGACCTCAGAGGTCATCTGCTCCAACTTATTCATTTACCAGACAAGGAAACAAATGCAGGTTCTTCTGTTAATTAAAGCCTTGACTGATGCTACTCCCCTCAGCCTACTCTGCCCTCTGGATAGAGGGCACAGTACTAAACTCCTCCCAATGCCTTCCTTTACAGAGGGCAGAAACTGGACGTTTTAGCTCACTTCACTCTGCATCTGCTGTTCAACATGGTTTCAACTCCATGGAACAAGATGCTTCTACACTGGGTACCCCCTGGACTGCTCCCACTTCTTACCCCACTACCCTACATCCTTTTGTGTGTTTGCTCCCTTCAGTAGAGTGTAAGCCCCTTGAGGGGAGGGACTTCCTTTCTTTTTACTGATTGTATCCCCAGTGCTTAGCAAGAGGTGTGGAACACAGTAGGTGCTTAATAAATGTTTATTGGAATGGATTGGGTGACTTGTCCAAGGCAATACAGGTGACAAATGACCTAAACGCATGTCTTCAATACTTTTTTCAATTCTAATATACTGGGTCACTATGGACTATACCTCAGGAGAAAGTGGGGTCGGAGGGGAGGAATACTTAGAGACTGAGTGCAGCAGATTTTGGAACCCAGGAAACAAGAAGGCTCTTGGTACAAAGGAGGGTGGGAGGGTTCAATATTTCTCAATATAGTTTTCAATAATTAATGAAAGAATGAAAATTAGTAGCTCTGTTCCCGAAAGCAAAATTATTCTACTGCAGTCCAGAAAAAGGTGAAAACCCTGGGAAGCTGAGATCAGTAAGCACTAGAACTCTGGTTCATCTCCTTCACAACCTGATCACCATTTATGCTACATTGCACACCTGGGGCCCAAGTAACTCCATCATCTTTGGTCGTGTAATTAAAAAGCTTTCACAAACAATTGAAAGCGACTTTCCCCATGGATGGTGTTAGGCCCAGAAGAAAAAAAGTTTAAAAGCAAATACTCACGGAGAGAATCTGGTCTCCTCTCTGGAGCTCCCCACTCAGGTCTGCTGGTCCTCCAGCTAGAATAAAGGATACGAAGATACCTTCTCCGTCTTCTCCGCCCACAATGTTAAAGCCCAGCCCTGTGGAGCCTTTGTGCAGGACAACTTTCCGTGGCTCACTGTGGAGACAAAAGGCATTATTTAGACCCATGATTGCCTAGGAAGCCACATGTGTTGTCTTTTGCTTTTAGACATAATGGTGTACTTTTACCTACCAGTAGCTGGGTAGCTAGATAGACCTATGTTGAAAGGTATATCTATATGCAAATATCAGTACCTCTATATAAAAAGTAAGTCAGCATACCCAATCTTAATCTCTCTTCTTAACTGAAGCCCTGCATTAATAACTGAACGTCAGACATTCCAAAATGCCTATGCCATAGGCATCTCAAATGCAACTTCTACAAAACTGAGCTCATTATCTCTCCCCATGAACCAGGGGTGGAGAACCTGCCACCTAAACGTCACATGTGGCCTTGAGGCTGCAGGTTCTCCACCCCTAGCCTAAATCCTTGCTTCCTTCCAACTTCTCCATTACTGGCAAGAGTGTCACCATCTTCCCAGCCATCCAAGCCTGAAACATCGTTTTCAACCTCTACTCATTCACTTTACTTCCCCCCACCCAAGCTAACATATCCAATCTGCTGTTAAATCTTGTTTCTACCTTTACAATATCCCTTGTATACAATCTCTTCTCTTCCTCCACATAGCCACCATCCCAGCTTAGACCCTTATCACTTCTTGTCTAAAGTACTGCGATACTCAGCTGCTTGGTTTCTCTCCTCCAAAATTCCTTACCTTCATCATCTCATTTAAGTCTTAACAATATGCCTACTCCAGTGCTTAGCACAGGGCTTGGCACAGAGTAAAGGCCTTTAAATGCTTTCAGGCAGACAAGAAAGATTACTGATGTAGGAGTCAGATAACCTGGGTTCTTACTGCCCCATGTAGCCAGTGTGACTTGTGAAATTGGTAGTATAAAAATTATTCTCCCTATTTTATAGACAAGAAAATTGATAGTAAGAGAGGTGAAGTGGAAACTCAAAATAAAAAAAAGAATGTTAAAAATTATTTTAAAATGTAGTTGGGGAAAATAAAATATTAAATACATTTAAAATATTTGTTGGACAATGATGTTTTATCAGCTATCAGAGAATTAAAATGATTTAATTTTTCTTTGATGAGTCAGAAGGAATTTCATGATCTTATAGAGTTTAAGTCTCATCAATGTAAACATGATTTATCACAGAATTTTACATCAGAAGGGGACCTTAGTATTCGTCTAGCCTAACACCCTAATTTTTATGAATAAGAAAATTGAAGTTCAGAGAAAGGAAATTACTTGCCCAAGGTCACACAGTTATAGTTACTAGAACTCACCTCTTCCAACCCCCTAGCTAAGAGCTCTTCCCTTTAACCACACTGCTTGATTCTCTGGTACTGGAAGGCATTTTATTGTGGTGGAAATTTAAAGCTTAGAAGATCTGGGTTATATTCCTGACTTTAACATTCACTAGCAATGTGATTTTAGGCAAGTTACTTTTCCTCCCTGAGTCAATTATTTTTTTCATCTGTAAAATGAGCAAAAATTGTGATTTGTGCCCCTTAAAATCAAGTAATATATTTTAAACTATAGGATACTGAGATCTGGAAGGGAAAAGTGACTTTCTCAAAGTTATACAGATAATAAATAACAGCTGGTACTCAAATCGACATAATCTGACTCCAAAGCCACATCAAATGGAAAAAAAAAAAAGTCAATCTTCCCATTAAATGCAGAAAAATCTAATGATCATTTCTTATTGTCTTTTTTGATCTTTCTGCTAAATTTGACACTAATGCCCACTTTCTCCTGGAAACTTCTCTGCATTTTTTGTGATCTTACTCTATCCTGGTTCTCCTCCTACCTCTTGGATAGCTTTTTTGCAGTCTCCTTTTTTTACTTGTCATCCATATCATGCCCCTTAATTTTGGAGGTACCCAAAGGCAGGTAGGTAGTATAGTAGATAGAAGCTGGGCCTGGAGTTAGAAACACTTCATCTGGGCAAGTCACTTAACCCTATTTGCCTTAATTTCCTCATCTGTAAAATAATCTGGAGAAGGAAATGGCAAACCACTGCAGTATTTTTGCCAAGAAAACCCTAACTGTGGTCACAGAGAGGTAGACACAATGAAAAATGACTCAACACATCCTAGACTGCTCCTTCTATAGTCTATCTCACTGGCCTCATTAGATCCCAAGGGTTTAACTATTATTCTAGGTAGGCAACTCATAGATCAGCCTTAGCATTCCCTAAATTCCATTTCCACACCACTAATTTCCTGTTGGACATTTAAAAATGGATGTCCCATAAGTATCTCAAGCTTAATATATCCAAAACACCTTTCACTATTTCCTTGCCCATCCCCCAAAAGTTTTCTACTCTACAGAACTTGAATTTTTCTGTTGAGAACATTATCATCCTCTCAGACTCCTTGGTTTAGAACCTTGGTATTAACCTTATTCTTTCTCACCCCACATGTCTGAATCAATTGACAAATATTTTAATTTCTAACTCAACATCCAAACCCTTTCTACTCACACAACTACCACTTTAGTTGAGACCCTCTTCTCCTCTACTGCAGTGGCCAACTAGTTGGTCCCCCTGACTTAAATCTGTCCCTCTCAAATCCCAAATCCATATAGAGCTTCCAGCAATTAAACTCCCCCCTTTAAAATTAACAAGCATTTTTTCTTCTTTCTATCCCATCCCCCCTCCTCCTCCTTACCCCAAGTGGAAGAGAAAACCCCCCAACAAAGTAGAACAAAACCCTTTAAAAATATTCACAGTAAAACAAAACAAAACCAAAACAAAACAAAAACATAGCCTCTTTGGCTATGTCCAAAGAACCCTGACTCATTCTGCACATTGAGCCCATCACTTTTCTGTTAGGAAGTGGGGAACATTCTTCATCATTTGTATCTTTGAATCATGGTTGACCAGATAAAGTGATTTTCCAAAAGCATAGATCTGACTATACCATATCCCTACTTAATGAGCTCCCCTTTGCCTCTAGTATCAAACGCAAACTCCTCTTCTTGTCTTTTAAATCCCTCTACAGCCTGGCCCTAAGCTATTTTTCCAGCTTCCAATTTCAGAATTTATACCTCATTCTCCATCCTATAATCTACAGTCTGACAAAATTGGACTTTTCACTTTCTCACACAGGATGCTCCATCTTCAGCCTCTGCCTTGGTGCTGGCTGTCTTGAATGCCTGGAATGCACTCTTCATCTTCCCTCTTTGTGCCCCTCACTTCCCTCAGGAAGGCAGATAAGACATTGCTTACCTGTATCCTTTCCTGACCCTAAAAGCTTATGCTTCCTGTCTCAAACTACCTTCTAATTTCACTCCTTATTTATTTTGTATTCCACATGTATCTATTCTGAACATACTTATATGTTGGCCTCATTTTGTTGGCATGGTCAGAATTTAATATTACCATGTGACTTAAAAATTCTTTCGAGTTTTTTGTGGCTATTATTGGCAGCTTGGTGGTGCAACAAATAGTGCACTGGGCCTGGAGTCTGGAAGACGAGTTCAGATCCAGTCTAAGATACTGAGTAGCTGTGTGATCCTGAACAAGTCACTTAATCTCTAGTTACCTCAGTTTCCTCTTCTGTAAAGTGGAGATAATATTATATAGCACATATCACCTAGGGTTGTTGTAAGGATCTCAAATGGGGTAAAATTTGTACAGAACTTTATATACCTTA
>CM053582.1:148669797-148684648 GCA_028627135.1 Pseudochirops cupreus | reverse complement strand
ACATGTATATACATATGTATATATGTATGTATATACATATAAACATAGTCTAATAGAATGTAATATAACATAATATGATGTGATATATATATATATATATATTTTTTTTTTCATCTGCATAAACTTTTTTAACCATGACTTTTTCAGAGATTTAACACAACAATGTCTATCATTCTTGTTAAGCCTGTCTCATTCATTTCTGCCTTTTCAATTTTCTCTTTAAATGTGACTCTCCATGTGAATCACTGGAAAACCTTCAGTAGCTGGAGAGTTGGAGTGGCGCCCGCATTATTTGCTTGCGGATGTCACCAGGCTGCAGAAGCAGCAGCCCCCATGCTAGTGATCTGTGTTCTCTGGGGATGCTGTGGGTGGGCAGCACTGATTGGAGGGGTTGTAATACAGGACTGTTGTGGCTTGTTGTTTTCCCCTTAGACCATATGGCCAAAAGGCTCAGGACCAGAAAGGGATGTAATTAATTATGTATGCCTTTTCCCTGTGTTGGCACTGAGGTTTGAGCATCTGGGACCTCGACAGCTGATTCCTGTTAGTGTCAACAGGTCCTTGCTGAGAACACTCTGCTTCAGCTGGTTAATTCTGGGGAATGGAGGCTCCATTGGACAGCCAGCCCTAAGGGGTACCTTTTTATCTACAGGCCAGGGCAGGGAAGACAGGGAAAACTGGACCACAAAGTAGTATGCTCCTGTGTTGAAGCAGAAAGAATACTGGGCCTGGGATCAGAATTCCTGGATTCAAGGTCTGGCTGTACTTATCTCTGGCTGGAAAAATGGCCTGGTATAGGGTGAAAAAGTACTAGAGGCTTGGGATGGAAACCCAGCTCTGGCACTTAGTTTCTGTATGACCATAGAGAAATCATTTGACTTCTCTAAGCATGAGTTTTCTCATGTCTGTGAAATGGGGATAATACTTAAAACCCCCCCAACACTTTGTCAACCTCTCTGTGTCATTGTAGGTGAAGGGTAGAGGGTGAGTGCTCTATCCATGAGGCATTTCTGACTTCTGTGAATAAGCAAGGACCTGAAAATATAAATATTTACTATTCCAGTCCCAAATATACCACTCATTAGCTGCGTAACCCTGGACAAGTCACCATATCTCTGGTTGTTTTTGGTTTATAGAATAAGAGTTCCAATGAACTTCTCAGGAAGGCAGTGTGGGGAAATAAATGATTAATTCTAGTTAAGAACACGGGGACAGCCCCATTGCTCTCACATCAGCTAGCTCTGTATGATGGACCAATAAATAACCATTTATTAGGCATCTCCTACGTCCCAGGAATCATGCTGGGTGCTGGGGATATAAAGGTAAATATGAAATAGCACTTGTCCTGCAGGAGCTGATATTGCATTGAGAAGAAAATTACATTTTATTAGGTGGCAAGACAAGCCAACACAGAATATATATGAAGTAAACACAAAGTAATTCTGGCAGAGGGTGAGGGGCCTTGTGTAGGAGGCTGAGCTTAGGGTAAGCTTTCAGCTGGAGATGGGCATTCCAAAAGGCCAAGAGAGGTAAGGAGAGAGAATATTATAGACATAGGCAAAGACAAAGAGACAGAAGATAAGATGTCATGTATGTTAAAAGGAAATAGAACAGTTTGGAAGGAAGGAAGGAAATCAGCTTATTAAGTGCCAGGTACTATACTAAGCACTTTACAGATATCTCATATGATCCTCACAACAATCCTGGGAGATAGGTGCATTATCCTAATTTCACAGATGAGGAAACTGAGGCAGACTTCCTCAGGGTCACACAACTAGTAAGTGTCTGAAGCAGGATTTGAACTCAGGTCTTCATGACTTCAAGTTTAGCATTCTATCCACTGGGGCACTTAGCTACCTCTGGAATATCTGAAGTGTTCAAAGGGGAATAATGTGAAATAAATCTGGAAGGATGCAGGGAATGGAGAGGCAGTCAGATTGCAGAGGGCTTTAAGTGACAAGTAGAAGAGAGATAATTTTATCCTACAAGTGATTAGGAGCAACTAAAACTTCCTGAGGGGAATGACATGGCCAGACCTGTGCTTTAGGGATGCTGGTCTGGCAGCTGTGTGAAGGATGATTTGGAGAGGAGAGAGTCTGGATTCGGAGAGAACGTTCAGGAGGAGACTGCAATCATTCAGGTGAGAGATGATGAGAACCGAGAAAGTAGTGACCATGTGAATAGAGAGAAGGGGGATTAATAGAAACTGCATCCAAAATAAAGAAGGTGTTGGATTTGCTTCCCTGTACCCTGCTCAGATCCTTTCCGGAATGCTGAGTTTAGTTTGGGGTGTTACCTCTCGGGGAGGTCACTGTTAAAGTGGAATATATTCAGAAGAAGGCAGCCAGAACAGTGACTAGCCTCGAGCTCCTCTCTTGAATAAACTAGGTAAGCTTACCTAGGAGGAGAAAGAAAGAAAAAAAGAAAGAAAGAAAAGAAGAAAGGAAGAAAGAAAAAAGGAAGGAAGGAAGGAAGGAGGAAAGAAAGAAAGAGAGAGAGAAAGGAAGGAAGAAAGAAAGAAAAAGGAAATAAAGGAAAGAAGGAAGAAAGTAAAAAGGAAGAAAGGAAGAAAGGAAGAAGGAAGGAAGAAAGAAAGGAAAAAGGAAAGGAAGGAAGGAAGAAAGAAAAAGGAAATAAAGGAAGGAAGGAAGGAAGAAAAAAGAAAGAGGAAGGAAGGGAGAAAGGGGAGAGAGGGAAAAGAAGAAAAAGAAGGAGGAGGAGGAAAAAGAGGAAGAAGAGGAGGAAAGAAAATAACTACCAACTTATGTGACACACCATAGCTATCTTACTTATTTGAAGGATTATCATGGGGAAGAGAGAGTTGATTTGTCCTGCTGGAATTAAAGGAGAGGAACTAGAAGTTATGATTTCCAGAATGTCATGTTGGAGCCAAAATAAGAAAAAAAAAGTTTTCTAAGAAAGCTGTCCAAAAGTGGGTATAAACTGACTCAAAAGATAGCGAATTCTCCTTTGTGGATATTTTGTTTTTTCTTGTTTGTTTTTCTTGTGAAACCTTTCCATATTAGTCATGTTGCAGAAAAAAACACAGACCAGGAAAAATAAACAAACAAAAAAATAAAAATTAAAAAAAGTCTGCTTCCACCTGCAGTCAGACTCCATCAGTTCTTTCTCTGGAGATGGATAGCATTTTTCACCATAAGTCCTCTGGAATTGTCTTTGATCATTGTATTGGTGAAAATAGCTAAGTCATTCACAGTTGATCATCTTACAAAATTGCTGTTACCTTGTACAATGTTCTCCTGGTTCTGCTCACTTCACTTTGCATCCATTCATATAGGTCTTTTCAGTTTTCCCTGAAACTATCCTGTAATATAATTTCTCATGGCACAATTGTAATTAATCACAATCATATACTACAGCTTGTTTAGTCATTCCCCAAATGATAGGCTTTACCACAGTTTCTAATTTTTTGCTACCATAAAAAATCTGCTTACAAATATGTTTGTATAGGTCGTGTAGATTTTCAAACAGAGAATAGATTTGACAAGCATGTTGACCAGTATAGGTTGGACGACATGACCTCTCAGGTCTTTTCCAACCCTAAAATCCATGATGCTATACCTTGGCTTTGGATTTCCAATGAATCTTGCCATAGCTAATCTAATTTCATTATGAAGGCTGCTTAGGGTGGGCATTATTGTCCCTGTTTTATGGAAAACTGAGCCTCAGAGATTTTAGGTGGCAGAATGTAGACCTGGAAGGGACCTTAGTTACCCTGGTTTTCTTATTTGAAAAATGAGGAAAGGCTAACCCACAGAAAAAAAGAACTTGTCCAAGGTCACATGACCATTTTTTATGTATTGGCTTACTAAATGCTAAATGCTACTTAATTAAACCTGTTTAAATGATGTATCCAGCTAAGGGAGGTCAAGGAAAATTCTTAGCCTTACATTGAAGAATACAGATCAATATAAATCAGTGGATGTGACTGGATGCTGAATTTATTGGTTGATTATCATCACACCACTAGAGATTCCTGTCTTAATTAAAGTAGAATGGATGGAATAGTCAATGCCTCAGGAGACTTGTATATGTCTTTTTAATGTTCAAATCTCTCATTGATTTAGCAAAACACTCAAACTGGCTAATTCCATGGAAATGTCAACCAAGATGGCTATGTGGTTTCAACCATCTACTATGTGAAAGGCAGCATGGCAGAGATCACATGGTATAGAAAGAGATTAGGCCTCAAAGCCAGAAGATTTGGGTTCAAGTTCCACCTCTCTGTCTTTCTCTCTCTCTGTCTCTCTGTCTCTGTCTCTGTCTCTTTCTTTCTCTCTCTTTCTCTCTCCCCCACACACACACACATACGTCTTTGCAATTCATTTAGCCTATTAGTCTCTCCAACACTATAAATTGCAGAGAAGATGCTGATTTGCCATTGATAGAGAGAGTCGATCATCCTGCCTCTGCAGATTCTGACTGTGTCATGCTGGGCAAGTTATTTAATCTCTCAGGTCTCTAGGCAACCCTCTATAATTCTAAAGTGCAGAGCATATGACAATCTACATTGATAGAGGACATCTCTCCATAGGAGCTCTTTATACCAATGAAATTACATATTTGGTCCCTGTTCCCTAGCCTATTTTGTGCAATATTAGGGTTACAAAAGAAGTAAGGTCTCCAACCTGCAGCAATTAAGATCTTTTGGAGGACAAAGGAGATTGAGGAGGTGAAGGAACAATGAACCAGTCCATTGATTCTAGTTCTAACTTTCAATATCTTGCTGTGTGTGCTTGGGCAAGGCAGATTCTCTTTCCAAATCCTCATCTATACAGTTGTATTAGGTTGTATTAGGTGACCTCAATGGCTCCTTCCAGCTCTAAAAGGTCACCACTTTGTGATTCTGTAGATTGATGACTGTCAAATGAATTGTTCAGAAAACCACTTTGGAAAAGGAAGAACTTCCTTCTGAGATAGACTGGTCCCTAAGAAATTGGAACTTGAGATGGGCCCTGAATGATGTGTAGGGAAGAAGAGGGGAAGTGAACCAGGCAAGAGCAAACATGTGAATGAAGGTTCAGAGGTTAGAATACATATGACATGTAAGAGGACAGGGAATATACTAAAGGCTTAGAGGTTAGGTATAAGTAAGCAAGGAGAGATTAGGTTGCAAAGGTGAATTGGGAACACATTGTAAAGGGCCTAGAATTTCAAGATAGGAAATTTGTACTTTGTCCAGTAGGCAAAAGAGAGCCCCTGGCTGTTTTTGAGCTGAGGAATAAGGTGATAATAGAAGTAGTAACTTTTTTTCCTTCATAAGCCTTTTTAAGACTACTTTATTTTTTGCTTAGCTTAGACTTCTCTAGGACAGCATCTAAGATATTTCAAAGGCCCTTAATAATCAGCACTGTAAAGTAATGTGCTATGATTCTTTCTCTTAGTTATTGCCTTGAGGTAAGCTACTGGAGATGTGTTCTACATCAGAGATGTTAATATGTGACAACACTCCAGAGTGAGACTCCAACCAGATTAAAACATAATCGGGAAATAATTAACAAAATAAGTGATACAACACAACATAGATAATATGAATTTGTAATTTTCCAAGTCCATAAGAAGCCCACAGGGATCCATTTCCATGTTAGTTTGACACTATCGCTGTGCATACTTTTTAAGGGGTTCCCATTCAATTTCTTGCTCTGATACTGTCACATTTCGCTAAGATTTACAAAGTTCCTTCCTTAAAACAACCTGGTGAGCTATCTAGTGCAGGGACTATAGTCACCACTTTACAGATGAGGAAAATGAGGTTGAGGGAGGTTAAATAATTTGTATAAGCCCATATGAGCAGCTAGATGGAACAATGCATAGAGTGCCAGACTTGGCTTCAGGAAGGACTGAGTTAAAATCTGGCCTCAGACACTTAGTAGCTATGTAAAACTGGGCAAGTCTATTAACCCTATTTGCCTCAGTTTCCTCATCTGTAAAATGAGCTAGAGAAGGAAGTAGCAAAGCAATCCAGTATCTTTGCCAAGAAAATGCCAAATGGCATCATGAAGAGTTGGACGTGATTGAAAGGACTTTACTGTACCAACTTATATTCATATAGCTTCTAAGGGTCAGCACCAGGACTCCAATTTACACCTCCAGATTTGAAGATCAGAACTTTTGTTACTAACTAGAATTTCTAAGAAAAGTTCTCAGAATTAGTCATGAGACTGAATTTGCACATAACATTTTTGGTTAAATTAATAAAAAATAAGACATGAGAAAGGTGATGATCTTTTCTCCCACAAACATAAATCAAAATATAGCCATTACAAAGGGCCATGCTGATGTCTCATTATTATATATTTGGAGTTGGTGATTTTTTTCACATATCTTGAAGATTGCATAATGACTTGTGTACTCATCTCTTTCAGCTCCCAACTGAATTATTCACAAAGACAAATAAGGCCCTCAGTAGGTTTGTCTTTGATGTAGACTCTCACTTTTCCCTCTCACTGTCTGCTTCTTGTCACTTCCTTTCATCTCCAAAAGGAGAGAAAATAAAACATTACAGCGCTTTGCCTTTATTTGGTCACATTCCGGCCGAACTCATATCTATTTCCCCTTCCAAATTAAGTGACAAATGCTGTCCCTAATGGCATCAACCTGCCTGTTTCTCCAGATAATGCTGGAATTTTCAAAGAGAAGCTGTAAAGGAATCATTTTAGCTATTTTGAAAAATAAAATTGTCATCATCGTGAAGAGTGCTTCATCATAACGCATGCCATCTTTTTTCCCCCAGCTTTCATTACTGATAAACGTTTGGAAACACGAAGAAAGCAGAATTTTAAGAAAGACTAGTATTTGATAATAGAATCAGAGAGGAAAAAATGGCTAAATACTTCCCCCTAGGCAAATCACTTTTTTTTCCTGTAGGAAGAAACAATCTTTTACTCCTACGCTCTTGGGCATTATTGAATTCCAATTAGTTAATAAGCAAATGAACACACTGCAAATTGAGCAGTGTAAGAAAATAGTTTGGTTTTTATTAAAGGTAAACACTCTAGTCCTCTGGGTCTTAAAACAAAGCAGATCTGGACACTAGATGAATGAAAAATTCACTCTGACCCCCACTCCTTTCTTGTTATCTTCAAAGGGTCTATAATCTAAGTCAGAGACTTTTGAATTCAACCACTTTTTGGACAGGGAAGGGAAGGGAGAGAAGGGACATCCAATTATGATAAATGAAAATGGTCACTGAGTTCTATAGATTAACAGCAAGTGGCATTAAACCCAAGAATGTCAGCAACTCATTAGCTGAAACTTTAATGATGTTACTTGTGATTTTGGCTGAATCAGAGAAATGTGCTTTTGTTCTCTGGAAAGTCACTCATTAAAAAGATCATGGAATTTTAGAATTGCGAAGGAGTGTAGAAATCTTCTGTCCTCTATTTAATGGATGGACCACTTCTGTGAGGTACGGATGGAGAGGTCCTATGGCATGGTAAAAAAAAGAACATTGGATTTGGAGCTTTAAGTCCCAACTCTCCCACTTGATAGCCATGTGACCTCTCAGAGACTCAGTTTCCTCATCTGTAAAAAAGAGGATAAGCAAAACTCACAGAATTCTATTTCACAGAATTCTTCTGAGGGTAGTGTTTTATAAAATGTAAAGTGCTACATAAATTGAATTATTATTAATTATAGTCCAAAAGCAGATTATTGCTTTTTTTTTTTTTCCTGGTAGCTGTATCCAACTGTGAAGCCAAACTGAGTTCATAGTCAACTGAAATCTCCAGACTTTTTCCCACATAAAATGTTGTCAAATCATGTCTCAAGCTACAGGTTATCTTCCATTTGCACAGTTGATTTTTTGAACCTAAGTACAGGAATTTAGAATTATCCCATATAAATATAATTTTGTCAGATTTAGCCTACTGTTCTATAGTCTTTCAGGACTTTTTTTTTTCATTGAAAATTTCCCACCAAACACATTAGATATGCCTCTAAGTTTGATTTTTTTGTAAAACATAATCTTGATAAGTATGCTTTCTCTATGTTTATCCAAAGCATTAAAAAGAATTATTGAACAGTCCATTTAATCAGTTATGGCTTCAATTAATGGTACCATCATTTATTAACATTTCCCTTCCTTGTTTAGAAAGATATCATGAAAGGTTGTTTTTTTTTTCAAAAGCCTTGCTGAAATCCTGATACACACTGCAACAACATATCTCTGACCTACCAATGAAAGATTCCTTCCCTATCCCTTCTCCTCAGTCGGGTATTTTGATATAGCTAATTTTTAGTAAGCTTATACTGGCTACTAGCCACCAGTACTTCCCTTCTGAAGTACTCACAAACCATCTGTTTAATAATCTGCTACAGAATTTTTCTGGGGAGCAATGCTAACCTGACACAATTACAATGACTACATTTTGACTTTTATCCCTTTTTGAACTTCAGGACATTTGACGATCTACAATTTTGTGGTCTCTCTCTCTTATCTTTTCTATGAGTCTTTAAATACTGCTTATGACAGTTTATGGACTATATTCTTTACATGTCCTTTCAGTACTGTAAAAGTTATAATTTATATGGGCTAGGAGACTGAGGCAGCTAGGTGGTGCAGTGGATAGAACTTTGGACTTTAGAGTCAGGAAGACCTGAGTTCAAATGTGACCTCAGATACTTACTAGCTGGATCACCCTGGGCAAGTCACTTAACCCTGTTTGTCTCAGTCTCCTCATCTGTAAAATAAGCTAGAAAAAGAAATGGCAAATCACTGGTATCTTTGCCAAGAAAACCGCAAATGGAGTCATGAAGAATTGGACAGGACTGAAACGACTCAACAACAAAAAAACAAAAATTTCCTTCTGTTATCTTGCATGTACTTTTGAAATCTGATCTTGTTGGAGAGGTCCCTCCTCAGCCACATTTATCTCTTTGGATGCTTTGCTTTTCTTCCTAACCATAATTGTTAGGATACAGATTCATAGACCTAGGGCTGGAAGAAATAGTATAGTCTATACCCTCTTTATTTCATAGCTGAGAAAACTGAGGACCAGCAAGTTTCGAGGACTTAAAGTGTTTTATACTGAAATCTAATCTGCTGATTTAGAATTGTTAGAATCATAAAAACTCATCTAAAAGGTCTTTAAAGACTACAAGAATCCTAGGATAACCAGTATAGAGCTGGAAGTGAAAGCTGGAAAAACCATCTAATCCAATTCCCTTTTCTTACAGATGAAAAACAGAGGCTGAAAGAGGATGTGACTTGTCTAGGGTCACACAGCTACCAGGTATCTAAGGCAAAATTTGAACTCAAGTCTTCCTGACTCTGAGCGCAGTGCTCCATCCACTGTACCACCCAGCTGCCTTGAGAAACATTAGGCAATACTTAAAGGCAAGTTATAGTTAATGATAAACAATAATTATAACACGAATGTTTCATGAGCACTCAAATTTGTGCAGGGCTATTCATCTTTTCAGTAACATAAAAGATGCTATAAATGGGTTCTATATGTTATGCTTCAATCTTCTAGAAAATAAAAAACAAAAATTCACAAACTTCAAAGTCCTCATAGCTATGTGCAGTTGTTATGATGCCAAAACTATTTTCTGCAATGTGTAATACAGACCAAGCCTTGTATAAAGTTCAGGCTTATCTTTATAGTAGTAGACAGTAGGACTTAGTGGTACAACTTATGAGCACAATAAAAAAAAAAGCAGCATGCTCTGAAAAAAAGGTAATTTCAGTGGTGAAGGACTAACAGTTGGCAGGTACTAGGAAAAGCATGACACAGAAGGTTGGAAATGAGCTGAGCTCAAGGAAGCTCAGGGAAGCTAGAGATTCTAAGAAATAGAAAGGAGAAGGGAAAGCATTCCATGCTTGGGAGATGAGTAGGGCAGAGGCATCTAGAAGAGAGATGGAATGTTGAGGCTAAGGAACAGCAAACAGGCCAGTTTTGCTGGACTGCTGAGTGTAAGAATAATCCACAGTAAGACTGGAAAGTAAGGTTGGAGTAAGACAATGAAACTAGAGAATTTATATAGCATTGTAGCAGCAATAGAAGCCATCATGGGAACCTGGGTTTATAGAAATGCCTTCTGCAGCTGTGTGGAGGTGAGATTGGAGAGGAGAGAGACATGAGCAGGGAAATCTTTCAATAGAAGACAGTTTCAATAGTCAGGAGCCAGAGATAGTGAGGGCCTGAGGCAGAAGGTGAGTATGTGAGTGGAGAAAAGGAGGAAGACAGGACATGTATTGTCCTATGGGAGGGGGGAGATAAGGGAGGATGAGCCATTGAGGATGATTCTGAGGGTATGATCCTGAGTGACTAGAAGGATGGTGGGGCCCTCTACAGAAAAAGGAAAATTAATTAGAGGAATTAAAAATATATACCCTTACTTGAAGCATGAGGCCCTTCTACTGCTCTGCCTCCCTAGGGGTCTTTACAAGTGGTCACCCAGTTTCCTCTTGGAGACCTCCAGAATCAGGGAGACTTATAACAATAGCTAACATTTTTATAATGCTTTCAGGTTTGCAAAGCACTTTATACACACACACATACACACATGCATACATGCACACACACATGCATGTATGTGCATATTTACCTTGATTCTTATATCAGCCTTGCAAGGGAGGCTTTATAAAGAAAACTGACTGTGGTTCAGTGATTTGCCCAGGGTCACATAGTAAGTGTCTAAGGTAGGGTTGCTTCTGACTCCAAATCCAGCACTCTGTCAACTCTGCAAAACCACCAAGAGTGGAGGGCAGACCATTTTCATTTTGTATAGCTCTAATCATTAGGACATTTTTTCAACAAAATGTGTTTAAAATGTCTTCCAAGGGGCAACTAGGTGGTGCAGTGAATAGAGTACCAATCCTGGAGTCAGGAGCACCTGAGTTCAAATCCAGCCTCAGACACTTAACACAAAACTAGTCATATGACCTTGGGGAAGTCACTTAATCCCAATTGCCCTACCTTTCCCCCTCCAAAAAGCAAAAAAAAAATGTCTTCCACGTGGCTCCCCTTAGATGCTTGAGGGTAGCTATCCCATGCCTTTTAATTCTTCTTTAAGCTAAACTCTTAGTAGAATACAGTTTCAAGTTCCCTTATCCTTTTCTAGAGGTGTCCCCAGTTTCCCATGTTCTAAAATGGAATGTCCAGAACTTAGTGAATGCCCCTCGCAAAATATAATCAATACAGAGTTCAGTAGGATTATCACCCTTTTCCCCCTGGATATCATACAGTTATTAACACAAGCTAAGTTTACATTATCTCCCCTTTGGACACTGTATCATACACTATTGATTCATACTAAGCTTATTTTCTGCCCAAACCCTTGGTTTATCAAATAATCTGCTGTCTAGCCATTGTCTTTCTTCTGATTATTGTCCTTGTGTGATTGATTTTTTGAACCCAAGTCAGACTTTACATCTGTCCCTATGAAATGTTTTTGTTACTTTTGAGTCATTGCATCATGTTCAGCTATCTGCGACCCCATTTGGAGCTTTCTTGGCAAAGATACTGGGGTGGTTTGCCATTTCCTCCTCCAATTCATTTTACAGATGAGGAAACTGAGGCAAACAGGGTGAAGTCTTCCAGGTCACACAGCTAGGAAGTATCTGAACTTAGGTCTCCCTGATTTCAGGCTTTGTGCCCTATCCATTGCATCACTAGCTGTCCTATGAAATGTTATCTTAGTAGATTCTGTCCATCGCTCAAGCCTTCCAAACCTGTAATGTATCTCAATTCAGTCATCTGAAACACTCATAGTTTCGTGTCATTCAGAAGTTTGACAAGCACGCTATCTTTACAATCATACGCACCCCTGAATAAAATGTTTAGTAGCTCAGGGCCAAGGACAGAGTCCTGACACATCCCATTAGAGATATTCCGGAAGTTTGACATGATCCATCAGCTGACATACTATGGATTTAGTCATTCACCCATTCCACATCCGACTGTCTAGATTAGTAATAATAACAACAATAATATCTAACATTTACATAGCTCTTTAAGGTTTGCAAAAGCATTTTACATGTATCACATTGGATCTTCACAACAGCCCTGGGAGGTAGATACTACTATTATCCCCATTATACAGATGAGAAAACTGAGATTCAAGACATCAAGTTACTTGCCCAGAGTCATACAGCTCATAAATATCGGAGGGAAGACTTGAATTCAGGTTACTGGAAGATCAAATATTGAAACTAAAGCTTAAACACTTTGGCCACATAATAAGAAAACAGGAATCATAGGAAAATACTCTGATGCTGGGAAAGATCAAAAGCAAAAGGAAAAGGGGATGGCAGAGAATAAGATGGATACATAGTATCATGGAAACAACCCACATGTACTTGGGTGGTCTTTGAGAGATCATGGAGGACAGAAGAACCAGGTGTACTATGGTCCCTGGGGTCACAAATAGCTGGACACAACTGAGTGAATGAACAACAACTTCCTCCAGGTCCAGCACTCTACCCCTTCAGTCGTCTTGTGGCCACTAATAAGAAAAAGGAGGTTCAGAGAGATTGTCCCAGGTGATACAGGGACTCTAGAAAAGGGAGAAGGGCAGAGGGGAAAGATGAAAGTTCACTGACTATAAGGTCTCACAGAACATCAGGGACAGAGCTGAGACTTGAACCCAGGCCCTCTGACTCCTAAGCTGTGGCTCTTTTCATTGAATAATTGGCATGATTTCATCCGGTTTCCTGTTTCATTTTAGAGAAACCTTTAGCTCTTCTTTCTACTTGGGGCATTTCAGGTATCTGCAGGGGCACAGCCCCTTTTGCTTGGCAGGGGAGTACCCTTTAGCCCCATTTCTGGGAAGATGCTCCTTGCCTTAGCTGAAGACCTTGCTTATCTGTGATATTTCCCTGCTCATCCAGGATGAAAATTGCCTTTACCTGTAATGGGCCAGCTCTTGCTCCTTCCCCCTTCCACAGTCAGAAACAGAACTGAAAGAGTATTGCTTTTTCCATATGGGGTTTCCATAGCCTTCCCAATTAGGAGGAGATTTCCCCTCACGTGGCCTTTTTCTTCTCCCCATTCCACCCAGCTTCCTATCAGGGAAGACAGGGATTGGTGGAAAATCCATATTTGCATAGATCACTTCAAGCTACTCATTAACTTCATCCCCCAACTCGGGTTTTACAGCCAGCAGGCAATTTTTACAACTAGCTTTTGACAGAACTCTGGCACAAAGTGTCTTTTTAAAAAGACTTTGCCCATTTCTCCTGGACTTAACTTAAAAAAAATACATTAAGAACGAAAGCTGTTTTAAAACAGATATATAGAATGGCCTCTCTGCTCCAAGACTCTTTGTGGCAAATTGCAAAGGGAGAAGTCAGGCCAGGGGAAGATCTCAGTGGCTGAGCAATAAGGACACCCAAGGTTACCTGACTGTAATGTGAAGTCCAAAGGGATAGCTCTAGATACAGTCAGCAGGAGACATAGTATAGAGCTGGAAGTGACCTTTGAGATCACGTAATTTGGTGTTTCTCATTTTACAGATGATGAAACTGAGGTTCAAAAAGGTGATAAAATTAAGCTGCAGGTAACACAGGGCCTATACAAGATCTCCTTCTGGGATCTGGGTTATAGAGTCAACTGGCCATGACATTGCTGGATACTGACTCTGCTTTATGGTTAGACCATTAACACAATTTTTAGAAAGACATTTTCCCTCCTTGAAGTTAAGTCCAGAGATGGGTTCAAATATTTAAATCTTAGAATCCTATTTCCCTTGACTTATTCACTGTGTGACAGAATGAGTTCACCTACTTGAGCCTCCACATTATTATCTCTAAAATGGGCTTAATTTTACACCATCAAGCTGACAAGCAAAACACTTACTTGTAAATTTAAAGTGTTACAGGAAATATGAATTACTATTATTATTAGGGGCTGCCTAGATGGGGTCATGTCCCAGCTGCCAGGAAGGTCCCTCTTGCTAGAAGTCCAGGTAACAAGTAAATGATATTTATATAGTATTTTAAAGTCTTCAAAGTACTTTACAATTTCCTTGTGAGGTGGGTATGGCAGGAATCATTATAGCCAATTTACAAAGGAAGAGCTGAGGCTCTGGGAGTTTATGTAATCTGCTTTTTCTTCGAATCCCCAGTCTTTAGCACATTGTTAAAGGTCCACAGCCACAAAAGTAATGTCAGAAGCAGAGCTGGATCTGAAGGGAAGTGGGGGAAGGGAATAAGCATTTATATACCACCTAGTATGTACCAAGGGCTATGCTAAGCCCTTTAGAAATATCACATTTTACACTTACAACAACCCTGAGAGGTTGTGCACTTATTAACCTTATTTTATAGTTGAAGAAATTGAAGCAAAGAGAGGTTAAATGACTTGCCCAGGGTCACACAGCTACTAAGTGTCTGAGGCTGTATTTGAACTCAGATCTTCCTGGCTCCAGACCCAGTGCTCTAGGCACTGTGTCACTTAGCAGCCTCTAGTTCAGCACTGTTTGACTCCTGATCTCTTTGACCATAAGTCCAGAATTCTATCTGTCATGCTATGCTACCTCCCAGGCAACCATCCAGGTATGTTTAGGATAGCTGGGCTTCAGACACCAGCTAGAGACCCAGGATTCATTATCTACTCCCACCTGTGCTACTCCATCCCAGTCATGAGAGTATATAGGAAACTGACCTCCTACTACTCATAGCATAGACAGACTAGTTTACCTTTGCAGTGAAACACTGACGTCCCTATTTGACCAACAGTCAAACATCCCAGGTTAAAGAAGGGCATATAAACTGACACCTGTGTAGTAGCAGTAGCAGTAGTAGCAGTAGTAGTAGTAGTAGTAGTAGTAGTAGTAGTAGTGGTGGTGGTGGTGGTGGTGGTGGTGGTGGTGGTGGTGTTGGTGT
>CM053582.1:148639837-148669297 GCA_028627135.1 Pseudochirops cupreus | reverse complement strand
GTGGTGGTGGTGGTGGTGGTGGTGGTGGTGGCGGCGATAGGGGTAGTGATAATAGTGTAGTAGTAGTAGTAATAATTAGCATTTATATAGTGATTTAAGGTTTGCAACGTGCTTTACACATCTCATTTTATCCTCACAACAACCCTGAGATGTAGGTGCTATTATCACCCCCATTTTACAGTGGAAGAAATTGAGGTAGACAGAAGTTAAGCGACTTGCCCAGGTTCATAGAACTAACAAGCGTCAGAAGCTGGATCTGAACTCAGTTCTTCCTGACTCCAGGTCCCTGAGGAGAGATTCAGCTAACATAAAAGTACTACAAAAAAGCCGCTGCCCAAAGCTGTTAGTCACCCATTAGGGAAGTCAGCCAGTACACTGGGGTGAGGTCAAGTAAAGAAGCATTTATCAAGTGCTGACTAGTTGGCAGACACTGCTAACTGCTGAAAGCACTTATTGTAGAAACAGCCACCAACACCAAGAGGCCTCTGCATCCTGCTGATCCCAATGCATCTAACCCACAGTTGCCAAAATACTATTACTGAAGTGCAGGACTGGTCATGTTGCTCCCTGCTTCACCAAGTTCCAGTGGCTCCTTAAGACAGACTCAAAATCATTTTTATATATAATTGGGGAAAAAATTTTAAAAATAATTAAGAAAAAAAATACTCTAGACCAGCGGTTCTCAACCTGTGGGTTCTGTTCATTTTTGTAACAATGAAAATACATCCTGCATATCAGATATTTACATTATGATTCATAACAGTAGCGAAATTACAGTTATGAAGTAGCAATGAAAATAATTTTATGGTTCAGGGTCACCACAACATGAGGAATTGTATAAAAGGGTTGCATCATTGGGAAGGTTGAGAACCACTGCTCTAGACTCTTCTGGCTGACATTTAAAAGCCCTTCACAAGCTTAACTCCAACCTACTCTTCTAGGCTCTGACACATGCACTCGACCATCTGACCAAACTGACTTTTTGGCTATTTTGCACATTCCACCATTAATCCCCAGGTCTGGAATCCTCTCCTTCCTTATCTTTGCCTCTTAGAGTCTCTAGGCTCCTTCATATATTAACTCAAGTACCATTTCTGCCTTGAAGTCTTTTCTGATCATCCCAGTTGTTTGTGCCTTTACCCATAAAATAATCTTGTACTTACACTGTTTACATTTTGTGCTGTATTCAGTAGAATACGAACACTTTGAGACTAGGGACGATTTCATATTTGTCTCTGGATCCTCGGTGCTTCTCAAAATACCTGGTACACATGTGGTGCTTAGAAATACTTACTGATTGGCTAATCCACCTTTCAATAATAGAGACCTCATTTTGGATGAGCACTCTTGGTCAGTTTTGTTTTGAGGCTTGGTGTGGTCCAAGGTAGGAAGTAGGCATTGCTTCTCATGGGGCCCTGAGGTGCCTGATACCACTACAAAAACATACAGTGTTTCCAAGTCATTGCAACTGTTATTTCTTAAGTGTCTACCATTTTCTTCAGGCTCTGGTGATCCATAGAAAGGAAACCAAACAAAAACGAAGTAATCCCTGTCCTCCAGCAACTTACTTCCTTCTTGTCTTATCACTATGCAGTTACAAATCCGCTCTTTTGTCTTCTCTTAACAGATGAATGTGGCAGGTAGGTGGCACAGTAGACTCAGAAACTTACTAGTTGTGTGACCCTGTTTGCCTCAGTTTCCTCATCTGTAAAATGAGCTGGAGAAGGAAATGGAAAGCCACTCTATTTTCTCTGCCAAGAAAACCCCAAATAGAGTTACAGAGAGTTGGACACAAATGAAATGACTGAACAATGATAGAGGACAATAGATCACAAGATGAACCTATTTAGCATTGCCAGTCACTTACTCTTCAGTGCGAATGAGTTTATCAGTTTCTTTTTCCTGACAACAAATCTTGATAGGAGATAAAAGGTAGGGAAGTCCTTGCAAGTCTTCCATGAAATTGTGCTTTGGGATTATAGATTGTGCCTTATCTTATAATATCTTATCCTATATACATGAAACTCTCCTCTGAATGAGGGACAAGGCATTTAAATTAGTCAGATATCGACTGTTAAAGTGTGAAAGGTAGATTTGGAAAACAACAACAAACAAACTGACCTCACAAGGATGAGAAAACAGATTTACAAAGGGAAGTTACTTGACCATAAGAACAAAGTAAAGAAGCAAGACACATAAAAGGACAGAATCTCACAGTGGTTTGCTGGTAGGATGGATGTCAAAGGCAGAAGAGTCTGTTCAACACTGAATGTGAACAAAAGCCCCCTTCAAGACGTACCGAGAAAGTAGCTGTCCAACCTTTGCTTGAGGACATTGAGGAAGAACCACTACCTTATAAGGTACCCAACTCTTTTGGTTGGATTTTTTTCTTGGGGGGGGGGATTTCTCAGGGAGCTTTCTCTTATATCTAGTCTAAATTAGTTTTTTAAAAAATTCTATCCATTATTACTAGTTTTTTTTATCCCCACAGAACCAAGCAAAACAAGTTTTTCTTCTTCCATGTGTCAGTTCATTAAGTACTTGAAGGTAGATATTGTGTGACCCTTGTCTTCTCTTCTCCATATTAAACACTCTCAAGTCTTGTAAAAATGATCCTTATATGGCATGATCTCAAGGCATTTCATCAGACTGATAGCATTTCTCTAAATAGTTGAGTTTTACCAATTGCCTTCCAAAAATGTGGCACCCAGAACCAGATACGATACTCGTCATCTGAAGAGGAGATAGAATGGCAGGCTTTTAATTTTCTGAGCCCTGGACACATGTTTCTCTTCATGCCTCTCAAAATCATGTTAACTTTTCTAGCGGCCACATTGCATCCTTGACTCATATTAAACTGGAAATCTACTAAAACTCCTAGATTATTTTTTAAATGAACTTTTGCATAAAAAATCTTCTCCATCTTCTACTCATGATGTTGTTGTTGTCATTGTATAGTATAGTATAGTGTAGTATAAGACTTTATATTTATTCTTCTCCAATATCATCTTATTTTATTAAGTAGGCCCAAAGTTCAAAAAACCAATTTCACAAAGGTGTTCTCTCTCTCTCTCTCTCTCTCTCTCTCCTCTCCCGCGTGTGCTCTCTCTCTCTCTCTCTCTCTCTGTCTCTCCCTCTCCCTTTCTCTCTCTCTCTCTCTCTTTTTCTCTCTCTCTCTCCTCTCCCGCAAGTGCTCTCTCTCTCTCTCTCTCTCTGTGTCTCTCTCTCTCCCTCTCCCTTTCCCTCTCTCTCTCTCTTTCTCTCTCTCTCTCTCTCTCCCTCTTTCAGTCTCTGTCTATTTTTGGTAAGAGAAAGCATCACACAGTGAAGAGAGAGCTGGCCTACAGGAATATTGGGAAGATTCAGGTTCAAAGCTTATCTCAAATGGTTACTTACCATATCACTCAGGAAAATAATTTAACCAGTGAAATCACAGATCCAGTAAAAAAAAATCATATTAAATTCATTCCAGTATTCTAGCATGTTAAAAAAAATTTTGTATTCTGATTCAATAACATTAACATTCTATAACATATTAGCAGTTGTTGTTCAGTCATTTCAGACTCTTTGTGACCTTATTTAGGGTTTTCTTGGCAAAGATACTGGAATGGTTTGCCAGTTCCTTCTCCAGCTCATTTTACAGATAAAGAAATGGAGGCAAACAGGGTTAAGTGACTTGCCCAGGGTCACACTCCTAGTAAGTGTCTGAGGCCAGATTTGAACTCAAGATGAGTCTTCCTGACCCCAGACCCTGGTATTTTATCTACTGTGCCACCTAGCTACCCTAATGTATTAGCAAGACCTCTTAGAAGGTAAGAACCAAAGGACTTTAAACATCCCTAGCAACTCTATCTAAATCTATGATCTTATGATCCTACCACCTCTTTGACCTTGGTCTAATCTCTTAACTTTTATATTTCCTCATCTTTAGAAAGTGGAGCTTGGATTAGATGAACTCCAAGATTCCTTGTAGTTCTAAATTCTGGACTATAATGCTACCTTTGTGACATCAGCCAATCTGATAAATACAGATGAGTTATCCTATTATCTAAGTTATTTACAAAAAAAAATATTAAATAGAACAGGTCAAGCACAGATTTGGTTTTGTTAGTACCCCACTTTTGGGGTACTTTTGCTGGCACCCCATTAAAGGCCTCCTTCCAAAGGTGACATAAGACCACAAAAGCCTACTCTTTGAGGGTGATCATTCAACTAGTTTCTAATCTGTTTTTGTCTTCTTTGGTTTCCATCAAGTCCCAGCCAAAATCTGACCTTCTCCAAGAAGCCTTTCCCAATCCCCTTTAATACTAATGCCTTCCTTCTCTTGATTATTTTCAATTTATCCTGCATATACCTTGTTTGTTCATAGCTGTTTGCCTGTTTTCTCCCCCATTAGACTATGAGATCCTTGACAGTAAGGAATACTTTTTGCCTTTCTTTGTATTCCTGGTACTTAGCACAGTGTCCCAAACATAGTAGGTACTTACTGCCTAACTATATTATCTAATTCCCATTTCTCCATTATGTCTACAAGAATAACACTAGAGATTTTGTTATCTGCTTTGTGAAAGTCTTAGAAAATGATAATCTACGATATTTTTTTGATTTACCAGATTATCAACTTTACACAAAAAAAAAACCACTAAAAGAATATAGACTGCCATGATCTCTTCTTAATGAAATGACTTGTCATTGTATTCACCAATCATTAGATAATGTGTTCTAGAATCTTCCAAGGAATGAAAGTCAAGCTCTCTGTAGTTTATAGATGCTCCTCTCTTCCCTTTTTTGAAGATCAGGGCCTTTTCACTTCAAGTCCAGTAGTTTTTGTTATCATACAGCCTCTCTTTCTCTCATCAGTTGGAGGGTTTCCATTTGATTCTATGTGATCCTGGCAAACCAGAGGAATGAGCTTCATCCAGAGCACACCTGGCTTGGCCAATCCCAAATGAAGAAGGAGGAGATCCTCTGCCTACTATGCTGCCCTTCTCTTTATGAATTGTGTGGGAGACAGATGCTTTGAGGTATGAGGAGGAGTCATCATGGGCTGATTCTTTCAAAGGAAATGTTAAACTAGCTAGGATGATCAGGGAAGCTTGGGAGCTATCTCTTCTAAGAAAGATTTATTTAACATGGTCCTTTTAATTTCTTAAACTTTCTTTTTAAAATGCCCACCTTTATCTTATGAATAGATAATTAGGCAGCTAGGTGGTATAGTGAACAGGGTAGCCTCAGGCACTTACTAGCCATGCTACCCCAGTCAAATCACTTAACTTCTAGCTCAGTTTCTTACCACCTTGCAGGGTTGTCGAGAAGATCAAATGCAATAATATTCCTAAAGAGATTTGCAAACCTTGAAGTGCTATTTAAATACTAGCTATTATTTAAATAGTCTGGGGTGAGTGGTAGGGAGCTTGGGGGGGATGAATGAGAAAGGGGGAGTATAGTTAGGGCACCCAGATAAGGTAAGAATGGACATTTGGGGGCAAACCAGAGTAGTGTAATTTACTGAGCTTTAGTTAACTCAGTTGCCACAAGCTAAAGAGACTAATTCCCCCAAAGGTCTCAATAAGAAGAAAACCCTGGGGCAAGGATGGAAGTTCAATTCAGGAAAGGAAGTCAATCTCCAAGCAGCTGAAGATACGTTCCTGCCACACCTACCTTCCTAATGAAAGAGGAGGGAAGAGAGGTATCCTACAAGTCTGGGGTAAGGAACAAAATCAGGGACTAGAAAATGCAGGATACTGAGGACCAGCTTCATCTACAGTACAATTTTGCCAAGTCTACTTAGAGTCAAAGGACATGCCATGTATATGTTTCATCCCTGATCAGTTAGTCTTTGGAATATCTACCACCCCCCTAGCTCTGGCACTGGCAGGTGGCTTTGGGGGGGATCATGGTCTGTATTCAAGTCAGCACCCATGTCATCAAAAAGAGCTCTCCCCAAGCTCCCTGTATACTTACCTGTGTATTGTCTCCCTTTCCCTTTAATCACCAAACCCCAGAAATCAAGCAAAGGGATCAGAAAACTCTCTGAGTCAGTCTCCTCATCTCTTCTGTATTTGAGTCAGGTCCACAGGCATTTTAAAACCTCTATGGAGCACACAATGGATCAACAGCTGAGACTCAGAGTTGTTTAGGGTTTACTGATGTAAGTCTATTTCACTTAAGGCATAATCTCTGACTTTGCAGTCACAGGTTTCTGGCAGAGCCCACAGGATAGGTAGTAATGAGAAAGAGAAAATTCCCAGATAAGGTGGCAGCCAGGAAGTGTGGGAGAGAAGAGACTAGAATTCTCAGGATTATAAACTCACTCTCATCCTACCTAGTTTCTAGAAAGGCATAGGGAAGGGAGAAGGGAGGGGTTAGCATTATAGGATAATAGGATTTAAAGCTGGAAAGGATTATCTGGTCCAACCCTCTTCATTTTACAGAAAATAATAACTTCTGAGGCAGTGGGGCTGAGTTGCTAGAACTGACATCAGGAAACCCTGGATTTCAGTCCTGCCTTTGACACATACCCTCTATATAATACAGAGTGAGATTCGTAAGCTCTCGTTGCCCCAGGCAACTCTCCAAGACTGTGTTTGTGAGAAGGTGATGATGCTATGCTCTGGTGGAACATATTTCCATACCCAGCATTTTCTAACTTGATGAACTCCTTGCTCTGGCCTCTTCCAAATAGTAATTTACATCTATACAGCATATTATTGCTGGTGAAGAACTCACCATGTATTATATTATTTGTGCCTCATAACGACCCTGTGAGGCAAGCGCTGTAGATAGAATTGCTGATATCGCTTATTAATGATATTCCTCTTGTTGCTTGTTCTTTGTTTTTGAAGACCAACGACATCCCAAGGTGATGTCTTGACTTTTGAGTGAATTGGATTTAAGTGAGGCAGAGCTGTGCAAAGTCTGATGACTAGTGCAGGGCCTCCCTCTTTCTTCTGGAGTCATTGAAGTCCAGTGGCAAGACCAAAGTCAAGATGACCGGCAATGGCCTCAGATGCAGTAGACAACCTGACCATACCAGGTTTGTGGACTGACCACAATACATTCAAGAATACTATCTGATGAATCTCAAGAAACTGCAGTTTCTTTCCATTGTTTTAAATCATCTCCTTTCCTTTCCTCCTCACATTAAAAGCCTGGACAATATATTTCCTACCTACCTTACACATTCCAAAGTGGCCCATTTATTGTTCAATGTGTGAAGCATTCCATTTCTGATATCTCTGTCTTGGTACACATTTTCCTTCTTAGAATGCTCTCCCTCCTCCTTTCTGTCTCAGCCATTCTTAGTCCCCCTCCCTTGTTTTTGGAGGGGGGGAGGCAGGGCAATTTGGGTTAAGTGACTTGTCCAAGGTCACACAGCTAGTAAGTGTCAAGTGTCTGAGGTCAGTTTTGAACTCAGGTCTTCCTGACTCCAGGGCTGGTGCTCTATTCACTGTGCCACCTAGCTGCCTCCTTTTAAAAAAATATTTATTGTTTTCATTTTTTATTTTCTTAATTGCCTTTAAAACATGTGTCAGGTGCTACCTTATACTGGAGGACCTTTTCCTGATTCCCAGTTATTAGTGTTTCCCCACCCCCCAAAATTATATTTACTCTATGTTCATACTCTTTCCCCTTAGTATTTTGTGAGCTCCTTGAAGGCAGAATTTTTGTCTTTCTATCATCTTGGCTAATACAGAGCTGGAACAGAATAGGCACTCAACAAATGCCTTTTAAATTCATTCATCCATTTTACAGATGAGGAAATCGGGCTGGAGAGGTTAAGTTACACACATTGCAGGTTGCTGATGCAAGTTTAAACTTGGGTCTTCCTGACTCTCCATCCAGAGCTTTATCCATTGAATGACATTATATCTTCATTAGTCAAGTGAGAGGAGTTGGACTTCAAACCTACTTCTTCAAACAATACTAGAGCTCTTATTGCTTCACTAGACTAACTCCTTATCAAAAAGATCTTTGATCCCTAAGACCCTGTGATAGTAATGAAATTTGAAGATCCCTTTGTATTGCTAAGCTAAGAGGTACTTAGCACCTATTTCAAATTAAGCCTCTGTTAAAGAAGCAGAAGGTATGAACCCCCATTGCTGATGTAACAGGAAGGGGCTAAACAGGAAACCCCTGTTGCTGGCGTGACAGGAAGGGGCTGACTAGGGAGGAGCAATACTGTATATAAGGAAAGACTGGGAAAGTCAGAATTTCCTGGGAACTTGTGGTGGTGGAGCTTCTTCTGAGGGCCAGCCAAGCTGCTGAGGACTTCTGAAGGCCAGCTGGAGCTGCCAGAGGAAGCATGACAGTGGTGTTGGTACTTTGTCTGTTTGTGGCTTTGTTAAGACTTGACTTCCCAGGAATAGAGACTGTGCAGGATTTAAGGTGGACTGGACACTGTGAGTTTCAGTGTGGAACAGGAACTTCATGGAGAGCTAGACAAGGAGCTGGGAGCTATTTTCCTTTGAACCCAGGTGACAGTTTGGTTACTCCAGGTAGGAGCTGGGCCCATGGAAAGGGATCCAGGGAAGCTGAAAACATGCCTTGAGTCAAGCTGAAAGAAGACTTTACTTGGATACTATATACTGACTGAGAAGATTATGATTTACTGTGACCTAGGGATGGAGAACTTTGCCTGTGTATTTCCCACTACCCATTAAGAGAGTACTGAGTAGTGACTGATGATTGAGTAGTGATGGATGATTGAATAGTGACTGATTTGTAACTTAATGTGCCCATGGGTGGAGAACTTTGACCTTTTGTACTTTATGATTGAATGATTGACTAAATAAATGATTGTACTTTGTTCAAAACTATGTGACCATTGTGATGAAAACTATGTGGCCATTTTAGTGATAAAGTTGGTGAGTCGTGACATGATGAATGTTGTATTTTGATTTTCTGTGATAAGTTGTAACATTCTGAATGCTGTACCTTGATTTTCTGTGAATGTTTTGCTCTGATTTGTTATTGAATAAATAGTGTGTTCACTATACTGTGTAATCAGAACCTTGAAAAGCTGTTCACACTAGCAGTCCTCTGGAAAGCTGCGCGTGTGTAGCTTTACAGCCCCCAAAACTGAGGATTGCAAAAAGAAGAAAAATGGGATGGATCCATGCAGATGCTGTCCAGGTAGGCACATTGTTTTCTATTCTGCAGGACTGTATAGTCATCACATTTTTGCCACAGGTGCTGCCAGGGAATGACAGGAATAGATCATGCAACTTAAGCTCTTGGCCCTGTATCACATTGGTTCTCTCCCCCATGGCCACTTTGAGAGGTGCTGATGCAAGCTTTTAAGCTTTGCTCATGCTAATGAGAATCTATTGATAGGATCCTAATGTGTCTGAGTGAAAGGCAGAGCTGACCAGAAAACTTCTAGAGACAGGGACAATCCTTTTTCCTCTTTTCAAAGAAACACTTGGTCTTCAAGAGGTCTCTTGAAGGTCTACTCTCATGCAAATATGGAGAAGACAATTCATTCATATGTCCCTGATTTCCTGCTTCCCTTCCTAGAATCTTTGCATAATTTCTCCTTGGCTGAGATTGGGAATTCTTTCTTGGTCAAGCTAACATATCTTGCCCCCAGAAGAAGAGATCATTCACTTGTTTTTTCCTCCATTCTAATCTGTTTATCTTCTCCAATGTCTGTTTAATATTTGCTTTGAAAAATGTGTTCACTCAGAAAAAAAGACTTGGATGGTCTTTTTTGTAACCATTGTTTGGTGGGAAAGGACCAAACCAGTGACTACAAGCTTGGGGTCCCCTCCCCCATTAACTGTAACCAGGAAATTAGCTTTCTGATTTGAACTGATTGTGCTCTTAGCCCAGCAATACCCACATAGGCAGAAACATATAATTCTAATCTAGTACTCCTCTCTCAGACAATCCGAGAGGCCAGTCTTAAGACTTCTTATCTGGTTTTCCTCAAGGTAGAAATCAATGTCCCTTAGAGAAGGGTAGGAAAGTTTCCATCATTCAACATCTCTAGAGCTACTTGTATGATACATTTTGACATCCAATGAGAACATCTACACCTTACACGGGCAACACACACCTTATACAAGGTAGTGTGTGATAGAGAGTAAAGGAAACAAAAAAAAATTAAGAAGGGCTTACTTTTTTCTTTTTTTGCAGGGCAATTGGGGTTAAGTGACTTGCCCAAGATCACACAGGTAGTTTTTTGTAGTGTCTGAGGCCGGATTTGAACTCAGGACCTCCTGACTCCAGGGCCAGTGCTCTATTCACTGTGCCACCTAGCTGCCCAGGGATTATTTTCAATAAGGGGAATGAGGAAAGTTGTTATGAAGCTAGTGACATTGGAGCTGGCCTTGGAAGGAAGGAAAGAGAGGCTACATACTATTTCTCAGTTTCCAGAGGACTTTTGAAGAAGGCTGATAAGGGATAAGGGAGAAAAGGATACAGGATGCTTCTTTAGTGTCTGTTACAGTTAATATTTATCTGCATCAGGGAGAAGTTTATTTAAACATTTCTGTTGGAGTCTTTTATCACTTAAAAATGATTTGTCAAATTTTACCATAATAAAACAAAACAAGAAAAAATGAGAAAGGTAAGAATTTAAAATAGATCACCAGGCACTAGTGTTGTCTCCCATCTCAACTCCTGCGGCCTGGCCCCTGTCTGACTTCTAATTTGACACTTAGCTGATGCAATTTGGTGCTGTTATTTCTTTAGTTCATTGCTATGATTTCATTCATGTGGAGAACTTTATGAATGGAAAATTCTTACACAAATGAAGATCAGAAAATTCTCTGTAACTTGCAGTCCAAGAGGATTATCTGGGAGTAATGACAGATTAAGTGACTTGCTCATGTCACAGAGGAAATGTGTCAGAACTTGAACTTGAACCCAGGTCTTTCTGGGTCTAAGGCTAGTCATTTTCTGTGATTTTATATGTGTTTGTGTGTGTGTTCTGCCTTTCCAACCACACTGTAGGCTTAACAAAGGCAGAGATCACATAATACACATATCTACTTCCCTCAGTCTTGATTTGTGACATGTATCATAGAGTAAATAACCTTGCAAAAAAAAGAAACTGTTACCATTTCAACAGATGGTAACCAAATGGTGATAAATGTAGGAGTCATTTCTAAATTGGTCATCTGTGAAAACCTGGATCATTAACTTAGTAGACCAAAGCACAGAATTAATACCAAATGAGAAAAACCAACAAAAATGAGAAGATATAGTATGCCATTGAGGTAACTCCAAAGAGACACATTCAGATGATTGATTTTGATGCTGATGATATGGGGAATGTATAAAAGACACTGATATGTAATGTCATAATTGTCTAATTGTCATTGTCTACTAAACTAAAGAACTAAATTATGATTATCTAAACTAAAGAAGTTTAACCAAAGTAATAATAATAATATCTAGCATTTATATAGTTATTTAAGTTTGTAAAGCATATTACATGTGTTATAATGTTAGATCTTCACAACAATCCTGTGAAGAAGGTGCTTTTATTTTCTTCATCTTACAGATGAGGAAACTGAGGCATACAAAGGTTAAGTGATTTGCCCAGGGATCTAAATGAGATAATAATAAATAATAAACAATTAATAAATGTCTGAAGTGGGATTCAAAGTCAGGTCTTCCTGACCTGTAGTCCAATATTCTAGCCAGTGAATTACCCAGCTGCCTCAGAGTAAACCAAATGCCATGATTAGCAGATTGAAACAAATGACAAACTGCCTCAGCCAGCAAAGATTTCATCACTTTGCAAAGCAGAGAGATAGAGTAGCCAAAGACAATACTGTTTTAAAATATAAATGTATTTGTATGGTCATATGGAGAAAAACAGTGGAAGAGTATATTCAGGATTGCCTTATAAAAGGCAAAAGAAACAGTGAGTGGAGATGGAGTGGGAATAAAGCTTATGGAAAGTAAAACTAATACTGATGGTATTTGAAGATGCAGCTGGAAAAGGGTCACTCAACAGATGAAAAAGTGGAAAAGATCTGTAAAGATGTCTATGTCAACCTTTTTCTCTATCAAAGACAGTGGTTTCCCTGCCACCACCATCACCACACATACACTTGCACTTTAACATATACTACCTGAGAAAAGAAAAATTTCATGAATGAAAATAAAGATGGAAAAAGAAGTAGGGCTAGCTATCTCAAGTCAAGGATATGCAGAGATACGGTTTTGAAAACATCAAGGAACAGACTTGTAAGAAAGCTCTAAAAGGGATGATACAACATGACTCATATGCAAATATGTTTCTCATGATTGCACATATATAACCTATATAAAATTGTTTACCGTTTTACCAAGGAGGAAGGGCAAGGAGAGCACGCAAAAATTTGGAACTCAAAAAATGAATGTTAAAAATTGTATTTACTTGTAACTGAAAAAAGAAACTATTTAAAAGAAAAAAGGGGGGGGAATGATACAGAATCTGTGTAAAAAATTATGTCATGTTAAAAAGGGTGAAAGAAAGAAAATATCATTAAGTCTGACCAATATACTTTCTTTCCTATCTCTACAGAATCTTTGGGAGGACCTTTGCAGGACATGGTGGTACATGGCCGCAGTGCCTCTTATTGGGGAGGCTAAGTCTAGGGAATCCTTTGGGCTCAGAGGCCCTGAGCTGCAGTAGGGTAAAGCTTTTCCTCATCTTCATCTCTGAGAATTCTAGGTTCCCTTCAAAACTTAACTCAAGTCCCACTTCTGCAAGAGTCCTTTCTTAGTCCCCTCAGCTACTAGTGCCTTCTTCTTCAAAGCTACCTCCCATGTACTCTGTTTTGATCTTATATGTACTAATTTACAAATATTGTGTTTCCCTCATTAGAATATAAACTCCTTAAGGGCATGAACTATTTTTGCTTTTGTACTTGCTTTTTGTCCTGTGTTTCACATAAATGCCTGACACATAGCAGGTGTATGTTCAATAAGTGTTTGCTAAATGGTTGATTGTTCTCAGGTATAGACTAGTTATGGTCAATAAATCTGTCAAATGAAGGCAGTAAACTGATTCGACTTTGGAAAAGAATACAACATTTTTAATGATCTGCACCCCCCAAAAAACAACAACACCAACAACCAAAATCCCAAAATAAAATAAAAGTCCCTTCTTTTAACAACAAATTTCTTTTGGAGATACTGGCTGGCTGCTATTTATGGAATACTAGTCCTTATGAGGCTCATCCAAATGTCAGTGGAGTGGGGGCTTAAGAGGTACAAGCAGGCTTCAATTGAAAGGCAGATTGTTTTTGGGCAAAAGAACAAAGTTTGGTGATGGAGAACAGAGGTTCAAACACTAGCCCTACCATTTGCTATGTGTGTGACTTTGAGCAAGTCACTAAATGTTTGTAACCTGTTTTTTTTTCCCCCATCAAATGAAAGAAAGATTGGACCATAAAACTATTGAAGTTTTTTGCAGTCCTAAATCACTAGGATTCTATTAGTAATGAGGAATTATAGAGGAAAATCGACCCAAAGGATATCACCCAAAATGTGCATCGCCTGGCAAAGGAGGTGGGCTGGTCATGGGGAGAGAGGGAAATACCAGGGATGGTAGCTCACCACTCCATTAGTATGTATCTACTGTCAAGAGACCTAGAGGGAGGGCCCTGGGGGTACATCCTTGATATAATAGCTATTGAAAGATATAAACGAGTGTCACAGAAAACGAGATGATGTTCTTGGGTTGTGATCTGAACTGTTGGAGGGAATATCCACATTGAGGAAATCACAGATTCATCAAAAAAATACTTCATAGTGCCTGCTCTGCCATCTTGCACATAATAGGCACTAAGTAATGAGGCAGGGAGGTGTGGTGGAAAGAGTGCCAAATCTGAGGAAAGGAAAACTGGGTTCCTATCACAGTTTAACATTGGCCAAGCAAAGTCACTTTTCTGAAACCTTGGTTTTATCACTTGTAAAATAGGATGTCACCTGCACTACCTTCCTTGCAAGAATGCTGTGAGGAAAGTTCTTTTAACATCTTAATGTATAACATAAATGTGAGTTATTATTTGGGCAAAAACAGAGGTTTGTGCATACATGCAAAACACACTCATGCATAAAATGCAAACATATGTATATGTGTACACACATGTACATATATATGCATACACATACATACATGTACATGCATATTATATATATGTATGCATATGATGGAAAAAGAGTTTTATCCTGATAATTACTGCTTTTAAAACTAGTATTTAGTTCTAACTATAGTAGGAGATATTTAAATTCATACGATGATGGTGCTAATAGTGTCTAGATGAGTCTGACCAGGAGTGACTCCAAGGGGAGGCAAGGAAGATAATCCTCTGTCGAAAGGCTTTGCAGCAAGTGAATAAATGTCCAAAGAAAAAGATCCATACCTCTAAGAAAGGGAAAGAAATAAGATGAAGAAACACCAAACATGTTCTTTGGACCAAGAATTCAAAACCACTGTAGCAACAACTTTCTGACTCTCTGGTCCCTTTTTTTGGATTTCAAAACATTTTTCTAAGATGAATAAACCTTTTTGCTCAATGGAAATATTAAATAGTATGTGAGACAGAGTTGAGGGAAAGAGAAGAGTCTAGTCCCAGGGCCTGTAAACTTTCTTTACGTTTTCATCCTCTTTGGCCATCTGGTGAATTCTTTGGGCCCCCTTACTGGAATAATGGTTTTAAATGATTGTAGGATACACAAGATAACCAAGTAAACCTATTACATTGAAATACAGTTATTATTATATTTGTTAAAGAAAAGTTTGGGGGGGTAGCTAGGTGGCACAGTGAATAGAGCACCAGTCCTGGAGGCAGGAGGACCTGAATTCAAATCTGGCCTCAGACACTTAACACTTACTAGCCATGTGACCTTGGGCAAGTCACTTAACCCAACTGCCCAGTCTTCCCCCCTGCAAAAAAAACCAAAACAAAACCCATAAAGAAAACCTGAAAAATATATTAAAAAAAGAGAAAAGTTTGGGCAGTTAAGTGGTCCAGTGGATAGAGAGCTGGGCCTGGAGTCAGGAAGATCTGACTTCAAATTTGACCTCAGACACTCATTAGCTGTGTGACCCTGGGGAAATCACTTAGCCCTGTTTGCCTCAGTTTCCTCATCTGTAAAATGAGTTGGAGAAGGAAATGGCAAACCACTCCAATATCTCTGCCAAGAAAACCCCAAATGGGGTCACGGGGAGTTGGACATGCCCAAAATGCTTCAACAATAACAACAAAATAAGATCAAGGACCCCAGCTGGGAACATTTGATACAGATGATTAAAATGGAAAAGGATTAAAAAGCTACCTCAGAATTTAGAATCACATTGTTCTGACAGAACAGAGAACATCTCAAAATATTTCTAGAAGAGCCACATCAATATTTATAATGCTCCACTGTGCCAAGGAACTTCAGCTCCCCTTTTCAGAAGGATTCGTTGTCTTTATGACTTGAGAGGCTTCCAACAAGAAGTCCACTATGACCTCATCCAAAAGCAAGGCCTCCACCTCTTGTCACAGTATAGGCAGTTCCACCTTCAAAGAGTCTTTTCTCTGCATTTTAACTTTTTTGTTCATTTAAATTTCACAGTTTCCTTTTCCAAGGCAAACCCCTCTGGGAAAGGTAACACTATGATTTCTTTAATGGATGCCTTGTTGTAGGAGGGGGGCTTTAGAACAGTTCACTGGCATAGTCTAGTAGAGGGAGCTTGGTGATACAGTGGACAGAAAGCTAAATATGGGAAATAGAATGACTCAAGTGACTGCTTAGCAGTCACTTAACCTCTCAGCCTCAGTTTACTTTATCTAAAATGAGGGGTTTGGACTCAGCGCTCTCTAAGGTCTCTCAGAACACAGCAGAAAGAGCCATAGACTTGGAGTCAGAAATGAGAAATTAAATCAATAAGTTTTCTTTGTGCCATACCATGTTAAGCACTTTACAAATATTTCATTTTTTTCCCCTCACAACAATCCTGGGAGTTAAATATTATTACCTCCATTTTACAGATGAGGAAACTGAGGCAAACAGAGGGTAAGTGACTTGTTCTGGATCACAGAGCTAGTCAATATCTATGACCAGTTTGAGTTAAAGTTTTCCTGACTCCAAGTTCAGGCTTCTATCTTCTACCCTACCCTGCTACATGGGTTTTATTCTTAATTGACTTCTCACAAACTATGTGATCCTTGGCACTGTATTTAATAATTTATTCTCTCTGAGTTTGTTTTCTGTCTGTATAAGAAAGATAATACAACTTGCGTTTTCTACTTGTTTGACCTGATAAGAAGAAAGTACTTTACAAACCTTATAATCTAGAGGGATTTGAGTTGCCATTGGTACAAGAATGGAGTAGGAAAATGGGTTTCTGAGGGGAAGCAGGGACCCTATGATGGGGGGAAAGGAAAATGAGAAGGCATCAATCACATATTTTTATTTGCTTTAAAGTTCTGCCCAGGGCTGGCCTAGTTTCCCCAATTTCCTCATACATGTACAATGATCCATCATTCAACCCACCAATTTCACCAATAAACAGACATTGGGTCCCATTTCTGAGATGTGTGTTTTAGTTCTATACTCACAAGGATGGGAACACCAAACAAAAGCTTAAATAAAGAATAATGACCAATGGTTACTGTTGTAACACAGGGGTACCTTGGAGAGCTACATGGGATGCTTTTATTTTAAGCTCCCTTACTGCTGGTCAGAAAGAGGAAGAAAACAGGAATGTTAATGGAATTTGAGGACCTCAGAGGGATTAGCCCTCTATGCAGGCAAGAAGGGAAGATTCAGGTTAGATGTATGAAAATGGATATTTTTTCAAGAAAAACAATCTAATAGAGGTTTACAAATAACCCTCCCTCAAGCTACCAACCTTCACTTTTCCTGCCTCCCTTTTCCCTTGTCAATCACACTATTTCAAAGGAGGTGGAGAGGATGAAAATCTTTCTTTACTACTTATCTGACAGAATACATTATTTGGCCTGGCAGGTAGGCAACTGCCTTATGCAAACACAATTCCAATGACTAATAAATGATCAGCAGTAAAGATTCAAGCTAATTTCTGTGGAAATAGAAATTAGAGGACTGGGGTGGCTAGGAGGCATAGTGAATAGAGCACTGACCCTGGAGGACCTGAGTTCAAATCTGGCCTCAGACACTTAACACTTACTAGCCATGTGACCTTGGGCAAGTCACTTAACTCCAACTGCCCTGCCTTCTCCCTTCCAAAAAGCAAAAAAAATAAAGGACCAATCAAACTCATCCTTATGCTTTAGTAGCCCTAGAGTCGAAGGAGCTCAGTCTGAATCCTAGATTTCCAATGTATATGTGACCCTGGAAAAGTTACTTAAGTTTTCTAAATCTCAGTTATACAGCTGTAAAATTAGTGGTTGAACCAGATGACCCCTGACATCCTTTTTAGCTCTATATCTAAGAATCCATGATTGTGAATTGTGTTAGTGGAAGGAGATGGCCAGAGAAGGGGAACAGAACGGAAAGAACCTGCCCAAAGGGGATTTTAAGCAGTGAGGCTGCCTTCATGATTCTCTTTGGCATTTGAGAGTGCCCTGACCTTTTTTTTATTAAAATGTTGGTATTATTAGTAAAATGACTAATTACCCAGAAATTATGTTTCTCAAATTTTTAAAACATCATAGATGTGAATGACAATGACTGGCCAATGAGAAGATGGTTACAATATCACAGGTTCTAAAAAGAACAGGTGTAGCCACAAAGAGTAGATCCAAGGCCAAAGGTAAAATCATTTTGGACAGAGGGATATCAGTCATGCACTTTGTCATGCACCAAATACACTAATGCAAATGCCAAAATGGAAAGGACTAAATCTGTTTACATTGTTTGCAAAATGCTTAGCACATTATTAATCAATTAATCAACAATTATTTATTAAACTCTTACTATGTGTCAGGCCTAGAGTATTAAGAGGTTAAATGACTTTATTCTTTAAAACCACAAATTGCAAAGATTCTACACTGGTAGATGCAGTTTCTTCATCCTTAGATGTTGTTCAGTCATTTTTTAGTTGTGTCCAGCTCTTTGTAACTTGATACGGATTTTCTTGGCAAAGATACTGGAGCAGTTTTCAATTTCCTTCTCCAGCTTGTTTTTCAGATGAGTAAAGTGTGGCAAACAGGGTCAAGTGACTTGCCCAGGGTCATGTAACTAGTAAGTATCTGAGGCCAGATTTGAACTTAGAAAGAGGAATCTTCTTGATTTCAGACCTAGCACTCTATTCAAGGCATCATCTGACTCCCCTTGTTTTTTCATTTCAGTCTTACCTATACCAATAAGATCACAGACTCAGGCTTTATCTCTATGTGCTGGGAACATGTGTAGTAGTAATACAAGGAAAGGCAAAGATGGTCCCTGATTTCAAGGAGCTTACATTCTGTAACAGTAATGAGATTTGCATTTTGTATCGCTTTTGTATTGCTAAGCTAAGAGGTACTTAGCACCTAGTTCAGATTAAGCCTCTGTTAAAGAAACCGAAGGTATGAGCTCCTGTCGCCTGTTGCTGATGTAACAGGACGGGGCTGAACAGGGACGGGCAATACTGTTTATAAGGAAAAACCCAGAGAGGGAGAATAGGAATTTCTTGGGAGAAGCATCTGGAGGCAGAAGCTGCTGCTGCTGGAGAAAGAGAGAATTTCTCTCAGCAGCATCTTGAGGCTGGGCTGTTACTGCTGGACTGAGAATTGAGAAGAAAAATGAGAATTGGTACCTGAGACAGATCTTGGAGCAAACACCATGGAGGCAGAAGCTTCTGCCATTGGGGAGGCTGAAGAGGAAAGGCCCCCCCCACCACCACCTTTCCCTCCCCAGGCTGGAGAGAATGATTTTGATTTTGAAAACCTGGATGGAGTGATTTTGATTCTGGGAACCAGTCTGAGGGCCAACCAGAGCTGCTAAGGATTTCTGAGAGCCAGTTGGAGCTGAGGGCCAGCTGGAGCTGCTGAGGAGATGCTAAGGATTTCTGAGGGCCAGTTGGAGCTGCCAAAGACTGAAGAAGCATGACTGTGATCCTGGTACTTTGTATGAGACTGTTTGTGGCTTGGTTAAGCCTTGGCTTCCCAGGAACAGAGACTGTGAAGGATTTGAGATGGACTAGACACTGTGAGCTCCAATGTGGAGCAGAAACTGCATAGAGAACTGGGCGAGGACCTGGGAGCTGTCTGCCTTTGAACCCAGGTGACAGTTTGGTGAATCCAGATAGGGTCTGAGACCATGGAAGGGGATCCAAGGAATCTGAGAAACCACCCCAAGCCAAGTTGAAAGAAGACTTTACTTAGAAACTGTGTACTGACTGAGAAATTGTAAATTTACTAGTGACCTAGGGGTGGAGAGTCTGTGTATTTTCTTATGATTGAATAGTGAATTATGAAGGATGATTGAATGATTGATTGACTAAATGATTGTACTTAATGATTGATGACTGAATAAGTGACTGAGTTAACAGAATACCCCATGAGTGGAGAAATTTGACTATTGTACTTTGTGTTCCTTAAGGAGGCAAACCTCTTTAAGAATGATTGAATGATTGAGTTACTAAATGATTGTTCTTTGTTGAAAACTTTGTGACCACTGTGATGGAAACCATGTGGCCATTTTCTGTGATAAGTTGTTGCGAATGCTGTATTTTGATTATCTGTGATAAGATGTAACATTGTGAATGTTGTACCTTGATTTTCTGTAAATGTTTTGCTCTGATTTGTTATGGAATAAATAGAGTCTTCACTATACTGTGTAATCAGAACCTTAAAAGCTGTTCACAGTAGCATTCTTCTAGAAAGCTGCTTGTGCACGGTATTACACATTATAATCAGAAAACAGGCAAATAAACAGATGTATAAAATATACATACAGAGTACATGGAAGGTAACCTTAGAGAGGAGACTCTAGCTACTTTCGGAACTGGAAAAGATCTCTTGTAGAAGGTAGGATTGGGATTGAGTCTTGAAGGAAGACAGGGAAATTGAAAAGGCAGAGCTGAGAAGGGAGAGCACTCTAGGCATGGTAAACAGCTAGTGAGAAGGCATGGAGAAGAGAGATAGGCATCATGTATGATGAATAAGAAATAGGCCAGTACAGTTAAGATATGGGGTATATGGAAGGGTACAAGAAGATTGGGAAGCTTGGAAGAAGCTAGGCTGTACAGGACTCTAAATGTTAAATACCACATTTTAAATTAGATTCTAAAAGATATAGGGAACCATTGGAGTTCCTTGCCTAGGGAATGACATGGTCAGATCTGGCCTTTAGGAAGATCGCTATGGCAGTTGATTGGGAGAGGCATGAGGCAGGAAGATCAATGAGAAGGCTTTTGAAATAGTCCTGGTGAGAGGTGGTAATGATGGCAACAACTAGGATGGAGGTTGTATAAATGGAGAGGAGGAGACCAATACAAGAGGTGTTGTAAAGGCTGAATTGGCAAGATTTAGCAATTGATGGGTATATGAGATGAGTGAAAATTAGGAGTAAAAGAGGATACTTAGGGTGAGGGTGACTGGGAAGATGGTAGTGTTTTTGTTAATAATGAAATTCAGAAGATGGAAGGATTTTTTTGGGGGGGGGTAGATGATAAGTTCTGTTTTAGATATATTGAATTTGAGATTCTTAAGGAAGATTCTATTTGAAATGCTTGTTTGATGAATGATACGGGACTAGACCTTGGAGGAGAGACCAGGGCTGGATATAAAGATCTAGGATCCATAGGTATAGACCTGATAATGGAACCTACCAAAGGAAATGAAATCACCAAGTGAGATATTATAGAGGACAAGTCATATCTCTTGCAATGGAAAGACAACTGAACTCAGAATCAGAGGACCTGAATTTGAATTCTGGCTCTGTCATATTTTGAGCACGACTTAACCTTTCGGGGCCTCAGTTTATTCATCTGTAAAATGAGATGGTGGGATTAGAACTCTGCAGTCACATCTATCTCTAAATCTATGATCCTTTGATGATCAGAAATCCTCCCACTCTTTACCTGAGAATGTTGTTTGGAAGAAAGTAATCTGCTAACCTTCATGTGCTATGTAAATGTGAGATTTGATAGTGTTAGGAGAGGAGGCTCTGTCATTGATCACACTACAGGTCTAGACAATCTCTGCCCCGACCCACCTATTATCTTGCTTTGCATACAGTAGCTATTTAATAAATGCTCATTGGGTTGGATCTGAAAATGGGAGATTCCTATGAAAGTCATGCAGACCCATTGGATTTTAAGGGCTAAGATTTTTTTTATGAGCAAATATGTGACTCTTAGTTAATTCATCAACTGTAAACACTTCACTTTCATCAATAAAACACTATTCTTAGCATTTAATAGCTTATAGCTCACCAATCCTGTGACATAGACAGTGTATTATTGTACCCATTTGATAGATGATTAAAGAGACTCAGAGAAATTAAGTGGCTTGCTGAAGGTCACATGCTTAAAAGAAGATCCCTTTGATTTTAAGTCAGTGATCTTTCTGTTATGTCACTATGCTCTCAAGGTGGATATGGGGAACAGTTATGGGGAAAATTGATAGGATTTGTTGCACTCTCATCACAACATTGTTCAAGTCAGTTAATGTCCCTGGGCCTCAGTTTCCTATTCTGCAAAATGAAAGAGTTGAATTACATGGACATAGCTCTACTTCTGTGATCCTATGATACTATTTTGAACATCATCTGGAACACTGCATTTGGTTCTGAGTGCCATAGCTTAAGAAAAATAGTGAGAAGCTGAGAATGTCCAGAAGAAGGCAGCCAGGAATGATGAAAGGTCTTCAACTCATGTCATGTGGGGATCTATAGAAGGAATTGGGTTTGTTTAGGTCAAAGAAGAAAAGAATTTGAAGGAACATGACAGCTGTCTTCGAGTATTTGAAGAATTGTCATATAGAGAAGGGATTAGGCTTCAGAAGGCAAAGCCAGGAGTAATGGGTAAAAGTTTCAAAATGGAAAATTTAACCTAGGAAAACCTTCCTAACAATTAGAGCTGCGCCCAAATGGAACGGATTGCTTCAAGAGATGGGCTGGTTCCTCTTACTTGGAGTCTTCAAGTACAAGCTAGACAATGATTTTCCATGTTTGTTATAGCACAGATTCTTTTCTTACATCAATTGGAATTGGAATCTGCTGACGGTTCTTCAAATTATGTTATTTTGTGAAGCAGTGAACCACCTGGAAATGTTCATTTTTGAGACTGCTAAAATCTGTTTCAACAGCAGGTGGCATTCATCACCCAGATCCTAGGAAAGTAAGTAGGCCACCAAACTCATATATTTAAGGTTCCAGAAACATTTTGCTCTCTGCTTCCTTAGCCTTATTTCAACACTGACAAATTGTTGGTGATCTCTAAAGCTCCATGTGAAGGGGCCTTTTATATTTTCTATTTCACACATGTAAAGAAGATAGATAACAGAAAGGGATGCATTTACCAGTAAAAGATGAGAACAGGGAGACAGGCAGCAGAATAGAAATGGGCCTGAGAAAGATGTTGAAAGAAAATGAGGAAATAGCTTACCCCAGGGCAAAAATGTTAAAGGCAGATTCATGTGGAAAAAAGCAAAGAGAAAAGAAGAGAGTGAAGCCTAAATGAGAAGGACAAGATGCAGATGGACAGAGAAAAGAGGGAGGGAGAGGAGAGGAGAAATGAGAAGAGAAGAGATGAGAGGATGGATGTGCTTAAGGGAGGTACCTAGGAGAAGTGGAAGAATGTGTTCCTTACCTCCTGCTCTGGTTGGCTCTTTGTGAATGTCCTGACCTTCAGCCAGATTTATTTACCATTGAATATTTATTATTACTGGATATATTATTTAGTACCACTACCTTGGATATAAACTGAGGTTATTGAACTCACTTTGAATTAGAGTTGCCAAAAGGCCTCAATTTGAATGAGCCAGCCGACATTTTATCATAGGAGGTGGCTGGATTCTTATCAAGGTGCACTGTTGTGGCATTTGGTGGTGGTGGTGGGAGTTTTAATTTTGACAAAAATCAAAATTACTACTCTGGTGCTTCAGGTACAGAGACCCTCTACTGAAATCTTTTTATCTATAGATGGAGGCTGCCACTTTTTATTAGACTCAAAGTAATTAATGAGTAATTGTCTGCTGGATTTTACTGATAAATACAGTTCATAGACAAGTCACACCAATCTTAGTCCTCTGAGAGTTTCCTCAATTCAATTAATTGCTCCTCTCTGAAACATTTTTCTCTTTTACTCAAACCTGCTTTTTAAACAAAATAAAGAAGCCAATAATCATCCTCTGAGTATTACTTGAAATTCATTCTGATAGTCCATATCACATTCTTCTCTTAAGATCCATTCCATCCTCCATCAAGCCACCCAAGGGATTTTCCTAAACCATAGGTCTGACCAAGTCCAGAATCAAATGTGAAATCCTCTAGCTGGCATCCAGAGCCCTTCATGACCTTGCCTCCTCCAACCTTTCCAGTCTTCTTACACTTTCCTCCCTCCAAAGAACTTTTCAGTCTGATGACATTGGCCTCTTATGCTGTTCCATGAGCAAGACACTCATCTCTCAGTGTTTTCACTGGCTGTGCCCTATGCCTGGCATGTTCTCCCTCTTGTTGTCCATCCTTTTCTGACTTCCAGTCCAGCTAAAATCCCATCTTCTACAGCAAGTCTTTCCAAGCCTCTCTTAATTCTAGTGCCTTCCCTTCTTAATTATTTCCTATTTATCCTACATATAGCTTGCTTGCATATCTTCATTTGATTGTCTCCCCCATTAGATTATCAGCTCCTTGAGGGCAGGGACTATCTTTTGTCTCTTTTTGTATCCCCAATACTTAGCACAATACCTGACACATTGTAAGTGCTTAAAAAATATTTATTAACTGACTATTATCTTTCTTCAGATGTCACGAAAATATCTATAGCAAAGATAGGGAGAAATGGAACAAAAGATAGTTATCAAAAGTTACAGATCATAGATTTTGAGATAAAAGGAACATTAGATGCTAATCCTCCACCCAAGTTTTATATATGAAGAAATCAAGCTACAAAGAGATAAAACGACTTTTCTAGGGTTATGTAACTAGCATATATATAAGACAGTATCTGAACCCAGGTCCTTCCGATACCAATTCTAGTGCTTCATCCATCTGGATGAGTGGGTTTACTAGAATCAGAGGCTTATAGAATCTCAGAAAGGAAACTCAGAGGTCAATTAGTCTAAAGGACAAGAACCCTTTCATATTTAGAATGCTGACTCAGCAAAGAGTCATTAGCTTTTGCTTGAAGAACTCCAGTGATGGATGCTTACTACCCCTTGAATTTGTCTGAAGAGCTCTACTTATTAGGAAAAGTTTGCATGCTATCCCTCCCCCCATCATCTCCAAATTTAGTTTTTTTGCAGCTTCCACACATTGTTACTGTTTATTCCTTCAATTGCCAGACACAAATCTAATCTTTTCTACATAACACCACTTCAAATACTTGAATAGAGAATCACATCCCCTGCCTTGAACTGTCTTCTGAAAATTTCTTATTTACTTATTTAAATTCATTTTTGACATTCATTTTTGAGTTCCAAATTCCTCATTCCTAACAGCCTTGTCCACTGAAAAGACAAGTAATATGATATCCATTATACATGCTGAAGTCATGCAAAACACATTTCTATATTATCCATGCTACAGGAAAGCAAGAAAAATGAAGAAAGCAAGAAACAATATACTTAAATCCACACTCAAGAGTTCCTCAGCTCTCTCTCTAGAGGTTAATAGCATTTTTCATCATAAGTCCTTTGAAATTGTCTTGAATCATTGCATTTATCTGAGTAGCGAAGTTTCATAGTTGATCGTGATTAACAATACTGCTGTACAGTGTTCTTCTGGTTATGCTCAGTCTTGAATTTTTTCTTAAGGCTAAATATGCTTAGTTATTCTAACCAATGATCTCAAGGACCTTTGTCAAATGGCTTGCTCTCTTTTGGACACTCTCCAGGTTATTAATGCCTTTCTTAAAGTAAGGAACCCAGAACTGTATTTGATACAGTAATTAGACTTGGGCAGATTCCCAATGAACTTGCATTTCCTTAATTAGTTTCCTAAAGTAACTCATTTAACCCAAAACAAGTTTTTCATATAAGTTTTAGTCAATGGTTTAGATAGATAGTATTGCATGAGTGCTATAATTAGAATCAAGAAGATGGGTTCATCTCCTCTCTCACATCTTTCCTCATAGTGTTACCATGGGCCAATAGCCTAAGTTCTCTGAACTCCAGTTTCCTCATTTGTAGAGCCAAGATAAGTCTATAGCTCCCACCTCACAAAATCGCTGCAAGGACCAAATGAGCTCATATATGTATATAGATTTTCAAAACTTTAAAGCACTATATGAATGTGAAGACATTGATATATATATGATATATATATGCTTTAAATGAAGATGCTAATTTACCAAGATGCAATCCAATAAACTAGTTCCATTTATTTGCATAATAGACCTCCCCCATATTGGGCCAACCAAATTAATTAAAGGTAGCTATCAGTTAGCTAAATGACAGATGTCACAATGAGGCTACAATCATCTTATGGGAACACTACCACAGAGCTATAGTATAATCTCCAGTTCTAGCCCTTCAGATATGGAAAGGGAAAAAAGAGAAGAGAATCCAACTTAGTATTGGTCTTGCGTGTGGAAAATATTTTGAGTCTTCTCTCAAACTCCCAAAGGAGATGGGATATGACCTACAGCAGGGAATATTAACTTGGGATCTGTGAACTATATTTCAATGTCATTGGTTTCTTTTGTAATCCTATATATGTTACTTTATTCATTTAAATTACTTTGAGAAGGGTTCCATAGGCTTCATTGACAAAGGAGTCAAAAACAACACAAAAAACTAAGAACTCTTACTAATTATCAGGTTTCAGACAAAACCAGAACCCTGCCTGCCTGACCTCTCTAGGTTCAAGAATGTCCCTCAAATTGCTGTAGTTTCCTACGCTCTTTCCATTATACCATAGTCTGACAGAGGAGGTCAGTGGACATTTGGTGATAATTACATTGAACTGATCCACACAGATGGCCCAATTGGAAAAGCCAATCATTAATTCATTCAACCATGAAACAAATGTTTATTGAGTACCTACTCAGTGTGCTAGATGCCATGGAAAATGTGGAGTTAACCCCAAAGGAAGGTAAAAGTCTTCCACAGAAAGAAAAGACAAGAATGAGAATAGCCAAAATAATTTGCAAAGCATTGTGAAAAATAATTGAAATATAGAACGTAGAAATCCAAAGAAAAGAATGAATTGTCTAGTTGGATTGCACTAGCTGGATGCCTGACAAATCTACACTTAGAATAAAAGTGAATCATGTAACATTACAATTTAAAGGCACCTAGAAAGAGTGTTTCATTTTATAGATAGGGAAACAGAGGCCTAAGGAAGTGAAATTACTTGCTGAAGGTGACAAAAATATCTCAGAATCTCAGAGCTGGAGGAGATGACCTCAGATATCATTCAGTCCAATAAATGCCTAAAATGGAATGTTCTCCACAATATGTATATTTATTTGAAGACCTACAGTGAAAGAGGACCCCTTATCTCCTGGAGCAGTCCATCTCACATTTGGATAGGTTTAACTATTAGAAAAATTTTTTCTTTATAATGAGCTAAAATTATCTATTCTGAAAGTTTTGCCCTTTCATTCCGAGTAGGAACAGTGGAATCCCTGTTTCATAGTCCTTCAAACACATGATAATTCCAACTCCCTCTCCCATGTCCAAGTCTTTCCCTTGACAAGTTAAAAAGCATCAGTTCCTTCAATTCTTACATGACATAGACTTCAGTACCACCCCCACGCTGGTTGCCCTCCTCTGAATGCGTTAATCCTAGTGAATATGGCACTCAGGAAAGAATCTCATTCTCTAGATGATGCCTAGCCAGGGCATGGAAAAACAGGGCTATTGCTTTCTTTATTGGGGGCACTGAATTTATTAAAATGTAGCCTAAATTTAAGTTAGTTTTTTGCTCTTCTTTGAAACACTATTGGCTCATATTCATGGTCAATCCATTAAAACCCACAGAGCTTCCCTTTCTCCAAGACTTGTCTAGTATTGCCTTATGCATGTTAAATTTGTGCAGTTGATTTTTTAAATTAAAGTGCAGGGTTTTACATTCCTCTCTCTTAAATTTTGTCCATCCCAAATATCAAATAATTGAAATTTTATCATATTACATTTGACTCATTGTTTTACCCCATCTAAAACCCTTTTTTACCTTTCTTGCTTTAGTATGATATGCCACAAGAAACAGTCACCACCACAACAGCTAGCTTTTGTATAAGGTCTGCAAAATATTTTTAAAAACTCAATCAAGCAGGTAGCATTTATTAAGCACCTACTGATGTGTCGGGCATATGTTAAGTGCTAAGAATAGAAAGAAAGCCAAAAGACAGTCCCTGATCTCAAAATGTTCACAATCTAATGTGGGAGACAACATGAAACAATTACATACAAAGAAGATTTATGTGTGTGTGTACATACATACGTGTATATGTGTACATATATAGGTGTATGTACACCTATATATGACAAATTTGGCATCATTTCAATCAAACTATAAACATTTAGTAAGCACTTACTGTTTTCCAGGCACTATGTTAAACACTAGGGATATAAAAAGAGGACAAACACAGTTGTTGCCCTCAAGGAGCTTACAATTTAGAGGGATTAAGAAGTGGGAAATAGACCAATCAGTAAACATTTATTAAATGTCTAATATGTTCCCAAGCATTGTGCTAAGTGCTGAGGATAAAAAAAGAGGAAAAAGGCAGCCCAGATCCTCAAAGTATTTATAGCCTACTATGGGAGCCAACATGCAAACAAATGCATACAAGGCATGCTATCTCCAAGTTAAATAGGAAGTAATTAACAGAGAAAAGGCTTCCTGCAGAAGGTGTGATCATATATTTTACATTTATTATTGTTATTATTTATTTTTAAACTTTTTTTTTGGAGGGTGTGGGGAGCCACAGAGGCCTGATCCAAGACTTAGATAAAAATCTTGACAGCGTGCCCTAATTACGACCCCTCGAGATGTGGCTTGGCAACTTCTTGCATAGTCTGGCTCCCTGGGACCCCCCAGGGATACAGTTAAAGGGACTTTTGTTTGGGATCCTGACATTAAAGCCTTTGCCCCCCAGACTTCAGGCACCAAAAGAACATGTTTCTTATCAAATTATCCATTCTGCGTTAGTTCCAGGATATAACAGACTAAAGACAATAATAACACAATAGATAACATATTCCTTATCAAATTCTGTTACTTCCAGGATCTAACAGGCTAAAGACAATGATAGTAAAACTTGAGTCCTTTTTATCTTTCTGTATCATTTTGGTCTATAAAAACCTTGCTCAAAGAATCATTAAATGGAGTTCTTTCATATGAACTACCCGCCTGGTTAATTCTTTGTCACGTCTTCGCTCACACTTGGGGCTGGTACCCAAGTGGCCCATGACAGGAGGTGGGAAGGCAAGGCAATTGGGGTTAAGTGACTTGCCTAAGGTCACACAATTAGTAAGTGTCAAGTGTCTAAGGCCGAGTTTGAACTCAGGTCCTCCTGACTCCAGGTGCTCTATTCACTGCGCCACCTAACTGTCCCTACACTTATTATTTCATTTGATTCTTACAACAAGCCTGTGAGGTAGGTACAATTACTATACCCATTTTAGAGATGAGGAAGCACAGACTGAGAAAGGTTAAGGCACTTGCTGCAGGACACACAGCTAGTAAATGTCTGAGGCAGAGCTGATACTCAATCCTCCCTGACTCCAAGTCCAACATTCTATACAGTAGGCCATCTTACTGCCCATCTTAATCAGTGTTTGTTGAACTGAATTGAGTGTTTTGTTCTATAAACACAACTTAAGTAGGAAATCTATTGTTCTAAACATGTTATCTTAAACTCCCTTTATTTCTTAGTAGCTGCCTGGTCACAAAAGCACTAGGAAGCAGAGATTAAAATAACACATTTTAGCTGTCAGCTGACGGCTTCGGTGCACTCAGCAGTATAATGTGGTAATGGGGGTTCTGTTAAAGAGCCATTCTTCTACATACAAAGAAAAATGACTCCCTCACAATGTGCTCAGTAGCAATGATTATATGCTGTATTAGCGCTCTACCTGGCTGGCAGGAGGAGACACATGGTACCCACTTGAGTGTTCTGGCCTCTGGTTGAAAGGGCTTAATAAGTAGCCAGATTTGTATCACCTTTGGTCAACTGGGCGTTGTCACAGATGGCACTTCTCTCTCAATTCCAGTCACCTTCGTTTATACAGAACACATTATGTTTAGCACAGATGTTATGGGAATCTGAAGATCTTCCCTGCCCCTAGGCCCTTTGCTAAAGTGGCTACGTGACTCTGAGGACCCTTGGATATTTGAAAGTATACTCTGTTCCCTAATAGGCTGAATGTGGTCACGTGGAGCCTGTGGCGC
>CM053582.1:148602682-148639337 GCA_028627135.1 Pseudochirops cupreus | reverse complement strand
CAATTATATCATGAGACAATCTATTCATAATTGGGCAATTCTGTTCATCAAAAAGTTGTTTCTAAGAGCCATGAGAAAATTTTAAATATTTGATCATGTTTCTCTCTACCTGTTCTTTGCAAGATTAATATATCCCCATGCCTTCTTTGTATGAGATGATTTTCAAGTGATCACTATCCTGGTCACCTTCCTCTACATGCAACCCATCAATGCTCCTTCCAAAATGTGTCATTTAGGACAAAATATGTGGTAGAATATTTTGGGACCTCTTGACCTCAACCCTATACTTCTAACTATGCAACATAATATTTTATGTTTAAACATCTACACCAGAGGTTTGGCCCATGTTAAGTTTGTTATCATATAAAAATCTGAAACAGATTTTCAATTGGATTGCTACAAAGCTGCATCTTTCCTATCTTATTTTTTATTTTTTGAATATATGCTGCTGATTTATTCTTTCTAATAGGAATTAGATTACACAACTTCTAAGGTCATTCCAACATTAAAATTTTATCACTTTATAATTATTGATGTTCAATTTCACTTATTTGGCTCACTGTACCATATCACTGAGACAATTTTGCATTTGAAGTCCCCTTTTTCATATTTGCTGTTCCCACTAGCTTGTGCCATCAACTCGTTTGGTCAGTATACCATCTTTGCTCTCCTGAAAGCAACTGATAAAATAGTAAATAAGAAGGGGCCAGAGACATACAACATTCCATAGAAGCCTCCATGTAGGTTAACCATGCTGCAACTTCAACTGACACTAATATCCCCCAGCCCGTATTTCTTCATTTCATCCATGAGCATGTCATAGTAAATGAGAGATCATTTATGATCCAATCCCTTAATTTCACAGATGACCAAACTGAGGGTCAGATAGGTTGTCAATAACCTTTTAGGTAAGGGAAAGGGAAGTTTTATTCTGGATCTAATTTTCACAGTCGAGTAGAATTGGTTGATGAGGTAGAAATAGTGGGAACCCAGGGAGCGTGCAAAGTAGTTGCTCTATTTTAGAATTTGTCACAGAGGAGAAGGAAACTAGGGATAGTCAAACCTATTATGCATTTGGGAAGAGCAGATTTCAGAATTCAAAGGGCAGATAAGATAGACTAAAATTCTCCAGGGAAAGTAAACACAGGAGGGATAGGATATTCTCAAGACATTCAAGAAATTATGAAAGTATAAAAGAAAACAATTTCAACTGGGAAAAATGGGGAACTCTTTAAAGAGATGGATGGGAGTCACCAACTCTATTCATTCTAGTGAGTTAACGTGAGATGGGGGCCTGCTACTGTAAGATCTTACCATCTGCCCTACTTCTATGCCCCCTAGACCTTGGCACTGACATCTGACCTACTGCTGCAATCTAAGAACCTTAGACCTTGCCTTCCACCAGGCCATTGAACCCTTAGGACTTCAAGGTATCCATCCATCTTGTGCCTAAACTTTCTTTTGTAGATTATTTCTCCCATTTAGAGTGTGAATCCCTTCACAGCAGGGACTATTTGACTTTATTTTTGTTCTGAGTTACTTAACTCATATGCAAAATATCAGACCATATGATATACAGCAGAAAGGTGCTGGATAACTAATCCAACACCCTGACACAGAAATTAAAATTTTAACTTATGATAAGGCAAAGAAAAGAATCAAAGGAAGGATATAATTACCACTCAGAGTAGATGGGATAATAATTGATGGATGATAGAGAGAAAGCACAGTGGCTCAGAGTTATTTATTCCATCTTTATTTTTTTCCTTAAGTGGAAAAAGTATTTTTATACTGGGAATGACAGACCAAAAAATGTCCAATGGGGTATTGATGCTTATGAGAAAGGAGCTCTTAAGAGAGCCCTTAGTTGCCCTTGATGACTTCAAGTTACCTTGCTCAGATGATCTACAGTATAACAAGCTCTGAAAGATAATGTGTATTTGAATTGCAAATTATGGCCAGGGATCCTACTGATGTAAGGAAGAGGTTCTACAAGATTAGAAAAAGACAAATGTCCCTGTTTTCAAAAAGGAGAAGAGAATGAATTAAGCATATCAAGTGAACTTAACTCTTGATTCCTAGCAAAATTCTAGCAAGTTTTATTAAATGGATAAATAGTGAATATCTAAAAAAAAGTGGTAATCACAAGGTACAAATGTAGTTTCATTAAAAACAGACCATGCTAGACTGGCTTCATTTCCATTTATGTTGTTTTTATCATACTGGTAAGTGATTGGAATGTGAGTGGGTTAGTTTACTTTGATTTCCGCAAATAAAATGGACAGTCCCCAATGTTACAGACACTATGGAGAGATGTGAGCTATACCTCAATGAGATTATGTGGCTTCAGATTTGGTTGAATTGTTTTGACTGGATGTCAATAGAGAAGGAGGTCTGTAGTGGAGTCACCTAAGGATCTGTATGACTCTGAACAAGACAGAGGTGGGATACTTAGAAGATGTGCACATGACACAAAATTGGGAGGGAACACATAGGAAGACAAAGACAATCTAATTCAAATAGGTCTTGACAAGGTAGACTACTGGGCCATATTGGATACAATGAAACTACCTTCAGGTAGATGGAAGACTATGAGAACTTGCTTTTAAGAGTGTGTATGGTTTCAGTACTCATTAGTTAGAAAAGTAATAAAAAACTCCAGTATCCTGTCCTTCAGTCTGACCTCAAATGTTATCTGGCTGGTCCAAAAGCCTGAAATGTCCAGAAGAAAATGTACTGTTTTAATTTAATAGGCACATTCTTCTCTTTATTCCTTTAGTTATTAGATCATTGGCTGATCATTGATCTTCTTAGGCCCTTCCACATGCACAGTACACTCCAGGAGGCAAGAAGGTATTTTAATATATATACACTGAAAGTGTAGTCTTTAAGTATAAGGTCATATGAGATTTCCTCCCTGCTAGTCCACAGAAGTTAGCTACTAAAAAAAGAAAAACTTAAATTAGGCTAGATTATTTTCCTGAGATTCTGGGAAGTACTCTGTAATGCACCCGTTGCCTTTAATGACTTTAGAGATTATCTGCTTCCTCCTCCCACCCCCCAGTTTTATGAATAGGGAAAGCGAGGTCCAGATAGTTGGCATAAATTTCCACAGGTAATGTCAGAGCCAAGAGCAGAATCTAGCTCTTTTGAGTTCCACCATAGTGAGATTCTTTCTTTCTTTCTTTCATTCATTCATTCATTCATTCATTCATTCATTCGTTTCTTTTAACCATGCCTTCTGTCTATTTGCTCATCCTGGCATAAACAGGCAGAACTCAAAAGTGGTATGTGGCTGGCAAGTAGAAAGAGAGACCTCCATTGGATGATATTTTCTCTGCCAATAGCAGTGTCCAGTGAAATAAACTTAAGGATATCCTCCAAAACCTTGAAAAAGTATACACATTTTGGTGATAGTAACAGAACATTTGTCAATGACTGTGATGGGCCATAGAGGAAAAAAAAAGCCTGGGCTAAGGTTATGAGTCTGTAACTTTCTGGACCCTGGGTTAAATACAAGAACTTGCAACCTGCCTACTTTAACCTCACCAAGAAAGTCACTTGAACTAGGCCAGCTATGTAGTTCTTTCCTTTTTATGTGGGAAATAGAGTAAAAAAAAAAATGCATAGAATCAAGAGTCTGGAAACATGTTCAAGCCCTGCTACTCATTATGTATGTGACATTAGGCAATTCAACTTAGCACTTTCAATTCTTTACCTGCAAAACAGACATAATAATATCTGTTCTGCCTACTCACAATGTTGTTATAAGCTTAAAATGTGCTGATATATATGAAAACCTCTTGAAACATTTACCACATAGGATGTACATAATTCTTTCTTGTCTCATGATATCATGCTATGATTTTGGAGTTAAAGACCTAAGTTCAAATCTTGGCTTTGTTACTATCTGTGATGTTGGACAAGTTCCTTTTCTTCCCCCTAGGCATCAGTTACTTCATCTGTGAAATGAGGGGCTTAGGCTAGAATACAGATTGAGAGTTGGAGGGGAGCAGCTTAGAGCATCCCACTCCAGCTCTATAATTTTCTAAAGAAGGTAAGCAAGACCCAGAGTCCTTGGGAGGTATCTCAGGCTCTTCTGGGTCAAAGTCCTATGACTGCATGTGTCACTAGGGCTTTCATGCGCTATGACTAATCAATGTGGAGAGGTACTTTGTTCTATTTTTCTAACATAGGCATTTTACTAGCTTGCATTACTTTATCTTTCCATGAAGACTTGGAGAGGAAAAATAGAAATATTAGCATTTGCCAGCAAATTCTCTGGGCATAAGCTATATCTCCAAAGAGAAATGTTGAATATGGGAAATGGTACTCTCTTAGCTTGGTAGGATAGCTCCTTACCTAGAACTTCCTCTTTCAAAGGAGATCAGAACTTAATCTACAAGTGATAATTTTATATTAGCTTTGAAATGGAGGACATAGGTTCAAGTCTTACCACCTGACATTTACCATTTATACCTTGGGCAAATATTAAGCTCTTCATGTCTTAGGTTCCAGTTCTTAAATGAGGAAGTTCAGCTGGATAGCTTCTAAGATTCCTTCTTGCCCTAACTCCATGATCCTACAATGCTTTCAGGGCACTAAGTAGATTTTGCCAGTGCTCAGTCTTTGCCTCTCTAGTACCCCAGGGTAGGAGTTTCAAACAATTAGCCTGGGATATATCAGAGCATCTCCAAGCTGGTTCCTATTGTCCTGCCACAGAGGCAGACTCTCCTCAATTGCACTGGAGCTCTGCCAGGAAGAATGTTCAAAGCTGAAATAAACCAGAATGAAATCTAAAAAGTGTTCTGCCCTGCAGCTGCCAGGGGGCTTGTCCCAAAAGGATTCCATCATGCTGGGGGCTAGGGCACAAGCCCCTTCCTGTAGAGCAGGCAGCATAGCTCCCTTTCACAAGAAGGTCCAGGGTAGTTTGCTAAGGCAAAACAGAGAACTCTGTGCCTTCCATCACTTTAGTGGATTTTAATTTAAATTAGAAATCTGCCATTATCCTGCTCCTATTTATTTTCCTTATCGATTTTGCATGTGGACACTCTTCACATCCAAGTAAATTATGGCTGCCCTGCGTGGTTGGCTGCACCTATTAGTGTATTAATTTCACAGGAGAAGCCTGGCCAATGGAATAGGAGAGCCTCTGAACTTGGAGTTAGTGGTCTAAATCCAGTTTAAGGCAGCGGCCACCTAGTCATCATCATTAAAGAATCATTATTAAGTGCTGTGAAAAGAACGCAAACTAATTACTGTGAACGACTGGAAGAAAAGTCATAAAATTACATCTTGGTATTGTGCACTTAGCTTTCTTCCCTACGTGTTATGAAGGTCCATTGGTCCCATTCCCTACTTCGAGGCTTTGATCTGGGGCAACTTTACCGTGTACAAATTAGATTGGCCATGCTAAGTAGAGTTTGACTTCATAGCCTCGTCACTGTTTGCTCTTCCTTCTCATACACACTGTATATAGGTATTAGAGCGGCACCAGGCAAGGCCCAGACCCATATAAACACATTGCCATCCATTGCAATGATGATAAAAGAGTCCTCGACATATGATGTGTCTTTACCAATCTTTCTCACCACCAAGGCCACCTATCACCAAATTACTCAGACACCAACATGGTTTGTATTATCTGGCAAAGAAGTGCTTCCCGTTGTTCCTGAAGTCAATTAATCATATGGCAGGAAGACAGTGGAGAAAACACTAAGCTAACTCTATGAATTGATCAAGAAGCTTTTACTAATCACCTACTATATGCTAGCCCTGACCAAGTATTAGGGATATAGAGACAAGTGAAACAGCTTATGCTCTCATGGAAGTTACATTCTTACAGGGGAGACAAGCTGTACATATGTAGCCATATACAAACACATAGCAGCAAGGTCATCGTGATTGGGATTAGGGAAATAGGTCTTTGAAGCTGGAGAAACCAGGAAAGGCTCATGTAGAATGTAGGAGGTGTTTGACCAGCAACTCAAATAAAATTAGGGATTCAAAGAAAAGGAAGTATGGAATGAGAGCATTCTAGACATGAAGGACACCCAATGCAAAGGCTCCAAAATGGGAGATGAACTGCCATGTGTGAGGAACAGCACCTATATTCACTTCTAACTTTGAGAGCCCCAATCTCCAGATGTTAGGCTTGAATGGATTCGGATAATTTTGTGATCTGCTGTGGTTGCCTAACATCTCTTCCAAGGGCAGAAAGGAAGGCAGAGAAAACAATGTGATCAAGTACAATGTTCTTTAAGTGTCTTAATGCGGGTTTTTAATTCAGTCCAGTGGAGTGGAACTGGCTGCCAGAAAGTAAAAACTCCTTATTTAAATGAGGCCTTGCTTTCCTTGGGGATTAATTTGACAGTCAAAAGCAACTTTCTTTTTTGGTTTTGTTTTGTTTTAAGTTTTCCATGGCTATGAACAGCTCAGTCATATTCAGCCCTGACAGCTTCTGGCTTATAGTAGTGAAATTACTCAGACACTGGGATGTTTTGCTTTTAGGTCTTAATAGAAAGTTTCCAAGGGAAAGAGAATATTTCTCCTTAGTAGTGGCAGAATACTCCTTTATTTTTGTGCAATAAATGACGTGTTAGTTCCAGTTTCCTATGGTTGCAAATTCAGGAGAGGCCTCCAAGGATCACAGAGAGGAAACTTCTTATATTTTAGAACAGCTTCCTCTTCTCATATTTGTTAATATTTGAGGGGGAAAGGAAATCATATCTCATCTTCATGTTCAAGATCTGTGAGTACTCTCTTCTGGGAGTGTTTCCTCTTATAAGACTACTGGAACATAATTCTATGGATGACCACAGAATTTCTCTAGTCCTCAGTTTCCTAGTTCTTAGATGATGGCTAGACATTAATCTGCATATCATATTCAATGCATATGTACTCTATACAAGACAGTGTGCTAAATACAAAAGAAAAAGATCTGACATAGTCTCTGTCATCAAAGACCTTTTAGAGTCTCACAATTTATCTAGAAATGTCTAATGCCTAATGCCTGTGACAAATGCTTCTGGAGAGGGAAGTAATCAGGGCTTAATTAGTAGGAATCTTAGAAAGTTACAGCTGGAAGGAAGCTTAGAGATCATCGGACACAAACTCTTGCTCACCTCACTTTTCTTCTTTAGAAATGTGGAAACTGAGATTCTAGGCTCCACTATTAAATAACTTATGTGTACATGGGAAAGTTACTTCCCTAACTAGTTCTCAGTTTGTTTTCGTTCAGTCATTTCAGTCGTGTCTGACTTTTCAGTACCCCATTTGGGATTTTCTTTGCAAAAATATTGAAGTGGGTGGCTATTTCCTTCTGCAGTTTATTTTACAGATGAGGAAACTGAGGCAAACAGGGTTGCCCAGGATCACACAGCTAGTAAGTGTCTGAGGTTGGATTTGAACTTAGGTCTTTCTTACTCCAGGTTCAGTGCTCTGTGAACCATGGTGCTACCTAGATTCTCTTAGGCCTTATTTTCCTCTTCTCCAGAATAAGGGATTGGACCAGATGATCTCTTAAGACCATCTTCCACTCTACAATTCTATGACCTTATGAATCCTGGATTCACACAACCATATTCTAAATTAGTATGAGATAATTCATTAAAATACTCATTAGGCACCTACTATGTGCAGAATGTCAATCATCTCTTCCATTTCCAATGTTACCATTCTGGTAGAAGGTCCCATTTCTATTCCTAACTATGTAATAGCCTCCAAATTGTCTTCTTTCCTCTATTCTTTCTCATTTCCAGTCATTCTTCATAAAGTTTAAGCTCTATGATGGGAGGACCTATTTCTTTTTTTCTTTGTAATCCATCCCAATACCTACCATTGTGTCTTGTATATAGAAAGAACTTTATAAACATCTGTTAAATTGTATTTACTGCCAGAAAAATGTTCCTGATACATAAATCTGGAAAGGCAGCATGGTATAGTAGATAGAGTCCTGAATTTGGAGTCAAAATGACCTAGGTTTAAATTTTGCTTTACATACTAGCTATGTGACCCTGGGCAAGTTAATTAACCTCTCTAAGCCTCAGTTTTGTCATCTGTAAAATGAGGGGTTTGGACTCAAATGTCTCTAAGCCTCCTTCTAGCTCTAACTCTGTGATCTATACCATTTCTTCACTCAGAAATCTCCAGTGGCTTCCTGCTGACTAATAAGTAATGTTTAAAGTCCTTTCTTTGCCATTCCAGGCCCTCCACAATATGGGACCACCCTTTCTAGAGAGATAAATAAATGGCTAGATAGGTGGATGGCTGGCTAGCCGGCTAGATAGATGGATGGATGAGTGGATGGATGGATGGATAGATAGACAGATAGATGGAGAGAGGAAAGGAAGGGCAGAGAGACTGATAAACAGATATTTTATATTTACTCTGTGCCATGTGCTATGGTAAACATTGGGAGTATAAATGAAAGCAAAGAGAAGGTCTCCTATTATCCTAAAGGAGCTTGCATTCCAACGTTGGGAAAACAACATATAAAAACACTATTAAGCTAACACAATGCCATGTATCACTGGTACTTGTACTTAATTCTTGCAGGTGGTCAAAAGGACAAGTTAAAGATGCATGATGGGTCTACATAAGGTGTAATATATATCCAAGAAGGAGTATAAAAGAGGTAAACAAAGTCACGTATCGTCAGGTACATGATGAGCCAATCATATAGTAAGTAATAAAAGGGAGATCAGCTAATTATATAGAGAGTAGATACAAAGGATATTTTGTCCTTTGTTGTCAAAGAGGACCAATGACATGATGAGGGTGATGCCTTGACTCATGTGTGAATTGGATTTAAGTGAGGCAGAACTCATGAGCTTTACAAGCTTTGCCTCACTCTCTCCTCCAGAGTCATCAAATTCCAGTGGCAAGACAAAAGTCAAGGCAATTGGCAATGGCCCAGGATGCAGTGGGTGATAAGCCAATCATGTAGTGAATAACAAAAGAGGGATGTATCAGATGTGGCACACTTATCCATGAAATGCATATTTTACAAACAGAGTTAGATGCCAATATATTTTTTATATGGCTTAGAATTACACAGACAAGAATCACACATGGGGCATGGATATTCATTCATGGATGGCTTGTGATCTCTACCAACAGAGAAATAAAATGATTAAAATCATGTGTTCACTAAAGATTTGAAGTATTTGTATCTTACCTCACCTCCAGACTGTAAGTTCAGTGATGGCATGGAATAACTGTCTATCTCCCTTGTGTCCAGCAGAGTGTTCTGCATATGGTGTATCACTAAATGTTCAGTAAATGAATTAATCTGAGTTCTGTGATGGGTGCTGGAGTAGGGAGACACAAATATAAATTTGGCATGATCTCTGTCCTCCTGGAGTTTACGATGTAGAAGAACGCAGTGGAAAGAAAAATGATTTCATGATGGAGGAGAGGGAGGCAAGATGCTGCATTAGAATAAGTAGTCCTGGTTTGGAGGCATAACTTTGCTATGTATTAATCATAGAACCTTGGGAAAATCTCTGCAGCTTTTTTAATCTTCATTTTCCTCCTCTGTACAATGAAGGAGCTAAATCCCATGAACATCAAGGTTCTTCTAGTTATAATTATAATAATAGAAACAATAACATTAGTAACCACATTATCAGCAGCATGCATTTCTATAGTACTTTAAGGTTTTCAGTGTTTTCCTCAAAACAACCCGATGAGGCAGGTAGTATAAGTCTTATCGTGCTCATCTTAGAGATGAGGAGACTGAGTCACTTAACTCGTCAGTTTCAGCTTCCTCAACTGTAAAATGGGTATAAATATAGCACCTACCTCCCAGGGTTGTGATATCCATTTCCCAAATCCCTCTCATGTTTTTTCCAACTTCTCTCCCAATCTCTTCAGTTCTCCCAAACCCTGCTGCCTTTACTCGGAACCGACAACTCTGCTCGCCTCCAACTGTAATTGGAACTCAAAGTCCAAGTAATCCTTATGCTTTCTAGCAAAATATCCTGGCATGGGCACGAAATGCAATCTAAATAATCTAAGTAAGGAAAAACATGTCTCTCATTTTACAGCTGTAATTCCTGTGCGTTGAAATCATGTGCTTGGAAATTTAGATCCCTGAAAATAACAACAAATCCACTTTGCTGTCTTCTTGAAAAAGTGTATTTTCATGTCATAATAGGAACATATCAGTGATAGCAGCCATAAAAGATAGGAAGCTGTTAGATCTTAGCAGTAAGGACTGCCAGGACAGGAGAGAGCTTGTAATACCACTCTCTCTATATCCAATGTTCTTTTACCTATGGTTGAAGGCTGTCAGTGCAGTTGGGTGTGAAATGATGAGACCAATGATATTCAGTGAAGAGTCTTGCTGTGTTCACATGAGGAAATGGAATTTTAAAATGAGTTTTATGAGAGATAGTGTGAACATATTTACTTTGGCTTTAAAAAAAGGAGAGAAAAGGGAGACAAAGATTAATTCCACAGGCAAGGGCTTGGTCTAATTAGTCTTTCACAATATCATGTGAATAATAATAAAGTAATAAGAAAGAACAAAGTTTCATGGTAGAAAACTATGGTAAAACATTTCTTTTATTCTGGTTTTATTCAACTCAGCAAATATTTATTAAGAGTGGAGTATATATAGAACACTACACCAAAACCTTAAATAGATGAGAAAATAAATAAGATGTGGTCCCATGGAGTTTATTATCAACTTCTTAAATTTAATAGTTCTTTAGAATCTCACAATCATATCCATTTCTTATACATTCAGCCCAAATCAGTGATGCTTTTCCACTTCCAAATGTCTTATGTCTTTCAAAACCGCATTAATCAATTCCAGATCCTTTCCATCTAATTTTGCTGTCGGGCACAACATTTCATAGTGAGAGGCTCTGTGATTGTATCACTAATTGTTTGAGACCAAGGACCAAGGGGCAGCTAGGTGGCTACAGTGGACAGATTGCTGGGCCTGGAATCAGAAGGACCTGAATTCAAATGTGACCTCAGGCACTGACCAGCTCACTTAACCCATTTGCCTCAGTTTCTTGACCTGTAAAATGATCTGGGGGAGATTGCAAACCACTTTGCCAAGAAAACCCCAAACGGGGTCACAAAGAGTCAGACAGGACTGAAACGACTGAATAGTAACAACAGGTTTTAGCATGACAAAAGCAGCATGACACAATAGATAGAAAGCTAGCCTTAGAGTAGTGAAGATATGGGTTTGAGTCCTGCTTCTAAAACATAGTGGTCATTTGATCTTGGACAAGTTATTTAGTGTCTCAGTGCTCTGGGTACCTTAGTAAGACTTTATTTGCAGGGAATACACCAGCCTGAATTGATAGAAAGAGTTTTCTCATCCAGATGCTCCTCATATTACTGCAACTACATATCTAGCCACTAAGGCTTTAATCAATATCCTGCATCTGAAAATGGATGATTTGTGGAGGAAGTATGGTACAGCAGAAAGAATATTAAATTGGGAGTCTTGGGTCCAGAGTTCAAATCCCAGCTCTACTGCTTATTGTCTGTGTGATATTGGGCAAATCACTTAACCCATGTTGGCCTTAGTTGCCTAATATATAAAATGAAGGAACTAGATATTCTCTAAGAACTCTTCTGACTCTAAATCCATAATTCTATGATCATATTTATGCAGAATTATAAGATAGGAAAGAGATTTAGTAATGACTCTGTGGGTCATCCATTATAGAATGCTCACAATATAATGAGAATAGCTAAGCTTTTAAAGCACTTTCTGGTTATGAAATAATTTAACACACTGTTGTTTGGTTTCAGTCATGTCTGACTCTTCTTGACCCCGTCTGGGGTTTTCTTGACAAAGATACAGGAGTGATTTGCCATTTCCTTCTCCAGTTCATTTTACAGATGAGGAAACTGAGGCAAATAGGGTTAAGTGACTTGCCCAGGGTCACACTTGCCTGGAAAGTATCTGAGGCCAGATTTGAGCTCATGAAGATGTCTTCTTGATTCCAAAACCAGTGCTCTATCCACTGGGTCACTTGGCTGCCCTAACTTAACATATATAAACTTATTTAATTCTCCATTCTTCCTTCATAGAGCTACCAACACAATCTCCCTGAAGCACAAATCCGATCCTCCTCTTTTAGAGGTGGTTAAGTGTTATAGTTGATAGAATGTTAGACTTGCAAATGGGAAGACCTGAATTTGAATCCCAGCCCTAATGCTTTAAAGCTGTGTGCCTCTGGGCAAATCACTTCTTGGCTCTCTGTCTGTCTCAGTTTCCTAATATGATAATTGGGATAGTATTGTCTTCCTCTCTGTCTTTGTGAGGATCAAATGAGATGATGTATATTTTGCTCTGCCAACTTTAAAGTTCTATAAAAATCTTAGCTATTATGCTCAAGAGTCTTCAATGATTCCCAAATTACCTCTAGGATGAACATAAACTACTCAACTTGGCATCTTAAGTCCCTTCTGAGCTGGCTTTTGCCTGCCTCTCCAAGTCTACTTCAGAATAGTTCCTTTTATATAGAGAAGCAGAAGGACGTGGAACCGAGATGTCAAACACTTGACTCATGGGACCCCAACATGCCCCAAGTCTAGTGGGAGCCAGATAAAAAAGTAATGGGAAAATATTTAACAAAATAAGTAAAAATACAATAGAACACAGGTAATATTAGCATGATTTTACGAGTCATTATGCTATCTGCTGGGATCCTTACGTGCAATTTAGTGGTTCCTATTTCTATTTGAGTTTGGCATAACTGCTGTAGTAGAAAGAGAGGTGGCCTCTGAGTCAGGACGATGAGTGTTCAAGTCCTGTCTCTTAAATTAGGATGGATCCTTAACCACACCACAACACAAATTGCAAAATTGACATTCACCACAATTCAGAAATATTGTTATTCCCATTTTATAGCTGAGTAAGCTGAGACTTGGATAAATGGAATGAACTGCCTAAATCACTAATTAGATAAGTCATAGGTTACAGAGCCAGACATCAAACCCAGGATTTCTGTCACCTAATTAGCCCTCTAGCCATATCATTGCACATCTCCTTGATTTCAAACTGTTAAATTCTAACACTTCCTGAGTCCTGTACCAATCCTAATCAAGACTCAAGGATAGATGGAGTTTTTACTGCTTTCCTGGAGAAGCTGTTTCAGAATCACATAAATCTTTTAGGCAAAATTTTCCAATATCAACAGATTTTCTCTGACTGAATTTCTTCCCATCACAGTTAACGTACTTGTAATGAAAGTTATCTACTTCCACCAGGCTAAATAAATCTTCTCTCTCCCTGGGGTTAATGCCCTTCAAATATTTATAGACTAACCTCATGGTCTCATCAATTTCATTTTTTTAAAGTCAAGTTGAACTTATTTTGTTCTTTTAATCTTTGCTCAGAAGTCAAGGATATATGGATGTAGCATGATGTAGATACTATGGTCTAAATTTTTATTTTAGTACACTAACCAAGAGACATAAATATATGGGAAAACATTTTTGTTCTGATAGTTGAGGATTAAGTGGTACAGTTCCCATTACCAATCGTCAGATGCTTAAATATATGCCTTGCGCTGAGGATTTATCACAGAAAATGAATGAGGATGTTTTCAAGAGGCACGACTTGATAAATTGGTGTCAAAGATAATAGTCTTTGAAAATGCAGCTAATTCTTGGTGCCAATACCACCTGCACACCTTCCCTTTGTAGTTTATGCAGCTCAAGAGGTATTTTTTACACATTATGTCCTTTTAGGCTTACAAGAACCCAGGAAGGTTCAAGGTTGGAATTTCACACATGAAGAAAATGAGAGTCTGAAAAATTAAGTAACTGACCTAAGCTCATGTGGCCCACAAATGACTGAGGAGATAGGGATAGGCATTTTAAATCAGGTCTCCTCATGCTAAGGTCTAATCTTCTTCTTAATATGTGATGGTTGTTTCCCCAACATCAGTTGTGGACTTGAGGGATACTTCATAATGCTAGTGTAGACACGTCTATCTGTACTCCCCCACCCTCACTCTCATACTAACATCTCTTTTATACCTTCTATTATGTATTTCAGATTTGGTAAATATGCATTAATAAGTACAGGCACCCTACTCTCAGACTAAAAGGGCAAGGAAGGGAGATGGGGTTAAGTGCTGACTTTACTTTCACACTGATTACTTTAGAATTAAATAGTCTATTTCTATTTCCATCTCTAGCTATATATATACATATATGCACAGCCCAGTGAAAATAATCCTGTATGCACACAGACCCTGTCCAAATGCATCAGAATAATGTCATTCAAACTCATTATGCCCACTGACTTTGATTTCCCAAAGAACAGGATACAATTTAACTCAATACTATTTAACATTTTTATCCATGACTTGTTTAAAGTCAAATATGGCATGCATATTGCATACAGAAATGAAATAAAGCTGAGAGGAATAGCTGATACATTGGTTAACAGAGTCAGGATCCAATATGGTCTTGAAAAGCTAGAACAATGAGTCAAATCCAGATAGATGACTTTAAAGGAGATACTTGTCAAGTCCCATTATACTTGGCTTAAAATTTAAAAAAGCTGCTAAAGTTGAAGATGGGGGAGCATCCCATGTTAAAAGGAATATATGGTAGCCAAAAAATGTATTGTGATTCAAGCTTAATTGACAAAGGTTATGATATCCAAACTGAGTGGGAATAACAGCTCTGCTCTGCTCTGTCCAGGTAAGACCATATATGGATTATTGTGTTCTCCTCCAGGCAGGGGTTTGCTGGAGCCAGCTCTAACCTGTTCTCTAGCCAATTGTTAATTTTTTACTGTGACCACTGACACCTGTAATTACCAACCTACAAATCAGGGCTTTATTAACTACTGTGTTGATTTCTAGACTTAAGAAAATGAAGGGGCTGTTAATGTTAGGACCATTTTCCCCTCCAAAAGCTGGTTGTTAAACACTTAACAGCATACTCCTGGTTCTAGGTGCTACATTTTAGGAAAGCCATTGACAAACTGGTGTATACCAACAGGATGGCATCCAGGATGGCTAAAAGGTTGAAGATCATTATATATAACGGTCAACTGAAGGAAGCAGAAATATTGAACCTGGAGAAGGGAAGACTTGGGGTAGTAGATAAGATAGCTATCATTTAGTATCTGAAGTATAGTATATATTTAACATGGTATACGAAGAGCCAGCACACAAAAGAGGTATTAGATTTATTCTCAGTTCCAGACACAAGGAATAATGAAAAGCAGAGTGGTGTCATGGAAAGAAAGAGTTCTCCCACTGATGAGGTAAGAGGTGGTTTTCCAGACCAAAGTTAGCTGGTTATTAGTGAAGCAAATGTATAATTAAATTCCCATGAAATCTCATGGGGCACATTTTTTTCTGCCTTCAATGTATTCATCATGTAATACTGTTTATTACAGCTCTTTTCTCAGGACCTGAGAAGTCAGTAGAATACGAAAATGGAGCCTCACATCTTCCACTTGTAAAATGGATTGCAAAAGGGGGCTCAGTTTCTTAAGGCCCTATTAGCTTATATTACTCTGTGAGGGCAGGGATCTGTGCCTTATTTAAACTCAGTCTCTTTCAGTATCTATCTAAGTGCTCTGCATTCAATAGTCACTCAATAAATTTTTAATGGAATTTTTGGGAAGTAATTTTATTTGAAAACTTGATTGTTATCTTCTTGAAACTATTCCTCCATCATAAGCAGGTAACTGCTTGACTGGAACAGCAGGTGGAATAACATTTTTTGTAAATCTAATCACATTTCCCATTAACTTAACATGACCATTTTAGAGTTTCTCTCTCTCTCTCTCTCTCCAATTCACATTGTTTACATTAAAATAATAATAATTCATGTTTATATAGCACTTTGTGAATAGAAAGAGTTTTGTCAGAGCTCAATGATCCTCACAGCAATTCTCAGAGCTAAACAGGCAAATATTAGTAGTTCCCATTTTACAGATGAAGGAAATGAGGCTCAATTTCCTCATACTCTACTCACTCCTCGGGCCCTGACAATCTGGTTTTTGCCCTAAGAATTCCATTGGAACTGCTCTCTTTGAGTTCACCAATAATCCCTTTGTTGGTAAATCCAATGGCCTTTTCTCAGCACTCAGTCATATTGATCTCTCTTTAAAATTTTGCACTGAAGATCACCTCCCATGGTCCTTTCTGAATATTCTTATCTCTTTAGATATCTCTGACACTGCCATAGCAATATTCTTTTCCTGTATGCCTGACCAGTTCTTCTCTATCTCTTTGAACAGGTCAAATAATCCTGGAATTTTAGAGCTGGAAGGAATTTCAACAGTCATAGAAGTCTAGCTGAGCCAGGTGGTGCAGTGGATACAACACTGGACTAGGAATCAGGAAAACTTGTGATCATGATTTAAAATCTGACCTCAAACACTTGGTAGGTGTGTGACCCTTGGCAAGTCACAACCCTATTTGCCTCAGTTTCCTTATCTATAAAATGAGCTGGAGAATAATGTGGTAAACATTTCTATTATCTCCAACAAGAAAACGCCAAATGGTGTCACCAAGAGTTGGATATGAGTAATGTAACTGAACAGTAGCAGCAGAGTCTAGCTGATATCCCAAAAGAATCTCACACTATAATGTAATCTGCAAATGGTCACCCAGCCTCTGACTGAAGATCTCCATGGAAAAGGAACTGACCACCTCCTAAAGCAATATATTCCATTTATGGAAAACTCAAATTGTTAGGAATCCCCAATATCAAGAACCAATTGATTTCTTTGCAAGTCTCATCCATTGTCTCCCCATCTTTCACATCAGAGCCCTTCAGATACCTGAAAACAGCATTTCTCATTTGTGTTGTCTTTTTCTCTGCTTTAGAGATTTCCATTCCCTTGAACAATTAATAGTAATAATAATAATAGCTAGCATTTATATAGAACTTTAAATTTACAAAGTATTTTACAAATATTATTTAGTGTTCTTCCTACCATAGTCCTGCGAGGAGCTTCTATAAATGAGAAATTGAGGCAAGTGGGTAAATCAGTAATTTAAATTAGTAATTATCTTGTATGAAGCAGGATTTAAATTCATATCTTCCTCATGCAGAGCTTAGTGTGCTATCCATGGTGCAACCTCACTGTCTATGAATTTTAAGCTTATCATTATACAGCTTTCTCCTGTTTATTTATGTCCTTTCTAAACAGCATTGCCCAGAACCGAACTGGACTGATTGGGGCAGAGTACAGAGGAACCATTATCTCCTTCTTACTGAAGATATGCCTGATATCTCACTAACTCTTACAGCCATGATTTCACACCAGTGACTTATATTGTGTTTGTAATCCATTGCAACTCCAGAAAAATTATTGCCTAAACAGGCCACCCCCATATTATACCTCTGAAGTTTATTTTGGACACAAATGTTACATTCAGCTGTGGGGCTTGCATTTTTAAGGTCTTCTCTTATTTTATTTTTTTGTTCCTAGGTCTGCCATTCTGTGGCTTGGCTCTTCCCACTCAATATGGTGTCTTCCATGTGCAGTGCAGTGAAAAGAACACTGGATTTGGAGGTAGGGAATCTGGGTTCAAATCTCTGCTTTGTTGTTAACTATATGATCTTGGACAAATCATTGCATCATTCTGGGCCTCAATTCCTTATCTGCAAAATACGGCTATTGGACTAGAAGACCACTGAATTCTTTTTTTAGTTCTAAATCTATGATCCTCTGATCCATCATTATAAAAATGATAAAAGAGAATAGATTCAAATCCCTATAGCATTCACCTGGAAACTTCTTTTCAAACTTACATGAAATTGCATCCTCCATTTTCCATCAATTGTTTATGGGTATATACTATGGCATACTTTTCTTTCCTTTTACTTTCAGCCCAAAGTTCACTTAGTATCATTAGGTAGATCACTATAGTGAAATCTATATATCTAGCTTTTATCTCTCTCCTGACCTCTAGTAATCTATCACTAACAGTCTGATAGACATCACCACTTAGATGTATCGTAGGCATAACAAACTCCAACAGAGCTCATTATTTTTCCCTCTAAATGCATTACACTTATGGACCTCCCTTTTTCTGTTGAAGGGCACCACCAACCTCATCCCAGAGTATCACCTTAAGTCATTATTGAATTTCTACTTACTGCAGGAAACGAATCAGTTGTCAAGTCCTGTCAAGTGTACCTTCCTAAATTCCCTTCCTTTTACTTATACAACCATGAGATTAGCTCAGACTCTCAATATTTATTAACCAGACTGTTACAGAAGTCTCCTAATTGGTCTCTTTGCCTGATACAATGAATTCTTCAAACAACTACTAAATTGATCCTCCTGAAGCATATTTCTGACCATATTCCTCCTCTGCTCAAGAAGTTTCAGTGATTTCCTATTGCCATCAGGATGAAACGTAAACCCTCCTGTTGGGCATTTAAAGTCCTTCACAATCTGGCTACAAATAATCTTTGCAGAGTGTATTGCACGTTATACTGGCTAACCCACTCTCTGTTCCACCAAATGCGATTATCTGATAGTTCTCAACTTGCAACATTCCACCTGCCCTCTCCATTTTGTTGCCTAACTCGACCCACATGCCTGAAATGCTCTCTCAAAATAAAGTTAAGAAAACCCCACAAAACCTTATCCATTAGAATCAAGGGGGCTCTAGGAAAATTCCAAGTTCTGAGAGGATAGACAGAGTACAGAGAGCATAACTTGGAAACAGCCAGGAAGTGACCTGATGGTCTGTTTCTGTCCTATATTTAGTCAAAAGGGGTTGGAAATTACATAAAAAGCATTGAAATAATTTTAATGTGAAAATTACTATTATTGCTAATAATAAGTATTCTAAAATATAGCTAAATTCACATTTATTATTTTAGAGAGACAATTATCACTAGCATGAAGTTCTTATGCTACCCATACTCACATCTTGTTACATACAATTTAGGTAAACATCAGGATAGCCCTTTGCAATTTTATAAATTATACTTTTTAAGTTCTTCCAAATGTATTATATGATTTTGTCTTCACAATCCTGAAAGGTTATTGTTATTCCTATTTTATAAATAAGGAAATTGAGGTTCAGGAGTGTGCATTCCTTGTCTAAAGACATTGAAGTAAGTATCTCTTTCCTAAGTGATGGAAAAAAAGCTCTAAGGCAGTATTCTCCTCATGGTATCATTAAAAAGAGAAAAAATAGAAAGGTTAAGTCAGGTTTCCCTTGGGTAGTTTGGTTAAACACATATACATATACATAATTGTTTACCTGTTTCAAGCCTGAATAACAGCAATGATGGTTGAGGATGTACCATTCTAATAAGACTAACACCCATACTTTTCCCATTTGCTTAAATGTATTGTTCTCTTTAGCCTAAGATGTGCTACCAACAAAAGTCTGAAGACTGATTGCCAAGGTTCACAATCCATCTCAATAAATGTTCTTTGCATCCATAAATGGATTTCACTTGCACAAAGAACATTTCTGGAGTCTCAGAATCAATGAATACAATTTATTGAACCATAAAAACATCTTGCTATTAAATTCTTAATGGTCAATTAATAAACACATGTGTACTTCTTGGCTGGCAGCAAAATGTTCCACAAAATATAGCTTTATGCCCCATTTCTAATTTCAAATACATTATAATTCAAATCAAGGACAACATAAAGAGTGTTTTGTTCTGTTTTCACCTGAATTAGGGTAAAAAAAAGACTAAAGACAGAACAGAATTGCTGCTTGGGCAAACTGAATAATGATAATATATGATGGAGAGAGGGAAGAACAACTCAACATTTAATTTGCTAGTTTTCCTTTCTAAAGAAATAATTGAAAGGAAAGAACAAAAATGAATGTCAGGTGAAACCCAAGATAAATAGGGAGATAATGAAATAATATCAAACTGCTCTTGGCACATTCAGATCATCACACCAGACCTAGAAGTATTATATACTACAGCATTGAAACAATCTGCAGATGTAATGTTGAGCCACAGTAAGCGATCTTTCAAATTTTCAAGAGAATTGGAGGGAGAAAAGAATGGGATTTATAAATTACAAGTCATGAACTTAATTTTAATATCTGGAAAAACTCAGAACGCAGTTTTACTAGGATAGTTTCTAGAAACATCTGGTTAAGAAACTTATTGAGCACAGGCCATGTGAAACTAGTCTTGTTTCCTAGTGACAGGATTTAGACTATTAAGCTGCTATGCATGTAGCCCACATGTGTGTAATTAGAAATTAATTGACAAAGTCCATCAAACTATTCTTGTGATAAAGATGAAGACCTATGGCTAGGTGATAATATAGTTAGGTGGATTCCAAATTGGTTGAATGGTAGGACCCAAAAAGTAGCCATTAATGGACTGGCATGCATTTGGAGAAAAAAAAGTCTTTTTAGCAGTGTCCTAGGGATCTTTACTTAGGCTAGTATGAAGTACTTTGATCAATATGGTGTAAAAGGGCATAGATGTCAAGGTGATTAAATTTTCATATAAGTCAAACCTGGTCAGGGTGGGAGGCTAATACATATATTTTGTCTTGTTTTGTTTCACCTGAGTTAGGGGAAATAAAAAGATCAAAGAAAGAATAGAATTGTGCTTGGGGGTATATTGAATGATGATAACATAGGATGGAACAAGAAAAGAAGTACTTAACATTTAATTTGCTAGTTTTTTCTTTCTAAGGAAGTAATTTTTAAACTAGAAAGAACAAAACAAAAGTGAATGTCAGGTGAAACTCAAGATAAATAGAGAGATCCAAAAAAGATCCTGACAGAGGCTGGCACATTAGATCAAATGTAAGATGGATTTTCATAAGGAGAAGTGCAAATTTTTATACATGAGTTTCTTCATAAGTAGATGTGGTATTTGTGGCTACACAATAGGGCATCTGAAAAAAAAAAACTAAGGGAATGGTTTTCTTGAATGAGTAAAGAGTATAAGATATACTGAAAAAAATCTACACTGCCTATAGTGTCAAGAACAAATGAGGTGAAATTTTTGTTTTCTCCAGGTCTGAACCCATATACTATTCCACTTTTTGGACGCCATATTTCAGGAAGGATCTTGATAATTTGGAGGTTCAGAAGAAGGTGACTGGGATAATGAACAGACTGTACTTTTCCCTAATCAGACTATATTTTGGACCTAATATTGAATTCTTTCACATTTTAAGGGGAAAGTTGATAATGTGGAGCGCATCCAATGGAGGCTAACTAAGATAGTGAGAAGACAGAAGACCATGAGGAATGAAAATTTTTGAAAAAAGTAAACAGAAGTCTTAACAATAACATGGCAACTATAGTTCAGTATTTTAAGGGTTCAAACACAGATGAGGGATTAGAACAGTTCTACTTATAACTGTGGAGTGGAGTGGAGAAAGAAGAACCATGGGTAGAAGCTGTAAAGCAGCAAATTTAAGTTTGATATAAGAAACATCTTACAATCAATCAGAGATAAACAAAGTGGACTGAAATACACTGGGAAGAGGTGGACTCTCCCTAAATGAAGGTCTTCAGACAAATGCTTTATGGCCAGCTTCTAGATGGAATTTTTGTTTAGTTGTGGACTGGACTGGATGGCCTCTGATGTCCTTTCCAAATCAGACATGTAGTGATTCTCTGTTTTGATAGTGTGGTATCCAACTTTCATTTACAAATGGTGGTATGTTTTCATTCAGGGTCCTTTTAGCATGCATTGCTAGATGGGTATCATGATTGAAAAGACAGGAAAAGTAAATGATCTAAAGTAAGCTGAAACCTAAATATCACAATATACATTAAGAGACATAAGGCTAATAGACAGCTCAAAATATCCTGTAGATGTCTTAAATTGATATGTCCAAAACCAAACTCATTATCTTCTCCCCCAAACCTTCCCCTCCTTCTAAATTTCCTATCCCTGTTGAAAGTAGCTCCATCCTCCCAGTCACCCAGGCTAGTGACCAAGGTGTCATTCTCAACTCCTCACTCTCTTCCACCTCCCCACTTCTAATCAGTTGTTTCTATCTTTATAACGTCTCACACATACACACCTCCTTTTCTCCTCCAACACTGCCACCACTCTGGTGCAGGCCCTCATCACCTCACACCTGGACTATTGTGAAAGCCTGATGGCTGATCTTCCTGCCTAAGTGTCTTCCCTTCTCTAGTACATCCTCCACTCAATTGTCAAATTGATCTTCCTGAAGGCCAGGTGTGACCACATCTGTCCCCACTCGAACTCCTTAATTTAATGAACTCCCATCATTGCCTATAACCTCAAGGACCAAATATAAAATTCTCTGACTTTTAAAGAACTTTGCAATCTATTCCTACTTTTCTAGTCTTACTATCCTTCACATACTCTGAGACCCAGGGATATTCACCTCTTTGCTGTTGCTCAAACACAATGCTTTATCTCTTGATCAGACTTGTTATCTCTCATGTCTGGAACTCTCTCCCTCCTTATCTCTGCCTCCTGTCTTCATTCACGTCTATGCTAAAGTCCCACATTCTGCAAGAAGCCTGTCCTAGTTCTCCTAAATCTTAGTGCCTTCCATCTGAGACTGTTCCCAATTTATTCTCTCTATGTCTTGTTTGTGCACGATTGTTTTATATTGTCTACCCCATTAGATGGTGAGCTTCTTGGGAGTAGAGGGATCATTTTTTTTTTGCATCCCCAGTGCTAGAACAGTTCTAGTCTACAGTTCTAGAACACAATATAATTCCAGAATAGAACTAGAACAAGTCCATTCTGTAGTTCTAGAATAGAACCAGAGCAACGCCTATCCTATAGTTCCAGGACAGAACAAGAACAGGACTATCCAAAGCTCTAGAACAGAGCTAGAATAGGTCTATCCTATAGTTCTAGAACAGAGCTGGGATAGGTCTATCCTGTAGTTCTAGAACAGAACTAGAATAGTACTTAACATACAGTAGGTACTTAATAAATGCTTATTGGTAGGTTGACTGACAAGCACACCCAACCTAATAGGCATTTGTTAATCCCCTGCATGTAAAATACTATGATTGGAGTCAGGGATATGTTGACAAAAATGAAAACCAGCCCCCTGTCCTCAAGGAAATGACATTCTCTTTAGTGAATTTAAATAGTTAAGTATATACGTTTTAAGTGTGAGTAATACTAGTGATGGAAGGGGTTAGGAAAGGCTGTCTGTAGGAGGTGACCCTTGGACCTTGAAAGAAGCTATGAGGTATTCAAGACATTGGTAATAATCCATGCAAAAGTATAGAGGTCAGAGAGATGGAATAGTTTGTGGGAACTGGGAAAGGAAAAAATGTGATATGATTGGAAAGGGCGGTGGGGTCAGAGTGTGAAGGGCTTTTAATGCCAGTCTAAGCTGTGTATATTTCATCCCAGTGGCAACAGGGCAGGGGTGGGGCACTGAGGGTTTGGCAGGTAAGCGGTCACACACGCTATAATCATGATCATAAAGTAGTTTAGGAATCACAGCTTTAAAAGACTACTAAATGCAGGCCCCTTATTTTACAGATGAGGACTCAGATAGGATAAATGACTTGCTCACAGTCACACAGCTAGTCTACTAAGTGAGCAGCAAAGCTGGGAATTGAATTTAGGTCTTTTGTCTCCAAATCAAACCTCTATCCCTAAGTCTCTTGGTTGTTTGGGCTGTTGCAAACGAAAGCATATTGAGAACATTCATTTGAATTATTTTATCCTGATTGATTATCTAATACTTTTACTCATTTTGTGCCTTAAATAGCTTTTTTTTTAGAGTTTGGGGAAATTGTTACTTTTCACATTTTATGGGTCCAATTCATCTTCTGGATAGGCCATTTATACTTTATCAACACACTGTGCTATGTAGTTGTGTGATATATGGGCTGTGCAAAATAAATTCAGAGATGCAAATTGCTATTTTAAAGAAGCAATTTTAATAACATTGCACTTGCTAGGCATTTAAGTAAAAAAGGAGAGGAAATGTGAACATAGGAAGCAACCTACTGGTGTGCAAAAAGATGTTAAAGTTGGGATTCTAGAGACCATGCAAGCACATTCCCTCATTTTAGAGGAGAAAACTGAGGCCTACAGGGTTTAAATTATTTGCCTCTGGTCCTACAGGTCACAAAGCCAGGATTCCATCCAGGGCAATAGACTCCAAATTCAGTGGATTTTTTTCTACTAAAACCAAACCTAGGTAACTGTGGTTGAAAGTAGCTAAATGGATAGCGTCCTGAACCTGGAGTTAAGAAGACATAAATTCAAATCCAGCCTCATACACTTACTAGCTGTGTGACCCTGTACATCACTTAACCTGTTTGCCTCAGTTTCCTCATAGGTAAAATGGGGATAATAATAGCATTTATTTCTTAGGGTTGTTGTAAGGATAGCTTGAGATAATATTTGCAGAGCACTTTTCAAATGTTAAAGTGCTAGATAAATGCCAGCTATTAGAAGAAGATATTAGAACTCAGTTTTACAGGTAATTGTGTTGTTACTTTGGACATTTCTAAATGGAACATGACCATAACTGTACCACCTAACTCACAGGGCTTTCAAAAGAAACAATCTCTGAATGAGAAGAAACTTCAGTGCACAGACCTTCTCATCTAACCTATAACTGAACAGGAATCCCCTCGATGACATACCGCACCAAGAGCCACCCAGTTTTTTCTACAAGACCACAAGGGATGGAGGATCAACCATATCCTGAGGAAGCTCATTCCACTTTTGGACAGCTCTTGTTTCTAGGATGTTTGCCCCTGACATTAACCCTAAATTTTCTGTTGGCAATTTCAACCCTCTGCCTTCTAGGATTGAACAGAAAAAGCCCTCTGTGATATGGCAGCCCTTAAAGTACTTAAAGATAGCCAATCTTTTAACCCCCCTCATATGTACTCCAAGTATTTTTTTAGCCTAAAATAATTTTTCCTTCAACAAATGCTCACACAGAATGCTTTTGATACTCTTTGCCATCCCATTTACCCTCTTCTAAAAACTCTCTAGTTCATTAATGCCCTTCCTAAAATAGAGTTCCCAAAACTGAACACAATACTCTAAATATATACTGATCCTGGTAGAGTACAGTGGGATTATCACTTCCCTAATCCAGGATACATCTTTCTGAGTACAGCCCAGGTTCATTTTAGCTTTTTTCTGGCTACCATATATTATTTCAGTCACACAGGATACTACATTTGAAATGGTTTATAACCAAAAAAAACCATCTTCTATTAATAATTGCAGAAGAAGAAGAAGGAGGGGGGGAAACAAGAGGGAACACTGACTCTGCCCCTCATAGGTATGTGAGGATTTGCCGCTTCATTTACTTGTATGGAAAATGGAAATTACAATATCATTAGATACAAGTGGAGTACTTAGAAACCATAGAGTCTGACCCCCTCATTTTATAGATAAGACCCAGGTTAATTCAGTGATTTACCCATGGTCATCATATAGGTAACAAATGTTAGAATTAGAATTTGAATCTAGGTACTCTGATACCAAGGCCAGGGCTCTTTTCAATAAACCAAGTATACTACTTAATTCACTGCCTGTTTTGTGGATTGAATAAAATAATGTATGTAAAAGGAGAAGCCAGAAAGAATGAAGAAACAGAGAGGGAAAGGAGATTGTTTTCTAAAAAGAAATTCGAGTCTTCTATCCCTACTTGAAAGTTAAATGTCATACTGGATAGAATGCCTTGACTTGGAATCAGAAAGATATGAGTTCAAATCCTGCCTCAGATATTCACTAGTTATAGTATCTTAGGCAAATCACTTTATCTCTCTCATACTCAATTTCCTCACTTGTAAAAGAAAGTAGAGGGGTGGCTAGGTGGCGCAATGAATAGAGCACTGGACCTGGAGTCGAGGACCTGAGTTCAAATCCAGTCCCAGACACTTAACACAAAAACTAGCCATGTGGCCTTGGGCAAGTCACTTAACCCCAATTGCCCTACCTTCCCCCCTCTAAAAAGCAATAAAGTAAAATTAATAAAAAACCTCACCAGTCTCACAGAGGATTAAATAAGACATCACATATAAACGTTTTGCAAACTTTAAAAGACTGGATGATAGATATATAGATTAAAGCATTTATTAAGATCATGTGAAGCACTAGGCATACTAACATAAAAAACAAATATGTGTCTACCATCAAGGTGCTTATATTCTAACGAGAGAAGAGAGCACATCAAGGAGATCTGGAAATGAGGGGAGAGGAGGAGCTGGGAAAGGAAGGGAAGGGCAACTATAAAAGGAGAGGAAAGGGTAGTATGGGTGAGGCTATTCAGGAGATCAATCAATTTGCCCAGTGAATCCTTGGAATGAAACAATCATGGCTTCGATTCCTCCAAAATGGCAATCAGGGCCAGGGACTTACTGATCAAAAGAGCAGACCTGGGAAGGGAGTTATCCCAAGGTGGGTGAGGATAATAAGGTGGTTATTATTACTGCTGCTGTTGTTATTGTTTTTACCTGGGATAGGCCCTCTTCTCGATTAATCAAAAGTATTCATTGATCACCTGCTATATACCTAGTAATAGGTTCTGCATGGTAGGGCCCCACAAGAAAAGTGAAAGACAATATGGTTTATAATCTCTTTGTGGATTTAACTCAAGTTTAGAAGAAGGAAAAACATAATAATACATGACAATATATATGATGAAGTGTGAGGGAGATCCATTTGGGCAAGAATATGACCCAAGAGCACTGCATAGAGGAGGGAGAAATTTGGTTTGAGTGCATTAAAGAGAAAACTTCCATGGTGTGGCTAGACACGCTTGTGCAAACACAAGAGTGCCAAAGATGTGCTTTTGAGGACACATGAATTAATTTCAGGCAGAGACCTAGATGGGCAAAGATGTGGCTTTCCAGATATTGCTAATTAGGTGAGACTGTATAAGGAAGAAGTGTCCAATAGAAAAGATAGAAAGTCCTCATGGTTCATCATCAGATTCTTTATCGGTACAGTCTAAGCAGTGATAAAGTGATGAGGGACAGGGGAGATGGTAACTAGTGGTACATCCCAGGATAAACACTTATTCTTAACCAAGAACTAGAATATTGTTTAATTCTGGTTAGGATGACCAGTCATTTAAGAGCAGCATCTGAAAGAGATCTTTTCACTGGGCAAATACATTACTGCATAGTGGCAGCTCCCAAAAGGTTAACTTAGATTTAGGAAGTACTCATAGAAGAGAAACCTCCCCAAGGAAGGAAGAGACCATTGCCCTAGAATCCGACCTTGTCAGAACCCATATGGAAGATGCTGGGCCAGCGCAGCTTCTATGCTTTAGGAGGGACACTGACAAATGAATACCAAGAGGAGATTGGTCATGATGGTGAAGGGATACAAATTTATGCTATGTGAGAAGTGGTTTTAGATTAGAGAAGAGTATTTAGGAAAGGCAAAAGTTCTGTTTTCAAATAGTTGTAGAGTTGACTTGTGAAAGCATTCCTGTTTGTTTCATGATGGAAGGACTAGGAGTAGATGGAGATATCAGGGAAACAGGTTTCTGTGGAATATATAGAAGAATAACCTAACAAATGACTATCAGAAAATATAATTGATTATCTTACAAAGCAGTAAATTCCTAGTCACTGTTATTCCTTAAGAAGAGGATGGATAGCCACTAATGAGAAATGCTATAGAATGGCTTCCTATTTCAGATAAGGCAGGTAGATCTCTGAGGTCCTTTCAATGTTGAAATATCATGAGTTCTTGTATTTCCTGCCTCTTGACACTCTGTAGACAAACATATTGTATTAATAATGGAGAACTAGTCCCATTTCTGACTGGAACAGAGACAAACTGACTTGTGATGACACAAGTTCAAAGAGAACCTGTTCAGTGGGCAAACCTACTGCTGTCTCTTTCTACTCCTCCAGGCTCAATTAGGCTTCCCCAGGTGTCTATGGCCACATAGGCTTCATTCAAAGACTCAGGAATGACATTGGCAATTTGTAGATAAGACTGGAAGCCAAATGTGGAATGGATCCAAACCCCAAAGTACAGGGCCAGAACTGGTATTCACATGTAACATCGCATATGGATCACTGACATGTGCCAGCTGAGGCCTCAAAATGGTGGATCCCAGTAGAGTTAATGTATGAAATCATCCAAAACCTAGGCGGTAGGCCTTGGATTACTGCCATTTTGTTACTCTGATAAAAAATCAGTGCATGCTGGGAATTTGAGGGGGTTCTCTTCTAAGAAAGATTACAACAAAGCCCCCTCAAGTACTTTCTTTTAACAACAATGACAATAGTGGCTCAGATTTATGTAGAAATTTTTAAAATAATCCTGTGAATTGTGGACAGAAGCACAACTCATTAAGACATAGAAATGATCACAGAAATTGTCTAATCCAATCACCCTTATCATATGAAGATAGAGAGACATAGGGATAAGAATCCTTCACTGCTGGTGACATAGCTAGATATGTGGTAAAACTGGGATTCAATCACAGGTCTTCCGAACTCCAAAGTTCAGCATTTGTTTCTATTAGACTATACTATCTTTAATTGAGTGACAATTCTCAAAAGTATTAAATTAATACAATGAAACTTTTAGATTTTATTAGGCCAGGTGAAAAGTTAAAGGAATAACTAATTGCTATATTGGCAGCTAGATGACTCAATGGATAGAGCGCTGGGCCTGGAGCCAGGAAGACCCGAGTTCAAGTCTGAACTCAAACACTTATTAGTTGTGTGACTGTAGGCAAGTCATTTAAACCAGCGGTTCTCAACCTGTGGGTCACAACCCCTTTGGGGTCGAACAACCCTTTCACAGGGGTCACAGGGGTCACCTAAGACCATCAGAAAACCCATATTTCCAATGGTCTTAGGAACCTCCTCTATTCCTCTCCAGGTGGGTCTGCCCACATGCAGACACACCCACATATCACTATTAAAGGGTCCCAGCATTAAGAAGGTTGAGAACCACTGATTTAAACTCTGTTTGCTTTAATCCACTGGAGAAGGAAATGGCAAATCACTCTAGTATCTTTGCCATGAAAACCCATGTACGGTATGGTCCACAGGGCCATGAAGAATCCGACATGACTAAACAACAACAAAAATTGCTATAGTTCTGAAATAAATTAGTGGTTGGGGTATTAAGTTTGTCAGTCTCTCAGGGGATAATAATAGACCACTAGACAGTCAATAACTGTTGGGTTTATTTCCAAATCCTTCTTCTGAAACATCTGAAACAGGGTAAAACAAAGAAAGAATTGTCCAACCATTCACTTTTTTCTGGTACAGCAATCCCAGTGGCTTCATGTACTATTTGTGCCTTAGAATATTGATCCATTGGAAAGAGTAATTAAATTCATTATTCAAGGAAGTGGGAGATGTAGCTAATTGCCCTTGGCTCAAAAAAAGAGGAGAGGATAATGGTAGAAATAGAAAATGGTAGTCTCTGAGTCCTTTATTGGGCATGAAATTAAATGAAGAGTTTAGTAATAAACTCAATCAAGTAAATCAACTGAGTCAAGTGTTGGGCAGGATACATGACCAAGTAGGACTTAAAGGTGTCAGACCTGTTGGAGAATTATAGCTGTGACACAAGGTAATGGGCCATTTGAGCAGTTAATGGGTATTGCAGAATTAAATGCACAGGTATTATGTCCATGAAGTAAGTGGAAAAGTCTAATCCTAAGGCAGTATAGTTAAATGTTTCAAAGAGAGACAGGAGAAATTTGCAGCATCAGGAGACTGGGAAACACTCAGTAGATGTCTACATGTTCATCTTCTTTTTAAATTTTATCATAAGATTTTGAGTTACAAGAAATCTTTGGAATTGTCTAGTCCAAGTTAATTATCCAAGGTCACACATTAGTAAGTAGCAGAGGCAGGATTTGAATCTAGGTCCTTAACTCCAGATCCAGCATTCCTTCCCTCCTCTGTGATGTCCCTCCACTCTGTCATCTCCTACTAAGAAAGGTGGTCTGTCCTAGTTCTGCAGGCAGATGAAAATCGTGGAGGACATTCCTATAAAACAGGTCTCCATCCTAAATGGGAGACAAACTTAAACCTTTCACTAGGGATTCAAGGCTGAGACTGATGATAAGAAGCAGATCCTGGGACTGTTATCAGCCAGAGGAATACTTAACTATTCTGGCTGGGAAGAGAGGCTTGAGCAGAGTCAGAATATGCAGGAAGGAATCACAGAGAGCTCTGGTTTCTCAAGATCCTGACCTTCCCCAAGAAAGAAGAGAGGAAGAAATGTCTTCTGGGTTCCAGATGTATTTTAAATGATTTCAAATATACATACATACTCAATACCTCTCAAACCATTATCTTACATTGTAATTCAGATAATGGATAGACCATTTGACTTAGAGTTGGGGAGATCCAAAATTCATATTTTGGGGTAGATAGGTGGTCCAGAGGATAGAGCAGTGGATTTGGAGTCAGGAAGACATGAATTCAAATCCTTACTAGTTGTGTGGTCCTAGGCAAGTCACTTAACCTCTCTTTGCCTCAGTTTCCTCATCTGTAAAATGGGAATAAAAACAGCACTTACTTCCCAGGGTTGTGAAGATTAGCTGAGACAATCATTGTAAAGTGCCTAGCACAGTGTCTGGTACATTGTAAGTGCTATAAAATGATGGTTACTATTATTATTTCAGACTTTGGGCAAGTCACTTAACTTCTTTGGGCCTCCTTGTTCTCCTTTGTCAAGTGGGGGAAATAATAACACCTACATCACAGAGTTATTATGAAACTCAAATGTGATAATTTATGTAAAGCATTATATTAATGCAAACTATTAATTTTATCATTTCCACTCAGACATCCCATTGAAGTTTAAATACCTTGGCCACATCATAAAAAGACAGGACTCATTGGAAAAGACCCTGATGCTGAGAAAGATTAAAGGCAAAAGGAGAAGGGGTTGGCAGAGGGTTAGATGGATAGATAGATAGATAGATAGATAGATAGATAGATAGATAGATAGATAGCATCACAGAAACAATGAAAATGGACTTGGACAGACTTTGAGAGAGATAGTGGAGGATACAAGGGCCTGGCCCACTATGGTCCGAGGGGTCACAAAGGCTCAGGCACAGCCGAACAAATGAAAAACAACATCCCATTGTCACGGCGAACTCAGTATATCCAAAATAGAGCTTGTTATCTTTCACTTGCTAAACCTACCCCTCCAGTGAGCTCTTCTTTTTCTCAGGAGATCTCTATATCCTTTCTATTACTCAGAATCATGCTTGACCCTTCCCTCTTCTCCTTCGACCCTCACACAATTGGTTGTCAAGTCATGCCAATTATGCCATCAAGTCTGTTGACTCCTTTGTTCTACTCACATGGCTACCACACTAGATCACTTCTTACTTGGGCTACCATAAGAGTCTTCTAACTGGGGTCCCTACTCCAATCCATCCTCCACACATCTACCTCATGTTCCTAAGGTCTTATTATGTGACTACCCTGCTCAAAAACCTTGAGTGGCATTCTGTTGCTTCAAGGATAAAATTCAGAATCTTCAGCTTTGATGTTTAAAATCCCTCAGTTTTTGACTCTGATCGACTTTTCTAGAATTATATCCAATGACTTTCCTTTGGGCATTACACATTCCTCAAATTTGCCTACTAATTTGGTTGTATACCAAGTCTTATCACTTACATCTTTAACAATATCTCTCCTATTTGTTCCCTCCTTACAATTTCCTTTTCTGATACCCTAATACAGACTCTCATTACTTCTCACCTGCAACTGTTTTACAAACAAACAAATGTATAACCAGTCTTGATTCTATTTTTTCTCTGTTTTTAATCCCTTCTGTAAGATGGATCTGGATCTTCCTTTTCTTTTTCTTTTTATTTTTTGGAGGGGGAAGGCGGGGCAATTGGGGTTAAGTGACTTGCCCAAGGTCACACAGCTAGTAAGTGTTAAGTGTCTGAGGCTGAATTTGAACTCAGGTCCTCCTGACTCCATGGCCTGGTGCTCTATTCACTGTGCCACCTAGTCACCCCCAAGATGGATCTTTCTAAGGCATTCTTTGGGTCACATCCCTTAATTGTGAAAAATTCTTCAGAAGCTCCCTGTTGCTTACCAAATAACTACAAACCCCTTATCCTGGCATTCAAAGCCCTCTATGTCCTATCTCTAATATACCTATCTTGCCTTATCTCATACTAATCCCTGTCATCTAGTCTACATTTCACATAAAGTCTACTATCTGACATTCTCGAAACTCTCTGACTTTCCCAGGTCTACAGCTTTCCTTGAACAATTCCCCGTACTTGCAATGTGCTCTCTATTCTCCCTTTTCTGACTGTTGACATACGATGTACCCATCAAGTGCAAATTCCAATCTCATTTTTGCCATCAGTTAGTTCACACAAGAAGTTTTCTATCTTCATTTAATCTCACAATATTTTGTGCTTCAGTGTAAATATCATATTCCGATTTTGTTTGTGTATATACTGTATGTCTGTGTACATTTCTCCACCTATTTCCCATCCTAAACCAGGTGCTCCCTAAAAGCTGTCTTGTCTAATCCACGCCTGAGCAAGAGTCCTCTCTACAATATGACCGACAAGTGTACATCTAGCTTCAGGCTAACCAATTCCATTATGGGAGAATCTGGTACCTTTGAAGACAATTCATTCTCTACTTTTAGATAGCTCTAATTAGTAATAATAATAATAATAGCTTTTATTGAAACAGTGTTTTAGGGTGTGAAGACCTTACATATGTTATCTTATTGGATTCTTGCAATAGCCCTGGAAGATAGTTGCTACTATTATTCCTATTTTATAGATCGGGAAACTGAGGCAGACAGAGGTTTTGTGACTTACCTAGAATCACACAGCTAATAAAGATTTGAGATCATATTTGAACTCAGGCCTTCCTGATTCCAAGTCCAGAACACCATCTACTGCCCTAGGAATTTTTTTTATCTCATTTTGAGCTGAAATCTCTGTCTCCAACTTCTATACTTTGCTTCTAGTTCTGACCTTTTAGAGTAAGCAAAACAATCCAGTCTCTCTAACACATGTCAGTCCTTCAAATGCTTGAGACAACTAGCATATTTCCCCTTGTGCTCCAAATCTAGTCTTCTCCAGGCTAATCATTCAAATTTCTTTAAGTGATCGTTTCTCAAAGGACGAATCATAAGGCCTTCATTATTCTTACTGCCCTTCTAAGGGTGCCCTCTGATTTATCAACGTCCTTATCAAAATATGATTGATAAGCCAAGTCAAAAAGCATTTATTAAATGCTTACTGTATACCAGGCACTATGCGAAATGCTAGAAATACAGATACAAGTAGAAAAAAACCACAACAATCTATGCCCTTAATAAACATAATAATTGAGTTATGTCCTGATTAGGGCATAGTAAAGCACAACTATCATTTCTCTGGGCCGGTAGGTGGTGTAGTAGATAGAGGGCCTGGCCAGCAGTCAGGAAGACTCAGCTTCCTGAAGTGAAAAGTGACCTCAGATACTAGGTGTATGACCCTGGACAAGTCATTTATCCCTGTTTGCCTCAGTTTCCTCATCTGTAAAATGAGCTGGGGAAGGAATACAAATGATTCTAGTACCTTTGCCAAGAAAACCCCAAATGTGGTCATGAAGAGTCAGCCATGACTGAAAAAGTGACTGAACAACAAAAACTACAACTGAAGAGAATGATAGCTCTAATTCAGTGGTTCTCAACCTTCCTAATGCCACGACCCTTTAATACTCATATGTGGGCGTATCTGCATGTGGGTGGACCTGCCTCGAGATGGATAGAGGAGCGATGTCTCGGTTCCTAAGACCATCGGAAATATGTGTTTTCTCATGGTCTTAGGCGACCCGTGTGAAAGGGTTGTTCGACCCCCAAAGGGGTCGCAACCCGCAGGTTGAGAACCTCTGCTCTAATTTTTACATACATTATCTAGTTGATTACTTCATGAAAAATCTGTGTGGCATATATGGCAGTTATTAGTTCCATCAGATGAAGAAACTGAGGCTTAGAAAGGTTATATCACTTGATATCATTACATAGCTACAGCCAGTAATTGTTAGATCATTAATACGAGGGCAAATCTTTCCTGATAATAAGTCCAACGTGATTTCTACTATACCACAATACCTTTGATTCAACTCAACAAGTATTCATTAACTGGCCACCATGGAAAAAGCCACTGAGCTAGGGGATAGTTCTAGAAACAAAAACAACAAACCCTGCCTTCAAGGAGCTTACATTCTTTTGGAGGTCGGTCAGGGACACAACATATAAACAGATTTATCTATTGATCATTGGTTATCAGATCATTACTATAGTAAGTGCTAAGGGGGAAATGAATGGATTATAAGGTGGGATTTTTTTGCCTTTTAAAAACCTCATAATTTCTTAAGATAAAGCTGACTCATTAGATATTAAGAAAGAAAAGAAGGCAGTCTATAATTAATTGATAAACCTTCTAGAGTTATTTTAAAATTTAAAGTAGGAAAAAAGAAGGCCAAAATCAGCACAGGCTGTGAGCAAAGCCTTGAAGAACGGGGAAGATAGAATGGGAGGGAGAGAAGGACGTTGGTTTCCCAAGAAATGGGAGGAGTAAAGGAACAGAAACAAGAGAGATAAGAGTGTGTAGAGGTCAGTGTAGATGGTGAGATCAGTCAGAGGATGGAGTAGACTATGTTCTTTAGAGGCAAATGATGATGAAAAAAGTAGGAAGCTGTGTTTCTAGCAGTCATTCACTTCCCTTCAATGTCTATGTAATTTAGGACATAGAACCATTTTTCATTTTGAGATTGATAAGGGTAACAGCCTGAACCTCATACTTTCTTCCCTTTCTCCCTATGAATAACTGCTAAGGGTATCTGGGGGTAGTGAATGCTAGTTCTTGTTTTCCTCCTTTTATGTTAAGGCTTTGCAAAAACTGAAGTATAAGGGGGCTTGTCTTTTGCCTTGAAAGTGACTCCACAGCTCCCATCTAATTAAGACCTCTGCTTGTGTCCATAGTGTTCATGGGTGACAATTTCACAACGCCAACTGTATAACCATTTTCCCCATTTAGCAGTTTGCTGCTGGGCCTCTGTTGGCCACTTAACTGCTGGTTCCATGTTCCAATAAAGACTGGCTTAGTAGTGCCATGGAGTTATTAAATCACAGTGCAATTCTGCCTCTCATGCTCACACCCACAAAGATACTTTCATACAGTAGGCCTTGGAAAATGAATTAATTAAAATACCAACCAATTAGTTTTAAAGAAAGTACTTGTGAGAAAAATCTATGTAACATTAATTTCTATGGGAAAAAATTGATTTGACTAAAAAAATTTGATTTATCTGTGATAAAATCTTTTTTAAGGGATATTTTCATAGAAATACACCGAAGTTTCTTGTATTCCTCCAAAACTTATGATACTAATAATGTTGAGTGCAGAAAAGGGTATGAAATTAACTAGGCAGCAACTAAACATACTATCCAGACCAAAGGGAATGGTACAGATAATAATTATAATTGGTATTTTCGTATCTCCATTCACTGAGCTAACATTATCATTGCCCTACTATCATGTGTTCCTGCTGTGCTGAAAAATTATTATCTGGAAAAGTTGTGTTGGGAGGGGGGTAATGGGAACATATATTTCTCCCCTTTCCCCTTTTTTAACCACTGTCACCATCCTAGTCCTACAAACTCTTTGGAAGTTTAAAAGATGGGAAGAATCAGAAAGAACATTAGAATCCATTTCATTCAACTCATGTAAGACCAAGAGTATTCCCTACAGTGTGTATGTGCTAAGTGGCCACTAATACTTATTACATTTCTTGCATATGGTTACAAGAACCTTTCAGCAGACTTCCTATTTCTCATCTCTTCCTCCTCTATTACATTAAGCACGTGTTGTCAGATTAATCTTTCCCAAATCACTTGCCTAATGTTACTCTCCTGCTCAGAAACCTTTAACAGCTTCCCACTGGCTACGGAATAAAACTCCTTAGCTAGGCACTCAGTTTACAATGTAGCTCCAATCTACCTTATCAGTCTGATCACATATTACTTCCCATGGTTTCTACCTTCCAGTCAAACTTCCTGTTTCCTGGATGAACCCCAAACTTTCCCACATCTTGCCTTCCCTCCATCTTGCCTTTCCATCATCTTTTTTTAAAATTTGATTTGTTTATTTACTTTTAGTTTACAAGATTCAGTTCCACAATCCCTTGAGTTTCAAATTTTCTCCCCTCCCTCTTCCCCCCCTCCCATGCAATCAAGCATAGGATCTGCAAATATTTCACATTGGACATTAGTTTGGTTGTATGGAAAGGCTGTAACCAGAAGAGTGAACAATGGGAAAGAAGAAACAAAACCAAACATGGAAAAGAATGATAGCATGTAGTTTGCTTCAGTCTCCATTTAAACTCTGTTCTTTCTAGATCTTTCTCTGAATGTAGACATCTCCTTCCATCTTGAGACTTTTAGAGTTGTCTTATAACTGTGCGTTGCTGAGAAGAGTCCAGTTTATCAAGGTTGGTTGTCACACATATGATGCTTCTGTGATTGTGTATAAATTTTTTCTGGTTCTGCTCTTCTCACTCAGCATCAATTTGTATAAGCCTCTCCAGGTATTACGAAGTCCATCTCCTCCCCATTTCTTATAGCACAATAGTATTCCATTACATTCATATACCACAACTTGTTTAGCCATTCCCCAACTGATGGGCATCCCCTTAATTTCCAGTTTTTTGCCACCACAAAG
>CM053582.1:148475925-148602182 GCA_028627135.1 Pseudochirops cupreus | reverse complement strand
AAATAGTCTGATCTCCTTGAAAGCTAGCCTCCTCCCTTTGGGGGGCCATGGCGGTCACCCGCAAAACAAGAAAAGGGAGGTGTAAGGGTGTTTGACGTCATCAGCCACTGGGGGCGCACCACGACAGCCTGGGGACGGGGTAGAGGCCCGCGCATGTCTCAATGAAGAAGGCATGATCACGCGAGATGTCTCCTTATCTTCGGGGCTGTACGTGAGTGGCTCACCGGGCGATTATGGCACTCGGAAGCGGGGATCAAAAGTTAGGGTATAAAAAAGGGGAACCGCGTGCGTGTAGCTCTCTCTGTTCCTGTGTATGCTGCAATAAACATCTTTACCATTTGCCCGAATCCTGGATGTTCTGTGGGGGGGGTAGTTCTTCAAGCGGGTCTTGAAGCCAGTGATGACTGAAGCCTGGGAGGAGGAAAGCACCTGGAAGAGGTAAGCAATAGAATAGGGTCCCCAGAGTCCGAGTTGGGGGACATTTATAGAGTAGGGTCCCCAGAGTCCGAGTTGGGGGACGTTTAGAGTAGGGTGCCCAGAGTCCGAGTTGGGGGACGTTTTACACCAGGTGTCTAAGGTCAGATTTGAACTCTGGAAGATGAGTTTTCCTAACCTGGATGGTCTTACTAAGCTCAAAAATCTTTCAGTATAGGCCTAATGATGGGTTATATTTCTATTATTTAAAGACCCTTCCAGATGAGTTCAGAAACATTTAACCACCAGAGGGATAACCACTTAACAGATGGTGAATTATTTCAGTCACAGCAACTTCCATCTACTTTGGCATGGAATGGAAATTATCTGCATTGGAGCAGTATGTACTCATAGGGATGGAATCACTTACTCTTGAAATATTAAAGTAGATATCCCCCATAGTGCTTAGCACAGTGCTTTGAACACAGTAAATCCTTTATAAATATTTGTGGAATGAATATAAATCACATTTTTTTAAAAGTGTGGAGATGTGAAAGGATATCAGTGACACATGGCAACATCAAGATTCCTAATGATGCACTAATTGAAATTAACTTCTACTATGCATAGCCTATTTGAAATGAAAAAAATCAACATCTATTATTAAGGACAAGCCCTCTTCTGGAGAATATTACGAGTGAAAGGAAACTTAGGGAGACAGAGGTGAAAACGCAATTATTTCCTACACTGAAACGGGAGATCCAGGAGGCCGTTAGGTGACTCAGTGGATATAGAACCCTAGGCTTGTACTTAGGGCCTGAGTTTGCATACTGGGCTTAACACTTGCTAGGTGGGTGACTGGCAAGTCAGTGAACCTCTCAGTCTGCTTTCTTATTTGCAAAAAATGCACCTGCCTTGGAGGGTTGTTGTGAGGATCAAATGAAACACTAGAGGCAAAGAGCTTTGCAAATCCTGAAGTGTTACAGAAATGATAGCTATCATTTTCATATTATTTCCTAATTGACTAATATGCTTCATGATTGAGTATCTATTTAGTTATAAGCTCTAGAGAGTAAAATCATAGAATCTTTAGAGGTAGATAAAGACTTAGAGGTCAGTTAGTTTGATACTATTTTACAAATGGGGAAGTTGAGGCACAAAGAAGTTAAGAAACTGTCCCGGGTCACATAGATAGTTAATCTTTGAGTTGAGAATACCAGTTACATGTCCTGATTCCTGGCTCACTGTTTTCTCCATTGCAATATACTGTCTCTCATTATAGGCATTCTTGTTCATTCTTTTAAAAAACAAACACGAGACAACAATAAAAACCTGAAAAGATGTTCAGGGCTTCCCACTATGTTACCTCTTTGTGATCTGCTGTGGAATCTGAACTTTTAGAGGCTATGTCAGTAGTGGACACATTTAAGTGGGTACTTTTGAACTACAAAAGTTTCAGATGTGGCCCAGTGAGCAGCTATATATCTGGTTTCTGAGAAACAGACTAGTTAAGTATTGTAAAAGCCTTATTACCAACTTTGCTGCAAGGTTCTAAGTTTTTTAGCCATAGTCATGCTCGAAGATCAATCTACGGAGTAGGAAAAATACTGAATTTGGAATCAGAGAATCTGGAACCAAATCCCCATCCTACTAATTTCTGTCTGATTTTAGCTAAGCCAATTTCCCCTACTCTTAGTCTCAATTTCTGCATTTACAAAATGGTGGGGGCAAGGAACAGATGATGTCTGAGGTCCTTTCCAGTTCTAAACCTCTGCTCCTATGAACAAATAAAGGGAAGAGGTGATTATAGAAGGAGTAGCACAATGGGGGTTAGAATCTATCCACACGGACAAAATTATAGACTCTCAAGGTACTGAAGAGAATCAAGCTCTGTTTATATGATACTGTGTAAAAACATTACACCACAGAACCTAGTCAATTATGTGGATAGTTTAAAATATTGATATTTGACTTAATGCAACCTCAAAACGTATGTGATTTTAAAAAGTTTTCCTCTGAAAATCTGACTGTGGTATAATGGAGAGAGTCCCAGACTTGAGGTTTGAAAATTTGACTTCAAGTCTTTGCTTTGTCACTTGTTAGCAGCATGACATTGGACAAGTAATTTTCCTTTTCTGGGATTCAGTTTCCTCATTTGTAAATAGGGGATAACAATACTTTCACTACTTATTTCATCCAGTTGTCATAGAGAATTTTTTGGGGGGAAAGAGGTTTAAAATTTTAAAGTACTCTAGAAAAATGAGCTATTTGAATCATTATACAATTTAGAGTTCTAGTTCTGGTGTTCATGTTTAATCATGTGTGTGAGCTTTAACTTTCAATAACTTCGCCTAGCCCAAGTGTGGTCTGGGGATGCCTGGAGGTTCTTGAGACCCTTTCAGGGTGTCTGTGAGGTTAACATTATTTTCATAATAATATTAAGATACTATTTCCTATTAAAATACTCCTTCCTTATCCAATTTTATCTTTTTGTGAAGCTAGTTTTTCCTCATATACTTCAACCCAAACAACATATCATAACAGATAGAATGTGAAGCAGATATTAGAATCCAGCTGCCTCCTCTTAAGCCAAACATGAAAGATTTGCAAAAATAAGTAGACCAAGCCAGTCTCCCCTTTATTTTTTATTTTGTAAACCACAATTATTTTTAATAAAATATCATTTATGTTAACACATAATGAGTTATTTTTGAATGGATCAGTAAATATTAAAAGATTTATTTAATAAAATATTATATTATAAAATATTTATTTATGTATTTATCAGTTTAATTTCTAATCCTTGAAACATCAGCACAAAAACAAAAGCTTTTGGGGATCCTCCAATACCACAATATGAGACTTATTCTGAGCAAGGGTCTATGACCAAAAGGCATTAAGAACCTCTTCTGTAGACAAATGTTCTAGACTTCAACTTCTTTATCTGCAGAATGATGAGGCTGAGCTTGATAAACTATAAGGCGTCTTTTAGTTGTAATATTCTAGGTTCTGTGTTCTGACTTTCTGTGTTCTAAGATTCCTTTCAGCAGTAACATTCCATAATCCTAAACTTCTCTTTCAACCTGTAAGAATGACAGTGGCGTCTTAGCCATCACCATAGATAGCAGAGAAAACATGAACAGGAAAGGAAAGAAGACAAAGAAGGTGAAATCAAGGTGAAAAAAAGAGAAAGAAATTCTCTCATCCTTTTAATATGTATTTTATTCTTTTTTACAACATTGAAAAGTCCTTCTCATTCTTTGACTTCCCCCTTTCTTTTCTCCTGGAGTTCTCATCCCCTTTGAGTATTCAATTCTACACATGGATCCCTGATGGCTTAAAACATCCTGTACAATGATTCCTTTAAACTTCAAATGAGTTCCAAAGTCTACAGAAGTGGATTAAAGGTTTGAGATTGTAGATTTGCTTCCTCTGCTTCTTGCAGCTAAATCTTAATCTTTTAATTAAAACAAAATTCCAAAATACAAAGCTTTCTCTAACATGAGCCTCTCATCATAGTGGGCTGCCCAAAGGACGTGGTGTCTTCCTGCAATTCATGGAAGTAACCTATCCTGGCAGAGTTTATTTATTCATACAGAGACCAATGTAGTGTGTGTGTGTGTGTGTGTGTGTGTGTGTCCTTTCTTTAAGACGTCTATGTCTGTCTACACTCATATAGCAGGACTTTATCTCCAAAGGAAGAGAGCTCAGTGCAATGATTTCTAAGACAATTGTTCACAAAGTACTCTCCCCCTCAAAAAAACCAAAACAAAATAAAACTACTAAATCTGAACTCCATTTTCTTCCTTCTTTTCTCCTCCTAAAAAAAAGAAAAACATCAAAACTTTTCTTTCTAGATAGGAAACTATTAGGTTTTTCATAGATTAAGAAAATTTCAATATTCTCATTATATCAGAATACATCTCATGGTATGTCATAACCTGGCATTTCCAACCAAATCTCCCAATCTATGCTCTGACTAAACTGGATTATTTGCCACCTTCTCCCTCCTCAAATACAATCTATACATTTGACCTCCACGCCTTTGATTATGCCACGTCTTCTACTTAATAGGTTGCTTCCACTTCATGTCCTTCAGTTGATATTCTATTAACCCTTTAAGACCAATCAAAAAATCATATGTCCCAAAGATCCAAATGATTCCTCCTTCCTCAAAACACTTACAACACTTAGGCTGTAATATAAAGTTTACATTTCTCTTATGCATTATGATGAGACCTCACATCATATCACAGGATATGTGATGTCCTATTGCTTAAATAAATCTCTACAGGAAAGGCAACATGGCTTATTTTTCTTGGATTCTCTATGATGCCTGAATAGCTGTCTTTCACAGTGTAGTTATTGGATGAAAGACTGAATAATGGGATGTTAGCTGCTCCTTTGAACAAAGTGGTAGAATGTACAGTACATGAGGACAAAGACTACTTGTATTGTTGAACTGGTATCCAAGAGAATCTGGCATGACATTTTGCCCATAGTTGATGCCTATTAAATATGTCCTGCATTGAATTGAACACTCATCCCAGACCCAGCAGAATGAAACAAAACAAAGACTACTCCTAGGTATAAACTCACAGCATCAAAGAATTACAGCTGAAGGAGACTTGGAAGACTACCTAGTCTAGCTCTTGTTTTATAGATGAAGAAACTGATACATGGGAAGGGTTGTGGGGGGTGGGTTGAGTGAAAAGATGGGATTTGAACCCAGGTCTTCTGACTCCAGAGATGAAAGGGATCTCAGAGAGCATATAGACCAACTTTTTCATTTTATAGATGAGGAAAATAGGTCCCAAAGACAGGATTATAGCTTACAGGATCACAGATTTAGATCTGGAAGTGGCCAAGGAGGACATATAGATCACCCCCCTCATTTTACACATAACAAATTGAGACCAAGAGAGCATAAATGACTTGACCAGATTCACAAAATTTTTGTCTGAGGTCAGATTTGAACCCTGATCATCCTGATGAGTCAAGCACCACATCTACTGTGCCCTGTTGTCTCTCAGTGTCAGACGTAGAATTTGAACCCAAGTACTTCATTCAATTGCTGTCTTCATTTAACAATTTTAAATTATATGGAATCCATCATCATATGGGAAAACAATGACTTAGAAGCCAAAGGGATATGGAATACCTGGTTAGTTGAATTGAAACACAGAGAAAAGATTTAATAAAATTGAATATAGCTAAGGTTTTCTCTGGGGGTTTGGGGTACTAATTAACTTTGTTCCTCAATTTTCCCTTCTTAGTAAACTGGGGTTAGTGGTAACCTACTTCAGAAGGCCACATAGAATGGGCCCTCTTCCAGTCTTGGAAGAGGCTGAAGCTGGACAGATTAAGGCAGAATCTCTCTTATGAACAATAACTAATTAGTTGTCTTTTGCAGTTTTAATTAAAAGTGAAACTAAATGTTCTTCAAAATGATATCAACCTTTTAAGAACACAGCAGAAGGTCAATAATTTGCTAAGCTCTTTTTTAATGTCATTATATAATAGATGAACTATGTTGAATGAAGCATCAAGTCTTTGAGAATTCAGAGATTCATAGGGTAAGTAAGGTAAATGGGTGTTACCTTACTTAAAGAGAGAACCTGAAAAAGTCTTAGCCTAAAAGGGTCAGGGTCTCCCACTCCATCCTAGGCCATCCCTAGTCATCCTGATGAATATCTGGCCACTGGACCCAAATGGCTCTGGAAGAAAAAGTGAAGTTGGTGATCTTGCAGAGCCCTGGCTCTCTCAAATCAAAGTCAACTGCAAGTCATGTCATCATTCCCTGATGTCATGGTCCTTTTTGAGAATGAAGGACAAACCCAACAACAACAAGGTAATATGGGTAAGATAGCACAGTCCAGAGACATGTCCACTTTTGTAAGAGAGTGAACATATTACAGAATCATAAAATCTTAGAGCTTATCTGGGCCTTGATTTCTTCATCTGCAAAGAGAAGTTTGGAATAGCTCAGGGATCTGTGGACTTCAAAAAATCCTGATAATTATATTTTGATATATTTGGTTTCCTTCATAATGGTATATTTTTTAGGTATTCAAAAAAAGATTACTATTCAGTAAATAGATATATGAGAGAGATGAGGAGAAAGAGGAAGGAGGAAGAGGAGGAAAAGAAGGAGAAGGAGAAGGAGAAGAAGGTGAAGGAGGAGAAAGAAGAGGGGGTAGTAGCAGGAGGAGGAAGAGAAGGAGCAGCAGCAAATGAAGAAGAAGAAGAAGGAGAAGAAGAAGAAGAAGGAGGAGGAGAAGGAGAAGGAGAAGGAGAAGGAGAAGAAGAAGAAGAAGAAGAAGAAGAAGAAGAAGAAGAAGAAGAAGAAGAAGAAGAAGAAGATGGCAACTATGAAGATGAAGAGAAATGAAGAGAACAGAGAGGGAGAGAGGGGAGGGAGATCATCATGTAGATAGGGGGATACAGAAATCAGGAAGATCTAGGTTTAAGTCCTGCCTCTAATCCATACTAGCTTTGTGACCCTGGGTAAATCACTTAACCTATTGTTGACCTTTTGGCTTTCTAAGACAAATTACAGACAAAGTGCTGATGTTCATTGGTGGAGGGAGATTCCATAGTACTACACTGATAATACATAGATTTGGTACACTCTCTTTCATCATCCCCAAATCATGAAATTTATTATATAAATTTTTGATGTTTAAGTAAAATTATTTAATATTTAAAATATTTGAATAAAATTATGGAATTTATTAAGCCAAGAGATGTGCTATGCTCTTAAAAGCCTGATGTCATTTTAAAATACACTTAGTTTCATTTTTAATTAAAACTATGAAAGATAACTAAGTGGTCATTGTTCACAACACAGAGATTATTCTTCTTAATCTGTTCAGCACCTATCTCTTCCCAGGGATTCATAGGTCTCATTATATGTGGGTTTTTGAAACAGATTACCACTAGCTCCAGTTTACTGATAAGTGAAATTTGAGGAGTATAGGCTGAAAATATTACATACTTGTATAGGCTGAAAATGTAAGGTATTTGGAGATTTCACATACATTTATGGATTATTGTTTAACAGATTCTAAAAGGAGAGTAAAGGATATGTGGGGAATATCCCAAACATTTGAAAGAAGTAGAGAAAAATTCTCTTACTTTCCCATATCCATCCCCTCTATCTTGGAGACAAACACTTCCAATGGTCCTTTTAGTTTTTTGTCAGAGAGGCAAAATAAAGTTTTGTGATTGGGCTTCTTGGAGCCATTTTTACACTGTTAGGTAATGGTGAGTAGGTTTGTGAGTCAGAGATATTTTAGAAGATAACCATGCATTAGATAAAGAGTTAGATTCAATGTTCTTTTAGGTCCCAACCAACCCTAAGATTCTACAGTTTCACTTGAAACCAAATTCCAGAATATATTGACTGGTATTAGTTTTTCTATAACAAAACTATCCTTACTCAGCCTTATCTGGCTCCCTTCAAAATGAGTGACTGAAGAGAATCTGGGTCTCAAGGCTGCTGATGGAAGCAGCTTTTATTGGCAATAAAAGAGAAAATCAGGGGCTATGGCTTCTAAATCCAGGTTTGCCACCAATTTATTTTATAGTTTGAATCCAGAAAATCCTTATCTCCTATTTATCAGCAGGAAAATACCAATAAAGACAGCTATCAACCTGTAAAGGCATCTTGCCCTTCAAAAATCAATGAAAACTATATGATATTTGTGCAGAGCATGTTGAAGGTAGGGCAGCCAGGATGATGAGGCTATAGGAGGACATGCCATATAAGAATGTGATGAAGGAACTTGGTCTGAGAGGACTGGGCAGGAATGATTGCAGTCTTTAAGTATTTGAAGGGCTATCATGTAAAATGATAACATCTCAGATTTCTGACACTTTGAGGTTTCCAAAGTATTCTATGTAAAATAGCTCAGTAAGATATACTTACAAATATTGCCCCCACTTCACAAAGTGGGAAACTGAGGCTGAAAGTTTAAATGAGCTGTTCAAGGTACAACATAACAAATGTTGAAACCGAGTCTTATACTTAGGTCTTTTTGAATGTTGGAACCAAGTCTTACACTTAGGTCTTTTTGACCCTACTTGTGCTATTTCCATTATACCAAACTACCTTTGATGGGGAATTAGACCAGTTCTGCTTGGGGTCTAGAAATAGGAACAATGAGTAGGTGATGCAACATGGCACATTTTGGTTTCGTTAAAGAAAAAGACTTCCTAATAACAAAGGTTCTCAAAAGTAGAATAGGCTACATTGGGAAAGACTTCTCTTTGCCACTGGATATATTTAAACAGAAGTCAGGTTATCATTTCTCACGGATGTTTTAGACTTTCTTGACCACTTTTTTTTGTGTCATTGGCTCCTTTGGTTGTCTAGTGAAGTCATAGACCCCTTCTCAGAACAATCCTTTGAAATGTATAAAATAAAATGCTATTTGTTACATTAAATTATTATATTATTACATTATATTATTATTACCTTAAAAAACTCACCAAGTTAATGGACTCCAGGTTAGCAATCCTGATCTTGATGACTATATATTTACAAGTAAACTAGATCAATTAATCAACACATATTCATTATGTACCTATTATGTGCTAAGTATTATGCTAAGTGTTAGTCCGTACTTTCAAAGAACTCATCTTCTAGTTAGGTGAGACAACACACATAGGCCATCAAGGGAAGTGAAAGAAAATACTGAGATCATAAACCTCAGTGTCTGAGAGGATGATGATTCCATTAAAGAAAATGGAGAAGTTCAGAGAAGGGACAGATTAGGTGGAAAAAACAATGTATTTTAGAAGTGCTGAGCTCTTCTGACCCTCCTCCACTTGAATAAATGAGCGAAATGACATCAATAAAAAAGACAGCATATATATATATAATATATATATGTATTGCACATTTGTATCATATATATCTTCAAGAGTTGCAAAGCACTTTGTAAATATTATCTCACAACAATCCTGAGAAGTAAGAATTATTATTATCTCCATTTTACAAATGGAAAAATGAGGCTGATAGAGATTAAGTGGCATGACAGGGTTGCTCAGCTAATAAGTGGCTGAGGCAGAACTTGAACTCATATCTTCCTGACTACAAGTCCAGCACTCCACTGCACCACATGCCAACTCTCATACTTTCTTAGACACTTCAATAGATCCTTGATCTCATCTGCATGTCCATCCTGAGTACAGATCATAGCTCATCCCCCACCTTCTCATCCTGTTCAATTATCTGTCCTTGCTATTTTCTAAGTACTCCATAAACCATCTACCCAATTCCGAGAGGCCTTCCTTAGATAGAAAAGGGCTGTCTATCTGTTATTTCTTACTTGCTACATAACCAGCCTACTCCTTTTTCTGGTCATCCATGTCCTCCAAGACATCTTTTATGCCACTGGTTAGGCGTAAATCATTGTTGGTAATTACCTGTGCCTTATTTACATGTTATCAATTGTTGGTTACAATGACTTTTCTGGAAGTGGCTGCAGAAAGTCAAGAAGACAACTTACTAAGGCATATCTATGATTTGTACTAGGGGAGGAGATGCTCTCATAGATTAAATCATGAATTCTTGAAATAATTATTAATATTTAACATTTCTGAAGAAAAGGCTATTCCTCTTCAGAACACAAATATGTGATACATCCCTAAAACTCGGTGCATTCAAAGGACACTTTTGCCTTACTAAAGAATAAGCTGGCAACTCTAAGGAGTAGACATTATCCTTCAGGTACCTTCCAATTTACTCAAAGACCAGAATTCCACTCCCTTAAAAATAATCAGTTTAACTTCATTTAAGTTATCTTCTCATCAACATTCTTGTAATCATTATGTTTACTGTTTTTCCCCCCAAGAATGTATTTATTTATTTTTAGTTTTCAACATTCATTTCCACAAGATTTTGAGCTACAAATTTTCTTCCATCTCTCCTCTAGATGGCAAGCATATTTATTATCCCTTCCCACAATACGCCCTCTCTTATATCACCCTCCCATTCCCTCCTTACCTCCTTTCCCCTTACTTTCTTGTAGGGCAAGATGGATTTCTATACCCCATTGCCTGTATATCTTATTTCCCAGTTGCATGGAAAAATAATTTTTAAACTTTTGTTTTTAAAACTTTGACTTTCAGACTCTCTTCCTTCTTCTCTCCTCACCCCACCCCAACTGAGAAGACAAGCTTTTCAATATAGGTTATACATGTGTAGTTATGCAAAACATTTCCATACTAGTCATATTGTGAAAGAACTGTATTTCCTTCCATCCTATCCTAACCCCCATTTATTCGATTTTCTCCTTTGACCCTGTCCCTTTTCAAAAGTGTTTGCTTCTGACTATCCCCTCCCCCAATCTGCCTTCCCTTTTATCATCCCCCCTCTCATCCCCTTCTCCACTACTTTCCATTAGGGTACGACTGATCCAATTGACGTTCACTGTTCTTTTGGTTTGTTTCTTTCACTGTATTGTATATGTAAATCTTTCTGTTTTTCTGAAGTTCTCATTTTATCATTTATTAGCACACAATACTATTCCTATATTACCATTTTCCAGCCATTTCCTAATCTATATTGTTTCCAGTTGCTTGCTACCACAAAGAATAATGCCTATATATATATATATATATATATATATATATATATATATACATATATATACTGTTTGCTTATATTCTTTGACCTCTTATATGTTGGGGACATCTTGTCTCTTTAGGGTTACTGCTAAGAATTTAGTCCAGGTCCATGATTTCATTTGTGTAGGGGATTTACTAGGAAAAACTCCCTCTATAAGTATACATCTGCCACTATCCAGCAATTGGAGTCTTAGAAAATTGCCCAGAGCTTTGAGAGTTTAAGTGACTTGCCTAGGGTCACATATTTAGTCTGTGTTAGAATTTGAACTTGCTACCTTTTTTGTTTCTGTTTCTGTTTCTGTTTTTGAAAGTGGTTCTCTCTATTTCTCCAGTGGACTGCCTCTCACAAAATTTATTCACAATTTACAGAAGCCATTTTGAGAATTTGTAGGCTTGGGCAGCTAGGTGGCACAGTAGATAGAGTGCTGGGCTTGGAGCCAGGAAGATCTGAGTTCAAATGTGACCTCAGAAACTTACTAGCTGTATGACCCTGAGTACATCACTTAACCCTATTTGCCTCAATTCCTCATCTGCAAAATGAGCTGGAGAAAGAAATGGCAAAACACTCCGGTATCTTTGCCCAGAAAATCCCAAATAGGGTCATGAAGAGTCAAACATGAATGAAACGACTGAACAACAGAAAAGGATTGTGCCTAACTAGAAATTTTCTGCATAGTCCATGAGCTTCCCAATCTGCATTAAAGTTCTACCTTATATTGGTATATACTAGAATTATATTGGTAGTATCTAGAATCCCGGTGACTATAATAATTCATTCATTTATTTATACAATAAACATCTGCTAAGCTTCTTCTATGAACTATTCAGTAGAAACTGAACTAGGTATAGACACAAAGATATAAATTAGAAATGGTTCCTATCCTTAAAGAGCTTACAACAGAGCTATGAGTTTAAGACATATAAATAAATGCCTCTAATACAAACCAGAATATGGTGAATATAGAGAAATACAAAGTGCTAGGGTTTTGTAAGAGCTCACTTAGTTTTTGAAAGCATAGGGGGTAGCAGTTAGAGAAGACTTCAAGGAGGATGTGGCATCTGACCTAGGCTCAGAGGGAAGGGTAGGATATGATGGGGGATGTAGGAGAGAATATTGCAAGTCACTGATGAACCAAGTCAATGCTCCCTGGTATTCAGTCTACCATAACAGCATAACTGATAGAAATAGATAACTGCAAATAATTTTCTAACAACATATTTTTATTTTATGCTTTGTTGTCCTTTTGAAGAATGGCAGCTTTGCCATCCCAACTTCAGAATGATATGCTTCATTCTATTGAGAAATGTTTTCTATGACTCCTTAGAAATAAAGGTGGCTTTAATTAATATGGATAAAGCACTTTGCAATGCTATTAAACACTAAGCATTGTTAATATGGTGAAAACATCCCAGATGATTACACATCCAAAAAATTGTTTCTGCATGCCATTTCCAAAAATGCATTATGTATTATAGAATTTGCTAGTCTTGCTCCCAGGGGAGATAAGCAATTGACTTATAAAGAGTACCGTCAGAGAATAGTCAGAGAGAAATAAGGTTCCAAGGAGACCTGCTAGATAGATTCATTTTCACTCTGAATCGCTGTGACGTCCACTGTGACTCTCTTTGCCCTCACACCATTGTGAATTATATTTCCATGTTTTCATACTGATAACCTAACTAGGCAAATACCTTTCTGAGAAGCAATATTAGAGTTGGACTCCCGTGACTTAGGGTAAAGCAAAATGACCTTGATGAATCATTCTCAGTTCTCATTATCTGAAGGGAGGTACCTTGTCCCACATCTTCCTATTCATTCATTCCTCCTTTTTCTCTTCTTCCTCCTTCTTGTCTTTCCCTCCTTCCTCTTCTCTCTCTCTCTCTCTCTCTCTCTCTCTCTCTCTCTCTCTCTCTCTCTCCCCCTCAATCCTTTTTCTCCCTCTCTTTCTCCCCCTTTTCCCTACTTTCTCTAATACCCTAATAACATGGGTAAGTATAGCCTGTCCTTATTCCTCTCCAGGTTGCACTCTAGACTTCTACAATGCCCCAGCTTTTAATTGTGAATCCTCACTCTAGTCAAGGAACTGACAGCAGAAATGCCCTGCACCCCTGGGTGGTGGTTCTCTCCCCCTGATTACATGGGCTCCTCCTAGAACCTTCATTTAAGGAGAGCATCCAAGTCAGCCATATCTCATTCCTCTCCAGGCTGTATTCTAGACTTCCTCTACCAAGGTTGGTACTTTTGTCTCCCCTTCCCACTTTCTAGCTTTCTTTCATGTTTTGTCTTCCTTCATTAGAATGTAAGTTCCCTGAAGTCAGGAACTTTCTTTCTCTTTATATTTACAGTTCCACTGCTTAGTAGAGTGCTTGGCATAGAGTAAGTGCATAATGAATCTTTCTTAACTGGCTGTCTTGAAAATATGAGCTAGAGCAATTGACTTGATAAGTTGGGGAAAATAGTAGTCAAGTATAGAGAGGGTTATTAACAGTAGACTTGCAACTCTACTAGTACAAAGATTCATTATAATGTATTAGCTCCAGACATTGCAATAATTCATGAGGACCTACTTATCCACACTAGATTATTAGGATTGTTATATTATTATTAATTATTATTATTATTTGGATACTACAGAAATACTACTTATTTGCTTTAGAAAGTGACAAAAATAACTCCCATTATATGAACTATAACTCTTTATCTTCTTTGGGAAAAATAATGACACGTGATTGCCAGAGTGATATTCTAGTTGAATCACAATATCATAATATTACATATTGTTGTGGTTGTAACTCAATTATTTCAGTCATGTCCAACTCTTTGTGACCCCATTTTGAGTTTTCTTGGCAAAGATACTGGATTGGTTTGCCATTTCCTTCTCCAGATCATTTTACAGATGAGGCAACTGAGGTAAATAGGCTTTAGTGATGTGCCAAGGATCATACACCTAGTATCTGAGACTGAATTTGAACTCAGGTCTTCCTGACTCCAGGTCCAGCACTCTATCCACTTTACCAGCAAGGCGTCCCAAATATTATATTGCGTTATGTATATTTTATATAAAATCATTTTCATTTACTCATATATCCATTTATTCAATAAAACACTTATTAAACATCAATTATAGGCAAAATTCTTCCCTGGGCACTGGAGTTGAAAAGAAATATAGATAAGTTACAATCCATTTCCTTGAATAGCTTGCAGTTTTTCAGTAGCAGGTAAGCACTGTTTCTTACAGGGCAGTAATATGCCATTACACTCATGTAGCACAATTTGTCTAGCCATTCCCCAATCGATGGACATCTAATCTAGTACAACACCAGGCTGCCTCTCCCACAATTTACAGAAGTCATTTTAAGGGTTTGTGTGATTATCCATGAGCTAGAAATCTCCCTGAGAGTTTACATGCTTCCTAGTCCTCATTTAAATTGCTCTCATCTCTCTCAAGCAAAATTATCTATTTATTTATCGTGGACATGACCCTCAAACATCCTATGACTGTCCACTGCTGAGAGTCGAAGGGAGAATTAGCCTTTAATGTATTTGGGGGAGCAAGTGTCTGATGGTTTTAAAATTAAGAGCATTTCTCACATTTCTGGTGGAGAAAAGCAGATAGATCACATGCTCTAGTACCTGTCAAATTTCCCTAGAAGTCTCTGAGCTCCAGTGTCTTTAAGAGGAACAAGTGAAACAAAATAAAAAATGCCTTGTGATTTCTTTTCAGTAGAAAATACCCTCCTTGAAGAGATGTAATATTAAGAAATATTTGTTAAATTGAATGGCACCTATAATGCTGCAATTATATTCTGAAAAGCTCTTGTGCGACCAGATAATCAAAACAAAAAAGGGCACTGCTTCTAATTTCCCTAAACACAGAGGCAGCGCCCCAGAGGCCTACCTCTATGAAGACTTCAGGGCTAACCATCACGTGAAAAAACAACAACAGTGAACCAAGGGGTATTATACACATTCTTTTTTGCCCCCATTTATTTTTATTTTGAACTTAACGAATACCAGATAAAAGGAACATTTTCATATATGCTGTAGAACAGAAGGAGAAGGTTACACATGAGCCTAGTCTTGTGAAACTGATTCACACTAGACAAGAGAGAGAGAGAAAAAGAGCACAGACTGTACCTGGTGATCTCTGCATCCGGGAGGAGGCCCATGTGGTAGTGGGGGTAGGGAGATGTGAGGAGGAAGCTTTTGTCACACTCAACTGGAGAATAGTGTCGAGGAGAAGAAGGTTTCTCACATAGTTTGTTCACAGTGCTGTAAACGGGTTCAGGAGGCCTAGTGATAAAAGAACAAAAGAATAAGCCTGTATGAACAGTTTAACAATATACTGTGGTCAACACCTAGTCTTCCTTTAATGGTGAAGAAAGAAGTTAGTGTGGTCAGGCGAAGCTAGAATTAGCCTTGGGGTCAGTAGGACCTGGGTCCAAGTTCTCCCTCTGCCGCACACTAGCTGTACGACCATGTGCAAGTCACTTCTCAGTGACTTGGGTGACTCTCTAACAACAACAACAAAAAAATCAAAGATTAGTTGTTGTTCTGCATTAGTGGGGGGAGTTTTTATACTTCTATACCAGGAAATCATCCTACTTATCAAATCATAGGCCTGGACAAAATAAGAAAGAAAGTAGCAAAACACTCCTGATCTTTTCAGTCTTTCTTTCAGAAAACAAGTTCCTCTGCTGTGTCCACTTTAGCTGGCACTGGGAATCACTAATGACACTTCACTTGCTCACAAATGCACAGTTTTAACTACGTGATGAGGGAAGAGTCTAGAAACTATAAAAGAGAAAGACCTTTAGGTAAAGGAAATGGGCCTGTTTAAACTAGAGAGGAGAGCAATGTGGAAGGAGACAGGATGGCATTATTCAGCTCTCTGAAAGACAGCCAGGGGGTAGCTATATTGGCTCAGTAGCTGCAGCCTGGAGTATGGAAGACTCATCTTCCCGAGTTCAAATCCCATCTCAGACACCTACTAGCTGTGTGACCCTGGGCAAGTCACTTAACTCTGTTGCCTCAATTCTTCATCTGCAAAATGAGCTGGAGAAGAAAATGACAAACCACTCCAGTATCTCTGCCAAGAAAACCCCAAGTGGGATTAGAGAGAGTCTGATACAGCTGAAAAATGACTTAATAAGAACATGTGGGAGTAGGATTAGATTTGTCTGCTTGTCCCCAGAAGGCCAAATTATGAGCCATAGGTGGAAGCTACAGAGAGGCAGAGATTTGGCTGGATAAAAAGAAAACAATTTCCTAACAATGATAACTGTGGCAACTGTCTCAAAGGTGGAATCAAGTAGGCAGATATAGCAATCTGTGTGTGTACATGTGTGTGTGTGCACATGTGTGAATGTGTGTGCATACACATACACACACCTGCACATACATGAGAGGATGTTATGGGAACCAAGAAAAGATCCAAATAGCTCTAGGAAAATGTTAGGAGGGAAAAATTACAATTAAATCAGAGAAATAGGGCAGGCTTCATAGAAAAGGGATTGCTTAAGTTCTAACTTTAAAAAAAAACATTTCATCAGGCAGATGCAAAGATGGAGTGTGTTCAAAACATGAAAGATGGCCTGTGTAGCTATAAAGAAATGGGAATGTGCTGAATGAGAGCAGGGAGGTACTGAGGCATTTTTCCAAATCACAGCATCTCTGAGCTGGGATTGTTCTAAGGGATTATCTACCAGAGGTTCTTAACCTGGGGCAAACAACCTTTCAAAAAATTAATGATTGTTTTTTCAAGATACTTGGCTTCCTTTGGAATCCTGTGCATTTTGTTTAATGCATTTAAAATATTACCAGTCTTCATCAGACTGCCAAAAGGGTACATGATACAGAAAAAGGTTAAGAACTTCTCAGTTCCAAGCCAACTACTTCATTTTATGGCTGAGAAGGCTGAGATCCAACAAGACAAAGAGATTTAAGCAAAGTCACTCATTGGATGGGAGGCTGAATCAGGGTCAGAACCTAGGTCTTCTAATTCCTATTCCAGAGCTCTGTTCATTACATTGTGAAATCTCCTATCAAAACTTCAGATTGGTTCAAAATATCCTTGTTAGACAACACCAGCTTAAAAATATAGGAAGCATATGATTTGAAGAGTATAAGAATGCTCCAACTGGTCATTAAGTTAACAAGCATTTGTTACACACCTACTACGTGTCAGGAATTCTATAAGTGCTGGGCATACAAAGAAAATCTGGGACACAGTCCAGGCAGATCTGAATGAGAAGAGGAAGGAGGGAGAAATGTCTGAGTATTGGTTATTATTCAAAGAAGGCAGAACCAATTAGGGTACCTGCATGGGGGAGCTAGGTAATGGGGAGCATGAAGAGAAAAGATACTGAGATAGAGATGCAGAGACTCCTTTGAACACACACATGCTGAGTACCTTAAATGCATAAAGCGCTCTGCTAGGCACTAAGGAGAAGGTAGGGAAAAGCAGCTAAAGGGAAACTGAAAACTCTAACTCAGTCTAATGGGTAGTTAGTTAACAAATGCTTGCTGATTTAATTTACTATTATTTGCTTAGTACAGTGTCTTCAAATAGTAAGTCCTTAAATTCTTTATCTACCATCTACCTATGTATCCATCATCTACCTATTACTATTATTTCGTTGTTATTTTTATGTTTATGGTGTTCAGAAAAAGTCTTTGGACAAGTTATTGTTGCCACATTTATTAATATTATATTATATTATAATTATTATTGGCCAGACTTACAATTTCATTGGTGTAAGAAATTTCTAGTGCTGAAATTTCCTCTACCAATGCACGTTAGTAGCTCCTGTAACTTATATAATTTTTTTTAAAACTAAGTTTTATTTTCTTCAGTAAACAAAAATCTGTCTCAATCCCAGGTCTTCTGACACCAAGTCAGGTTCTTTCCAAGACATCAGGTCCTGATCATCCATACAGCTAAAGGAGAGGTGAAATGAGGAACCCTGAGACAGGCTTTAATTGTCACTTTTCCATTTTGGATGCTGATTCACTACTGACAGGAACCATATGTACAGGCCAAATTCAAAGACAGTAAGATGGGATAGAGAAATTGCAGATCTTTTTACTCAAGACCTGGACACTCTTACCAGATAATCTCAGTGGGCTTCCAGCCTTATGCAGGCAACAATTCACACATAACAGCTGCCAAACAAACCAGTCAGCATCAATTGGAAGAAAATGAGCCACACAGCCATTCTTTTAAACCTCTCCCATAACACTTAGAGGTGATTCAGGTGGATGGAGGGGGATCTAAAATGTGATACCTGTCCAATGGAATGACCTTCCTGACTCTAGGTAAAGGTCTTAAAGACTTTCATTCCTAAAGCATTTCAGGAAGCCAGTTCTCCCCACCTGTGAGGCTTGAGTTAGTTTTCTTCATCCAGCACTGGCAATGACAGTCCCCGAGAACAATGTGACCAAATTTTCTAGCCAGAGTATACCTGTGGTGCTCACAGGCAAATGATGTGAAAGGATTTCAGTGATGCAGCCAGCATCAGAGAAAAGACAGATAGACAAAGAGAAAGAGAGACAGAAACAGAGGAGGGAAGAAAGGGAAGAAAGTGGGAGGGAGAAAGAGAAAAGATGAAATGTAGAAAGAAGAAAGGAAGGAGGAAGAGAGGAGAAGGAGGGAGGCCAGGAAAGAAGGAATAGAGCTAATTAAAAGCAATTTTAAAAATCTACCAGATTGATGATGCATGATATTGATGCATGGCTCTACAGGAGAGCTCTTACCCCTCTCCATGTCCCCTTTCAGGGGATTATTGAGGAGGAGGATGAGGGAAATAATTTATGTCACAAGTATGTATTGTTGTTGTTGTTTATTTGTCCTTCGTTTTCAAAGAGGACCAATGACATTACAGGCTGATGTTTTGACTTTCATGTGAACTGGGTTTAGGTGAGGCATAATTGCACAAAGTCATCAGCCTCACTCTCCCTTCCAAAGTCATTGAAGTCCAGCGGCAGGACAACAGTCTGAAGGACTGGCAAATGTAGTGGGTGACCTTGGCATGTCTGCCCAAGCTCTTAGTGCTCCATGGCCCCTGCTCCAGCCACCTTCACGACCACTGGAACAAATTGTTCTCATCTGCCCATTCCACTGGGGGAAGTCTTCACATGCTTGGGGTAGACCCCCTTCTAAGTCACCAATGGGTTTGAAGCCTGTTAGTTGCCCCTGACCTAGTTTAGGTCTGCTGAGACAGTTTCACCAAGGCATGGCTGCTGTCCATGCTACAGCTTCTTGAGCCACAGATGAGACACCAAAGAAGGATGAGCATCCCTGAAAAGGGCTCAGGGAGCCCTCACAACTGAGGTGCTAGTCCTCCTTTTCACTTCACCATACTGTTTCTCTCATGTAAGTCAATTCTGTCTTGAAACCAAAATTCTCTTCTTGTCCTATATAGGTGGCACTCTGTTGCTTTGCCCATACTCAGATCTGAGTTACAGTCCTGAGTGGCAGTCCCAAGGAGAAGCACTAACACACAAGAGCTTGTAGCCACAATGCAGCAGGAGCCCTCCTCACAACTCCAGGGCAGAAAAGAGTGCACAGGGCACTACGCATTCAAGGAGGTGAAAAATCTTCCTCTGATTCTGATTCTCTCCCCTCTTGCACCCATCCCTTCCCTTTGTGCCCTGCCTCTCTCTCCTCCCTACCTTCCTTTTCTCTCTCTCCCTTTCTTCCCCCACTCTCTCCCCCCTCTTCTTTCTCTTTCTCAGTCTCTCTGTCTCTGTCTCTCTGTCTCCTTCCCATTCCCTCCCCCTGGTCTCCACCTCAAAAGACAAATACATGCTGCCTAAAATCATGAGACTTTCATCTCCTTCTCCCTTTAGAGGCATTTAAAGGAAACACTATTATTTCATACTCTGAAGATTTAGTAAATTTCCCATTTGGAGCTGGCTGCAGTAACTCAGGCTTCAGCTGGTGCCTCCAGTACCTTTGGCAACAGTGACTGCTGAGTTGTATAACATTCAGGATTTATGACTTGACTCCAATCAATTACTCACTGTCTCTCTTCTTATTAATCCAGAGATGTAGCACCTGATATTGCAGCCTCATTTTTGCCTGGCACACAGCTTTTCTTTCCTTCCCAATTGATTTTATTTTATTTATTCTTGCCCCTCTCTCCCCCTCATTCCCCAGGGCCATAAGCTAAAGAGAACACATATCAAATCCAAACTCTATTTTCTAGATTGTGGGAGCACTGGATATCTTTGGGAGAAAAGAAGATAAAAAAATCTTGCTAAAGTTCTCCTCTTCAACACAGGGATAATCAACCAACATTAAAGTCCAAAGTGGATAGTTTTTCTCAGGTGAAATGAAAGTTCCCTATGTAGAGAATAGTTTACACTTACATAGAGTGTTCCAAAAATCTTAGTGCATTTTAAGCTATTAAGCTACTTTAAAAAGCTTAAAACGGCACAAAACTTTTGGGATGCACTACTATCATTCAACCAGCATTTACTTAATGGAAGCTATGGGCCCAGCACTCTGCTAGGCACTGGAGATAGACAAAGACTAACTCTTTACAATCAACCAATCAATAAACATTTATTATGCACCAATTATATGCCAAGCACTGTGCTAAACACAGGGAACAGAAAGAGGAGCAAAAGACAGTCTCTGTTCTGAGGGAGCTTACAGTCTAATGGAGGAGGAAACATAAAAGGAAATACATGCAGAACAAGCTGTACATGGGATAAATAGGAGGTATTTAACAAAGGGAAGGCAATGGAATTAAAAGGGGTTGGGAAAGGCTTCCTGTAGAAGGTAGGCTTTAGTTGGGACATAAAGGAAGCTGGGGAGGTGAGTAATTGGAGGAGAAGATGGAGAGCCTTTCAGGCATGCTGAAGATGCCCAGAACTGAGATATGGAGTTTCTTGTTCATGGAATAGCCCGGAGGCATCACTGGATGGAAGAGTATGTGTTGAGGACTAAAGTGTAAGAAGGCTAGAAAGGTAGAAGGGGTAGAGTTATGAAGGGCTTTGACTGCCAAATAAAAGCATTTGGTATTTGTTTCTGAAGGCAACAGGAAGTCACTGGAGTTTTTTGAGTGGTGTGTGTGTGTGTGTGTGTGTGTGTGTGTGTGTGTGTGTGTGTGTGTGTGTGAGAGAGAGAGAGAGAGAGAGATGATCAGACTTATGCTTTAGGAAAATCACTTTAATGGGAGAATGGAGGATGGAGTACAGTGGGGAGAAACTTGAGGCTCAAGAAATTTATGTTCTGTCAGGGAAATCATATATATATGTAAGTACAATATATTGTGCTTTAAGGTTAGCAAAGCACTTGTCTCATGAACACATTGTCATTTTACAAGTGAATCTTTAAAAAGCTAAATAGCTTGTTCTGGAACACACTGCTGGTAAGTATCACAGATTCAGTTCCTGATTTCCTCACTGCAGGCTTAGAACTTTTTCAAACACACTATACTAGGTCAGGCTAAACTGGTCATGGGACAGCATTTCTTTCTTTCTTTCTTTCTTTCTTTCTTTCTTTCTTTCTTTCTTTCTTTCTCTCTCTCTTTCTTTCTTTCTTCTTTCCTTCCTTCCTTCTTTGTTTGTTTGTTTCAATAGTATTTTATTCTTTTTAATTACATGTAAACACAAATTTTAACATTCATTAAAAAAAATAAGTTCCAAATTTTCTTTCTTGCTCATCTCTACCCTCCCTAAGACAGTAAATAATTTGATATAGATTATATATATGTGTGTAATCATGTAAAACATTTTCCTATTAGTCATGTTGTGAAAGAAGAAACAGAACAAAAGAAAAAACACAAAAAAAGTGAAAATAGTATGCTTCAATTTGCATTTAGACTCTTCCAGTTCTTTCACATGAGTCCTTTGGGATTTTCTCAGGTCATTGTATTGTTTAGAATAGTTAAGTATGTGTGTGGGGAGTGTGCAGAGCCAAGATGGGGTAAAATAGGCAAGAACTCACCTGAGCTCTTCCTCTAATCCCTCTGAATACCATAAAATAATTCTCCAAAACAAATTCTGGAGTGGTAGAATCCACAAAAGGACAGGGTGAAACAATTTTTCAGTTCAAGAAAACTTAAAAAGTCAGCAGGAAGAGTCTTGCACCCGAGTGAGAATGGAAGACACACCACTCCAACATAGACCTGGCCTCAACAAACCAGAAGCAGGCCTTGGGAGTGATTGAATTAGCAGCAGGGGTTGCTTCCAGAGCTCTCACACCACAGATAGTTGAACAATTGGTCAGAAGGAGATTAGGGGGGGTCTCTTTGCTGACACTAAGGTGGGACTCTGGTGCTTTGCCCATACTTGGATATGGGTTACAGTCCTGGGTAGCAGTCCCAGGGCAAGGAGAAGCAGTAGCATACCAGAGCTTGCAGCCACAGTGCAGCAGGAATCCTCCTCACAATTCTATGGCAGAAAAGAGTGCTTATAGTCACTCATAGACGGCAGGACAGGCCAGGAGAGAAGTAAACACATTTTTCCTTAGATAATACCACCTTGGAAGAACTAAAAAGTTACAGATCCCTAGAACAACCTCAGAAACAGCTACACAGCACCTCTGAAGGTTGGGATAGTGTGCCCTCCACCCTGGAAGGAGATCCCTACTTTTAGAAAGAGTTAAAACTCAAATCATAGTCTGGGAAAATAAGCAAACAACAGAAAAAAAATTCTGACCATGGAAAGTTACTATGGTGACAACAAAGATCAAAATACACATTCAAAATAAGACAACAAAGTCAGAGCTCCTACATCCAAAGCCTCCAAGAAAAATATGAATTGGTCCCAGGCCATAGAAGAGCTCAAAAAGAATTTTAAAAATCAAGTAAGAGAAACAGAGGAAAAATTGGGAAGAGAAATGAGAGTGATGTAAGAAAATATTAAAAAAAGTCAATAGCTTATAAAGGAGGAACAAAAAATACTGAAGAAAATATCACCTTAAAGAAACAGAATAGGCCAAATGGTAAAAGAGGTACAAAAATCCAATGAGCAGAAGAATGCTTTGAAAAACAGAATTGACCAAATGGAAAAAGAGGCAGAAAAATTCACTGAAAAAAGAGCTCATTAAAAAGTAGAATCAGCCAAATTAAAAATGAGGTACAAAAACTCATTAAAGGGGGTGGCTAGGTGGTGCAGTGAATAGAGCACTGGCCCTGGAGTCAGGAGGACCTGAGTTCAAATCCAGCCTCCGACACTTAACACTTACTAGCCATGTGACCTTGGGCAAGTCACTTAACCCCAATTGCCCTGCCTTTCTCCCTCCAAAAAACAAGCTCACTGAAGAAAATAACTCCTTAAAAATTAAAGTTGAACAAGTAGATGCTATTGATTCTATGAGATAACAAGGCACAATAAAAGAAAACCAGAAGAATGAAAAAAATGGAAGAGCAGTAAAACAAAACCAAAAGAATGAAAAAATAGAAGAGCAATAAAAGAAAACCAAAACAATGAAAAAAAGAAGACAATAGAAGATTAAAAAAACTTAGAAGATGAATTGGAAAAATGACTGACCTAGAAAATAGATCCAGGCGAGATCACTTAAAGTAATATTAGACTTCCTGAAAGCTATGATCAATAAAAGAGAGTAGAACATCATCTTTCAAGAAATTATCAAGGAAAATTGCCTTAATATTCTAGAACCAGAAGGTAAAATAAAAATTAATAGAATCCACTGATTACCTCCTAAAAGAGATCCCAAAATGAAAACTCCCAGGAATATTATAGCCAAATTCCAGAGCTCCCTGGTCAAGGAGAAAATGTTGCAAGCAGCCAGAAAGAAACAATTCAATTATGGAGTTACAGTCAAGATAGAACAAGGTTTAGCAGCTTCTACATTAAAGGAATGGAGGGCTTGGAGTATGATATTTTGATGTGATGATATCATATGATATATGATATTTCAATGAGGCAAAGGAGCTAAGAATACAACCAACAATCACATATCCAGCAAAATTAAATATAATCTTTCAGGGAAAAATGGACATTCAAAGAAATTGAGGGCTTTCAAGCATTCCTCATAAAAGGACCAGAGCTGAATAGAAAATTGTACTTTTAAGATTCAAGAGAAACATAAAAAGATAGTCAGGCAAGGGAAATCATAAGGGACTTAACAAGGTTAAACTATTTATATTCCTACATGGGAAGATGATACTTGTAAATCACAAGAATTTTCTCATTATTAGGGTAATTAGAAGGAATATACATAGACAGAGGAAGAGGTATGAGTTGAATATGATGGGATGATATTCCCAAACAACAAAATTAAGTGAGAAAGAGGAATACAACGGAAGAAAGGAAAGGGAGAAGTAGAATGGGATAAATTATCTGACATAAAAAAAGCATGAACAAACTTTTACAATTGAGGGGAAGACAGGGAAGGTAGCAAGGAAAGTTTGAATCTTACTCTCATTGGAATTGGCTTAAAGAAAGAATAACATACATACTCAATTGGGTATAGAAATCTATCTTCCCCTACAGAGAAGAAAGAGTGGGGAGAAGGTGGAGATGTTTATTGAAGGAAGGGCAGATTGGGGAAAGGGTTGGTCAGAAGCAAAACACTTTTTGAGGATGAACAGGGTAAAAGGAAAGAGATAATAGAATTAATTGAGGGGATAAAATGAAGGGAAATACAGTTAACAATCATAACTGTGAAAAATAATTTGAAACAAGTTTCTCTGATAAAGGCCTCATCTCTCAAATACATAGAGAAATGAATCAAATTTAGGAGAATAAGAGCTGTTCTCCAATTGATAAATGACAAAAAAAAAGAATAGTAAGTTTTCAAATGAAGTAATCAAATCTGTCTATAACTATATAAGAAAATGCTCTGCATCAGAGAAATGCAAGTTAAAACAATCTGAAGTATCACCTCACACCTATTAGAATGGCTAATAGAACAGAAAAGGAAAATGACAAATGTTGGAGGGGTTGTAGGGAAATTGAAATACTAATGCATTGTTGATGGAGTTGTGAACTGATTCAACCATTATGTAGAACAATTGGGAACTATGCTCAAAGGCCTATAAAACCATACATACATACCCTTTGACTAGTAGTAGCATTATTAGGCCTGTATCCCAAAAGAGATAAAAACAAAAAGGAAAAGGACCTATATGGAAAAAATATATATTTATAGCAACTTTTTTTTTTCTGGTGGCAAAGACTTGGAAATTGAGGGGATGCTCATCAGTTGGGGAATGGCTTAACAAATTGTGGTGTGTGATTGTGATAGAATACTATTGTGCTGTAAGGAGTGATGAGCTAGATCAGGGATGCAGAACCACATGTGGCCTCAAGGTCGCAGGTTCTCCACCCCTGAGCTATATGCTCCCAGAAAAACCTGGAAAGACTTATACGAACTGATAGAAAGTGAAATGAATAGAACCAGGATAAAATTGTACATAGTAACAGCAAAATTGTAAGATGATCAACTGTGAATGACTAGCTCTCCTTAGCAATACTGTGATCCAAGACAATTCTGAAGGATTTAAGATGAAAAATGTTATCTGCCTCCAGAGGGAGAACTGAGTCTGAATACATACTGAAGCATACTTTTTAAAATTTTTCTTGTTTTTTTTTAAATTTTATTTTGGTCTATGCTTTCTTTTACAACATGACTAATATGGAAATATGTTTTGTATGACTACAAATATATAACCTATATCAAATTGCTTGCCTTCTCAATGAAGAAGGTGGGAAGGGAGGGAAAGAATTTGGAAATCAGTTTTAAAAATGAATGTTGAAAATTGTTTTTACATGTAATTGGGGAAAATAAAATACTAAATTATAAAAAAATAGAATAGCTAAGTCATTCATGTTGAAAAACACATATTTAAAATATAAAAGATATTCTTTTATGATATGGTGGTTTGTTATGATGAAGAAACCCTTCTCTTTAGGTCAAAAACCATAAAATTAGAGTCTAATATCTTCCATTTAAGTTGTATGATTTGGGGGCAAGTCATTTAATCTCTCTGACCCTCAGTTTCTTCACTGGCAAAAGAGAGAATGATAATATTCTACTACTTTCATTGCAGAGTTGTTGTGAAGAAATTAATATGTGAAGTGTAGTAATGTAATAACTCCTTCCTACCAAAGTAGACCTCCTTAGGTCTATCAAGTTAACAAACAAAAATATAATCTTACAAAACCACAAAAAAAAAATGTCCAACAGCTCTTACTTTTCAAAGCTTATCAGTAGAAAGGATCGACAATTCATGAGAGACAATATATAAGAAGAGAATCAGCAATGCAAGATGTAGAATCAGAAATCTGTTCACATGTGGCCAAAGAATGGGTAATAAACAAGATGACAGAATTATTCATTTCAGTTTTGTGCTTCTTGGTCTACCCACAGGGCAAGTGTTCCTTGCGTTTATAGAAATGTGGAAGACAATTCTCTAAGTCTATATTTGTCTATGGGGAAGGAGGACGACTATAGACACCTACTAAAGTTGAATTACAGAATCACAGAACTAGAAAGGGTCTCAGAAGCCATCTAGTTCAACTCAAATCTCTACATGAATTTCTTTACCACATTCCCAGTAATTTTTAGCAATTTATCCTTGTAGCACTTCACTTCACTTTTGGAAAGTTTTAATTGTTAGAAAGTTTTTTCTGTATATGGAGCCTAAATCTTCCATTTTGAAACATTAATCCATGGTTCCTAACACAAAGAGGCAAAATTGAAATTCAGGGAAATCACTGAAACTTGAGGAGATAAATAGATCTCATGACTAGAATATTCTTCAGAAAGATTATACTTTATTAAAAAGGAACTGAATAGACAAAAAGACAGCCAAATAATATGTTGAAAAATACACACACGAAGAAATTTACAATCCAATGTAGCAAACTGTTGTAGAGAGCATTTGGATGAGAATCACCAGTGTTCAGTTGTGTTTAATTCTTCATGACACCATTTGGAATTTTCTTGGGAAAGGAACTTGGAGCAATTTGCCATTTCCTTCTCCAGCTCATTTTACACATAAGGTACTAAGGCAAACAGGTTTAAGTGACTTACCAAAGGTCACCCAGCTAATGAGTATCTGAGGCCAGATTTGAACTCCAGAGGACTCCTCTTCCTGACTTCAGGCTCTGCATTCTATCCCCTGTGCCACCTAGCCACCCCAAGCATCATCAGAGGGACAAATAGAAATAAAGTTATAATGGGAGTAAATTACAGACCACCTGGGAAAATGGATATTGATTAAAGAGTTCAAGAAGCAGACTATAAACTTATCAAGGGAGAATGAAGGAATAGGAACTCCAAATATATGGCTATGTGCTAGATTTCTTTTTCTGCCCAAAGTGGAGAAGCTAATAAATCTTGAATTTGACTTACTAATAATTTTATTCTTCAAAAGATGGTAGAAATGATAAGGAACACTGCTCTGCTGGACTTGATCCTGACCAACAAGTTATAGCTGATTTCTGAAGCAGAAAGTAGAGAAATATTGATCAGAAATGACCATTTCATGTTTGAATTCCTTTTAGAGGAAGAAAGGAAAGTTTGACACACTTTAGACTTTAGGAAAGAAGATGTAAATATATTCAGAGGAATGTTAGGTAGGATTCAATGGCATATGATTCCATGATGCAAGCTAGCTCAATTGGCATGGGAAGTACTCAAGTATGCTAATCTAATAACAAATACAACTGGTGCAAATGAAGAAGAAAGGAAAGAACTGGCTAGAAACCAGTATGGATGCACAGGGAACTCATTAAGTTAGATTTTTTAAAGAACATATATATAGAAAATTGGCACTTATTTGAGGATAGATACAAAAGATTGGCATGGTCCTATAAGAATAGTATTAAGAATACTATGACTTTAAAGAATGATGTAAAAGTTGTTTTTTTTAAAATTATATTCTAGGCAAGAGGAAGAATAAATGAATAGGGCTGTTTGAATTTAATAGATGATAATATCAATCAATCAATCAATACACATTTATTAAATGCCTACTATGTTCAGGCATTGTGCTAAACTCAAAAGACAGTCCTTGCCCTCAAGGAGCTTACAATCTAATAGGAAAGAAAACATATAAATAAATACATGCAAAGCAAACTATATATTGGACAAATAGACAATAATTAACAGAGAGAATGCTCTGGAATTAAGAGGGGTTAGACTAGAGAAAGCTTCCCATAGAAGGTAGATTTTAATGGGGACTTAAAGAAAGCTACAAAGGTAAGTAACTGGTGCAGAGGAGGGAGAGCATTCCAGACATGCTGGACAGCCAGAGAAAATGCCCAGAACTTAGACATGGAATATCTTGTTCATGGAATAGCCAGGAGGCATCACTGTTGAGGAACAAGGTATAAGAAGACTAGAAAGGCAGGAGAGGGTAAAGCTATGTTAATGGTTTTGAATGCCAGACAGAGAATTTGGTATTTGTTCTTGGAGGTAATAGGAAGTCACTGGAGTTTAGTGAGTAGGGGGTGACATGATCAGACCTTCCCTTTAGGAAAATTACTTTGGTGGCTTAATGGAAGACGTATTAGAATGGGAAGTGGCTTGAAGCAGGAAGACCTACCATTGGGCTATTGCAGTAATCCTGGTATGAGTTGATGAGGGCTTTCACTAAAGTGGTGGGAGTGTCAGAGGAGAGAAATGTATATTCAAGAGATGTTAAAGAGGTAAAATCGACAGAGGTAAAAACAACTTGGATATTGGGTATGAGTAATAGAGAGAAATCCAGGATGACTACTAGGCTGTGAACCTGAGGAACTGGGAGTTTGTTGCTTTCTATGGTAACAGCAAAGGTGAAAAATCCTAAGTTCTGTTTAGAGCATATTGAATTTAAGAAGTTGACAGGACATCCAGTTAGAGATATCTGAGAGGCATTTGGAGATGTGAGACTGGTGGTCAGTAGAGAGATTGGGGCAGGGAAGGTAGATCAGAGAGTCATCAGCATATACATGGTAATTAAATCCATAGGAGCTGATGACATCACCAATTGAAGTAGTAGAAGGAGAAGAAAAGAGGGTCTAGTATAGACCATTAAGTGACAGGTAGGGGATAACTATCTAATGCTTATTTTATTCTTTTTTTTCTTCCAAAAATAATACTCTTTATCAAGGAAAAGGTAGAACCCTCATGATCAGAGAAGGATTCTGAACAAAGTAGTAGATGTGATGTAGGCTCCATTCACATAGATCTTTGAATGAGCATGGCCACAGGAGACGTGCAATTGGACTAGGGAAGGGCGAATGTTTTCTGAACATACAAAACAAAGAAGAGCATCTTTATGCTATACACTAATGAGGCTGACTTTGATTCCTGGCAAATATAAATTAACAATCAATCAGCAAACATTTATTGAGTGTTCAGTATATCCCAGGCACTGTGTTAAGCACTAGGAACATAGTATTAAACAGAGAGCCTGTAATTGATGGAGCAACATCCAAAAACAATCTTAATGAATGACATAAAATGGCATTAGACAAATGATAATACAGATTCTCTAAAAGATGTCACAGATTGTACTGAATCTTTGACTAGAATTGAACTCATTTCCTTATTTACGTCACACCAGACACCATGGCTTTGCATACAATAGGTAGTTGTGTATACATTCCAATATTGTGTTCTTAGGGACTGGAGTTCTTTAAATACTTTATTCTCTAATTGGGCAATTCTCCCAAGCAAAGAGCGTCCAAGGCCATCTGACTGCTACAAGTTACACATGAAGCATCTTTGAGCTGCCCCTCTATCACCCAGAGGCATGGGAATGACCTCCCTCACCGTCAGCATTCTGAGCAGCTCCATAAAAGAGAAGGAGGCCTTTAAGGCCTCTATACCGAGACTTCAACTGATGAGTTTTAATTGGGATTTGGTTGACTCTCCAAAAGAAACAGAAGCTACCATCACTTCCTATTAGGACACTAAATAAGTAATGCACAGAAAGGGGATTCATAAGCTTGTTCCTGAACTGCATTTGAATTGAAGACCTAGGAATGAGAGACCCTGTTGGAGCTAGGAACAAGAGATACTGTCTTCTCCATGGTAAGCCTCCCAAGTGGCTCAGGTTGAAATGGAGTGAATTTTCATAACTCTTATGCTGTATAGCTCAGTTCTAATGGGGGACTGATTCCTCCTTGGGAAAGCTAGGAAGAAAAAAAATACTGATTACATTGACATACCCTCTAATTAAGCTAATAAGTCAGTCATATGAACATTATTCTGTTCACTTACCACCACTTACCATTTGCTTGGCATGAAGTGGTTACTTAAATAAATGCCTGTTCAACTGAATTATTTAGTTTGCATATAAATGAGTTTGCTAACCCATCTACAGAATTATCTTCATTTCCCTAGATATGTGTATTGATGATTTCATATTATTAAGACAAAAAAGCATTAATGTACTTAGTTCAAGAGAGGCAACAATATAATGAAGCTAGATATACTAGAGGCATCTAGTGGGCTGACCCCAAAGAAGGCTGGATTTGGAATCAGGAAGACCTAAGTCTGAATTCTCACTTAGTCAACCATTAGCCATGTGACCTTAAACAAGTCATTTAAACTTTCTGAGGTTCAGTTTCCTCATCTGCAATATGAGACACCCTCAGAGGAGTGTTCTGTGGATCAAATGAGATTGTGAACGTACAGTGCTTTGCAAACTCTAAGGTTCTCTATGAATGTTTTTTACTATTATTATTATTATTATTATTATTATTATTATCATGGTTATTATTTAGTGGAAAGAACACTGGACCTGGAGTCAGGAGGGATCTTGGTTCAAATACTAACTCTGACACTTGTTGGGGAGACCTAACTTCGGCTTCCTTTTTTTAAAGTGAGACTAGGGATACAAAGAACAGGTTTGTTTTTTTTTTTTTAAAAGGGCAGAGATCTAATCTATACTAATCTTCTTAAGGGCAGGGATCTAATATCACAAAACGTAGAGGGAAAAGAAGGAAAGAAAAACAGAAGAAAAGCTCTTCTTGTATCAGCTGCCCAAGGATTGTGCGATCCTGAGTGTGTCCCTCTAGGACAGACTTCTGTTCCACACTCCCTGCCTTCTACATTCCTTGGTTCCTTGTTCTGCTAAGTGATTGTGACTTTCCCCCTGCAAGATCTATTTAATGGTCTCCTACATTCTGGTTTGCATCCCAGAAAATAAACATTACTTACCCAGAAGCCAGCAGACCATACATAGACAGTGTTGTTAGCAAGGTTTATTTGCAAAGGAGGCAAAACAGAGAAGAAGGCATTTGTCAATTTAGATGTATCAGTGCAGATTCTGCACAATGACGTCAGATAAATGATAATACAGATCTTATGAAGGAAGGCATGGATTGTAGGGCAAGGGAATAAACATTTTATATAGGACCTATTATATTCCAAGGACTGTGCTAAGTACTTTACAAAAATCTCATTTAATCTTTATCACAACTTTGCAAAGTAGGTGCTATTATAATCTTCATTTTGTAGTTGAGGAAACTGAGTCAAACAGAAGTTAACCCTTGCCCAATATCACAGAAGTACATATCTGAGGCTGCATTTGGTCTTAGGCAGGAGATTTGGCAACTGATTGGCTGTGTGATGATTGAACTAGAAAGAGCCAGAAAGTCTGCTGAAGCCCCCAGGCTGAGAGAATCGGTAGTTAGCATCCTAAGATGAGGTGTGGTTACTAGTGATGACCCTGATAATTGTACATTATTATCTAAATTACAATTCTGGGCCAAACAAGATGTGCCTTATACAGAGGAGGGGCTGAATAAATACTTGTTCAGTGTAACTAGTGCTGTTTTGCAGACTGAAATTTCACCATGAAAGGGAGGTAAGAGAAAGAAAATGTCCCTGACTTTCACAGGGGACAGTCATGTTTCCTCGTTTAAGGATTTTATAGCACTTTACCTAGGTATCTCCTTGGCACTTGCCTCACTTTCTCCTTGTGTCAGGGTGTTTTGTGTGAGTATCTTCTTCCTGATTCTACTGTGAGTTGCTTGAGAGCAGACTCTATGCCGTATTTATTTTTGTATCCCCAGGGTCTAGAAAACCATAGATGCCTCATAATTCTTTCTTGAAAATGTGTTTTAAGAAAGAATTAGGTATAATAACTTCAATTAGATTCTATTCTGATGTTTATAGTAAATCACTTTCCTTATAATGGCTCTGTGAAGTGGTTAGTCCAGATAAGATGATTTCTGTTGTTGTTTTTTAAGAAAAAGAACCTGGAGAGGCTTACACAAATTGATGCTAAGTGAAAAGAGCAGAACCAGGAAAAAATGTACACAATCACAGACATATTATATATGGGACGACCAACCTTGATAAACTGGATTCTTCTCAGCAATGCACAGCTATAAGACAACTCTACAAGTCTCAGGATGGAAAGAGATGTCTACATTCAGAGAAAGATCTAGAAAGACCAGAGTTTAAATGGAGACTGAAGCAATCTACATGCTATCATTCTTTTTCATGTTCGGTTTTCTTTCTTTTTTCCCATTGTTCACTCCATGGTTACAATCCTTCTATACAACCAGACTATTGTACAATGTGAAAGTATCTGCAGATCCTATACGTGATTGCACACCGCCATGGGGGCGACGGGGAAGGGAAGGGAGAAAATTTGAAACTCAAGGGATTGTGGAACTGAATCTTGTAAACTAAAAGTAAATAAACAAATCAATGAAAAAGAAAAGAAAAGAAAAAGAAGGTGAAGCTTAGAAAGGCATTTGTCCAGGATTATACAGTTAAGAGATGTCAGATCAGGGACTCAAACACAGATCTTCTAAAGCCAAAGTCCATTGGTCTTTCTACTGTTTTTCATCTCACTGCCTTTCCTATAGGGAAGGCTAGGAAAAGATAGATGAAGAAGAATTAATGTTCCCTCTCCTAATGAAGGACCAGAGCACTGTTTACAAATCAAATAGGAGACAGAAGTTTCTGGATATTAATCCGAACACTGGGTCTATGGAATTACCTACTCCCACATTAGGCAAAAGTCTGCATTTGTGATAAATACAGTAAGTTAAAAAAAGCTCTAAGCAAGTCAAAACCTATCTATCAATCTGTGAAATAGGTAAAAGTTACACAGAATAGGGCATGAGAGGATATATAGCTTAGTTGTAAGAGAATTTGAAGCCAAAAGACTATAGTGGTAGTTTTAGCTTCACTCTCTACTAGTTGTGGATCTAGTACAAGTTGTTTACCCTCTTGGAATTTCTATTTCTTTACATCAAAAAACAACAACCTTAGTACCAAGAAGTGGTATGAAAGAATCACTGAGGACTATCTGACAGCAAAGGAAATGGTCTAGTGAGGGTTAAAGACAGACATCAGAACGGATTGTAATAATATCCAAGGACCAAAGGAAGGCCTTCAATAATGTAGGTGAGTCCTTCATGGGAAGTTTTTGAAGAGACATTGATTAGAATTGCAAGGAATGAAAAAGCATGGATAGGTTGAGATTTCTGCTGGTGAAGGGAGCAGTCCTAGAGATGGCATGAGTCACATTGAAGAGAAGGAAAAACACTGGCCCAAATATAGCACAAAAGTTTTATGAGAAATGATGAGCAGGCTAATTTCAGAAAAACCTGGAAATATATATATATACATATATATACATATATATACATATATATGTAAATATATATATATATATATATATATATATATATATATATGAACTAATGAAAAGCAAAGCGAGCAGAACCAAACATTGTACACAGTAACAGCAACATTGTGTGATGATCAACTATGAATGACTTAGCTGTTCTCAGCAATACAATGATCTAAGGCAATTCCAAATGACTTATGATAAAAAATGCTATCCACCTTCAAAGAAAGAACTGATGGATATTGAAGCATATTATTTTCACTTTATTTTTGTGTTTTTTTTTCTTTTGGTCTGTTTCTTCTTTGACAACATGACTAATACAGAGGTCAAAAGAAGAGATACAAGAACACTGTCAAGGTCTTTCTGAAGAACTTTGGCATTGATTGTGTGACACGGGAGACATTGGCAAAGGATCACCTAGTATGGAATATCCACATCAAAGAAAGGACTATGCTCTATGGCCAAAGTAGAGTTGAAGTACCTCAAAAGGAATGTGAGATGCTCAAATTTAGAGAATCCATCCCAAATGTTAACACAGACTATTTGTGCCTGATCTGTGGTAGAGCATTCTGAGCTCATGAGGTCTGATCAGCCACAGTCAGACACACTGTGACTTGATTCTAACATAGTGGTGTCATTTTGGTCCTCTTCGAGAATGAAGGACAACAACTAATATGGTTATATGGTTTGCTTGATTGGACAGATATAACATATCAAACTGCTTACTGTCTTAGGAAGGAAGGGTAGAAATAAGGGAGGGAGAGAAAAAAATTTGGAAGTAAAAAAATAAAAATGAATGTCAAAAATGGTCTTCACATATAACTGGAGAAAATAAAATACTATCTAAAAATTTTTAAATGAATATATATGTGCCTATATACATACATACATACACACACACACACATATATACAAACACACACAGACACACATACATATGTCACAAAAGTTACTGGTAAATATGCATAACACAGGTAGAAATGTAGACCCTGACTCCTTAACCTACATTTTGTTCTTGTGCGAGATTGACATTTGCATGCCAACCAAAAACTGTCTTGTCTTGAAGAGCCTTATCATCCTAGGTCCCACATAGTTCTTGTGTGTATATGTGTGTGTTTAAGCAGGCACTGAAATAAGCATTTAGGCACAGACCACACAATTAGGGTCTAACAGGGTCTAAAGGGAATTTCAGATGTCAAATAAAATAATTTCCTGAGACCAAAGATCTCAAACCTGCAACTGGGAAAGTCATAAAAAAAATAGGTTCAATATTAGCTTGGTGCATTTTATTCACTTTTGTAGGATTTCTGGATAAGTGTTGTTGCTGATAGCACTTGTTTATGCATTAAAAGAATCACTCTGCCCCTGTCATGAAGAGGCTTTCAAGTCACTCCATACCTGTAGATGGTAGTTGCAAATAGTAGTTGGTCCTAGAAAGTCTAGATAAGTGAAAACTCCAAAATAATAGCATAAATTAGTGGTCATGAGATAAGGGAAATTCATATTTGATATGACTTAACCAATAATAAAAGAAATGTAGCATTTAGTAAAAAGAAGAACAATGGAAGCAGCATAGGAAATGGGCAACATGAGGAGTATAAATTATCCTGTGAACTTGTGCCCTAGATACATAGGATCCTTTGATCTGTCCTTGTTCTTGTCCATGACATTTCTAGTCCTATGAATTCGCATAGAATCCCTCTCTTCCTTTAAGATACAAGTCAAGCACCATCTTCTATATGAAGCCTTACCTGAACTCCCTAACTTCTAGTAGCCTCCCAAGTTATCTTGTATTAAACTACTTATTGTTTGCATTTACTCACTTTATTTTTATTTTCTTCTTTGCTGTGTACACGTACTCATTGCCCCCTCCATTAGAATTTAAGTTCCTTGCAAAGAGGGACTGTTTCATTTTTTTTGTACCTGCAACCCCAACGTTTAGCACAACGTCTATAATTTAGTAGGCTTTTAAGAAATAATTGTTTACTTGATCCATATGCCCCCCTACTCATCTTACTGCTCCTTTACTCCTTTCCCAAGCATGTATATATTCCACATCCTACACCTTTATGTCAAGCCCTGTGATAAAGCAAAAATTAACATAATTAAGTCTATTGCAGAGACATTATCACCAAAGACAGACAAGCACATCAAAGAATGAATCTTCTGAGATTCATTGAGATACCAAGTTCCTGAATATCTCATTGGAGCGTGGGCAGCTTGATACTATTGACCATACCCAGGAGGCTGTGGATTATTCAGAGATAGTATAGGAAAGAAAAGCAAACATTTTTCTTGGAGGAAGGATGGGAAAGGCCAAAGAGGGAGAAGGCCAAAGGATTAAGAGAAAGAGGAATATTATAAGAGTTAAAAGAAAGCACAAAGATAGATATCTCTGCAGAGTTTCCCCTCCTGTGGATGATGGTGCTAAAATGTGATATTGCAAAAATACAAAATATAAAAAACAGAATCCTCATCTCTCCTCGAGGGGCCTAGAGAAGAGATTATTATTATTATTATTATCATTATTATTTTAATTTTTAATCTACAACACCTGAGCAAACTGAATTGCCAAATCTGATGTTGGCTGGTCTGTATTTCAATTTTCTCATAAATCAATAAAGTAATCTTTGAAAGCTTTTATCCTAATTAAACTATCCAAAATGGAATGCCAAGTTAACTGCATGAGTTAACACTATTTATTCAGCTAAGCACTTATGAATGCCAATTTGGACACTTTTTGAATATAAGAATTATTTGGGCGTTGGGGTTGGATAGGGAGCGAGTACCTTCCCTCACAGGAAGCTCAATTTGAATTCACATAGATTCTCCCCAGTGAAACAACTGTTCCAAATTAATTTTATCTTTATCAGCAGGAAGGAAACAGATTTGATGCTGATATAATTAAATGAATTTGCTTCCCTTCCCCTTGAAATGTCGTATTTCCTATTCAATGTCTGCCACTGAATATGCTTATCCTTTTTAGTAAATTAGACTATCTTAGAATGGTAAAGCTGAAAAGAAGCTTGGAAACCAGTATGTTAAAGCTATAAGGGTCCATGGAATACAGAACATTAAAAGCAGACAAGATATTAGAGTACAATATGTTACAATTCTAAGGGTCATGGGAAATAGACAGATGTGGAGGGGATGTTAGAATGTCAGAGACAGAGAGGGACCACACAACATAGAGGATTAGAAATAGAAGTAATGTTAAAACACAGACTGTTAGAGGTAGAAGGGGCCATGGAACATGGAAGGTGCTTTGAAAACAGCACATACAATGTTAAAATGGAAAGTGAGGGACAAAAAGGACCTTAGGGATCCTCTATTCATTACATTTGAGAGATAAGGAAATTGAGATCCTGGAAATAACAACTTGAACAAGGTTATACAGTTAGTGGCAGACCCAGGCTCTGTGCCATGCTGGGAGGTAGTATGCTAACGTTCAAAGGACAGTGGATTTGCTACGAGAGTACCCAGGTTCAAATTCCACCTTTGCCAGTTATTATGTGTGTATCTTTGGGCAAGTTACTTAATTTTTCTGGGTCTCCTTTACCTCATCTATAAAATGGGGCTCTAGCTGGGCTCAGAGATTCCTATCAGTTTTAAATCTCTGATCCTATGAATAGTTTTCTTGACTTGTAGACCAGTGCTTTTCTTCCTACTAGCTTATTCTTGTTACTGAATGTTTATTGCTGTGAAATGTACCACTTATACAGATGGACAGTGGTGTGTGTGTGTGTGTGTGTGTGTGTGTGTGTGTGTGTGTGTGTAGATAACATACACTGAGGAAGTCCTAATACTGTCATTTCATCACTCACGTATTTATTCTTGAAAGTTATCACAACAATGCAGATTTCAATCCATTTGAACAAGAACACCAGGGATAAGATGTAAACAGAAACTTTTATGTATATTAGTGAAGTTTCTCCTGCCATCCTGCTTGCTAAACTTGTCCAAATGGTCTGGGTAAGACATGAATTAAACAAAGGGCAGAGATAATTGGCAATGAAGCCAGCCTAGGGGAGAGACCTGGTTGCCCGCTACAAGGATCTGTGGGAGGTCATGCTTTATTTACTAGCCATACTAAAAAGTCTCTTCATCTGAAAGAAAGGAATAGCACACCCAAGGAAATTTACAGCACCCATTAAGAATGGAACCGAAGACGGAAGGGGAAAAGGAGAATTAAATTCCACCAAGGGGATTCAAAGTGAAGGATGTAGAGGAGAGGCAACTTGTAACATAATACATCCATGGAAAATAACCTGAAATGGATATCCAGCAGATGGGAGAAATCTAGGAAGCGCATATGCTGAAAGACAGCCATGAGTGATACTCAGGCAGCAAATTGCTGTGGGGTTTGCAACCTAACTCAGATTGAATGAAAAGCCAATACTTTATATTAGGACTACATTCAAAGACTCAGGCTAGGAAGATGAAGGACCAGGGATCTTCTTGTGGAGTGCGTATCAGAAATACCAAGTCTATTTCATATTCCAAGCCATTAACAGGGAGAAGACGCAAACACAAATATATACAATAAATTTAAAGCAACACACATTTGAATTCATAGAACTAAGATCATAATAATAATTCACATGCAAGAGAAATTTATGTGCTATAAAACTCTTTTCCCCCTTTACAATCCTGTGAGATCTTTAGGACAAAGATTATTATTGCTATTTTATAGCTGACATAACTGAGGCTGGTTATTATATTGTTATGTTGTTAACTGGCCATTATATCCCAAGTAGAAGAAACAATGAGAAAATAGCTTTACTTGGAATTAAGTTTAGGTAAACTTAATATATTGCATTGATTAGGTTAATCACTATTCTTACTGAACATTGTTCTTCACTGAATTAGGAAGACTAAAATGCAAAAGAGGAAGCTAGGTAGCGCAGTGGATAGAGTTCCAGGCCTGAAGTCAGGAAGATTCATCTTCATGAATTCAAATTTGACACTTACTAGCTATGTGACCCTGGGCAAGTCATTTAGCCCTGTTTGCCTGTTTCTTCTTCTGTAAAATGAGCTGCAGAAAGGAATGGCAAATCACTGCAGTATCTTTGCCAAGAAAACCCTAAATGGAGTCATGAACATGATTGAACAACAACAACAATAAATGGGAGCATGAAAAGTCAGATACAATTGAAATTACTGAAAAAACAAACAGTCGAGACTCAGATAGATTAAATGACCTGCTCATGGTATTATTGGCTGGAAAGTAGGAGAATGAGAACTCAAACCCATCACTCATATAGACATTTAAAAATTTATCAGAACAATTCAGATTTTAATAAATTCAATTAAGATTATTAGGAAAAACTTGCAAAAAGTCCATTTATAACTTTTGACTACAAATTTACTGTTTTCTCCAGTTTACCAATAGTATTGGTAATCATAAAATTATACAATAATACATAATAATATTGGAATCGTAAGATAGCCTTAGTGACTGAACAATGTTGCTGATCAGTCATCTGAGTCATGTCCAACTCTTCATGACCCCATTTAGGGTTTTGTGGGCACAGATACTGGAATGGTTTGCCATTTCCTTATCCAGACTAGACGATAGAGATGATGATTTTTGAGTTCAAAGAAGAGTAGCCATCTGCCTCAAGGAGAAAAGGGATTGTTTTATAAAATGAAATTTATCACTTAATTAGGTGGTTGAAGTTAAGCTAAATCAATCATTTAAAAGCTGAGAACCCAGTAGAGAGGGGGAAGGGATTTTTAAGTTTAGAAAGGTGGTTGACACTCACTCATGCTAACAGAAGGAAACAAAATAATGAACACCATGAGTTAAACAGAAAAGCAAGCTACCTTATAGTCAATTCTGTTATACTTAGAATAGATGTAGGGATAGGGACTAGACTTGTGATTGCACTGGAATCAAGAACTCCCAGAAGAGTAAAGTGATCAGACAGATACATATCAGAACCTTCTCTGTAATTATAGTTTTAGAGAGCTTCCTGGGACCCAGATGTTTGAGATGAAAAATATCCTTCATCCTTAATTTAGTGAAAAGAAATAAACACAGAAATCTCTTAGGATAAGAACAGGACTTTATTCTCTTCCCCGGGAGAAGAGGGCGGTCTTCCCCATGACTCATCATAGAGAAGAGGCAAGTTACAAAAGATAGTGCTGGAATTTATAACCTAACTTAGTCAAGACCCTTCCCCGACTGTTTCCCCTCTCATTGGTGCAGAGGCACACTTCACCAAATACTTCCCCAACTGGGACAGCAAGGAAAGATAAGGGGAGGGTCCCACCAAGGTGGGAAAACAAAGGAAGATAAAAGTGATTGACAGAAGCAATTTGAAAACTTAACCACCCCAAATTGAGAAGTTTTCACTCATCCCATACACAGAGAAGTTAAGGGACTTGTCTTAGGTCACACTGTCATAACTAGTATAAGAATTTGAACCTAGGTCATCCTGGCCTCCAAGACTTCTATCTACCATGCCCTGTTACTTCTAGTTTATTCAGGACCATCTACCAAGTAGATTTGAATTAACATGGAAATTGTGATGATTAAATCAAGCAAACAAACAATCAGTTTCCCACTGATCAGAGCTGACCAAAAATAGAACGAGGGACCTTGGCAGGTGGTGTCTTTCCTCACTGGAGATCTTCAAAGAAAGTTTGGATAGCCACTTTTTAGTGATATTAGAGAAGGGATTCCTTTCTTCAGTTGCAAATGTAAGTTGGACTAAATGATGCATTTCTTCTCTAAGATTCTGTGATTCTGATAAAACTCAAACAGAAGATTTCTTTAGGTATTCCAAACTATTCGCCACATACAAAAAGTGCATACTTTGGGAAATGAGTAGAGTGGAAGGCATCTGCCCTGATTGTGGGCTCTACCATACTAAAGTCTCCATGATGACAAGGTAGGTTTTCATGAAGCATTTCCGGGTGATGTCAGAGAGATCTCCATTAGCATGTTATAATCAATTATTTCATCACTTCCCAACTGATAAAGATCAAGCGACTGAAAAGGCAAGTTACCATCTTTGACAGTTTACTCTTCACTATAGACCAGAAATTTCTGTTCATAGGCACTCAATAATTCAATTTAATCCAGCAAACATTTAGTAAGCACCTGCTATATGCAGGATGTTGTGCTGAGTTCTTAGGATATACAATCAATGAAAAACTTGATGTGTACCACGTGCCAGATTCTCTGCTAGGTGCTACAAGTTTAAGGAACAAAAGAATGGATCAAAATTAAACAGTCTCTGCCTTCAAGAAACTTACATAGTTCATATGCATAGTTCATATACATATCACACATTAATTTCATATTTAAAAATTATGTATTATATGTAAACTAAAATGCTAAAATATCTTAGCTTTTGTGATAATAGTACTGAACTTGCTATTGAAAAGGACATTAATTAATAACTCATGTTTACATAACAATTTGCAGTATAATGACTTCAAATCTAGTGACCTTTCCATTAGACTGACACTGTCTCTCCAAACAGAAGATAATTGGTACTCTGACTCTGCAATATAATGTTTGGAAAGTCAGCACCATGTAATGAATGGCTCATTGGACCCAATGAAAAGACCTGAGCTCAAAAGGGGTCGCTCTCCCTTCCTATAGTTGTAGTTTTAGGATAATTGGGGAGTCACTTTAACCTCTCCAATCAATTTAACCTCTGAACCATTTTCTTCATCTGTAAAATGGGGATAATGATACTTAAATGACTCACTTCACAGGATATAACAAAAACATTTGTAAGCCGGAAAATGCTAGGGAAAGATTATAACGGTTTATTTTTACTCATGGCTTTTTTTTTTAAACATACATTGTCACATCTATTTCTCCTTAAAACAACCCTGTGAGGTATACATATTCCAGTTACTATAATTGTAAGTTAAATGATATGCTTGGGGAACTCTTAGTTGTGCCTTAAGCATCATTTGAATTCAGGTTTTTTCTTCTTTCTCTGTTCACTAGCCTTCTTCACAGCATGCAAGCTACCTCTAAGCTTAGGAGGAGTTAATCCCAGAATCTCCAAGTTGGAATGAACCTCAGGGGCTATTTAGGTCAACTCATGCCTGGCAAAAAATCTCTTTCACAGCCAAGCCAACAAGTGTTTCTTTAGCCCAATTTAGGGCACAGAGAGGCAGTATGATATAATTTCCTTGGAGTCAAAAGACTTGGGGAACCAACACTGATTATGTATCCTTGGGTAATAACTCAGTCAGCAAATGATAATAACACTAGCTAGCATTTAAATAGCATTTTAAAGTTTACAAAGGAGTTTATAAATATTTGCTCATCTTATCTACATGATAACCCTGTAAGGCAGGTGCTATTATTATTATTCCCATTTTATAGATGAGAAAATTGAGGCAAATACAGGTTGTGACCTGTCCAGAGTAAAAAAAAAAAACAAAAAACAAGTAAGTATCTAAGGCAAGATTTGAACTCTGAACATCCTGACTCCATGTTCAAGCTCTTTATTTACTGCACCACCTACCTGCCTCAAATATCTATTAGATAACCAGTATGCACAAAACACTCTGCAGGAATTAGGGGAGATGCAAATTATAGTTAAGACAGAATCTCTTATTCCCACAGAGGAAATAATGTAGTAGCAGGAGATAACAGCTATAATGCCCAAGACAACCAATGCCCCTTCAAGACATTCAAAACAAATTATCTTGGGAGGTCTAAATGAGACGGCTTTTATTGACTAGGGAATTAAGAAAGGCTTCAGGGAGAAGGTGGCTACTGAGTTAGCTTTTAAGAATGAACAGGAATTCATCAGGTAAAGAGGGAGTCTGAGGGCATTGCAGGCATCAGTCTCAGATCAGGTACTATGAACAAAGGCCTCAGGGAGGGAGAGAGAAGAACATGTTCAAGGAGAAGAGAATGTAGTTATTCCTTCCAGATCATGACTTTCCCCACCATAGTTTTGATATAACACAGACTGGCATAAGAAATTAAATGGGAATTTGGGGGGAGTTTTGCAGAAGCTGTAGATGACACGTGAAGGCCAGCAAATAAAAAAGAAAAACTCAGATGATAATACTCAGATATAAACTCAGAAATGCATAAAATACGTGTATAATATCAGCAAATTTTATCTTTTAATATTGTAAACACCTCATAAAAAGAAAGATAAAAAAATCAGATTTCTTTTCTGATACAAAGAGAGGTTCAAAAATGCTTTTGTGGATTTTCTAGATCACAGGGGCACCATGCCTTTAATCTCTGTTATGTTGAAGGGATAACTGTACTCTGGTTTACAGCAGCATAGAGGCCATGGAAGATACAACTGTATTATGGAATCTTGGGAATAATATAACATAAGACTGGAAAGTTAGGTTGGTCAAGTAACTTCATTTCTCTGAAATGCAGATTCCTCACATATACCAAATGAGACTTTATACCATACTAAGGTAATAATAGTAATAATAATAATAATAATAATGACTAACATTTATCTATATAATATGTGCTGTGTTCTAGACACTGTGCTAAGAAGTGCTTTATAAGTATCTCATTCAATCCTCACAGCAACTCTGGGAAGTAGGTGCTATTACCCCCATTTTAAAATGAGGAAACTGAAGCAAGCAGAGAATAAGTGAATTCTCTAGGCTTCACACAGCTAGTAAGTAAGTACCTGAGGCTCGATCAGGTCCAGTTTTCTTGGCTCCAGGTCCAGTTTTCTGTGTACTATGGCATCACCTAGCCTTTTCATACTTGCAAATTATATTTTGAAAATTGTCTGTAGAATTGATGTAAGTTACTGATTTCTTTCAGAATCTAGCACAGTGCTCTATGCACAACAAACACTTAATCCATGTTTGCCAGTTTTTTCTGTACTGAAATATAACTTAATTGGTAGGGATTCAATCCACTATTCAGACATTGACAGCAAGAAACCAGTAGGGGGAATTAGTGAGCCAAGACTGGAGATGCCAGCCAGAGAAAAGCAGGGTTTCCCAGGGCTCATGAGGTACCAAGAATCTTTAAAGCATAGGATCATAGATATACTGATGGAAAAGACCTCAGAGAGGATTTAGTCTAGCCTTTTTATTTTATATATGAGGAAATTGAGGCCGAGGAATGGTAAATTATTTGCCTAAGGTCCCATAACGCCCCTTCCATCCCTGTTCTCTTCCTTATAAAAATGACCATTACTCTAAGTTTATCTCTGTTCTGATACTAGTCATTTAGCTTACAATTGTTTGGAAGTTTTCAGTTTCATGAACATTCACAAATTATGTGGGTGCATGAAGACACTAAGTAGCTTTTCCAAAGTCAGTTAGCAAAGAGGAGAGTGAGGATTTGAATCCAAATCTTCAAAGACCAAAGTTGAGGTCACTCTCCACCAAGTCGTTCTGCCCCAGTTAGTTGTTCTCACTGCTTGGAGTTCTTTGACTTCCTAAAACATGCCATGATTATAGCTAGTTACACACAGTTATTTCTAGAAACAGGAAGTTTTATAACTGTCAGTATATGAGCTATATTCTGGAAAAGGATGTGGGAGAGAGAACATGGGATGCATCTTTTCTGACTGAGTTGTTTTAAAGAAAATCTGAGAAAACTCACTAATGATTTTTAGAAATGGAATTTCATGGGGAAGTCAATGGATGTTTTAAGGTTATTGACTCTTCATCACAGAATGGCAAAGCTGGGAGGGATCTTAGCAATGATGCAGACCTTTACCTTCATTTTACACACAGGGAATGCGGAGCTCAGAAAAGTCAAGATACTCGGCCAGAGTTACTCAGCTTTGCACTTTGAGAATCAAGATTAGAATCTGGTTATTCTCACTTGTCCATGAGTGTTTTATCACCCCATTACTGATGCCAATCTGCTTTTCGAGTGTAATGTTTATAATGTTCTATAATTGTGAGGATTCTATTGTCTTCTAAAGTACTAGGGGATGATATCAAAGTATCTCTTAATTTAAAGGGAAAATATTGTTCTCAGTATAGCACAGAGTACTTGTAAGCATTTGAGTAACAATCCCACACTACTGTGGGTTATCTTGGGCATTAAGTTTGTTCTGTGGATAGAGCACTAGGTTGGGAGTTAGGAAGACTCATTTTCCTAAGTTCAAATCTGGCCTCAGACACTTACTAGCTGGGTGACCCTGGGCAAGTCACTTCACTCTGTTTCTCAATTTCTCATCTATAGAATGAGCTGGGAAGAAAATGGCAAATCATTCCTGTATCTCTGCCAAGAAAAAAACCTAGATGGGGTCACGAAGTGTCAGACATGACTGAAAACCCACTCAAAAACAATTAACAACAACAACAATGGTTGCCTTGTCTTACAGAAGAATAATAATGAACTGGAGTCATTTTGATGAAGTGGGAAGAACACAATATAGGAAATCAGGAGACTTGAGTTCTCTATAAATGCTAACTGTGATTATTTTTCTTGTTACTCTTATTATTTGTACATACATGAAATATTAGGTTGGACTTGACGGCCTCTATTAGCCTTTCTAACTCTGTAATCTCTGAGTCTAGGGCTGGTTTATAACACGCCTTTCTTCATCCCCCATCACTCTTCTAGAAAGGAAGAAGCAATAGGGAATACAGATCATTAGAACTGTGATTTCACATTTGCATATTATTATCCAGTAGTCAGAATTTATATTTGCCCACAGTAGGATATAAATTCCTTAAAGGAAAAGCCTTTTTCATTGCTTCCTTAGTATCCCCAACAGATTGTTGCCTGTTCTGAAATGTATAGTCTTAGAGAATTCCTTGGGGCCCTGAAAGGTTAAATAAATTACGCAGGGTCACATACCCTGTATGTGTCATTTGATGCTTTAAAAATGCTTGAATCAAATTGATTTTAGAAGAGGAGAATGGATAAAAGGGAGAAGAAAAAAGAATAAAAATGATATAGGAATAGAAAAGGAAAAGATAAGGAATCCCAATGGTAAGAAGAGCTGCAGAAGAAAAGGTTGAACAGTGTGTGTGTGTGTGTGTGTGTGTGTGTGTGTGTGTGTGTGTGTGTGTGTGTGTGTGTATGTTTAGCATGCTCCTTATGTAGGCATAGATTACTGTATCTCAGAATCAGACAATCTCAGAGTTGGAAGAGACCATGAAGGACATTTAATCTAATCCATTCCAAACCACTAATCCTTGCTTCAGTTCCCATAAGTGGTCATTCAGTCTCTGAATGAAGACCTAGGGTTGGGAAGAGAAGGAGCAATTATCTATTATTTGTCTCCCTGGGCAGCTGTTTCATCATTTAGGCAATTAATTTATGTTTTCTCCTTATAAAAAGTCACAATTTACCTCCATAACTTGTGCTCTTTGTTCTTAGTTCTACCTCTGAAGTAAATCGAAACTAATTTAAACTTCCTTCTACATAACTCTTCAGATACCTAGCGAAAGTCATCAGGTCACAGAATCATAGAATCCAACAATATGAAGGAACCTTAAAGCTCGTATAATCCTCTCCCTTCCTGACCAAGAATTCTTTCTACACTAACAAAAAAGTGAGCATCTAGTCTTTGTTCACTCTAACTCTTCTCTTCTCCAAGTCCAACACACCTAGTCGTTTGATTTCATGCTTTTGTTTTCTTCCAACCAATCTTTATTTGGTACGGTAACCAGCTAGGGAAACATTATGGTTGTTTTACTCTGGTCATACTCCAGTTGGTCATCATCTTTCCCAAAATGTGGTACAATACAGTCTGAGAAGTACTTCAGGACTAACGTCATCCTTCTTTAAAATCTTGTATGTCTATTACAAAAACCTAAGAGTAACTTTTCTACTGGTTATGCCATTCTGCTTTCTGATACCGTGTTCACTGTATTTAAAACCTATAGCTCTTCGGGCTGTGAATTTCTGTATCATCCACTCAATTGGCTCATTAACCTGGGTATGCAGAAGAGTGGATAAGTAGAAAAATTCTCCAAACTTAGATATTTTCTTTGGAATGAATTATGTCTTTTAAAAAAATAATATAATCAATGTTTCATCTATAGTTAACATTGAAGGTACCTTATATCCTAATTCTATTTTGAATCACAAAATATAATGAAAGAACTAGAGAAGGAAGGGACCTTCAGCCATAAGTCTCAGAGGTAAGGGAACCTTTAATTTTTACATATTAAACTATCAGTTATGTACATATTTAATGTAAGTATCTATCCATCTATGTATCTAGACATCTATTTATGTATCTATATGTATATATGAATCTATCCATCTATGTATCTATCTATCCATCTGTGTATCTATGTATCTATCCATCTATCTATGTGTGTATCTTTGTACCTATCTATGTACCTGTCTGTGTGTCTATGTATGTATGTATCCAAGTATCTATCTCTGTATCTTTGTATTTATCTCTGTCTCTTATCTCTCTATGTATATATGTATGTATCTATCTATCTATCTTTCTACAGTATTTCTCTACCCATCTATGTATCTATCCATCCATGTGTTTATGTATGTATATATCTATCTGTCTAATGTCTTTATTTACCAATTCATGTAAATGCATGCATGCATGTACTTATGTATGTATGCATGTGTGTACATATGTATGTGTCAAGCATGGGCCCTTCTGATTTGACCATTGTGTCCCCCAGTAGATTATACTCTTGAGCACAGGATTGTCTCTTGCCTTGTTTTATACTCTTAGCTCTTAATATAGTGCCTGACACATAGTAAGCATTTGACAAATGCTTACTGATTGACTGGATTAAATATTTCCTAAGTGGCAATTATTGTGGCAGTCATGGGGGATACAAAGATCAGAAAAGAAATAGTGCCCACCCTCAAAAAACTTAGATTCCATTGGTAGAAAGTTTGCACAAATATAAGAATACAGAGATTAGTTACAAAATGAGAGGAGTCACACAATTAAGTCTGTTCTTAAGGAAAGTCACTTTGGGAACTGCATAAAGAATAGATTCAAAAAGAGAGAGTCGAAGCAAGTTGAAATGAGAAGATCTCAGATGAGTAAACTCTATCCAGGAGAAGTTAAAGGAATTGCTTAGAATCACAAAGGTAGTAAAAAAAAATCTATCTAAAATCTTAAACCCAGTTTTTCTGACTCCCAATCTGGCACTCATTAACTAATCTAATCTAAATGGGCCCATTTCACACAAGTAGAAATAGAAGCACAGAGATTGGGAATCGATCAGTACATCAGCAAGCATTTATAAAGGATCTAATAAATGCCATGAAGGGGGCTAAGTACTGTGGATATGAAGGAAAAAGTATTGAAACAATTCCAATTTCCAAGAACCTTACTGGAGAAGTAAACATGTACACAGAGAGGTGTTAATATAAAATTGCTATGAGGTCATTTTCCTTGGATAATCTACAAAATATAGAGTATCATAGAATATAGAAATGGCCATGACCTTAGAGATTATCTGCTCCATTCCTCTTCATTTCACAGAGAAGGAAGCTGGGTCACACAGATGGGAAAGAATTTCCACAAGGTCATTACTCTCTTTCTACCTCACTTCTGTCACTTTTCACATCCTCTACAATCCTTTATTAATTTTTATCTTTGCCTTGTCTTCAAGAACTGATTTTAAGCTTCTAGAAGGTAGGGGGCAAACATCATTCAAATTTATTCCTGTTATTCCCAAAGGCAGGGCCTTGGACTCTGCCTTGCATACAGCAAGTGCTTAAAAATGCTGGTTGAATGAACATGATGTATTTCAATGTAAATTTTTTTTATAACAAAAACATTCTCAAGATTATAATAACTTTATAGCAACACAGAAGGTTATTTGTGTATGTCTGTGTGTCTATGTATACTAGGATATAATTAAGACAAACTCAGTGTCTGACTAACTCATATTTACAATGTTTGAGGCACTGCCATGAAGTCAGGAGGACCTGAGTTCAAATACAGCCTCAGACACTTGACACTTACTAGCCATGTGACCTTGGGCAAGTCACTTAACCCCAATTGTCCTGCCATCCAAAAAAGCAAAAAAATAAAATAAAAATAAAAATTAAATTAAAAAAATACAGTGTTTGTCAGCCAAGAAACACTTATTGAGCTCAATCTATGTGCCAGGCACTGCGTCAGTCAATAAATCAGTCACTCAATAAATGTTTATTAAGCACCCACTATGTGCCAGGTACTCTAAGTGCAGGGGACACAAAGAAAAACAAAAACAGTCCCTGTTTTAAAGGAGTTCACATTCTTATGGGGGGAGATAATATACAAACAACTATGTGACCCATGAATGAAACAGCAAAGGGAAAAATCAAGAGTACCTTTCAAATTCAGACTACTATTCCCCTCCACTCTCCCTTTCCCCTCCAATGTTAAATTAAAGGCATGGTTAGAAAGGAGAACATTAATACATTTTCTTAATATACATTGGTCATCTCTCTGTAATGACTGTCAGTTAATTTTCATCCTAACTCTACCTCCCCCATATGCACCAACATGGGAACTTCATTCATCGATCCTCACGGTTAAGAAAGAAAATCCCAAATAGCTGTGTGGTGTCACTATCACTAAAGAGACAAATCTCCCTTTGGCCTTCCATTCAGTAATCTGACTTTTTTTACTGCAAGCACCTATTCCCAATATTTTTTGTTCCAAGAAATCATCATTTCAAAGGGTGAAGGATCAGAAATTCAGGTTCAGAAAATATAGATAATAGAGGACATGGGGGAAAATCCATGAATCTTTTATACAGACAGGAGGTTTTTGTCAATCTAATGATCATAGATTTAAAGTTGGGAGGAGACAGAAGGGTCATAGAGAACCAAACCTTCAGATGAAAAAACACATTTGGAGAAGTAAGTCAATTAAGAGGCAGCTAGATAGTACAATGAAGACAAATATGAACCTGAAATAAGGAAGATCAGTGGTTCAAATCTAGCTTCTGATGACTGCTAGCTGCATGACCCTGGGAAAATCACTTGACATCTTCCCCTCAGTTTCTTCTTCAATAAAATAGAGATAATAAAAGCCACTATTTTCCAGGGATGTTGTGAAGATGAAATGAGACACCATTTATAAAGTGCCTTACAAATCTTAAAGCAGTATATAAATGGTAACTAGTATAAATACTAGGTATTGATTAGAGCAACTAGGTCACAAAGTGAATAGTGTCCTGGGCTTGGAATCAGGAAGACTCATCTTCCTGAGTCCAAATTTGGTCTCAGAGAATTACTAGCTGTGCAGCCCTGGGCAAGTCACTTAACCCTGTTTGTCTCAGTTTCCTCATCTGTAAAATGACCTAGAGAAGGAATGAACCACTCCAGCATCTTTGCCAAGAAAACCCCAAAACAACAAAAGGTGTTCACCATGGTCATAAAGCTAATAAATGTCAGAAGCAGGATTTGAATTCACTGCTTCTTCTCTCCAGATCTAGAACTCTATTCACTATACCATATTGCCTCTTAACTACGGGCAATTTAATGCTGTGCTTCTCAGACACTGTAAGGAGGGAAGAAGCATATGGCCATGAACTTCTCACATTAACTGGTTGTCTTTGGGTCTATCTTGCATTGTGACCAGACATAACAGCTGTAAGGCCTTACAACTTCAAAATTCCAGTAATCCCTGGAGCAGGCCATCTGCCTTCACATAACTGGGAGTGAAATGGAGTCATTTCTTGGTTGTGCTAAATGCTACCCTGCCCTGTCTCTTATGAGGTCCAAGTGAAAGTGCACATCTGAAAACCACCCCCAAATCACTTTAATAGCTGTGGTTTCCTAAAAATAGAAAGCCAGATGTCTACTCCACAATAAATACCAATCAGCAGCTCACAAGGGGAGAATTCAAGTCCAGAACATTCATTAAGTCTTATGTTTGGCATGGCCTCTCTCCTCCTGGACTTATTGAAGATGTACTCATTTTCAGAAATGTTGGGGAAGTTTTAGGTCCAGTTCTGGAAACATGCTTATGGCATTCTAATTACATATACTTTTGCAAATCATTTTCTTCTGCATTTGTTTCCATGTGTAAAGGAGAAAGAAAATGCGAATTTATCAGAATGAGGAAAAACAAAGCTAGTATGATACAGTGGAAAGAAAATTGGACTGAGGAGACAAGGATTCTAGTTCAAGGGCTATATTTATTAGAGCTGTGTGACCTTGAAGAAGTTATTTTTACCTTTCTGATCCTCAATTTCATCATCTATAAAATAAGAGTGTTGGATTAAGTGATCTCTAAAGTCTGTGTCAGCTCATTGTAGGATTCATTTGTTCTAAGATGCACCTTTTATTGCACAGCTCAGATGGTAAGAAAAAGTAGATAGAATTGGTACTTTGGGAGAAACAGGAAGCCATTCCTGTTCTAAAACATTCACCATTTGAAGATGCCAGCAGTTCTGCTCTTATAATCCTTTGGATTAAGGAATACTAATAAAAGATGCCAAGCTAAGCTATTATTAGCATATACCTCAGTGTGATTATGAGTAAGTTTATCAGAACCCTTGACACCTGATAGCTAAGATGAGTAACTCCCAGTAGAAATGGGCAAGCAACTCTGATTTGGATTGGCATTTGAGGAAAAAAGTAGAAAGAGTAATCAAGAACCAGCAGGCCAGGGTACAATACTGATATGAGAAACCCTGGGAGACTCTGGGAATATGCCAAACAGATTGGAAAACACCAAAGACATGTATTTGCCAATTTCATTTATTCACTTAAGAAACAATGATTAAGCATCTACTTATACAGAGCACTGTGTTAAGGTACTAGGAAAGAAATACTGTTTGGATAATCAAGGTCACTATCTTTACAGAACTTATAGTCTGGTAGAAAGAATGCCATGAACATAAATAATTATAATATGCTCTTGCATTAGAGAGAAGTACATAAGAGTTGAAAGGAAAGGACTCCTCTAATAGCTTTGCTTACTACCAACCTATCAACAGATAATAAGTAGGATAGAGTCAGAATCATAGGGTATTAGAACTGAAACAGATAGCAGCCATCATCTACTCCAAATTTTCTCATTTTTTTTTTACAGGCAGGGAAACTGAGGTGAAGTTATGTATTCAAGGTGATACAGATATCCAGTTAAAGAGAAGTGAAGCTATTCTGTTAATAAGGTGCTTAGGCCACTGTGGAATATTGAAGGATGTAGCTGAAAGATGCAGGCCAATCATTTTGAGCTGAGTAAAGAAAAATTCTTCAATGAAACAAAAGGTAAATGGAACTATAAGATAATTTTCAATCTCTTCTAAAATGTAAAAGTATAACCCTTTTCATCAAGCCTCCTTCTCTGGAGCACAACATTGGTTTTAAGACGACTCTGGGTTCTTGAATACCACACAGTTAACACACAAGTTCTAATAGATTCTACTGGAAAGAATTTTGTTAGGTGACTAATGACTGATTGTTGTCTTATAACCAAAGGCTCATTAATAGTCTTTGCTGCTAGGTGATGATTTGTTCTGTCATAGCAAGAGAGAGGCAGTGTAGTATAGTGGGGAGACTACTAGACACAGAGTCAGGAAGACTTTGGTTCTAATCCCAACTCAGACATCTGCTAGCTGCGTGACCCTAAGCAAGTCACTTAATATCTCTATGCATTAATTTACTCATTTTTTAAAATGAAAAGGGTTGAACTCAATCATCTCAAAGATCTCTTTTAGTTTGAAATCAATAATACAATAATTCAGTTTCCTGTGCAATCATCTTTTTTTTTTTATCATACTATGTTATGGAAATTATTGTTTTATTCCACAAATTAAAAATAAAATGAATAAAAAAAATTAAAATAGCAAAAAAAAAATATATGATCTCATGAAGGATAGGCAACATTTTTACAAAGACCACTGTTCCTCGACGTTCAGTAAAATTAAGGATAAAGGTCTTATCAAGATCTTTTTAGAGAAATTTTCACCACCAACTTAAAAGCACATCAAACCTTCATGGCAAATGAGAACAATTAGAGAACAGGATGAAGGTGGCCTCCATTGGCGTTTTTCTCTTCTGAGCTATGCTGATTTTTGTTGCTCTGTTAGTACACATTTGTGGCCCTCATATATAACCCAGAGCCCAGGGTTTAGAAAGAAATGCAGATTTTATGCACAGGATGTACAACAATATTATCAAACTATTCTGTTTCTTATCTGAGAATAAAACATGCCACCTCAACAGAACCTTGAAAAGCAAAACAGGTTATCAAAGGCTCCAATTTTTGAAAAGAAATTCTGGAGGAAGGAAAAGGTTATTTGTTAGTAAGGAAAGTAAGGAAAGGTGGGGAGAAGAAAAGGGGAAGTGAACAAGCATTTACTATGTACCTATTACATGCCAGACTCTGTGCTAAATTCTTTATAGAGATTATCACATTTGATCCTCACAACCCTGGAAGGTAGATGCTATTATGATTCCCCTTTTTCATCAAAGGAACCAAAGGCAGACTTACTCAGGGTCCCACAGCTAGGGTCTGAGACTGGATTTGAACTCAGTTCTTCCTGAGTCCAGACCCAGTCCTCTATCCACTGTGCCATCTAGTTGCCTATATTTAGGAAATAATTGCTATACCTAAATTTGCATACTTGTAGGGTCAGAGCAATTATATAGAAAGGCTAAAGATTGGAGAGAGAACAGAGATGATAGTGGGGACAATCTCGAAAATATGACAGAGAGGATCATTGGTGGTATATATAGAAGAGTTGCCTTTAATAAGTTGAACAGCTGTTGTTTGATAAAGGAGGGAACATTTAATTCTGCCCACTTCATTTTTTGGTGGGGCGGGGAGTGGATGCTTGAAACACAGCTATGTAAAAGGGTTTGGTGGGGATGTTTCAGTTTAAACTTATCACAAAGATCCTAATTAGGGTTTTTTGTAGGTTATAACTCCTCGACAGTAGTAGTAGTAGTGGTAGTAGTAGTAGTAGTAGTAGTAGTAGTAGTAGTAGTAGTAGTAGTAGTAGTAGTAGTAATAGTAGTAGTAGTAATAGTAGTAGTAGTAGTAGTAGTAGTAGTAGTAGTAGTAGTAGTAGTAGTAGTAGTAGTAGGATGAGGAGGAGGAAGAGGAGGAGGTGGAGCAGGAGCAGTAGCAGTAGTAAAATCAAACTAGAATTTTATATTACTTTAAGATTTGTAAAATACTATACAAATACCTCATTTTATCATTACTACAACTTTAGGAGGTAGACACTATTATTATGCCCGTTTTACAGATGAGGAAACTGAGGCAAACAAAAGTTAAGTGACTTGTCCATGGTCAGAAAGCTAGTATATGTCTGAGGATAGATTTGAACTCTGAACTAACCTCTCGATCCTTCACTCTCTATTCACTCTAGCTACTGTAATGGCAAGCAAAGCAATACTTTGCTGCTTGTTTCAGCTATTCAAGTGCCTTTGAGCCTTGCCTTTGATTGTATTAAGTCTTTGTTGGAAACAGTATACATTGTGTTGTCCTTAATAGATCTAAAGGAATTTGAAGACAAGGAGTTTGCCCTTAATAGGCCTAATAGTCATCACATGGAGCCCATGGTGGGAGGAGCTTCCCGGGAGAGCAGAACTGGAAGGAGCAGAGTAGAGAAAAGCTGGAGCAAGAGCTGGGACCAAGCAGAACTGAGAGGGAGAATGCTTGTGATATAAGCACTGTGGCTGTTCTGTCTGTGCTGATGTTACTTTGTAAGAATGAAACATTCTGTCTGTTGAAAGAGACTTTACTAGAAGCACTGAAAGAGGACTTTACTGCTGTTTACAGAAGTCCTGAAAGGGCTTTACTGCTCATTCAGAAGCCCTGAAAGAGGACATTAGTGATCAAGCCAACATTCAAACACCATGTTGACTTGACAAGGTCACAGAGTCAAGCAGTAGTTTAGTCAAGACTGGACTCAAAAATTTAAAAATGTAAAATAAAGACAGTTTTGAAAAACATTCAGTCAATTTAAACTACCTGCTAACACTGGAGCAATTAATGATCAAAATGTAAATTTGAAAATCTTTTATCTTTCAAAATTATCCTAGAAAAAAAATGTTTTGAGTTTCATTGTTTTCACTTACAGGCATCAAACTTGGACTTCCAAGTTCAAATTGGGATCAGTTTCTCTAGGGTCCAATTTAATAAAGCTACCAGGCAACTGAAATTTAGCCATAATTAATTTATATGTGAAAACAATGTTTCTGGTCACCAACATGTTAGTTTGGGACTTGATCTGTTCTACATATTCAAAGATTTCGGAATGGTCCTGTCAATGTCTTATTTTAGGCACTATCCACAAGTCAAAAGGGCTCAGTTAAGTGTCAATCATTGCCACCAGGCAAAGTCAGTTCAAAAATCATTAATCAAGAATGTATTATATATGAATCCCTGTGTTAGATGCTGAAATTGTCAACATATAACATAAGTGTTATTACCTCCCGTATTTCTTGGTAAAAAGGAAATCTCTGAAAGTCAGAGTTTTGAGATGATGCCTATCATACTAGTAGTATAATTAATGATGGAAATAACAATAATAATTATAATTTATGACAATTCTTATAATCATATATTGATACCACACAAACTATGAGTGATAACTAAAAGCTTTTGGTTGTTTCTATGAGTTAGGAACTTCAGAACAAAGTAGTTTTCTTGGCTTCATTTCTCTTCAATCTCTACCCCAACTCCTATCTTCTGATTTCTTTCACACTCTTTTCAGCTTTCCTTTTATGTGTTTTCTTCTCTCACTAGAATCTGAGGCCTTTGAGGGCAGGGAAAGTCTTTCCTCTTGCTGTATTTGTATTTCTGAGACAACAGAGTGCTTGGCACAAAGTAATTGCTTCATAAATGCTTGTTGACTGGCTGACTGACTAAAAGCTTTTGAGTAGGAGAATATGAAGAAACTAAGAGTTAAAAATAAAATTGTGTAATACAGGGGAGAAGAACAGGAGGCACAGAACCTTGGTTCAAATCCAAGTTGTGACACTTATTCCCTGTATAAACATGGGCAAGTCACTTAAACTTTTAGCATCTAGGGTCCCAAATCTCTACAATGAAAGGATGGCACTGGGAAGAAGAATCTAAACTATTTTGTTCATATGCCCACATAAACAAAAATTGTGAGTAGATATTCCCATGAATTCACAATCACTGACTTTTAAGTTATATACTTTTACTGCTATACTAAGAATTGTGTATATTAGAAAGCTTACACAAAAAAGAAATGCAAGAAATAAGATTAATAGGAAGCAATATTTTGAAAAGAACATTTTATTTATAATACAATAAACATTTTTTGTTCTTAAGAAAATATAAGGATCAATAAATGACCAATGTGATTGAATATAATTTGTTTTTTCTTTTAAATCTTGGTTAAAGATTGAGTGACAGTGATTTGAAAGTCTAATTCTAAATTAGAATTATTTATCTCATACAGAATGTCCCAAAGGGCTCAATGCTACCCTGAGACTTTTAGGACATGCTGTATTGATACTTGTTTTTCATGTCAATCACAGATTAAAAAAGATGCCTCAGAAAGAGATGGAGATCAGAATGGAAAGGGATATTTTACTGACTCTGTTTACTAGATGATGATATTTATTTTTAAATCCCATCCACTAATTATGCAAAGGTTTTGGATCAATTCATCCAGTAAATTTCCATCTTCCCTGATATTATTCAATTGTTCTCTCTCTCAATACCCACTTAAACTATTCATTTGTAAGGTTTTTGTAAAAAACAGATTAATCAGTTCTGTTTCCAAGATGTTTTGTTTGTAAAGTTATGGACATTTTTGTAGGTGAACATATAATTTTCAACAAGAGAAAAGGAGGGAGGAGGGAGGGGAACACAGAGAGAGTGAAGAAGAGAGGGAGAGAGAGAGAGGAGAAGAGGAAAGAGGATGGAGGGAGAAAAAGAAAAGGGAAGGAGAGGAAAAGTGAAAAGAGAAGAGGAAAGGAGGGAGAGAAGAAGAGAGAGAGAGAAAGAGAGAGAGGAGAGAGAAAGAGAGAGAGAGAGAGAGAGAGAGAGAGAGAGAGAGACAGAGAGAGAGAGAGAAAGAATGGTAACTGCAAAGAGAGCCATGTCAGTTGAATGAAGAGTCAAGGAAGTTGAGAACCTGGGAAACTGTCAAAGGATGATGATGTCCTTTTGAGGGACATCAACAGAAACAGGGATGTTCAGAAGAGGGGTACGTATTGAGGGAAAGATAATGTAATGTAATCTTCAATATAGAGTAACAAAAACATCCATGCCTGTTCATCCTGTGCTACTTAATATTTTTCACTTAAAAAAAAAAGAAATGAAAGTGTGTGTGTGTGTTTGTGTGTGTGTGTGTGTGTGTGTGTGTTTGTGTGTGTGGAGGGTGTTGAGTGGAGGTGGATCTTACTCACCATCCACTGCTGCAGAGCACAGAAAGCACTCGCTGAAGAGTGTCTGTGGTTGCCATGATGAGATCTGGGAGACAAGGTATAGATATGCTGGGGGTGGGAGTGAAGGATAGGGATTTTGCCTGTTCAGTTGCTATAAGTTCCTGAGTTGTGATTATTTTACATGTATTTTGAGGAGTTGATGACTGAAAAAGCCATGAAAGACCAGAGGTACAAAGGGGTGAAATGCTGGGGCATTGGGGTACATTGGATAAAGACAGTAGTGTGGCTGTGTTGAAGACAAGCCCATAATTAGCCTTTGTGGGGAGAGTGGGATATAGTCCATCTTCCTGCCTTCTGACTGGGTGACCCCTTGGAGTTAGGCTACAGATTCTATGGGGTCATGCTATGGTCCCCATTTTGAAGATCAATGTACAAAATAGTCACTTCTAATGCCAACATTTTGGGATAGGCACACTGGCAATAGTCTGTGGAAAAATGAATTGGAAATGTTAAAGGATACTCAGGGGGTACATTTTCCTCTCCCAAGACAGACTCTAAGGCAGTAAGGCACTCAGATCAATTTCTAGATATAGAGTGATTGCTATGTTTGTACACTGACTGAAATAACTATAACAAATATTAGGTATCTTCAGTTAAAATCATGACCTTCCTTAGTGCTGACATAGTGATCACATCCCAACAAAGCCTTAGCTGGGGATTCTAGGACCTGGGGCAAATTAGCTGGTGATGGGAATAGGGTGAGGCTGTGAAACAGAGACAACTGAAAACTGGAGAATGTCACCATTGACACTGATCTGATGTGTCCTATGTGGTAGGAGTCCTCAAGCCAAGCAGCTTGAACAGTCTACTCTGGTTGGTTGCTGTTACACTGATGCAATGGTCTAAAAAGTGATCTCAGGAGAAGAAAATGATGGCAGGAGAACTCTCAGGAGGAGGAAGCCTAGGTCAACAACCCCCCCAACCCTGCCTTCCCACACCCCCTACTAATATCATTGGTAGGAGTGTCTTTCTCATGGCTTCAGCTTCATAGTCCTCTGCTAGCCCTAACCACCTGGCACATGACTGCTGCAAGTGAAGTGCCCTCTTGAGTATCCATGCCCTAGTGTCTAGCCCCAGTGACCTTGTTGTGAATTATAACTCTTATTTTCAGAAAGTGAGATTATATAACGAATTACCTCTGTCAAATATATACTAAGTGCTAATAAAACTGACATCACAAGAGCACAGGCTTTTCATGTCCTAATATTATCAAATGTTTATGTCTAATGGTATACACCTGGGGGGGGGGGAGAGTGGGCATGGTGGAGAAAAGAAGGAAAAAAGAAAAAAATAAATTTACATGATAATATGATTATATATTTAAAAGGAATAGCAAGTTGTACGTAATATATTTTCAGTTTCATGTGCAATCATATCTTTTTATTACATTGTGTTACAGAAATGCTTGTTTTATTACAAAAATTAAAAATATAAAAAAAAATTTTTTTAAAAAGATCACAGGTTCTAGAAGTGGAAGAGATCATTTAGGCCAGCGGTTCTCAATCTGTGGGTTGTGACCCCTTTGGGGGTTAAATGACCCTTTCACAGGGGTTACAGGGGTCGCCTAGGACCATCAGAAAACATATTTCCCATGGTCTTAGGAACTGAGCCACCGCTCCTCTATCCATTTCTAGGCTGGTCCACCCTCATGCAGATACACCCACATATGAGTATTAAAGGGTCGCGGCATTAGGAAGTTGAGAACCACTGACCTAGGCAGTAGCATCAAACTCAAATAGAAACACAGCCTTGAGAGTCAAGTATTGACTTAGGAAAACTAGGCATATTAACTTAGAAAACTGCAAATTAACATTGCCTATGTTGTACTATATTTTTCTTGATTTTGTTAAACATTTCCCAATAACATTTTAATCTAGTTCTGCACTGGGGAGTTTTGCTGGTGTCTGTGGCCTGTGGGCATCAAATTTGACCCCTCTGCTGACCAACTCTCCCCCCTCCCAACAAATATATACTTAACAGAGGAGGAAATTGAGGTCTAGCGAGTTCAAATCAGAACATATAGCCAATAAATGGCAAAGCCAGTATTGGAACCCTTGATATTTCAATGCCCTTTCTACTAAACTAATTTGCACTTAGGATGATTTCTTCCCATTCTGATACTAGTGCTATCCCTACATGGAGGGTTCGTTTATACCCTTTATCCTAAAACTATAATGGCCAGAGCAGCATGTCTGCTTCCAGCAAAGCTGGCCCCATTCTGTATCTCCTTGGGGATTATGGCATCATCCTTTCATGTCTTTGCTAGCTCCCACTTGGGCTGTTACTGTCATATTTTTATAGGATGCTATATGTGAATGGTATATGTGAGTGGTTGAGTAGCTAGGTGGTGCAGTAGATAGAGTGCCAGGCCCAAAGTCAGGAAGACTCATCTTTGTGAGTTCAAATCTGGCCTCAAGACACTTAGAAGCTGTGTGACCCGGGGTGAATCACTCAACCCTATTTGTCACTTCAATTCTCATCTGTAAAATGAGATGAGAGGGAAATGGCAACCCATTCTAGTATCTTTGCCAAGAAAACCCCAAAGGAGTCAACAAAGAGTTGGACATGACTATACTATAACACAATACTTGAGTGGCACTCAGATCCTCCAAAGCATGGCACACAGCAGCTATAGTTCTTGGCAAAGGCATAATCTTAATGGCAATGATCATAAAATACAGTTACATAACAAGGATGACTGACCTGGTGTAGTCGTCCTCAACGAGCATGTGCTTTGGAATTGGCGAGTACCTTCCAGGAGAGATGGGTGGCAGGGAAGATTTGTACTCTAAAGTGCCATTGTTGCCAGAAAGAATGTGATTTTCCATTGGTGGAGAGTAAGCTGGTAGGAGAAAAGAGAACAAAATTTTCATTCAATTTAACTCAACATATGCTTCCTTAGATGCCAAGGGGGTATGTTAAAAATAGAAAGGTTCTGATGCCCACTGCAGACAATGGCAGCCAAACAGGAACGGGGAGTTTATGGTGTATTTGCATTTAATATACACAAGCAAATGGTGACCTTTCTGATTGGCAACATATAATGATGGGGGTATCTACAAAGCAAGTTATCATAATTAAGAGAAGAGAAACAGTTGGAAGGGACAAGCAGCACACACATTTTCAAGGCAATGATTAATTTTCTATTGAAATGGAAATGTTAACTTTCTAATTGTGAATCCAGTCATTCTTTTCAAATGATTAATATATAACCATCAAAAGCAAAATGCTACTGGGAGCAGGTCCATTCAGCATGAAATTCTTCTTTCACCCCAAAATAGTCTTGTACTTTTAGGCATGAAACACTAGTTTCCAAAGATTAAAAGTCAAGGATCACCCCATGGGCAAAGGAGAGAGACAGAAATGGTGGCTGTAGGAAATCTGTACTACTTTAAAAATGAGATTCTATAAAGGAGATGTGGTTTCCCAAGTGTCATGAAAGAAATGTTATGACTGAAAAAGATGAGCTGGCCAGAGTACAAGATTAGAGAATAATTGATAGGATGGCCCGTATATTCTACTAGAGTTAGAATATTCTAGTATTTAAAAACATGTGCATTTATTAACTAGAGGACTCCCTACTCTGCAACTGGACCCACTTTATAAGCAAGCAAGCAAGAGGTAGCACTAAGCCATGACAGTGCAAGCCAGTCAATTCATACCCATTTGATCAGCTACAACAAAATTTTTAACAGTAACCTCATCCAGTTAATCAGGGAATTCATCTGATCAAACCACTGTACTCTTAGGAAACACAACCAAAACATTTCCCTCACTGTTTGACGTTGTACTATAAGCAGCTACCAATCTTGCCTAAGCCTAGTCTTGACTACCAATCTTGCCTAAACCTAGCCTTGCCTAGGCTCCCCACTTCATGATTTCAGGATCATAGATTTATTTTTTTCCTTTTTCTTTTGGAGGATTTAGGTGAGGCAATTGGGATTAAGTGACTTGCCCAAAGTCATACAGCTAATAAGTGTCAAATAAAATTTGAATTCAGGTCCTCCTGACTTCAGGGCTGGTGCTGTCATCTGATGTCTATTTCCCACAAGCCTCTTAGTACTGATATGTCTGAATAATTTTTCTGGTTCCATTCTGTCCTTATTTCCCCAACAATGACCACAGATGATGTTCATGAAATGAGTCATGGCCTCATTTTTTGGTAAATACTTTCTTTCAGGAATATTTTGAATCCCTTATGGACATCTGCTAAAAATGCATCCATATTAGAAAATACTAAGAAGGAAGACTATGTATAAAATGGATATACCACCTAAGTTCAAGTGGATTTCAGCTTCATTCCTGATTGGAAAAAAAAAATCACATATCCTTTGGAAGTAGTCTTTAATCCTCATTAAAAAAAAGCAACAACAACACACACAATATCTAACTTAATCGGCAGGTAACGAATTAGTCGACCCTTATATTTTTTCTCTAGAGAGCTATACCAGGCAGACAGAGGTTAAACTACTTGCTTAAGACACAACACTAATTAATGGCATGTAGATTCGCAATTAGAATGCTGAGGTTTCAGAGTCCCAGTCTCCTACTGAGACATAATGCTACCTTTCATTTCCCAATTATTTTACCTATGGATATCTCCAAAATTATTTTTAAAGTACTATATTGAAAAGGCAGAATTGTTTTAAATCTAGTCACAGAAGACACAGCATCCATCAGCTGAGGCCCTCAGTGACTTTTTAAAGGGTTCAGACAAATGACCTGCCCCAAAAGTGGCTTCCTGAGGCCTGAGCAGACCATTACAGTGCCAGCCCTCTTCCCACTTCCATAGCCATAGTCAATGTAATCTTTTTTCCTCCCTTGCAAATGAAAAATGAATTCAGAGGGAAACGGTAGCTCTGATATCAAGGATTAAGGGCAGTGATTTAAAAATTTAAATCTAACACCTTCCTTGAGGCTGTTTTATCACCTCATTAAGACCCCTTTTTTTTTTGCCATGCACCCTTTTTGTAGTATAATGTTACCCTAATTTTATCTCAGAAGACATTAGAATTTTTCTCTCAGGAGGAATTAATCATGCCTTTTGGCACTTGAGAAATATCAACTTAAAAATATGGCTACAAAAAATTACCATAATCACATATATTACACAGCACAGTAAGCATTGCTAAGGGTCCTCATATGCTACCTTCTTCATCTCTCAAGAGACACAGGTCTTAGGAGGCAGCTAGAGAGGGAACTGGAGTGGACCTTTGTCTGGCTAAAAAAGAGTGATGATTTAGATGGTTAAGGTTTTGCACCATTTCAGTCTGGCAAGGTAGGAAGATGGTGGAGTGACCATTGCTGGGAGGATGGTACTTACAGTGAGTAATATCAGGTGGGCCATAAGGGTCTGTCATATAAATGGTGGTTGGTTTGCCAACTTTTAGATAAACTACATCTGAAGTGTTCTTCAGTATCGCTACAGCTTCTTCATGTGTTACTTCTTCTAGACTGTAGTTATTTACCTTGAAGAAAAGAAAAAAACCCTCAGAAAAATTAGAGTCACTTTGAGCAGAACAATTTATATGATAGCAACACCATGAAGACAAACTACTTGGAAAAACTTAAGAACTTTTATCAATCCAATGAACAACTTTGTTTCCAAAGGGGCAATGACAAAATATTATCTATCTATCTATCTATCTATCTATCTATCTATCTATCTATCTATCTGTCTATCTGTCTCTCTCTGTCTCTCTGTCTCTCTCTGTCTCTGTCTCTCTCTCTCTCTCTTTCTCTTTACCCATCTATCTGTCTTTCTATTTAATCTATCTATACACACTAAAATATGCATGTATATGTATGTGCAAATTTTCAGAGATGGTCAGTGGGGGAATTTGTTTTTCGTATTTGTCATATAAATAGTGGTTGGTTTCCCAACTTTTAGATAAATTGTACATGAAATATTCTTCAAAATTGTAGAGTTGCTCCATATGTTTTGCTTGCCTTACTTTTTTGATGTAAGGGAGGGGAGGAAGGAGATGCCAATAGAATGGAATAAGCATTTATTTGAGGCCTACTATGTTCCAGGCACTGTGTTAAGCACTTTACAAATATCTTACTTGATGGTGGGAGGGATAGAAGGTATATTTTTATTCAATGAAAAAAAAAGCAACTGAATACAGTATTCTAGTTAAGCAAAACAGTCTCAGCGGATGCTCGTGAGTGTGACCTGAAACAGATGACACAGATTTCCAAAGCATGAAAATAGTAATTAGAAGAGAATAGATGAGTTCATGGTACTGACTAATCAACATAAAATTGATTTCATGCTCTAATCAAATTAGTCTGACTTCTTATCTTGAATTACATGCCTCTTTGTTCCCTGTAGGTCACGAGGCCCAAAATGTTGTCCTTCCTTCTCTGACTGAATTTCTGCTGATGATTTAAATCACAACTCAAAATTTTGGCTTCTCCACCAAGTTCTCCTGATCTTCCTCAATCAAGTGTAGTGGTATGATAATTTCCTCCACTTCATCAGGATCTCAAGTTCTAGTTCTAGAACTGGAAGGGACCTCAGAGGACAACTGCCTCATTTTACAGATAAAAAACCAAGGTCCATAGACACTAAATGACTTATCCAAGGCCACAAAGGTAGTGTCAGAAATGGGAGATGAACTCAGTTCCTCGGCTTCTAGTGCCATCACTCTTTCCACTGGAGATGGAGACAATGAAGGAGCTATCCCCTTGAATCTGAAATGGTACTGTTCTTTTCACAAGTGCATATTTTAATTGTCTCTCCTTGTTTCTTAGTTCATTATTAGATTAGAAGCTCTATGAGGGCAGGTATTGGACCACTTAGCATAGTGAAGAGTGTGGTAGACTTGAAATCAACAAAATTTGGGTAAAAAAATTCACTTTTAATCTTTAGGAGCCATACAAATTTCTAAGCCTCCCTAGGCCTCAGTTTCCTTAGCTGTTAAAATGACTGAATTGGACTCAGTGACCTTTACTTTCTAATCTCCAAATTGATGATCTTATGATTCTCTGAATTGGTGACCCACCTCACTGAGCTGTGAAGCTCTTATGAGATAATTTTTATAAGTTCCTTTTAAGGCTCATGATGGAAAATGCTATCCATATCCAGAGAAAGAATTATGGAGTCTGAATGTAAGTCGAAGCACACTATTTGCTCTCTCTCTATTTTTTTGTTTCTTCTTTATCATGGTTCATTACATTGGTTATAATTCTTCTTTACAACATAACTAATGTGAAAATATATTTAATATGAATGTATACATAGAGCCTATATCAGACTCATGCCATCTTGGGGAAGGGGAGAAAATTTAAAACTCAAAAGCTTGTGGAACTGAATGTTGCAAACAAAAAATAAAAAATAAAAAAAACCAAACAAGTTCCTTTTAGAAAATTGGCAATGATTATCTAAACTTTACCTTTTCCTCATTCCCTAGCACAATGCTCTGTGAACAGTAGGCACTTCATAAAATTTATGTTGTTCTCCCAATCTATTCCCCTCTTCCACACGGTAGTAGTTTAAATGCTTAAAGGCACGTATTATGTCCCCTTTAAGCCTTCTGATCTCAGGGTTGCTTAAAGAAGAATGGAAGCAGATGGAAGGGGTGTTTGCTCTGAAAGGAATCACCAGAGGTAGCTCCAGATATTGCCATCACAGTATTCAGAAGTACCAGCACAGGAAGTGCAAGAGAGAAAAGCCTTCTTGCCTTCACTGAGTGGATTGACAGGTGAATGGAGAAGAACCCCACTGCCAAATAATTAGCAGGACTGAATGAAAAGCAGCCCTAACTTCAGTAGGTTCTTGGCAATGTTTTATCATTTCATCCCCAATGTCAGGAGAGGGAGGGAAGCATACCATTCATGAAACTGTCAGCAAATGACAGAGATGTGTACAGTTTAATTAAACTCTACCCTTTGCTGTCTTTCAGATGGACAGGATAAGATCCCTAGTTTCATCACCCTGAAAACCATTAGAAATCTGACACTTGCTTCACTGAATTAGAAAAGTCAGAAAAGTGCATGAGGGCAGAAAAGTGTGTGAGGACAGGACAGATGAGAAAATAGAAAGGATGAAACAAGGATGGGAATTCAATGTCAATTCAGTCAACATCCACAAAATGCCTACTGTATACAGAATCCTGTGTACTGAGAGGGACACAAAAGTAAGAAATAAGGTATAAAGCCTGCTCACAAGAACCTTATAAACTAGTGAGAAAATTGGACAAACAAACAACTATAATACAACCATGGAGCTCAGCAAATAGAGTGCTGGACCTGGAGCCAGGAAGACCTGTGTTCAAATTTTGTTTTAAATACTTACTAGCTGTGAGAAGTCAGCTAAGTTATTTAGCTTCTAAGCATCTCAGTTTCCTCATCAGTTAAATGGGTATGATAATGGTGCCCATCTCACGGAACTATTTTAAGGATCCAATGAGATAACACATGTAAAGGGCTTTGCAAATCTTAAAATATAATATAAATGCTATAGATTAGCTTTTATATGTTAAAAGTGCACCCTAATTATTTAAGGGAACTTGAATTAGGTGTTGTTCAAGGTGAAAGAGAGCTGATAATTAATGACTGTGGAGATCAGGGAAGCTTGGAGAAAGGTGGCATGTTAGCTGGGTCTTGACACACTGTTAAGACTTCAACAGTAGAGATCAACCAATGGACATAGATTTTTGAATCACCAATTATGTATCAGAAACTGTGCTAGGCATTAGGGATACAGATGAAAGTGAAATGGTTCCTGCCCTCAAGGAGTTTACAGTCTATTGAAGAAGATAACACATACACATATCAATCTACATGTAGTACATAACAAATAGAAGTTAACTTTTTTTGGGGGGTGGAGAGGAGAGGGTAGGGAATAAGCATTTATTAAGTGTCTACTACATGTCAAAAAAGATACTGAGCATTTTACAATATTATCTCATTTAAGAGGCATTAAGAAAGGCTTCTTGTAGAAGCAATGCTTGAATTGAGTATTGAAGAGGAAAGAAGGAATTCTAGGAGGTAATGATGAGTGCCTGCTTTTCCAGGCATAGGAGACAGCCTGTGAAAAGACAAAGAGACAGGAGATGCAATGTTATATGTAAAGGATGGTTAAAAAAAAAGGGCTAGTTTGACTGATCTCGGAATTTGTGGAGGGGAATAATGAATGATAAGCCTATAGGGAGTCAGGTCATAAAGAGATTATTAAAGCCAAATGGCAGAGCTTATGTTTGATCCTTAGTGAAATAGGAAGCTGGTCATTTGCATTTGTGGAGTAGGAGAGTCAGATAGAGTCAGAGTCAATTATTTTGGCAGCTGTGTGGAAGGTGGACCACAGAGGGGAGATACTCGAGGCAGGGAGACCAAAGCAGGAGGTGAGATGGTATAGTGGGAAAAGTGCTGAACTTAGAGTCTACTGAGCTGGATCAGAGGCTCAGCCCTTTCATTTACCATCTAGGCAATTTTAGGAAGCCGCTTAACCATTCTGACCCATGGTTTCTTCTTCATAGGCCAAAGTGGGGGTGACAGTACTTACAACAGTGCTTACAGGACAGTTAGGAAAAAATGATTATAAATTGTTATTTATTATTGTGATTAAAAGTATGGGAAGGGAATACTCTTGAAATTTTGAAAAAACCCACAATTCAAGGAAGACTAATGTTTTTCACTGAGTTGTTCAAACTCCATAATTTGACTAGTTTTGGTCAGAGATGGCTAGTGGCTTTGTAGAAACATTAAAAAAAAACCTTAATGGGATGTGCTTTTGTGGTGATGTCCACCAACTTGTTTTATTTTCCAGAAAGTATATTCCTTGGTGAAAATCTTCAGTGTGCATTTCCTGGGAACATCTGTGAGCTGTTGAGTTTAATTAGGATACCGCTGATGAGGCTTATATGTGGTCTTTTGAAAGCTCTAGAATAGTATGGGAGCTCTCCCAAGAAGTCTTCTTTTGTGCTGAAGTTTTCAAATTGTATTTCACAAAAGTGGGTCTGTTTGGGTTAATTATGTGTGTGTATTATCCTATGAACTCTCAAGACAATGGGGCTACAGCTGGTGCTGATTGTCTGAAGAGAGGGAGCAGCTGATTGGCTGATAACTCTTGTGATTGTTACTTCCACTGAATCAAGGACCATAGAATGTTTGAGCTCAAAGGGGTCTTTATGGAGCATTTCAGCAGCTTCTCTCCCTCTCATTTTACAGAAGAGGTGACTGAAACCTAGAGATGGAGGAGGACTTGTCAAAGGTAATATAGCAATTCAGTGTCTAAGAAGAAGGACTTAAACATGAGACTCTTGATTCTCAATCCAGTGTTCTTCCCGTCATTCAAAGAGACCATCAAGTTGGACCCCCTCATTTTACAAATGAAGAAAGCGAGGCCTACAGAGACAAAATGAGTTTCTTGAGGTCTCCTAGGCAATGGAGGGTGGAACTAGAATGTAAACCACATTGAATCTCAAGACATCCGACCAAATACAGTGCTCTTTCTAGGATGAATGCTATACCATGTCCAATTTGGTTTGGCACTATCTGTGATACATGGTGAGGCTGAGCCGTCATTCCTCAACTTTAGAAAGCAATCCTGAGACTCTGAGGGAGGTGTTGTATGGTGGGCACATCACATGTGCTGGACGGTGGTCTCCTCATATTAGCAAAGAGAACAGAGCACAAAGAAAGCTGTTGGTGACATGACTCAGAGGGAAGATGAAATGCCACCATGAGCTCGGGGGAGTAGGGCAAACTCCAGATGAACAAGAAGGTGCCAGGGGAATGTGCTGGCCAACTCAGGATAAATTAGGGTGTGTAGGAGTTTAAACTAGTGCCTGGCGAATGAACACAATAGAACAGAGGTGCAGAGTGGTGTGGAGGAGGGCGGTGGTGGTGGGAAACGAATGGAAGTACTTGCCACAAGCAACAAAATAAGCAGATGCTGGATATGGGAAGATGAATATGCAGTCAATGATATCGGGATTGGAGGCAAACCAGAAAGTGCATTACAGAGTAGGAAGTGGGTTGGAAAGGGAACCTAAACTGCAATTTGAGAAACTACCAGGCCCCATAAAATATCAGGGACAACTTTATATTGTATCTTTGTATCCTGAGTGCCCAGGAGTGTGCCTGATAAAACCCATTCCACTTTTGGATGGTTCTAAATTTTAGGAAGTGTTTTCTTAGAACTGTATTTATTATCTATATTTACATACACATACACATATGTACATATATGCACACAGAAAGAGCACATATATGCATTTATGTACACGGAATAAACACATACTTTTTATAGAATATATATGACTATAATAAATAATATATACTTGTATGTATACACGCTGATGCACACACTTATACACACTTATCTTCTCCATTAGAATACAGGCTCCTTGAGACTAGGAATGAGCTTAATAAATGATTGTTCAATTAAAACTTTTTGACCTTATCAATAAAAACAGCAAAAACTTCCATTAACATTTTTATTTGTGGTTCTATCGGTATAGGAAATTTCTAGAACACATATGTACTCTCAGGTTGCTCTCCCCATGGCATCTCGTGACATCATAGATTCAGAGGCAGAAGGGACCTTGAGCCATCACAGAATTTCAGAGTTGGACGGCAATGCAAGGCCCATAGTACAACCCATACTCCTACCCCCTAAAGAATTCTTTTTAAAGCGTACCCAACAAGCATTTTCCCACCCTTGCCCTGAAGTCCTCCAATGAAGGAAAAGTATTTATTAGAGGCAGACCATTCTACTTCTGGAAACCTGTTGTTTTTAGGAAATTGCTTCCTTTTACTTGTAGACTGTATTTATTCTCCCTATATTTATGTCTATACAGACTTTTAAGTCTTAATAGCTTAAAACTGCACTAAGAGTTTTGGGATGCACTATATACTCATTATCTGCGTCATTAAGAATGTAAACTCCTTGAGAATAAGGATTGTTTTGTTCTTTGTGTTTTTATCCCCAGCACCATGCGTGGTTCCTGACAGAGCAGTTACTTTCTCAATCCTTGGTGACTAATTAATTGATTATATCAATCTTGCATTTGTCTCTTGGCAACTCTCACTCATTGCTTCTTGTTCTGTCTCCTGGGACCAAACAGAACATGCCTCATCCTTCTTCCACATGCCATCCCTCCCTCTATTGGCAGAGAGCTATGAGTGGCAACCTGCTTTAGTGGACAGAATGTTGGATGTGGAGAAATGAAGACTTGAGTTCATTGCTTGACTCAGGTACTTAATAGATAATTGACCAAAGAAAAATCGCTTAACTTCATGATGTGAGCATGCAGTACCTTCTTCATAGGCTTCTTGTGAGGAGATAGTTAAAACATTTTGCAAACTTTTAAAGCTCTTTATAAAAATCAGCAGCTATAATTTTACAGGTGAGAAAAGTAAGGCCTTAAGAAGTTTGGTGATTTTTCTATGGTCACTTATCTGGCTAGCTGACAGAGCCAAAATCAGAACCAAGGTCCTTTGACCTCAAATCTAGTATTTTCTGTATGAATAATGGTAACATTTAATACCACTTTAAGGTCTGTAAAGCATTTTACAATGCTTTTACATTTTGATTCTTATGAGATAGGGGCTGTTATTATCCCCACTTTACCTATGAAAATGACTTGTCCAGGACCACACATCCAGCATGGTCAGAGTTAAGTACATGGAGGCTCATAGCCAGAAGAACAGGAGAGCAGTAGGGGATGTATTGGGCTAAAGTGGGCCACTTGGAATGTGTCTGCTAAGGCATGCTGGGCTCAGGATCACTGCCCAAGGAATACCCTAACCAGTGTAAAATCACTGAGGGTTTGAAGCATGGGAAAAGGGTGTAAATAGCTTCAGAAAAAGAATAATTCAGAAGAACCCAGCCAGTGCTTCAAAGAAGCTGGATAACCTGTACTTCCTTGCTGGAAGGGAAGGGGAAGGGAAAGATGAGGATGGGATATAGCAAGAGAAGAAACATAATGTGTTTTGTGCTTTGAAGAAAGAGAACTCATCTTCCTTTTGTTTCCAGCAATCTGTCTTTCAGAAGCTTCTAGTCATTTATTTCTCCCTCACACAATATGCACTGAATCATTTCTTTTCAAACCTTGCCTGATCTTCCAAGCTTGGCACCTACCCGGAGGGCAGGGCTATTTTTTCCCCCTCTTACATAAGACAAGCGATCTGTTCCTGTTCCAGGTGCATTTTTTATACCATGTTTTAAATTTAAGACATTTAAGGATTATGTCTTAGTTATTTTGGGGGAAAAAGTTACCTTGACAATGAATGTCAAGAAAAATTGTAAAAGAGGGTGAATTGTTAGCATGGAGCCAGGAAACATTTTTGACAGATTTACAGTGCCTTTATTATTATTGCTGTTATTTTAAAATGTGAAAATCAAGCCAGAATTTTAAATAGAGCCATAAAAAGTCAGCCCACAACACTTAGCATGATACTGCATTTTTAACAGGAAGAGAACAGTGCAGAGGAGCTGCTAGTAGGAATATAATAGAGAGAGCAGGAGGGCTTCAGGTCCCATCATAAGAGATCAGAAGGTACTGAGCTAAAAGGCACCTCAGGGAAGTCCTAGTTCAACTCACTCATTTTATAAATGAGGAAGCCATGGCCTGGAGAGGGAGAGTGACTTGTCTAGGTCTGAAAAAACATTCTGATAATATATTTACAAACAATTCCAGGGATTAAGGAGAGGGGGAAGCATCAGGAGAAACCACCAGGGGCTTTCCAAGGAACTCTGATAGGTGAAATTAGGTGAAAAGCAGAAGCACATGGGCAAATACAAAGGTAGGGGGGATTTATTCAGCATTTACTGTGTGCCAAGTACTTTAAAAGCTTTCCAAATATTATTTACTTAGTGCAGTGCCTTATCACCTTGACTCCCTCAATTGTCTCTCTGCTCAGGTTACTCTCAATTTTCCATCAGCAGCTCTGCTTGGTTTTGATTCTATATAGAACATCATGCTCTTGCAACAGGTACCCTCTGATTGCTCTTCTCCTTTCTCCACCCTGTGCTTAGCAAAATTCCTGGAACACAGTAGGTGCTTAATAAATGTTTACTGAATTGAATTGAATTGTTCCTCACAACAATTCTGGGAAGTAGGTGTTATTGAGTCCTATTTTACACTGGAGAAAACTGAGGCAGACACAGATTAAGTGACTTGCTCCATCCAGCTCAAACAACTAGAAAATGTCTGAGGCTGGATTATTTGAATTAGAGTCTTTCTTGTTCTAGGCACAGTACTCTATCAACTGAACAATGTGGCTCTCTCTAGGTGGGACATAACGCTCTCGACAATGGTGCCAGGAAAGCTGAACTTTTCTCACCTGTACAATTATAGCTGCTGATTTTTATAAAAAGCTTTAAAAGTTTGCAAAATGATTTAACTATCTCCTCACAAGAAGCCTGTGAAGAGGGTACTACATGCTCATATTATGAGGTTAAATGATTTTTCTTTGGTCAACTACCTATTCAACTCCATTGAATCAATCTAGACAAGAAAAAGAGTGCACGTGTGTGTGTGTGTGTGTGTGTGTGTGTGTACATGTGTACGTGTGCGTGTGTGTGCGTGTGTGGTGGTGGTGGAGGAGTCTGAGCAATGAGAAAAGGAAGGGAAAAGGTCACTGCTTGGGGCATCTACTGCAGTGCTCACAGATAATTACAATGGTAGTAATAACAATTCACATTTTTATATTACTGTGAGATTTACAAAGCTCATTCATTATAATGTCCCTGTGAAATGGATAGTGAGAATATTTTTAGCACTATTTTGCAAGGGAGGAAACTGAGGCATCAGGTGATTAAATGATGTGTCCTCAGTCACATGACTATTATGTGTCAGAACCAAGATTTGAGGCCATGACCTTTTTCTATGTTATGCACATCCTCTTTTTATTATACTCTTGTTTCTCAGGGACAGAGAATCAGGCATTATTATTTTTTTTCTGATGATATACAAGAGTCCAAATAAAAGATATTTACATGAGCATTTTGCCTTTGTGTCACATATCAGAAATTTAATTTTCCCCATGGAAATTCAAATGAGGCTTGAAATAACTGTATATCATATACATAGTTGGAGAAATTAGGGGTGTTTACCCTGAGGAAGAGAAGACTTGGGAGAGAGGGACATAATTTTTACTGAGAAGCGTTAGATGCAGCTAGGTGGCAGAGGAGTAGAGTTCTGAGCCTGAAGTCAGGAATATCTGAGTTCAAATCTAGCCTCAAACATTTACTAGTTGTGTCCCTGATCAAGTCTGTTGGCCTCAGTGTCTTCAACAGTAAAATTGGGATAATAATAGTGTCTACCTCTCAGGTTGTTGTGAGGGTAAAATGAGATAATATTTGTAAATCACAATATACAATGACTGGCACATAAGAAACGCTACATAAATATTTATCTCCCTCCCTCCTTTTGTGTGGGAAAGATTTATTCCATTGGGATCAATTGGTGGAGGTTCTAAGATGATAGAAGTCAACTTCCAGAATGAACTTTATCCAACAATGAGATGGGCTGCATCTGAAAGCTTTGAATTCCCCATCATTATAGGTGGACAAATGAAGGCTTCATTACCTCCCCCATCATACCAAGGAACTCAGGTAGAGAGTTGTAATACGTGACCTACAAGGCATCTTTCAGTTCTAAAGACCTGTGACTGGTCATGGATCAGGGGATGACGTAGATGTTGAGAGTAATTCCACTACCCAAACGTGCTCTTCCCATGCTTTTTCACCTCCATATCTTTGCTCACACCATTCAGCTGGTCTGGCATTTCTGTCCTTCATCCATTTTTACCCTATTTGAAATCCTTCCCATTATTCAATGTCAAATGCCCAAATATGACTCCCTCTATATCTCTCTCCAATCTTCCCAGTCAGAAGTAAGACTTTGTGTGGTATGGTAGAAAGAGTACATCGAGGAAGGTATGAGTTTGGATTCTTTTTTTTGTCACTTACTAATTGTGTGACCTTTAGCATATCACTTTCTTTCCTTGGTAATAAAATGGGCAAAATAATATATGTACAGCCTCTCTCATAGGTGGTTAAGTTACTTAACAGGGTGAAAATATTTGGTAAAATTTAAAGTTTTAGAAAAGCTTCTCTTCTTTCAACTCTATTATTCATACAGTGAAACATCAACATAAAGTTTGAATCCTTTGCAATAAGACCAATTGTAACTTTGGCTTCAATTTTTTTAAAATACAAAAAGTTAGAAAATTTAATGAAATTACAAAGATAAAGTTGGATTGGTCTTAAAGGCCAGATCTAGACTAATCTGTTCTTTTGACAGATGAGGGAATTGAAACTAGGGGAATTAAGTCACTTGCCCAAGATCTCACAGGCAGGAAGCATCAGAGGTAATGTTTAAAGTCAAGCTCTCTGACTGCTGTTTACAAATCATTATGTTTTCTTCTTACATTATCCAACTGTCCAAAATAGGTTTGCCATGCTCTACCCTGCTATTCTCGGCTGTTTTAATCTCCATAGTTCCAAATATGGACAATCTGCAAAGACAGGATTTCCTAGGTATATAAATGCCTGCTTTCAGTCATGCTCACCATTAGCAGTCTGTCTCCTACTTGCAAACGTCCATCTTTCTGTGCTGCGCCTCCATCTATAATTTTAGTAACATAAATACTGTTGTCTCCAGGGATGTGTTGATTGCCCACACCTCCTGCGATACTGAAGCCTAGACCTATGGAAGGAAAAGGACAGAAAACAAGAGACCTTTTATGTCCTGTTTATTTAATAAAAACAATGTAATTCTTTGACAGTTTTCTGAAATGGTTGCATGTCCATTATAGCATTTTTCCAATAATGGACATTCTACTAGTCTCTTTCCCCCTCTTCCTTTACTTCAAGTAGTTGAGGATTTGTGATGGCTATTCCTAATGAGACCAAGGTCAAAAGTTCAGTCCTGTATGGGCCAATTAACTTTGCTATATTCTATGGCCACAGTCTACATCACTAACTTCAACTAATCATTTCCCAGGCCTTTCATATTGGTCCAAAGCAGGATTAGCCAAGAGGATAGAGTTGGACTGCATAAATCTATCACCTTTATTTGGAAAAGAATTCAAGGATGATCTTGCTGGAAGTGGGTCAATATAGTTCTCTTTGCAAACAAATGAACTATGCCCAATCATTATTTTTATGTTTCAACAAAGTTAAAATATGGGAAATGTAGGCTTATTTTGATAGAGAAAGAATATCTATAGTCTTAGACATTCCTGAATGAAGAGCATGAAGGGAGAGAAAATGTTCCAAAGCCTCTGACCATTTGTTTGGGTAGGTAAAACATTTAAGAAACAATAATATTTCTTGCTATCTCATCAGAAACCAGAACTCCCTTCTGGGACCCCAGTGGTCTGATTGATGGCTACCTCAGTCATTTACTCAGTGTAGGCCCAGTTCCAGCCATATTCTCACTAGTTTTCTTGCTCTCTTGTGTTTCCTGAGTACTCATCCTTCATTCCAGTTGTGTAACCACAGTGAAATCAACTCTTTCATTGTCCCTGGAAAGGATGTGTCGATTCCCCCTCCCCATTCTCCACTCACCATTTCTGTAACTTTCAGAAGCAAAATACTCCCCTCCCTCTTCATCATTCCCCTATATAGTTTATCTCCTCTCATTAGAAGGTAAATGTGTTGAAGGCAGGGATTATCTTCTTCAGCACAGGACAATGGTTTGGCACTTAGTAAATTATTTTCATTCGTTCCTTCAATAGTATTTCAAAGAGAGTAAGAGAAAGAAATATGGGTCCTTCAGATTTCCCCCCCTCTAAAGTCACATTGTCATGTATCTCTATTTCTGTTTCCTTCTCATTTTTCTTTATAGTTACTGCACTTTGCTAAGTAGACAGCTCCATGGACATTCATTGGCTACTTCCCACATATAAAATGAAACTAAGAAAAGAAGAAGAGGGGGAGAAAAGAGGGCTGAGAAAAGAAAGAAACAGGAAGAGGAGGAGAAAGAAGCAAAGGGGGGGTAAGATTTTGAATGATAGAATTGATTATGTTCATAATATCACAGACAGATGTGAAAACATTTAACACAAGTCTTTTTGCTTCTGCATTTTATTCTGAAGTCAAAACAAAGTATAAAATTTTAAGTATCATTTAAGAAGTAACTGTAAAAGTATAATTTTTACCAAAATATAGATAGAAAATAATCATTCCATACCCAAAAAAAGCTATGATAAGCTTTAAGTTAAAGGAATGGCTTTAACTGAATTTAAAAGCACATGAATGACAGCACTCAAATAGTATTGTTTTTTTTTTCCAAAAAAGGCCAACTTTAGCACCATATTTGCCATGAATATTTTCATTTTATTTCACAATCACTCTAACATTTGGTAATTATCTCAAGCAAGAAGCTTGACTGCTTATCTGAATGATCTGCAAGACCATATTAATTATCAACACCTATTTGCATTCTAATTGATTAATAAGGCCCTGGAGAGTCGACAAAGCTAAGCCTATAGAGGACTGACCTTGGAGCTAGAAAGACCCAAGTTCAAGTCAGGGTCCTGTTAAGTGCTGATTGATTGATAGCCTCTGTGATCCAAACTCCTTTGGCATCATCTCTATAAATAAAGCACCCCAGGCAATTCTCTGAAATAAGTGGTTGGAGGGACTTTAAAATCACAGGACAGGCCTTGTAGTTTTTGAAAGCCTTAATGATTCAACTTTTACAGAGTTAAAGGTCTAAAATAAAGGGTCATGTGGGATTTTGTGTCCAGATCAAAGTCTTGGCTTTCTGTTCATGAAACCTGTTCTGAGGCAGCTGGTGGAGCAGCAGATATACGCCGGGGCTGGAGTCAAGAAGACCAGACCTCATGTCCCACCTCTCCACCTCAGACACTGACTCACTCTTTGACCTTGGCAGGGCTCAGAAGTTTGTCAAAAGTTGACAGGGTCATCAGTCAGGCTGTCTGGTGATGTCTGGCCAGACAAGAAGTGGTAGAAAGAATGAAATAGGAACTAACAGACCCCTCAAAGTGATTTCTATAAAGATATCATTGCTCAAGCATGTTCCAGGCTTTCTCACCTCTGTATAAGTGTTTACATTCTTCACTAGGTCTGTAATGCCTGCTCTTCCTCCATCACTCTACCAATAGTTGTTCAAAGTTGTGAATGTAATCCCAAACTGTAATCTTAAAACTACCAAGACTCACAAATATCTCTTGGAAAGAATGGAAAAGACTACCAGATGATAAATATCCTCAGTCAATAAATGGAGAAGAGCAGAGTCCAGGAATGCTCCTGTGCCCACTGGGAGAGGGGGGAGAAGGAGGGATAGAGAGACAGAGACAGAAAGAGAGAGAAAAGAAAAAGAGAAAAGAAGAGTGACAGAGATGGGAGGGAAAGAGAGAGGAGAAAGGGAAGGAGGAAGAGAGGGAGGGAGAGAGAGATAGAGAAAAGAAGGAGAAGGAGGAGGGGGGAGAGGAGGAGAGACAGAGACTGAGACAGAAAGATAGAGACAGAGAAAAAAGGTGGGGAAGGGAGACAGAGACTGAGGCAGAGATGGGAAAAGGACCTAAGATCCCTTACAAACTTATAATTATACTCTCTTGCAACTTCCAGTGTGATCAAGAAACATGCTAGAGTCTCCATTCCTGCTCCCCATGTGGGATGGAGATCATGGACACCCCTTCTCTATGTGAAGCTGTAATTAGAAGGTCAATGGTTTAATTAAGTACATAAGTTCAGACTTGCCCAACCTCCCTGATACAATAGAGGACTCACTGGGGCTCACTGGTATGACTGGGTATCTGAGTATCACAGTGGATAGAGCACTGGGCCTGGAGTCAATAAGATCTGAGTTCAAATCCAACCTCAGACACTTACTAGTTGTGTGACCATAAGTAAATCAGTCATCCCTTTTTATCTCAGTTTCCTCATTTGTAAAATGAGAGGGAAAAGGAAATAACAAAGCATTCCAATATCTTTGTCAAGAAAACCCCAAAAGTGGTCATGAAGAGTTGGACATGATTGAAATTCTGACTGAAGCCATATGAGGGAAAAGGAGAATTATTATCCTTTCTCCCCATCCCTAAATCCAACAATGATGATGGTGGTGAAGACAACTAACCTTCGTATAGTATTGACTATTTTATAAAGTTTGAAAAGTCCTTTTCATACAACATCTTATTTGGACCTTACAATAACCATATGAAGTAAGCACTACAAGTATTATTATTCCTTTTCAACATATGTATAAACTGAGGCTCAGCAAAGTTAAGTGATTTGCCCATAGACACACAGCCTGTGAAGATGTGGAATTTGAACCCAGGTCCGGCAGACTAACTGCTGTGACATGCTGCCTCAAACAATCAGAAAGTAACTGGGTTTCCATTGCTAATCCTTAGACTGCCAGGGATGGCTAAATAGGCAGGCTCCTGACACTGGTGATATGGGGAGCAAAAACAACAGTCATTATAATTTATATTAATACAGCAACAAAGAATATTTGTTCAATCTTGACTCGGACTCTATGAACTAAATTATTTCTACTGGGTAGCAATATATGCTGTCAAAATAACATACACGATTAGTTAATGGATAGATGATGGGGTGATAAATTGCAATAAAACATCTCTGGAATTATACTAGAAATCCTATGAATTTAGAATGAATTAATTATTATTGCTGTTGTTAATAAGAAATGCAAAATGAATTTAGAATGCTAGGACAATTAAAATAAGCGTTGTCTCATTTCCTACGGAAGTGAGTAATTATTCTTTGTATCTATGTGCTGCTGTCACAGCAATGACTGGATTGATGACTATGCCATATTTAAAGAATGAGTTTATCCAGCTGAAGATGATCAAGGAGAGAGAGATACGTCCTTCTGCAAGCAAGTTTACTATAGAAATAATCAAGAGGTTTCATTAAACTCGCTTTACTTTTAACATTATGAACCCCCATCAAAGACTTCTATGAGTTAGGTATCCCAGTGAATTATTAACACAGTTTAATTTTCCATATATAAAATGGAAATTCTTTAATGCTTTTATTTCTTTTTACTTAACGAAGTTTTAAATGTCTTTTGTTTTTTACACCATAATTGCTTCTGGAAGTTCCACCCCCTTTCTCAATCCCTGGAATCAAATGTCCCTTTGTAACAAAGTTACGGTAAAAAAAAAACCCTAATATTAGTGATGGGCTCTGATAATCAGGCACCATTCTGTTGGAGGAAGCCTCATTCTGTTTGTTGAAAGGAGGAGGCATATTCCATTTCTGTGCTTTCCCCAAAGCCATTCATTCACACACTGGGACCAAATTTCTGTTTGTGAACGTCCAGAGGTTATTCTTAGCAATGAAAAAGGTTTAAAAAAATGCAATACAAACATGTCTGTTGGGGCACACACATACACATACACGCATACATACACACACAAGACAAACCCTAGACACTCAGATCTATATACTTGGAGCCCCAAATAAATATCACCAGCAGAATAATTTACAGAAAGGCTGAGGCATCAAATCATCCCTCTAAACAAGGCCAAGGCCTCCATGGGAAATAATTATCTGGTTGACATTTGAAGTCTGAGATCGTACTGCTGACACCGTTATCATCACAGATACCAATAGGCATAAATATAGCCACCCAATTGAAGGGAGTAAGTTTATACTTAACCCCTCTCCCCCATATACCACGTACAACAACTGATTATATAAGAAAAAGCAGACTGGATTAAAATATCTTCTCAGTGGAGGACAATGTTGTTCTTTGAAGACACAAAGTCAGTATCTTTTTAGTCTGCTATTTTACAGCATATGGACCAATGAAGAAAAGGACTGCCATTTCAAAGCCTTTTCAGAGCATGGTTCGCACCATAGATCAAATTCAATGTCTAAGAGCAGGTGTTCATGTGTTATAAACCTATTAAGAGGCTATGAGAAACTGAGCAGCCAATGATGAAATTATGCTGCCTACAACTTGTGACTATGGGGTGAATTATCATTCTCTAAATGCTCTCCGCTTCCCAGCCTCCACATCTTTGTTCACACCATTCACAAAACATGGAATGTTTTCCTGTCTCTTTTCTACCAGTTGAGATACTCCCTTTACTTCAGAATTCAAGTCTTTCACCACCTTTTCCTAATAGAACCTTCCCTGATTTGCCCAGCCAGAAGAAACTCCATCCCTCCTTTGAAGTCTCAGGGCATTTTGTATGAATCTCTCAAGTATCTTACAAAAGGGCTTCTTCAAGAGGTAGTAAGTTCCGTCTTTTTTTGTGTTCTTCAAGCAGAGAATGGATGACCACTTGTAAGGTATGTTAGACTGGTGTAAGGATTAGACTAAATGGTTACTGAGGTCTCTGTCAGCTCTTAAATTCTGATCCATTTGGCAAGTAGAATGCTTTCACAAAAACCCGGGAAGACTTATACTAACTGTTTCCAAGTGAAGTGAGCAGAACCAGGAGAACATTATTTATAGTAACAGCAATACTGTACTACGATCAACTATGAATGGTTTAGCTATTATCAGCAACACAATAATCTGAAAACAATCATGAAGGACTCATGATGAAACGTTATTCACTTCCAGAGAAAGAACTGATAAAATCTGAATGCAGATCAAAGTATACTTTTAAAAAATATTTATTTTTCTTACTTTTTGTTTGTTTTTTTGCAACATGGCTAATATGAAAATAGTTTTGCATGACTGCATATATAATTGATGTCAAATTGCTTGTGTTCTCAAGGAGAAGGGAGGGGAGGGAGAGAGGGAGAGAATTTGGAATTCAAAATTTTAAAAATTGTTATAAAATTTTTTACATGTAATTGAGAAAAAATAAAATAAGAAAAAATTCTAATTAATTCTTACTCTAAAATGTACTATGATTACATGTGTGTATGTATGTGTTTGTGGTGTATGTGTGTATGTGATAGACTAACAAAAGGAACAGCTGAAACAAGACTAAGAAATCATTAACGTGGTATCGCAGAAAGGCCACTGGCTCTTAAGTTGGAGGCTCTGGATTCAAAACCCATCTCTGAAGGGTATTAGCTGTGTAACCTCAGGCAAGTCACTTAAACTCCCTGGGTCTCAGTTCCCTCACCTGTAAAATGATGTAGATCAACAAGGTGGCCTCCAAGGAGGATCCTTTTCAGTCTTAGGTCAATCAGCCTAACATTCTAGTTCAAGCTGCCTCATTTCCCCTAATTGCAGGTTGGTGGCCTCAGTCCCTCAGTCCCTCAGTCCCTCAGTCTTAGGGTACAGTTCAGTTGAACTATTTCTTATTTGTCTTCAGATCCCTGCTGCATCTGCCATAGGCCCTGGGATAGGACATAAGAAGAAGTTTTTGGGAAGAGTGTTGCTCTTGAGATTAGGAGACTTCAGATCTGATGGCTGCTTTCTGGTATTAGTAGATGAAGCCTTCTTCACCTTAATCTGTTTGACCTTCTATGCATTATCCCACTTGTGTCTCACAAAAATGCTGGGAGGGAAGTTTTTTGTTGTTGTTAATATTATTCCTCAGTCATGTCTGACTCTTCATGACCCCATTTGGTGTTTTCTTGGCAAAGATACTGCAGTGGTTTGCTCTTTTCTTCTCTAGCTCATTTTACAGATGAGGAAACTGAGGCAAACAGGGTTAAGTGACTTGCCCAGGGTCTGAGGCCAGATTTGAACTAACAAAGATGAATCTTCCTGATGCCAGGCCCGGCCATCTGTCCACTGTACCTCTTTGGTAGGGACTACAGGCGTACGATTTGTTAGATATGACAGCTAAATCTCAGAGGCAAAGTGATGCCCATGGTCACACAGGTAATAAATATAAAAAGTGGGATTTGAATTCAGGTCCTCCTTAATCCAAGTCAAGAACTATACCCAATCAATCAACTGCCAAATATTTGTTAAGCATTTATGGTATTCTAGGCACAGTGCTTAAGCTCTGGGGATGTGAAAAAAGGTCAAAACATGGTCTCTACCCTCAATGACCTCTCGTTGTAACAGGGGAGACAACAGGCAAATAACTATGGAAGTATAAAATATATGCAGTGCAAATGGGAGGTAATCTGAGAAGAAAGGCATTAGCACTAGAGGGGACCAGGAAAAGCCTCTTAAGTAAGAGTGGAACCAAAATTCAAACCAAAGTTCTCTGACTCTAAATCTGTCTCCCTTTTCAGTTTTCTACTAACAACTTTAGAGTCATTTGGTTGACAAAAATTCTGTAAAATGTCTATTCTCCAATCAGGATACAGGATGACATAAGATGCATATATATTTAGAAAAGGAGGTGGGCTGATCATGTAGTAAGATTGAAAGAACACAGACGCAAAGATCTAGAATGACACTGTTATTCCAAAGATAGTGCAAAAGAAGGCCTTCAATGCATTGGGTAAGTACTCTATGGAGTATTTACGGAAAGACATAGACAAGACTTGCCTAAAATGAGGAGCAGAGGAAAAACCCACCAATGAGATTCCAGATCCAAGAGACCATCTAAGTATACCTCACTGGGATGTTGGGAGGGTCAGATGAGATCATGTCTATAAAGAACTTTGAAAACCTTAAAAGGCTGTTTAAATGTCAGCTATGATTACTGGGGTTGCTGTTATTAATTCTCAGATGGGAACTATGAAGAAAGTAGGCACAGACAAATGAATTTTTAATCCTTGCTTTAGCATTTAATTGAAACCTTTTAATACAGGTATTGTAATTTCTACCTTTGTAACATCTCATACACATCCTCTTCTCTCCTCTGACACTGACACCGCTTTGGTGTGACACTTCTTGCCTAGATTTCACTAGTCTGCTGGCGGATTGGCCTGCCTCAAGCCTCTTACCATGCTAATCCATCTTCCACTCAGTTGTCAACTTGATTTTCCTGAAGCCCAGATCTGACCGTGTTGCTCCCCATTCAACAAAATCCAGTGGCTCCCTGTTACGTCCAGGTTCAAATATTGAATCCTCTAATCTGAAGGCATTTTATAACCAGGCCTCTTCCTACCTTTCCAATGTTGTTGCACCTTACACCCTTTCTCTGCAATCCAGCAACCCTGGCCTCCTCTCTGTCCCTCACATATAATACTTCATCTCCTAACTGAGCATATTTTTTGCTTTTCAGAGAGGGGAGGGCAGGGTAATTGGGGTTAAGTGACTTGCCCAAGGTCACACAGCTAGTAAGTGTTAAGTATCTGAGGTCAGATTTGAACTCAGGTCCTCCTGACTCCAGGGCTGATGCTCTATTCACTGCACCACCTAGCCGGCCCTCTGAGCATTTTCTATGGCAGATACCATAGACATAATTTGGTTCAAACCCCATATTTGATGTAGGGATGTTCTTTATCCCTATACGAGGAACAATGGCTCTTCCTCAAGCCTAGAGCTCCTCTTTCCCTCCTCATTTCTGCCTCCTGGTTTCCCTTGGGCCTCTGCTAAGAGTTTATCTTTTTTTTTTAAAGCTATTCTCAGTGATCCCTTATTGCAGTACCTGCCTTCTTGTCCTTACACAGTTGTTTGCAAGTTGTGTGCTCCTTTACACTATGAGCCCTTTGAGAGCAAGGACTTTGTGGGGTTTTTTGTTTGTTTGTTTTTGCCTTTCTTTAACCCCCAGTGATCAGCACAGTGCCTGGCACACACGGGCATTTAATAAATCATACCCGACTGAGAAAATATTTTAGCCAGTAAAAAAAACACAAATGTGACCTGTTTATATTTTCATTATTTCTTCCATTTCTTACTGGCTTTAGATATCATGCGGTTCTGGAGAAGGTGAGTATAATGAATCTCTGCACTTTGTAGAAAAAACAAACAACAAACAAACAGAAAGTCCAAGATCTAAGCAAATAAGTTAAATAGATCAAATTCCAGCCTGATTTAACAAAATGATGGACATCGACATATCTATTGAATCTGCCTAGTCAGTTAATAAGAAGTTACTTAGTGCTGACTTTGTGTCTGTCATTGTGTTTAAATACAAGGAAAGTCAAAATCATTTCCTGTTATCAAGGAAATGGAGGCGATGAATGGAATCCGATGGAGGAGAAGCTCTGTTAGTTAGAATACTCAGAAGGTAAATGAGCTGAGATCTTGCCAAAATAAATGTTTAGGTATTTTGTGACCTCTCTCTCCATCAGAGGGAAAATGCAATCACAAAGTCACAGGCTACTGTCTCAGAAAGGAACCCTAGAGATGACCAAATCTAACCCTATCCTATTAAAGATCAAGAAACTGAGGCCCATAGAGATGAAATGATTTAGCCAAGATATACAAGTGTGAGTGGATGATAAAGACTGGTTGGAATAAAACCAATGTTCTAAAGCTCAATGAATGGAACACATATACACAACCTACAATTACATCTTAAGACTGAGCCTTTCTCATACTTTATGATTTTGTTGGTCCAATTTGATTTCAAATGATTCTTTGGGAGAGCTCCCAAGTGGTTATCTTAACAATTCAATATGTTGGTTTGACAGAATTTCATTAGAATAGCATCCAAGGTGCTTGCTCTCACCTCACACATTTAAACTGCATCCTAGACACAAACACATACACAGACAGAAGCACCATCCTGATATTCAATCCAGTCTTTGCAGGTACCCATATAGTCAACAAATTTTCCTCTCTGAGGGAAAGAAATAGTTTATAAACAAAATATACATACATATATATGTGTAACACATGTATATACATACATGTGGGTGTGTATATATACATGTGTGTGGGTGCACATACTGGTGGTGTGGTCCAATTGGTATGTGTAACTATATGAATACTGAACATTTCTTAGTTTTAGGAATTAAACCCTAGAAGTGATCATGAGTTCTGTAGAGTGCAGAGTATGGTACCATCTCTGGTCAGTCCAACTATTTTGGAAACATTTCAAGAACAATCATCAGAAAAGCTTTCTATATGTCTTTGATCCAAGGAAGGACTCATTAACAATTCAGCTATAGGGAGATGAATCCTTTGGGGTGGTCTTCTATAGCAGTCATATGATTGTGAGTGTGAATCCATGGAAGGAGCACCCAAACTCATAAAACCATGGGTCAATAAAGTACTGAATTATAAGCCTCAGAAATATAGTACTGAATAAGAAAGATATCTAAACAAGAAATGTGCCTTTTATTTACGCTTTCCATCGAAAATGGTCCCCAGTGTTCTCTAGCTATTGTTAAATATAAACTAAGACTTCATTCCTTAGTTATTCTCCTCATTTTTAAAAAAGAGGAATACTGGGTTTTTGAACTTCTAAGGCACATACTACAACCAAAACAGGCTGTCAGGATCTGTCTTAGGAACAATGCCTTCCTTCTCTAGAGTATACCCTCCGGCTATACTTCTCAAGCTCCACACTCTACAAACCCTTCCTCCCTGGCCTCCTTTATACTTCATTTTACAAGACTCTTTTATGTCTGTAATAATAGCTATCATTCATATAGTACTTACTATGTGCCAGGCACTCTGCTAAAGGACTTTACAAATATTATCTCATTTGATTCTATTATTAGCTCCCATTTTACAGATGTGGAAACTGAGGCAAACAGAAATGAAATGATTCTTCCAGGGTCAGATGGCTAGGAAGTCTCTGAGCCTGGATTCAACTCTCCTTTATTCCAGGCTCAGCATTCTGTGCATGATGGCGCCACTGAGCTCGTGATCTAAAAGGGTCCTTGGAAGTCATCTAGTCTAACACCAAGATTTTATACATGAGGAAACTAAGACCCAGAGAAATAGAGTGACTTGCCCCAAATCACATTTCAACAAAGGCAGGATTCAAACCTAGGACTGCAGACTCCAAATCTATTGCTATTTTTAACTACACTTTTGTCAAATTTTGTATTGTATTGAGGGAACTGAGAGAAAGAAGGACTTGTACTATAAGTTTGTTCATTAAGCTTTAGAATATCTACTTCCCCCCCTTTTGCCTCTTTTCCTAGAGAAATAATGTCTGCTTTTCCTTTCTAAAGCTAAAGTCTCCAATGAGGCCCTCGGTTTTCTATTCCTTTCTGCCACCTCCCTTTGACTATTTTAAGTTGGAAAGGAGCTCAGTGATCATGTAGACCAGGGGTCCCTAACTTTTATTGTGTCATGGATCCCTTTGGCAGTCTGGTGGAGCCTTTTGAGAATAATGGTTTTAAATATTAAAAGAAATGTTAAATTTCAGCAGAGGTTAGTGAAAATAAAGATGCATTTTTCCTCCCCTCCATTCAAGTTCATGAACCCTTGAAAGCTATTCACAGACTTCTGGGACATGTGTGGACTCCAGGTTAAGGGTCTCTGACATAGGTCAACTCTCCCCCCATCCCCACCACCATGTTAGAGAAGAAACTGAAGCCCACAGAGGTTAACTGACTCTTAAGGGCACAGGACTAGAACCCAGATCCCCTGATTTTCCATTACTCCTCTTTCTACTAGATCATTTTTAGCTCTCCTCTTTCTGCTCCTCCACAAATCAGCTATTTAATTGCCTAGGAGTGAAAAATGTTCTTAATGCTGATACTGTGGATGTTTTGTGTAATAGTTCAAGAAGGAAATGTGCTACATAAATAAAACAGGAAAATAAATTAATTAATAGGTATTAACCCTTATTAAAGCCCTTTCCCAATACTTCTTTATTGTAAGGAGGTGATCTTGAGGTTCTCTAAGTAATAGTCTAGACCTGGGATTTTACAGGTGCAAGGAACTCCCTTGTGAGGAAACTCTCTCTACCAATGCAGGTTGGTTACAGCCTTAAAGCATTGCCTGGCACACTAAGGTCAAGTGACCTGAAGGGTAATACAGCTAACAAGTCTCTTAAGTGGGATTTGTAGGTCTTCCTTCCTTCAAATCAAGCTCCGATGAGGAAACTGAATTGACTATGTCTATGAACACCATAATGTGGCAGATCCAACAAATTGCAAAGGACTGTGATGAAATATTTCTGTTATCCGAGGACTAGTCTAGCTAAGTCAACCTCAAAGGACTGGTTTTTCAATGGCAATTAGGCTAGAAGATCATCTATAAAGCTGAAGAAGGCCTGAGCTCTTGGCTGATGAAGGGAGCTGTCTTACCAGTTAAGATACTACAGGATTGAAACAAATAACCATTAAAATCAGTACTTAACTCAGCATTCTAATTCCCCATTCACCAAGATGTTCAGACATTCCACAAATATTCACACTTTGCTGTGAGCAGAATGAAAACAGAGTAGAGTCTTGAGTAGCGTTCTAGACTTGGAGTTAGAGACCTGGGTTTAAACTCCCCATTCCTGACACTTACTAGCAACGTGACCCTTGACAAAATAATTTCATCTCCATATTTGCCAAATATCTTACTAGGGTTTATTTATGGATCTAGGTTGATAGAAGGAATATCACACCACACATCCTCTGTAATTATGGGATCATATATATTTCAAATACCACTTGTGTAGATTAATATGCTAGGTCCTGGGGGAGATGTAAACATTAGATAAGGGAGGATACCTGCTTCTCAGAGCTTGCAGTGCAGTAGGGAATAAGTTACTTTACTTCTTTTGACAAAGTTTGTTTTGGCATAGTTCACAGACAATAGACAAATGAGGATTTTTTCCCACAAGGAGATAGGTCTACTATAGTTTCTGGGCTTGAGGGTTATACTCACTCTTACTTATGTGCTAATGCAATTTAACAAATATATATACAACAAATTTTACAAAACTTTCATGCCTGTTTTGCTGCTTGCAATTAACTTTACTAACTCAAAGATACAAAGATAATAAAGAAAAGGGGAAAGAAAGTCAAGCCTCTCCTATCAGAGGGAAAGCCTGGATTCCACAGAACTCCCAGTGCATGTGGAGCTCTCCCTATAGGGATTAGGGAACTGGAATCAACTGGAAACCACACCTGTATCTTTTATATGAGGAAGCAAACTGTTTTATCTTGGTACTTGTACTATAACACTGATCCACTGGCACCAGGAGGGTGTGTTTGTGTTTCTCCCACTGAAGTTTCTCTCTGTTCTGGGATGATTAAATCACTGAGTGCTAAAACAAATCAAAATAGGGTCCATTGCTAGCCCTCTCCCTCTCCTCCTAAATCTCCTCTTCTGCCCTGCTTTGGACCTATATGTACAGACTGTATCTAATATGGATAGGGTAAAAAGTCCTCTGTTTCCCTGAAACATATGGAGTATTCCAAATCTCTAGGAACACCTAAAACATATAGAGTATCTAAATGAATGTCTCACAAAAACCTCACTCCTCATTAGGATAAGTAGGTTAACTTTAAAAGGAAGACAAATTCAAGAAAACCCCAAACTAGTGTGAGACTCCCATATGTTTTTTCATCCACTTTGTTTTTTGAGTATAGGTGGTTATCTCAATTTATGCCACTGAGGAGGCTTTCCAGGACTCCTGCAAATAATATGACAGCATTTTCAAATATTAACATTTGTAAAATTTCAATGTCAATTGGAAATTGTTCATTCGGAACTTTCATAGAATATCTTTTATTAGATTGTCTCACACCTTCAGCAAACTCATAAACATGTTTAACAGCTTGCTTAATGACAACACAATTGTCATATATATATATATACATATATGTATAGTCATGTTTATAATTGAATCTTATGGTTTTGATGTGAGTTAAAAACCTCTTATATAAAGAAAATATCTAAAGTATTTCTTTGTACTGAGCAAAATCAACAAATAGCAAATACAGAGGGATCTTATAATCTCTGACTCTCTCAGTAAACTGTGACTAGAAGGATTTGGTTTGTTATGGAAGATCACTTGAGACTGCTGCCCTGTTACCATCTCACATTCTTACTTAGTCAATTAATTAGCCAATAGACATTCATCAAGTGCCTTTTGGGGGCAGTTAGGTAGTACAGTGGATAGAGTGGTAGGCCTGGAGTCAGGAAGGCTCATCTTCCTGAGTTCAAATCAGGCCTCAGACACTTACTAGCTATGTGACCCTGGGCAAGTCACTTAACCCTGTTTGCCTCAGTTTCCTCATCTGTAAAATGAGCTGTAGGAGGAAATGGCAAACCATTCCAGTATCTTTGCCAAGAAAAACTCAAATGGGGTCACAAAGAGTTGGACACGATTAAGATGACTGAACAACAACAAATTATCCAAGAGTTGGGGGTATAAAGGCAAAGGGCCTGCTTTCCAGGAGTTCACAGTCTAATGGGGGTGACAACCTACAAACAATTATGTACAAATAATTAAGTTCATTACAGGACAAACTGGTGATAATCAATAGCTAACGTATACTGAATGTGATTTGGGAATGCAGCATATTTTGTTTTATATCTGCTTTCTAGTACGACATCGAGCACAGTGCCTTGAAAGTCTGGATTTGGCTTGGACCTCTGATTTCATCAAAACAAGGAACTGCCATCGAAGAAACTCCCTCTCTAAATTTAGCCCCGTTCTCTGCAGTTTGGAGTTTTAGAGAGATGCCAAGGGCAGAGGTGTCAAACTCAAACAGAAACAGGGGCCGTCCGTCTGTACATAAGGATTCCTAGGGGCCACATACTCACTAAACTTTAAAATGTAATATTATTGATGGTTAGCATTTATTTTGTTAATTATTTCCAAATTACATTTTAATCTGGTTCTTAGACATTCAAGAATGTTATGGGTCTCATGCTAGTGGCAGAGGTGTTGGACCTATCTGGTCTGAGTCTAAGGGACTTGGCCAGGGTCCTATGGTACGTTTTAAAGGCAGGTCTTCCTGGGTTTATCCACTATGTTATGCTGGCTCTATAACCTTGTACACCACTATAAAAATGCATATTGAGTAAAAAAAAATAAGTGAGTTACAGAGTCATAGAATTCCAGAGACTGAATGGACCTTAGCTGCTATCTAATTCAAGACATACTTGAAAAGATTCCTCATTTAACTATATCTGGCAATTGGTCAGCAAGGTTCTGCTAAGAAGCTTCCAGAGAAGGGAAGCCCTTTGAAGCAGCTCAAAAGTTACTCAGATTACTCAATTCTTTAAAAGTTAAAATGTAACAGTGTGTGTGTGTGTGTGTCTAGTCTCATGCACCAATGAATTAAAAGAGTTAAAAAAAAACGAACCAAAACCAAATAGTCTTGGAGCTCAAGGCTGCTCAGCAGTCTGCATTAATCTTAAACAAGGAAGGCTAAAATTTTTTAAAATGCCACTTTTAAAGGATAATCTTTTCTTTTGTAGATCCTTTGCTTCCTCCACCCCCCAAACACTCCTTTGGGTGAGCATCAACAGCATTAACTTTTATCCTCACGATAGGGAGTGAACTATTCAAATCACTGCTGACTGTACATGGAACATTAAGATAGGGCCTGATGAGGTGAGATCCTACTGGTTAACGTCCTGTTTTATTGCCTTGGAAAAGGCTTCTTTTCCCCCTCCTGTCTTCGTTCTGATGTAGCTTAAGCCATAGGGGCCTGTCTCAAATGATCACTGAACTATGCTCATGTCTAGGTGGTTTTTACAGGTTAATTCCAGCTGCTGGGAGAAAGTGGCCTTATTACCACTGCCCTTTTGAGAATGACTTCTTATACACTGCCAAATTCGTGTACCTGGTCTCATAAATAACTCAAATTATTTTTTAAAGATTTAAAACTTAGCCTTGCAATAGTTATTTATTTTGGAAAGAGAATGTGCTTGTTTTGGAATTATAAGACCTGGGTTCAAAAGCAGGCTCTGCACCTAATGCTTGTGTGACCTTGGTCAGGCCATTCAGCTATAAAATTAGAGTATTTGATAAAATGAGATCCTTTCTAGCTCTCAATCTATGTGTTCTTTTAATTTCTTTTAATCTGTCCTTATTTCATGGGGATTGGTTGTATGAAAGAAAAAGGCTGGGAAATTAATCAGTTGTGTGAGTTGGCAAATTTTGGATCTCATTTACAAGTCAGCTTTTTACATCAATCACATATGAGCATCCTGATAATTTAGAGGAGTATGTAAAAAAGGCACTGGGTCTCTGCATGCTGAACATTTGTGGACAAACAAAAAGCATTTGATTCAATAGGAACAATTCACACTGTACCATCAACTCAACACATGTCAAAACCAATAAGGAAATAAATATCATATAAAGAACTAAAATCAAATTATGTTTAGAGCTGCATAAAACCAAAAGCCACAAAGGCATTGGATATGAGCATACAATGTCCCCCAAATTATTCACAGCTACCACAGAAGTGGTGTTCTGCCACCCTGGACTGGACAAATGATTGATGGCTTTGCACGCACGTTGTATTTTTGTTCTCAGATGATTGTGTTGGGTTCATAAGTCCCATCCCAGAGTTCTAAAGAAAGACTCTTGTAGTTGAACCTTCATTCTTGAAGAGGACCAATAGCATCATGAGGGTGATGTCTTGATTTGAACATGAACTGGATTTAAGTGACAGCATTGCTGTGCAAAGTCGTGATATGGCAGCCACAAAGGGGAAATCAATTTTGATATAAATTTTCTTAAAGCCAAGTAGAAATGAAATGACCCACAAGTCACAGATTATATGGATAAGTTAGAGACTGTGGGGATAATGAATAAGGATATTCTAGTTACCAGCTTCAAAGAAGCACAATAGCACAGATGGAGAATGGACAGGAATAAACAAAGCCACCTGTATTATATTTCAGTCATATTTGTTCAAGGGATGACGAGCAAGGCCAACATGTTTAATCTCACATCATTGCTCACAATGACTCCCAGGATGAGGTAGTGAGTTCCCCTCACAGATCAATTTTCAAATGGATATGAGATACCTATTTGTTAGGTATATTGCAAAAAGAGTACAAGTTCATCCAAGTAGAGGTACTCCTAGGTCTCTTCCAAATCCAAGATCCAATGAACTATCGATCAAAACATGGGTTGATGACAAAACAAAAAGCAAAATTCTGCTTAGTCACCCAGGAAAAAGTGAAAAGAACTATATACAGTGCCCCATCAGGATCACAGGACTTCATGACCAATGAGTGGTTCTACAGGTGTTTAGGGGTGACCAATTATTGAACCTGTACTCATTAGGTGGGTCATATGGTAAAAATGAAGGATGACAGATGGATCATTCAACTGACATATTGTGACTCCTAGGCCCATAAAGAGATGAACAAGAGCTCAAGAGCTTGATGGAATAAGCCAGTAGTTCAGTTTTTTGGACAAGGTGAATATAAGTATTAGATTATCAGCTCCAGAGTATAGCAGATCTGTTCTCCAGTCATGATCAGACATTACAAATTCAATGTGATTTATAATTCTCTATTAGAATGCAATGATTGTGACTGAGGAGCAAGCTCTCATTCATCTTGACAATATTTACCTCTCTAGCCACTGCCATTTAATTCAACCTTGGGAAACCATTTACCCTTCTCATCTTTGCTCTCAGGTTACCCTTCTACCTAGCTGCTATAATGCTCACAACAAAAACTTGAGAGGAAAATTTAGCATTGACTAAAACATTTAGCTGCTGAGAACCCAGAGAGCTAGCCTCATGCCCGTAAATTCATCTAGAAGCATACCGTAATTTGCAAATGAATTCAAACAAGCATTCTTAGGAGATGTCTGCCTTACTTGGTCACCCTTATGAGACCTTTTGAAGGACATAATAGGAAAATCAGGTTATAGTCTGGGTCCTAAATACCAGGAAAAGTTATGTAATTGAAACAGTTATACCAGATTAGCTTTTTTTTTCCTTCCCAAGGCCAGCATGTTCACTGGGAAATAGCAAGGCCCTTCCTTACTATGCCTGACATTTATTCTATAGGTAACCAATAATCTTCCAACATTATTACACAGTATAATGTCAGGCATGGCACAGATGATGTTTAAGGCTACTGAGTGAAAGGGGTGCCCTTTGAAGCTCCCATTATATGAAAACTCTTAGAGTTATTATGTGTGCCAAGCAGTAATACCTTCAATTACAGAACAATTGAACTACGGTGCCTTCGTATTGTCATACAATCCATTTTTCTGAGATTAAAGGGCTTTTATATTCAACCCTTTAAACTTTATGAAGACCTGTTCAATATCACACATCAAATCTGACAAAGCATGCAAAGCAGACTCTTGGCTTCAATCCTGGGTTTTCACACAGGTGAATAAAAGCAAAATTTCTCCCACAAATCCTGCATGATAGGCTATCTTTGAGACTGATACCACATGCCACGTTTCAAGTCTCTCTTATGATGAAGGAAAATCTGTATGAATCAGAATGAAAACATTCTGGAAGATGAATGGAGTTGGTAGACTGTGTGACTCCTTAAAGGCAACTTTGGTATAAGGGAAAGACCAGATCTAGGGTATAAAAGACCTGGGTGGCAGATCCTCCACCCTCTGCCATTCACTTGGCATGGTGTGACCTTCTGAAGTCACTACATACCCATTAGCTTCAGTTTTCTCTGTAATGTGTAAGATGGGATCAATGTCACTGGATTACCTACTGCACGTGGTTGTTACAAGAACCAAATTTATATACAAATATTACATATATGTACATACATATTAATAGATACAAAAGATTATAATCTTGGTCTATAATTTCATGTGGGAAGTTAGGTGGTGAAGTAGATGAAGTTTCAGGCCTGGAATCAGGAAGAAGACTACCCTTCCTGAGTTCAAAACAGAATGAATTGAACGCTATTTCTATTTTCCACTTTACTTTCAAATTTCTAGAAACTGTAGCCTTCACTTACTACTTCCTCAATAGTAAGGCCCTCATCTCTTTCCATTTAGTTTCCTGTAATAGTCTCCTAAGTTTGTTCCTATCTCTTGCCTTTCTCCACACCAGTCCATCCTTTATACAGCTCTCCAGATAATTTTCTAATCTGAAAATATCACTCCTTTACTTACACACTTCCAATGATTCCCCTATTGCCTGTGAAATAAGATGTAAAATCTTGATCCTGGCAAGGGCCTTTACAATTTGGCTCTAGGCAAAGCAACAAGCATTGATCAAATACTAGGGAGGCCCTGTGCTAGCAATGTAGCTCATACAGATTCTTTCACGTACTCTACATTCCAGTCAAAGTGAATGATTCTCTGTATTCTATTGTCGTCTTTTCTCTCCCACCTCTTTGTCTTTTGCTAAAGAAATCTCTCATCCCAGAAGTAAATTCATCCCTTTCTCTCTCTGTCTACTGAAGTAATTCCCTTCTATCAAGGCCCAACTCAGTTGGCCATCTCCTTCCTGAAGCCTTCTTTGACTGCATCTACATCCCCTCTTGAAATTCCTTATACACAGTACTTTGGAATTCTCCTTTGCACTAACCATAAATTACCATATGAGAGAATTAATATTATTAATAATTATTAATTGTGATTCACCCTTTTTCCAACTTTTTCCAACTCTTGCTAAGGTCATTTAGTCTCTGAAAGGCATGACTGATTGATGAGATTGTCTCTAACCCTTAAGAAATATGCTCTTCAATTTTGAGTGGGACCCCACCCAAGTAGGAGATCTAACTTCCATTTAGAGTACAAACAAAATCCATTGGTGAGCCATTACCCTAGGGAAAGGAACCCTAATCCTGATCCCCTCCATTAAAGTTTAAGGTGACCCAGCTTGTGAAGCATAAAACCAGCCAGAGTGGTCCAACCAGAGGAGGGAAATGACTACCCTTCTCAGACTGCTAGAGGTTTCTGAGTCTCATGATCAAGTCACAGTCTCAACAGAAGGAGCTGAAAACTCTTAGCCCACAGCCTCATTAAATATTCACCAACCAGGGTTGAATTTCATTTGTCAAGGGAATTCCTTTTCAGAAGGGATTTAAGGCATTTCAGGGTCTCCCTAAGGGGCTTTGGTCTTTGGTGACTGAGAGAAAGCACTGACCACAAACTGATTTCTGGCTAGCCTAATTAATAAATTAGTTATTTACTCTAAACTTTGTCTCTTGGGGTTTTTATTCATCACATATAAATCAATATGATAGTTTATACATATGCATGTGTATATACATAAAATAGTTAAATATATGTATGTGTATATATACATACTATATACATGTATATGTATATATATGCATGCATACATGTATATATATGCATGTATCTGTCTCCTTTTCGATGATAAACTCCTTGAAAGCAGGTGTGTGTGTATACACAAACATAATACACATATACACATATTTATAGCCACATATTTAAATGCATTTGTGTATCTGAAGTCCCAGTGCCTATCACACATGTAACAGAAAGGTAAAGTATTGGACTGGATGACCTGGATTGACTGAATAGAATCTGAAGGGCCACCTAGTCCAACCCTGTAGAAGGATGCATCTACAAGTGATCATTTTGCCTCCACTAACCTGGAGTGATAAATAAAAAACGAAGACAAGCCATGCATTGTGCTTACTCTTGGTTTTCTATTCTCAAAGCTAATTGCCTAAGTATGGCCTCTAACTTGAAGGAGACCTCTATTGCAGGAAATTGTGTTTGTTAATCCTCTTTCATTGTGGAATGCAACTCAATATTTGTGAATGCAAGCAGACTTTTGCATGGTAATAATATCAACTCAGAGCCTTTCCTTAAATCATGAGCTATGAGAACAGAAAGCTAAACACAAATCTCCTTTTTGAATTTGCTAATTGTTGCTCATTTGATATGGCCACTCTCAAGAAGTGATCTTTAATGTCAATATCCTCAGAGCTCATTTCTCTCCAGACAAATTCAAGAACTTCAACCATCTTTCTAGAGCATTGCTTAAGATTTTGGCCATTTATTTTGTAGAATGAGGCAGGTGTCAGATGCACTCCTCACAAAAAGCTAAACTTGGAACTGACACATTGGCCCATCTTTAAGGCACCTTACTTAACATCATAGTTGAATGTAATACACTTAAGGGAATTTCTTCACTTTTTTCAGTTGGCATAAATGCCTAAGTGAAGGAAGCAGAGAGACTCCAAGGCATGGTGCAGGAAGTCTTGCCCAAAGAATCATCAATTATGCATTGTTGTCCTTGGGTTCGGGCAGTAGGTGCTAAAGTCTCAAATAGTCAATTAATTTTAATGGGTGATCTGGGTGCAAGACAGTTATGTTATCGTGGCTTCACACTTGGCCACATTTAAAGTCCTTTTAAAATTCATACTAATTGGCATATGTCTTTCCTGTGCTAATTATTGCTAATTTAAAAAAAACTATGTGACTGGACCTCCAGTTCTAAGAAATAATTTTTTCACCTATTCCATCATGCATCCTGAGAATCAAGAGAACATGCTATAGGCATTGCAAATAATAAAATATAAAAACATGCCCAGTCAACTATTTTAAAACACTATTTTGAACACATATTTTGGTGTAACACATTATCAATTCAAAAAAATCTGTACTTGTGTTAGTTTTAAAACAAAGATGTTAATTTCCATAAAGTCCTCTCATTCCTTATGTCATGGAAGAAGCCTTGGGTTCTTGAAGACTAGGCTAGTTGAGCACAAATTCCTGTCGATCCAAAAGAGCTTAAAGGACTTAGAGTAAAAACATGGTGATGGTTGGCATTTATGTTTTATGAAGATCAATTTAGTGAAGAGCAGAGAGAGGCTTCTCATTAGAAGATCTACTTCAATAATGATTTTTTAAAAATGTTAAACTGACAGTTAATATGATCTACTAAAGAAAGGCGGTAAACCTGTGGCCTTGAGGCCACATGTGGCGCTTTAGGTACTCAAGTGTGGCCCTTTAACTGAATCCAAACTTCACGGAACGAACCTCCTTAATAAAAGGATAACTAAGTAACTGAGATGTGGAGGGACTAGAAGTTGGATCAATGTTGGTAGCATCTACACTGACTAGAGGATCATCAATTTGGAGCTAGAAAGAACCTGAGTCAATCTAACTTAACCTTCTTATTTTAAATATTCAATTTTTAAATAAATAAAATTTGATAAATAATATTTAAAGAAGCTGAGACTCAGGGAAATTATGTGACTTGCTCAAGGCCACACAGATAATAAATGCAAGCTCTGGGATTGGAAGAAAGGAAGGAGATAAACATTTATTAAGTACCTACTATGTGCCAGGCATCATGTTAAGCACTTTATCAATACCCTCTCATTTCATCCCCATCACTATCATGAGTCTAGTACCCCCATTTTTATAGTTGAGAAAACTGAAGCAGAGAGAGATTGTAACTTACCCAGGGTCCCATAGTTGGTAAGTGTCTGAAGTCTGATTTTTATCTCAGTTCTTCCTAACTCCAGGCCCAGCACTCTATTCACTGTGCCACCTAGCTGCCTATCTCAATTGGCACTGAGATCCTCTGATGCAAAATTTTATGGTCTTCCCATAATACCCCTATGCCTATCGCATCATGAAAAGTGACCCAATAAATGGAGAGATATGCTTGGAATGAAGAACACTTGAATTTAAAGCCTGCCTTTAAGTAGCTGTGTGATCCAGGGCAAGTCACTTAATCTCTCTTGACTTCAGCTTCCTTCTCTGTACAACAGAGTTAATAATAGAATTTACCTCAGGATTGTTGTGAGGATCAAATGAGACAACATATATAAATGCATTGTGAAACCTTAAAGTGCCATATAAATGCTAGGATGGTGATGATGAAACCAATCAATTGGATCAATACAGCAAAGCCATGGAGAGAAAGAGAAATAAAAGACATGGAATGGCATGACAAATGAGAAAAGGAGACGTTTTTAGAGATCAGTTAGTCCCCTGCCTCTCTTACAGATGACAAAACTGATTGAGATCCAAGAGAGATGAAGTATAGTGAGAGAGCAGAATGTACTCTGTTCTAGGAATCATGTGACATGAGTCCTTGCCCAGGTTCTGTCATGATCTCAGGCAGGTCAATCCATTGCTCAATGCCCTAGGGTCTCCAATGGTCCTTGACGTCTCTTTGAACTCTGAATACTATGATCTGTAAAATGAGGGGGCTAAACTAGAAAACCATACGTCCATTGAAATACTATTTGAATTTCAAATTTTATGACTTGTTCTGGGTCACATAGCTAGTTAGTGGAAGAGGTAAAAATCCCAATCATTAAACTTTTAGTTACTATCTTTTAACATTTTAGGATCATTTGCAATCAGTTCCCTCCCCTCACCCCCACCCCAAGATATTTTCTAAAACAAGGCCAAATCTCTGCATATCTTTGAAGATTTTTGAGTTAATATAATACCTGAGCATCAACTACTATTCATGTGTGTGTGTCGTCTTGGCAACAAAGGATGCTGTCATCAATTAATCACTACTGCTCTTTGAAATTACAACAGAGTAAAGTGCATGTTTAAATCCAAAGCTTGAGACACGAATCAGAAAATACTTAAAAAAATATTATTCTGACTGATTTTTGCTTCACATTTCAACAGATTGATTTCAAATAGGGCAATCCATTGCCAGGTGGTATTCCTTCTTTAAACCCATTAAGAGTTAGGATAGCTTGATGTCTGTAGGTGTTTTAAATTTAAAGAACTAACAAATAGTCTACATCTTTCAAATGGACCTTTTGATTAATTGGGAGAGATAGAATAATGTGTTTTGGAGTGTCCATGCTTTACACAGCGTGGAAGCATGAAGGCAGCTAGGTGCTCAGTGGATAGAAGGCTGGACTAGAGTCAGAAAGACTGAGTGCAAATATCTGTCCTCTGAGACTTACTAGCTGTGTGACCCTGGGCAAGTCACTTAACCTTATTTGCCTCATTTTCCACATCTGTAAAATGAAATGGAAAAGGAAATGGCAAACCACTCCAGTATCTTTGCAAAGAAAACCCCATGGACAGTATTGGCATGAAATGGTCCACAGGTTCACAAAGAATTAGAAACAACAACAGCAATAGCAGCAATTTTACCAGTCCTCTCAAAGGCAATTTCCTACTTCCAAGTCACAATCTGGCTATTGTTTCTTTGATGTCTCTCTGCCACTTGCTATTAGGAGAGTTGGTTTCTAGTGAATGGACAATATTAGAACAATATGAGACAATAGTAGAAGTAGCATGAGCTGGCTATTATGTTTGAGGAGTAAGAGAAACACAGAGGGCAGGATGCCAACACTCAGCTAAAATGGCACCTCCTGAATGAAGCCTTTCCTGATCCCCTCAGTTCTCACCACCCCTTCCCCTATAACCTTGCATATTTTGCATAGATTCTATAAGTGCTTATCCGGGTACATGTTGTCTTCCCTCATAGAATGGAAACTCCTTAAGAGCAGGGATAGTCTCATTTTTGTCTACAGGTCTTCAGGAAATGGCACATAGTTGACAGAGTTGGAGGGTAGAGGTTTTCAAGAAACAGGTGTCACCTTTATTTCTTATAAGAAATAAACTCCTACCCCAGTGGACTTTATTTTGCACCTTTGTGCCTCCTTACAAAGATATAAGATTACAGGGTGGGAAATGATTGAAATATTGAAAGGAGAGAGTGAGGGGAGATAGCTGGAATCAATGAAACTGGATTAAACAGGAAAAAAGGGACTGGATTGTGCCTTCAGGTTTGATTTAGTTCATCTGAAATTCATTTAGCAGCCACTGGGTATCTAGTCCAGTATTATCAGGGAATCTTGGCATTTGAAGGGACCTTAGAGATAAGTTAGTCTAAATTTCCATCCAGTTCTGTAATCTTTTCCACCATCTGGTCTTAGTTTGAATATTTTAGAGGGCAAGGACTCTCTACCTAGGTCCATTACATTTTTAGAAGCACTGTGGTATAGTGCGCGGGGTGGGGCACTTTAAAAAAAGATTCAATTTTTATACCACTTTGGCCCTATAGGAGCTGTATGACCTTGGATAAATCATTTTACCTGTTTGAGCCTCAGTTATTTCATCTGTAAAATGGAGAATTGATAATTATACTACCTAGGTGTCTCAAGGTTCCTGTGAAGACCAACTGAGATAAGGTTTGAAAAAAACTTTTTCAACTTAAAGTGTTCTGTAAGTTAGTAAAGTTATGACGGTTTTTTTGGTGGTTGTTTTGTTTTGCTTTTTTGTTCTTGCTGAGATTAAATCTGTCTTCTAACATCCTTCCAACTATTGCTTCTAATTCCTGTTTTTGGATCAATAACAAAATAAAGTTTATTCTTTCTTACACATGACAGTGCTTCAAATACTTGGATTTTTGGATCTCAAAGGGACCTTAAAGTCACCTTGTTCAAGCAAAGATAAACAAGCATTTAATAATAAAAATTTATTTTTGTTATTAGGTTGATTTTCAGTTGTGTTTGACTTTTTGTGACCCCATTTGGGGTTTCCTTGTTAAAGATACTGGAATCATTTGCCATTTCCTTCTCCAGTTAATTTTAGAGATGAGGAAACAGACAAATAGGGTTAAGTGAGTTGACCATATTTGAACTCAGGAAGATGAGTCTTCCTGACTCCAGGCCCAGCACTCTATCCACTGCACCACCCAGCTGCCCTTAATAGGAATGATAGCTAACATTTATATCAAACTTTAAGATTTACAAAGTACTCTACAGAAATTTCATTTGATGCCTACAACAGTCCTATAAAAGTCAATGCTATTACTATCTGTCCTTTACAGAGGAGGAAACTGATGCCAAGAAATGAAGTAGATAGCCTAGGTTCACATAGTCTGAGGCAGGCCTTTCCAATCCCTGTCCCAAGCATACTATCCATTCCACCACCTAGCTGTCTTTGGATCAAATCAGTCTTTAAAGAGAATAATTCTTTCAAATTAGAAGAGTTGGGATAATTCTTCACACCAACAACCATCATCAGAGCAACAGAATAATCCAGAAGATTTAGGGGAAAAGAAATATTGTTGATGTAGAATCATATTCTTCATAAACATTATAATTTTTATTTTCCCATAAGTAAAAGGCTTCCTGAAAACTGCTGGGGTTGGGCAGGGGGAAGAGCTTCTCTCCTCCCTATTTATTTGCAGAAGACTTCAAGCTGTATTTGCTGGTGACTAAATAGCTGAACTGACCCTGAAAGAAATTTGGAAATCATTGTTTACAAAGCATAAGACCAGTTGCTCTTAGAAAATGGCTCTGTTGTTTGATTATGGGAACATAAGACTATTTCCATTTTCCTGTGTCTAATAGCATCCTCAAGTATATTAGAAAAGTTGATTCGATTAATTATTTCTTAGAAAAGTAGATTTTCTAACGTCCATCAGCAATAGACAACATGCCTAGAAGGGAGGGTGCCAGGAATCCCATCTGTGCGGGGGTAATGTCTTTTGCCTGGAGGGGTTCAGCAAGCTATTTTTGACTGTTGTACACATTCACAACTTCCGCTGCTGCTGCTGGTAGAGCATTTCTCAAAGAGATTATGCATTCCATAAAGAAATTGCTTCTTATATTGCTCCATTTGTGCCCAGGAAAAAAAAAAGAGGAGATGCATCTCTTTGATACTCCCCACCAGCTTTTGGAATCAGCCAAAAAAAAAAAAGGACTATAATGGGAACATAGATTGTGTTCCTCCAGTGGAAAAGAGTAAAGAAAGCCAAAAGCCAATGCTTACAAGCTGCTGGGTTCCCTATCACCTCATTAAAGCCTGGTATATAGGCGACAGAGGCTGGAGGCTTGTGGGATCAGTAGTCATCTCCAGCAGTTAAGAAGCAGTTTGAATCTCATAAATGAAAGAATTTCTATGCTACCTTCATATTACGGAGCAGTAAGTTTTACAAAACTTAAGCCATGCCTTATGTACATCTGCAAAAGTACTTTAAAGTTTATAAAGTACTTTTTCAATTGTCCCCATTTTAGAGATGTGGAAACAGACTCTTGGAGCAACGATCTGACTTGCCCATAATCACACTCCTGATATTTCATCCACGCCTTCGAAATTCAGTTCTTTTCACTGAGCCACTTCATCATCACCACCACCAATATCACCATCACCATCAACAACAACAGTAGCTCGCATCTCTACAGGGCCTTTCACGTGCCTGGTCTCATGCTAAGTACTTTACAGATCTTATCTCATTTGAACCTTATAATAGTCCTGGCAGGTAGATGCTCTTTTGATAGCCCATTTGACAACTAAGGAAACTGAGGCAAACAGAAGTTTAATGACTTGCCCAGGATTACTTGGGCAAATCTGAAATCAGGTCTTCCTGTCTCCAGGCTTGTCACTCTAACCACTGCATCACCTAGCTGCCATAACTCTTTTTTTTTTTTTTTGGATGGGGGAGGTAGGGCACTTGGGGTTAAGTGACTTGCCCAAGGTCACAGGGCTAGTTTTGTGTTAAGTGTCTGAGGCTGGATTTGAACTCAAGTCCTCCTGACTCCAGGGCCGGTGCTCTATTCACTGCGCCTCCTCGCCGCCCTCTGCCATAGCTCTTTACTGCTACTTCTATATCTACATATCAGAATACCTTAACAATCTTTCATTTCTTCACTTCAACTTGCATGTGTTATTATTTAAATATTTTCCATGTGTGCATTTTCCCTCTAGTAGGACCACAACCAGCTTGAGAGCAGGGACTGTGTTTGACGCTGCTTTCGAATCCTTCATGATGCCAAGCAAAGTGTGATATATATAGTAGGCGCCCAACAAGTATCTGTCTGACATCAGCTAACACTCCGTCTTGTGCTTTTCTAACATGTATGGCTATGAGGATGGCATGGTTTTTCTCCTCATTTTACCACCGAGGATACTGAAGTCATGAGAAGTTATGACTAGGCCAGGGCCACAGAGTTATTAAGTGATTGAGGCAACATTTGAACGCAGGTCTTCTTGACTCCAAATCCAGAGCTCATATATACTATGGCACCTAACTGCCTACGAATATGTGTATATATACAAATATATGTATATGTACATATGCAAATACATATATACATACATGAATGTATATATGTTGGCAGCCCTGTGGCACAATGGATAGAGTGCTGGGCCTGGAGTCAGGAGACTCATCTTCCAGAGTTCAACTATGGCCTCAGGCACTTACTATCTGTGTGACCCTGGATAAGTCACTTAACCCTGTTTGCCTCAGTTTCCTCATCTGTAAAAGGAGCTGGAGAAATGCCACATCACTCCATTATCTTTCCCAAGAAAACACCAAATGGGGTTACAAAGAGTCAGACATTACTAATGAAACAAAACAAAACTGAACAACATGTATATATGTACACAGCTCTCATTACTTTCAGTGAGATTTGTCTTCTAGAGATATTAGAATAAGAGTCTTTGCAGCAACAACAGGCATCTATTACAGACCTACTGTATGCAGAGTTTTTGGAAAATATCCTTTGAAATAAGGCCTCCAGTATCCATACTTGGCAGATTTGTCTATGACAATCATGCAATCAATACATGTCAGAGGTGCTACGGGAGCCTGAGGCTTTTCTGACTCCTAGTCTAGTGCTCTTTCCACTCCATTATGCTTGAGGACATTAACACAGGTAAAAGCACACTGCCATCAGGCTGAGAAGACCTTTAATGCTATGTAGAGTTGTTTAAATTTGCCTCAGTAGGCAAAGGAGTTTAGCAGGGAAGTTTTACCTCTTTGGCCTTTCAAATTAATATCTAAATATGGCAGTTTATAAACTATAGTCACGAAACTCCTAATAAATTTACTTTACCATGGACTTGAAGACACTAGATAAGATATTGTAATGATGCCTTTCTGTGTCTGAGAAAAAAACAGCACTTGGATGAAGAAAAACCAAAACAATGGTGTTACTATAAAAGAATCAATCATATTATCCAAAGCAGGTTGGGGGAGAGAGAGAGAGGAGAAAGAGAGATGGAAGGGAAAAGGGAGTGAGGGTGAGGGAGACAGGGAGAGAAAAGAGAGGGAAGGAGGGAGGGGGGAGACAGAGAGAGAGAGACAGAGAGAGACAGAGAGACAGAGAGAGAGAGAGAAAGAGAGAGAGAGAGAGAGAGAGAGAGAGACCGAGAGAGACAGAGAGAGATAGAGAGACAGAGAGAGACAGAGACCGAGGCACAGAGATAAAAAGAGAGAGAGACAGAGAGACAGAAACACACAGAGACAGAGAGGCAGAGAGAAAGAGACAGAGACAGAGAGAGGCAGAGGCAGACAGAGACAGAGAGAGAGATAGAGAGAGAGAGGCAGAGACAGACAGAGACACACAGAGATAGAGAGATGGAGATAGAGAGAGAAGGAGGAGGAGGAGGAAGGCACAGAGGAGAGGAAGAGAGAAAGGGGAAGGGGAAAGGGAGAGGGGGAAAGGAAGAGGAGTAGGAGGGAGAGAGGAAATATTATTGTTTTCAGTGCCTTCTATCACTCTCAACTGGACATAAGACAAGGTGAAAAGGCAACCCAAAAGATGAAATTACTGTAAAGGGCAGGGAAGCTGCTTTAGTTTTAATTTCTTGAAGTCACAAGAGTTATTTCTGCAGTGGTTCAACTTGGCTATTTTTCTCACCTCCCCCCTTCACTGTTTGTCTTTCATGCCTTACAGGCAAGGACAATTTGTATTGCTCTCAACTTAGCCCTTCCACAATAACGGCTCCCATTGCAACTCCCTCCGGGTGGTTGCCCTGTTTAGAAAGTACATAAATTATAACTTGTGCCATTAAATGATTGTGTGGGCAGCAGCTCTGTCGGTTACAGAATGCTTTAGAGTCTTTTAAAGTACCAGAGCAGTCATGGGGGGCAGTGGAATAGGTGACTGGCTCTTCATAAGAGAGACCCATGCAATTGCTCTAATGCTAAGGTTTCTCCGCCTCAGGTATGTTCCCCTCTATAATCAAAGGGTAGCAAAATCACAAAGTTAGAAGAGGTCTCAAGGGCCATATAGCTCAATCTGTACCTGAATAGGAAGTCCATTTATGATCTCCAGGACCTGTGGCAATCCAGCTCTACTGGAAACCACCAGAAGCTGCAGAGTACAATGAAACGGACACTAGTTATGGAGTCAAAGAACCCAGGTTCAAATCTTATTTCTTATATATACTATCTGTGTGACTCTGGGCAAGCCATCTAACCTCTAGGCCTTAATTTCCTCACCTATCATGACAGGGTTGGACAAAGACAGCTTCTTAGATGCCTTCCAAATCTAGATCCATGAATTAATTATCTCATGAGGATGTCAACTCTACTTTTGGATGGTTATAATTGTTGGGAAGTACTTCCTTACTTTGCACTGAATTTTATCTCTACATCTTTCACTCACTGCTAAACAGTTCTGCTCTTTGTGGACAAGAAGGACAAGTTTGATCATTCTTTTTATTGTTAGACCTTCATATATCTGAAAACAGCAACCACATTCCTCTCTCCTCTTAAGTCTTCTCTTAAGTCCTTTGACCCTTCAAATCAACTATATACCAGGGTCTTCAATAACTTCATCATCTTAGTTGGCCCCCTTAGGACATGTTCCATGTTTTTTCTTTAGTACTCATCTGAATGCTTGTTCTATCATGGTAGACAGATGCCAAATGTCTATTATGGGAGAGGAGAATCTGTCATTGGGAGATTTATTACATGCCAAATGGTAAAAGATAATCTGGTATATAGGTAAATCTGAATTTCTTTCTTAAAAAAATCAGATTTTTTCAGTTTCTACAAATAAGTTGACTTTTATTCCACTCATGTATTTGTTCTCAAAAGGAGCTGGCAAAAGGTAGGGGAGTTTCTTCTAGTTCACTATCTATGAAGCTGTTAACGGGAGGGATTAACTCTTTATCACCTTGGCACAAATTATCCTCCATGTCTAGAATGGATTTCTTTTCTACTTCTACCCTTTAGAATCCCTACTTTCCTTTAGGACCCAGATAAGAGGCCAAACCCTAAAGGGACCTTTCCTGATTCTCCCAACCTGGGCCCCCAAAAGCTGCCTTGAAATTTCTCTCCCTTTCTTTCTCTTTGTATGTATGTATGTATGTATGTATATATGCACAAATATATACATATATGTATGTATGATATATGTATGTATTAATTATCTGTGTACAAATTTTATCACCTCAGTAAAATGTAAGCTCCTCGAAGGCAGGATCTATTTAATTCTGATTTCATACCTTCAGTCCCTAGCCTAGTACTTTGAACATACAAGGAGCTTAATCATTACTTGTTTAATTGAACTGAATTTAAAGTTCATTTATGCTTACCATACGAATGTCACATATGGATAAACATGTTCTTCAGCATCTAGTTTGCTCAGAGATCCCCCAAAGCTAAACTTGAGAGCAATTCCATGATTATTTGCAATGGATTTTACATTGTGTTCAGGTCTTTGGCATCAAAGTTAGGGTCTGCACTACTGACATACTTGATGGTTTTATTAGTAGAAGAGGTGATATCAGATTTCCAAAACAATGGCCATGAGCCAAACTGAAATAAGTCCAAAAAACAATTAGGCAGATGTCATGGCATGATTACACAGGGCAGAAAGCAGTGGAGCAAGGTTGTATTTTTCAGAAGCAGCAGGTGTAGACAAATTATGCCACCTTCTAACCACAAGAGCTATGGTTTCAGTCACGCCTGACTCTTCATGACCCAATTTGGGGTTTCAATACTGGAGTAGTTTGCCATTTCTCCAGCTCATTTTACAGATGAGGAAACTGAGGCAAATGGGGTTAAGTAACTTCCCCAGAGGTCAGTTTTGAACTCTAGTCTTCCTGACTCCAAGTTTGGCACTCTATCCACTGTGCTACTTAGCTGCCCCTGAACAAGGTAAAGGGGTTAGAAAATTGCATCAAGAGACACTCGTTACCATGGAGAAAACTATACCAGCCTCACTGAGAGACAGGCTGGCCTTCATTTTAGGCTTAAATATCCAAGGGCCGTAACAGCTAGAGCGGCTAGGTGGTGCCATAGTGCACAGAGCACTTGACCTGGAATCAAGAAAACCCAAGTTCATTTCTGAGCTCAGATGCTACTGGTGATGTTGAGCAAGTCATTTAATCTGTTTACCAGAAGCTAGGTGGCTCAGTGCATTGAGCACTCAGCCTGGAATCAAGAAGACCTCAGACACTTAACTAGCTCTGTGATCTTTCCTGTTTCCTCATCTATAAAATGATATACATACATATAATCGCACCTGCCTCCAGGGTTGTTGTGAGGATCAAGTGACTTTAGAATTGTATTTTAATAATTGCAAAGTGCTTAGCACAGTGTGTGGTACACGGTAAGCCCAATAGAAATGTTAGTTATTATTATTATTACTGCTATTATTACTGACATGAGATAAATAGACTAGCTGATCTTCAAGTTTCCTCCGAGCCTAAGTGCTGTGAACAAAGACAATGTAGAGCATAGACAGTGATGACGACTATGCAAAAAAATACATGAACCTGCATGCATGTTACCTAGGTTGTTCCTTATTCCTAGAAGATGCTTCCCCTTCCCACTTCTCCCCTTGGCCTATTGAATTTCCCCTCATCCTTAAAGCCCAATTCAGATACCTCTGGATGCATTGATCTGTCTTGGCTGCTCTAAACTAACGTTAGGGATAGGAACAGAACCTGTAATCATTAGTGTAAGGAACTTGAGGATTGGGAAACTTTTATCAGATCAATAGATCTATCAGATCAGGAAACTTCTATCAGATCAATAGATCACCACTTTCTCTTCCACTCCTACAGAGTGAGCTGAAGCACTGAGAGGTTGAGTGATGTTCCTAGGGTCACATAGTCAGTATGTGTCAGAGACACAGTTTGAACACAGGTCTTCATGGCTTTGGAGCTGGCTCTCTGTCTACTACTAAACCCTTCTGCCTCTCTTTTATGTGTTTATTACATGTTGAATATGTGTGTATCTTATTATTCTTATCATGACTCTTGCTTTTGTTGTTATTTATAGGCAGCTTAGCATAGTGGAAAGAAGGTTGTGCCTTTGTCACTTAACCTGCTGTGAGGCTCTGTTCAGATCTCCATACCTCCTTTACTCTGGCAACTCTCTAAGATTCATCTCCTAAATTTGTTGGGGAGGGAGTTCCCACACAGATAAAATCATATACCATTGACTTAGGTGTCTTGTTCCCCCTACTAGACTGTAAGCTGTACGAGGGGAGGGACCATACCACATTTAAATGTTATAACTCAGTATTAACTTTATTGTTGTTCAGTCATTTTTGGTGGTATCCAAGTCTTTGTGACCCCATTTGCAGTTTTCTTGCAAAGATACTGGAGGGGCTTGCCATTTTCTTCCCCAACTCACTTTATAGATGAGGAAACTGAGGCAAATAGGGTTAAGTGACTTGCCCATGGTCACACAGCTAGTAAGTGTCTGAGGTCAAGATTTGACCAGGTCCAGCATTCTATCCACTGCACCTTCTAGCTAACCCTCAGTACCTAACTTAACAACAATCTGTTGAAAGTTTAAAGGCACTATTCTTTGCTAAGAGCCAAGATCAATTTCACACACAATGGGAGACAATAAATAGTTTCTGATTATGACAGTATGAACAGTGAGAGCTCTTGGGCAGCAAAAAGGAGGGCAAAGATCTGTAAGGTCAGTTTAGACTGCTGAGTATCGCACCTCTTTCCCCAAATATACAATATCTTTACAAATACAGAAGGACCTCTTTAATCCAATTCTTGAACATAAGTATGCAGCATATGGCACAATTGAACATTCATTTAATTCCTTTTCTATTAGGCTTCATGATTATACAGGTATTTCTAGCTAAGGAAAAGATCCGGATCATTTGTATTAGTGTATACAACTAGATTAAGGTAAGGGAAATAAAGCATGTATTCATTCATTCTGAATCTACTATGTGGAAATTATTTGACAGATCCTGGGGGTAAGGGGTAGGGAGGAAGAAGAGGAAAACCTTATCCATGTCATGCCTCAATCATCTTATAGTCTAATTGGTAAGATAATTCATGCATGCAAATAATTATAATAAAAATAAGAATATGGCATATAGATAAGTAAAGTAAAAACTGACATGATAACAGATGACGGAGAGTTCAGATGATTCTTCTAAATAAAAAGCTTGACTTCTCATTGCCCACTGAATCAAAACATAAACTCTTGATACTAGCATTGAAGGTCTTCCAATCTGCTTTTTCTGTCCAGCCTTATTTCATACCACCTTTCTGCATGTAAAGTTATGATCCAATGAAAATGGACAGCTCTCCAGACTCCATTCTCATCTTGTACTCTACTTTCTCCCTGTCTTTTCTTAGGGCATTTCTATGTCTAGGATGGATGCTTCACTACCCCTTCCCCACTGGCAAATCAAGGCTTCTTTTGTTGAAGTCCTTTTCTTTTTTCAACACCAATTCCTCCATGAAAACTTTCTTCATACCTCCTTTCCACATAGGTGTAACCAACATTCCCTCAAATTTCTCAAAGATCTTTTCCTGGTCCTCTGCTCTGCATTGATTGCAGGGACCTGAGTTCAAGTATTAGCTCTGCTACTACCTACCAATGTAAGCTTAGTTGAGGGATTGAATCTCCTTAGGTATCAGTTTTCTCGTTTTCAAACTACTCCAATGTAAAATACAATCACCATTCCACATTTTGACTAGATGATCTCTAAAGTCCTCTCCAGCTCTAGATTTATAATTTTTTTGGTATTAAAGGTTAAATTGGCCCTTAGGGGCTAGTGAAGTGAGCAGGCAATGGGAGAGTTCCTGCAAAATTCCAGGTGCCTCAGCATTTGAGTATGATGGAAAAAACTCCTTGGCTGCTTCTCATGATGTGGTAGCTCAGCACTGAAGGATGTGGGCACTTTGAGATGATGAAGTGATTCTCTCATTGTCTGTTGAGGCAGGAATGATTCAGTGAACCATTTAAGATGTGATTTTTCCAGCTCATTCTCTTGTTCTCATTGCTTTGGCTCTTCCATGTGGTAAATGGTACACTCTTTCTCTAGACTTTCCATGAGGGAGGGGTTTAGGGGAAAGTGGATTGTGCTCCTTCTTTCCAATGTGACATTCTTTTTTAAAATTTATTTTTAGTTTTCAACATTCACTTTTATAAGATTTTGAGTTCCAACATTCTCTTCCTCCCCCCTTCCCAACATGGCAGTTTTTTCTTTGGATGTGAATAGCATTTTCCATGATGAGTGTTTTAGAATTGTTTTAGATCATTTTATTGCTGAATAGATTCAAATTCATCAAAGTTAATCCTTGCACAATGTTGCTATTACTGTGTACAGAATTCTCCTGGTTCTGCTCATTTCACTCGGCATCAGCTCATGTAAGTTTTTCCAAGTTGTTCTGAAATCAGTCTGCTCATCATTTCTTATGGAACAATAGTATTCCAAGACATTCATATACCACAACTCATTCAACCATTCCCCAGTTGATAGGTATCCCCTCAATTTTCAGTTCTTTGCCACTACAAAATAGCTACTATTAATATATTTGTACATACAAGTTCTTGTCCCTTGTTTATGATATCTTTGGGATACAGACTTAGTAGTGGCATTGCTGGATCAAAGGGTATGTACAATTTTATAGCCCTTTGGGAATGGTTCCAAATTACTCTTCAGAATAGTTGGATCAGTTCACCAATGTGCCATTCCTACTCTGTGGATTATCGACTCAACCAGCTGACATTGCACCTGTACTACTAGTTGTCTTTTTTTCACTTTGTGTTTCCTTTCCTGGGTAGGTGTTCCATTTCATTTTGAAGGTGGGTATGTCCAGGTTTGGAGGCATTCCAGTTAGTTTGAGAGACTTAGAGATACCAGGTCCAATGAGTAGTCTAGACTGGGAGCCAAGGATGCTTCATCATCAGAGAGGACAACTGCTAAATGAAGAAAAGCTCAAGTCTCTGTCTTACCTTGCCAAATACAAGATACAGCAAAGAGTTGAAGTAAAATTTAAAATATTTAATGAGCAATCCTACAGACTTCTTTATGTTTAGACAAGGGAAATAGGAAATAAATAAATAACTGTTCCACATCTGATTCATACTTTATGATGAGTACCTTTCTACTTTCCCCTTTTAGAGAGATCTAGACAGGAGCCAACACTTAAGCTTTAACTAATTTGACCCTAGAGCACCATGGGAGTTTAAAAAGCTAAAGACTAAGAAAAAGAAGATTAATAATCTCTTTCTCATTTAAACTCCCTCCCCCCAACACCTCTTCCCCCCTTACCCAGAACCTGGTCTGGACCATGTACCTAAATGTGGAGCAGAAAAGTCCCCCAGAGAGTGGGAATGGATGCAATGCCCCTGCCCTCTGATGCTAATAGCAGATCCTTAATATGAAATGATGATGATAGAAATTTTTATGAATGCTTCCCCTCCTACCACAGGCATTCAAGAACTTTGAAAGTATCATCTTCATCTAGCTTCACATTTCTAAAGCCCAACATGGGACCTTACATATAGGGGATGTTTATGAATATTTGTTGTAAGAAAGTATGAATGAATTTATCAGTTTGTGGGTCCAATTTCACAGTAACCCATGTAATAGACTCCCTGTTGAGGCAAAGCTAGAAACTGTATACACTTTAGGACTAAATGTATACTCAAAGACTACTATTTATCCACCTATCCTTAGATCCACTTTGTCAGATTATAAGAAATTCATTTGTATGTATGAGACTTACAAGCACCTCTAAATATCATGTGTTTATTTCTATCTATTATCTACCAAGAAAAAAAAAGAAAGAAATATTCAGAGGATCTGTTAGCAACAGAGAATTTTCAGCTACATCAAAGGAAGACTGATGTCCTTAGTCACAAAGAACTGGGAAAGAACAATGGCAACATTAAAAAATTTACAGAAAAAAAAATGTACAGAAATTAAAAAATTGACAGAAATTCCAAGAACATGTGCCAGGTGAGCACTGAGTCACAGGAAGAACTGTTGTCCATGAGAACCTTTGAAAAACAACAGAGCTCTTTTTGGGTAGACACCAAAGCACCACGGGACCAGACACATAAAAAAACACAACTGCTAGAAGGGGAGAAAAAAGAGCTTCTCGGCTCCATCTTTCCAAGAGAAACAACAGCCTGGGAGCAAGACAGAAACCCTTCTGGATGATCTCCTCATTTCCAGGTTTGTGTTATTTGAGGAGGAAGAAGAACACTTGTTGAAGAAACAGCATGTAAAATGAAATGTTAAATGATAAATGTAATTTAAACAATGTGAAAGAGGAGGCAGCATCTGAAACACATTTGTTGGAGCACGGGCAGTCTGCCAAATAAGGTTTTAAATTAAAAAAAAACCTAGACATTAAAAACAATTGGTTATTGGACAGTCAGCTTCTTAAAGCTGTTGACCAAATTCAACTCCAACACACCAAGGAGAAGCCACTGGTTGTAAGTAAGTGTCTTTGAGATGAGCTAAAAAGAAAAGTTAGTAAATGTGAGACAAGGGGGCAATAGCCCCAAGCCAGGTCTTAGGCTGGCAACAAGCAGCTGTTCTCTGAGATTCATGTTCTTGGCAGGGTAGACTAGAAGACTTTTCTAGGACCTTGGTCTTTGTAACTGGGATTGGAACCCAGCAAGGGTTCATCCAGAAAATTACTAAAATGGTTCAAGAAACCACAGCACCAAAGAGAAAGAGGAACTCATGCCTTTCACATTCCATCAATCACTCTTTGAAAACATATTCTGAGGGGAATAACTCATATTGCTTTCCCCGATTTTCATTCCAGAAAGCTATAAGGATCATATACTTTGGCCTAGATACAAATATAGAATGTTAGAGGCAGAACAGGCCTGAGACGCCATCTAGTTTAAACTCTTCACTTCACAAATGAACGAACTGGCTCTTAGAGAAGTAAATTGACTCCCCAAGATCACACAGAAAGTAAGGAATAAGAGTGAGGAGAAGAAACTTGATTCTTTGATTCTAGTTCCTGTGCTCTTTCCATTAAGAAAAAAACATCTTTGGGATTAGAAAACAAGAAGCTTGGACTAAGCAATGGGTTAGAAGATTAAAGCAAAGGGCATGCCTGCCCTCTGAGAGTGCATTCCATCTACTCTGCATATATACTGTCCGTGTATAGCTATTTACTTGAATGTAGAAAGTAATGACTTGCATGGAAGAGAAGTTCGGACTTCATCCTCTAGTCAGTAGGGAACTATAGAAAATTTTTGATTGTGGTAGGGGAGGTGTTGTTGTTTGTCCTTCATTATGGAAGAGGATCAGTGACATCAGGAAGGTGATGTCCTGACTTGCAAGTGAATTGGATTTAGGGTAGTGAAATATGAAAAGCAGAGCTAAAAACATCCACATCTTCTACTTGGCTCACTCAGCCTACCATGTTGGAAGATTATGTTCAATTGTGTGAAATACATGTTGAAGTTTGAATTTTGGGGAATGGCTATGTTATCATGGGAGTAGCAATGGTCTGATGATATCTGACATAATTCTTTCAGAAAATGCCCAAGAATAATTTTTTGGTCCAAGTAATGGAGGCAGAATTTAACTGCTTGAGTATGCCATGATATTGTCATCATCATTACTGAAGTAGTCTGGTTTATTAACATGTCAACAAGGGGGGTTAGATGCAAATAGAGCTTGAGTGAATTGCAAGGCATTGGATAAATAAAACAACGTATTTTCAGAACGCTCTTTATGGTCTCTGTCATCCTGTCTCTCTATCTCTCTGTCTCCAACTCTTTGTCTCTGTCTCTTTGTCTCTCTCTAGCTTTCTCTGTCTCTATCCCTCTGTCTCTGTTTCTACCTCTCTTTGTGTGTCTGTCTGTCCTTCTCTGTCTTTGTCTCCATTTCTCTGTTTCTATCTTTCTGTCCTCTCTTCCCTCCTTTACCCTGGGAACTTCAAATCTCCTTGAAGTCTTCTGCTTGCTTTCTTTCTTTCTTTTTCTCCGTAAGCTTTGGACCCAATCCAAGGAGATTTTGTTTCAGTATAAAAACAAAATTCATATTGATAATATTGGAAAGTTTAAGACCTAGTTCTGGAGCTTATAACAGTGTGTCCTTGAGTAAATTGCTTCACCTGTCTGAGTTTCTGTTTCTTCAGTTGTAAAATTAGAATAACAATATTTGTACTACCTGACAGGATGCTGTAAGAAATGCATTTTATAAAACAAAGTGCCGTACATTTGAGAGCTATTATTGTAATTATTCTAGGAAAAAAAATTCCTATGAAATCTTTCTTACTAGTTTAGTAAGATGGGTGTGCAAATCATAGGGCTGACCACACCATTCCCTTGCTAAAGAAGGTTCAAGTGGTTCCCTGGTAACTTGAAGATAAATGATAAAGTTTTCTGTTTAGCATTTAAAGCTCTTTACTCTTACTATTATCAAATGGAATAACATATGTAAAGTGTTTTGCAAACCTTAAAAGTCCTATATAATTGTTAGCTATTATTATTGTTACAATCATTCTTACTAACCGGTGCCTGGCTCTAACATACTACTTTCCACTTGGTATCTTCCAACCAAACTGTTCTACTGGCTCTGTGAGATTTGAAACATTCCATTTCCCATCCTGGATCTTTGGCACAGATTATTGACATGTCTAGAATATCCCTAGAATTTAGAATTGCTTTGTTTTTGTTCATTCATTTTCAGTCTTGTCCAACTCTTTGTGCCCCATTTGGGGTTTTCTTGGTAAAGATACTGGAGTGGTTTGCCATTTACTTTTCCAGCTCATTTTACAGATGAGGAAACTGAGGCAAACAAGGTTAAGTGACTTACCCAGGGTCACATAGTAAATTACCTGAGGCCGGATTTGAATTTAGGAAGATGAATCTTCCTTACTCCAGGTCCAATGTTTCATCCACTATGCCACCTTGCTAGGTCAGTCTTATATAACTTATTCTTGGATGAGGCCTACTCTAAGCCCCCTGATGTTCCTTTGAAATTACTTTGTATTAACTCTGTATGTATTGTATTTATTTGTGTGTTTGTCTGTATAACGTGTATTTGTCTGTTCTCCCCATCCACTAATACTCAGCGAATTCTTGTTGGTGGAGATTTTTTGATATCTGTCTTTGTTCCCCCCAGCATCTAGCTCAATGCCTGGCCAATAGCAGGCATTTTAAAACATTTTGAATGAATGAGTGAAGGTTCCATGTTAATTCTGGATAGAAAAATCTGCAATGCACTTATCAAAATCTCAATATCACAAACTTCCAAATATAAAATTCTTACTTTGAAGTATTTCTTAATGTTGTTACAATGTCCTACAACACAGCATTTTCCAACAAAGTGGTGTCTCCCTGAATCCTTCAGGGAGTTTCTTCCTTCAGAATGGTCTCTTCCTAACACAATAAAGGATAGAAGTGAACTTCTAAAAGAGTTTCTCATCCACTGGTTACACTACAGCAGCACATAAATTAAAATGTAGCTGGTGGCATGCATCCCCAGATGGGATACCCTTGAGCATACCCAAGAAAAAAAAAAGTGGCCAGAGAATAGATGCAAGACAATTGGAATGACTATAGAAATGGAAAAAAAAAAGTCAAAAGTCTAAGAAGACCTGACATTTGGTGAGGGAGTGAAGTGACTTTAATCCAGAGAGAATTTTCTAATGGAAGAGTCCTAGGCTCTGTTTTTGACCTGGCATGTTCACTATTTTTATTAATGAGTTATAGAATGACATAGGTGCTTATCATATTTCCACAACAAAGTTGTGAGGTGCTGGTAACATTACAGGAAATACTTAGAATCCAAAGCAATCTCAATAAGTTAGAAGTCAGTCAAGTCTGCAACTAGTGAGATAAAAATGCAATAGGAATAATTATCAAGGTCTTCTCTTGGATTTAAATAATCATTTGTTCAGGGATAGAATAGAGGAGGCAGTAGTTCTCCACAACAGTTGTGTTCACACAAGACTTGAAGGTTTTTTTTAGTGAACTCTAAACTCTAATTGAATTAACAGTGGGATGAAGCAGTAAACTAAAACCAGGACCAAAACAAACCAACATGGAAATAGGAATTATTAGCATAAGTTTGGGGCAGCTAAGAGGCACAGTGTTGGGCTTGGAGTCAGGAATACTCTACCTGTGTTCAAATCCAGCCTCAGACACTTTACTAGTTGTGTGACCCTGGGCAAGTCACTTACTCCTGTTTGCCTTAGTTTCCTCATCTGTAAAGTGAGCTGGAGAAGGAGCAAAACACTCTGATATCTTTGCCAAGAAAACCCAAAATGGGGTCATGGAGAGTTGGACACTACAGACAAACAGCTGAACAATGACAACAATCATTAGTTTGGTTTTAAATTTGCTGCTAGAAGTGACTAGAAGGAAGTTGGAAAGGCAGTCTGGTAACAGAGAGAAGTCACAGCTTACAACACAGATTTGGGAGTCATCTGCTTGGAGGTGAGAGTCGAGGTTGTAGGAGGGAATGGAATTACTAGTTGGGAGAGTGTATGAAAAAGGAACAGGGACAGAACCTGGGAGACGCCTACACTCATGGGCTGGGAATAGGAAAGGTGGGGGGGGGGGGGAACACAGCTGATGCCCTTCAAGAAATTGGCTGATTGTACTGATGGTGCTAGAACAGATTATTTGCCAGTACATTAGAAGGAAGAATAAAAAAGAGGACAAAAATAAAACCTAACAAAAGTCAAAGAAGAAGAGATGACTAACTTTAAGCCAAAGAAATGTTATTGTGCTCCAATAAAAAAAACCAACAAATAAATTTATTTGTCTTATTTCCTTTGTTTGTAGAAATGATGAGAAATCAAAACCCAGACACATCCTCAATTCAGGCTTATCGATTGACACACTGGGAAGAACCAAGCTGAACAAGCAAATCAAGATATTTACAACTCACTTTCTCATCCTGCAAGAATCAGTGCTTGAAAGACCAGTAAAGTTTATTCCCCTGATATGGCCATAAATTCAGGATGATTCAACTGTTCTCAGATAAATGAGGAATAATAAAAAGCCAAAGTGTAAATGAATGTCCACACTTTCTAAAAGGAATAGGAATTTCTAAAAGTGAGGAAAGATAACTAAGTAGTCAAGAGTGGTTGATTTGATTAAAATCCACTGAAATTTTGAAGAACAAGTTTTAAAAGACTTATCTAAAACCTTTTTCTCCCTCTCTCTCTATTAGATATTGTCTGGTTAATAAGAGAGGGGGAAAATTAAGTGTTATCAATATTGGGTTTATCAAGACCTTAGAATCCATTCTACATAATACACAAATCTAAGCATGCAAGTTTAGTTCAAAACTGGCTTAATAACTATACATAAAAATGACTGAGTGACCAAAATGTTCATACCCTTTGACCCCAAATTCCAACTGCCAAGCATATAGCACAATGAGGTAAAAAAAATAGAAAAGCATCATATCAACCAATATATTTATAGCAGCACTGAAGGTACAGTGGATAAAATGCTGGGCTTGGAATGAGGGAGAGTTTAAATTTGACTTTGGACACTTACTAGCTATGTGATCCAGGGCAAGTTACTTAATGACTTTGCCTCAGTTCCTTCATCTGTAAAACGGAGATTGTAATAGCCACCTTCCTTCCAGGGTTGGTTTGAAAATTAAATGAGATATTATTTGTAAATATCTTCTGATACACAGTAGGTGCTAAACAAATGTTAGTTATTCTTTTATATGAATGATAATACACTATCAATTATTATGAATACATAACTATATTGTTAATTATAATTATTATCTAACAATGCAGATGCTCATGAATTGAAAAAGGTTTAAGCAAATGGTAGGACCTGAATGTAATAGAATATCATTGTGTTGTAAGAAATCATGAATATGTAGACACTAGGGAAGTACTGGAAGATTTATAAGGAATGAACCAAAGTAAGGAGAACCAGGGAAACTACATACACTTGGATTACAAAAATCTAAATGGAATGAACAGAAATAAATAAAATTTGATATTTATATATGTTCATATATATAAATATGTATATGTTTATAATCATATAATTATAATTAACAAGCTTGGCTCCCAAGGAAAGGAAAGGAAATGTACCTTCTTCCCTTCTTTGTGAAGGATGATTGGGGATGTGGGTGAAAAAAAATGCACATACTGTCAGACTTGGTTTATGCACTGCTTAATTTTGATTTTTTTCTCTTTATTATTCTTTGTAATATGGCATCGAGGCCTCTTTGGCAAGAAAGTGGTATATTTGAAAAAGAAAGTGATGTAAAAACAAAAGATTATTTTTCATATTAAAAAACTACTTTTATATGTTTCATGCCATTAAGGTCTTCCTCCAGTGCCTCATCTGAATAATGAAATAACAACACATTCGCAAAGATTTACTATGTTAGAATATGATTTTGGACAGTTCCAATCATGCACCAAGAAGCAAAAGTGTAAAATTTGGGTTTAACTCTCAGTTGTGAGTCTGTCACCTGAAGCTTCAGCTTAGCTAACCTTGCAAAGACTTATCTGTCACCAAAAGTATGACTGGGTGATAGTGGTTTTTTTTTTTATTAATTTCTTTTTTAAAGCTGCAGTGACTCCTAAAGATCATCTTAGTGATCCCTTGACATACTGATTAATTAACATTTCTGCATTAACCCAAGGAAATGTGCATGATTTCTCATGGGGCCTAGGTCTCTATCTAATGCTATTTTATTATGGACCTAAATGACCCAGTAGAGAATATTGCCATTTTTCCAATAATTGCTATTATCATAGCTGAATCTAGCTACAACCCAGTGATATTCATTTGCATTTCATATTTTCGCTGCATCTCATAGTTGTGGAGAGTTAGGGAGGGGAAGAAAAGGAATAATTATATAATTATAAAGTACAAAGTGTTTGTATCAGAGTGATATAATGTCTAAGAAAAAAGGTAACAGGTCATGGTTGGAATTTATTGGTAATGTCTCTGAATTTGTTCAGTAAAGGATTCAAATTACTCAGTCTCATTAATAAATTAATATCAATGCACAAATGTGTATAGATCTAGAGACAGATATCAACAATCAATGAGTTCATAAATTTGACAAATTGATAAAAGGCAAAAGACAGTAGATAAGCAATCTCTATCTTGTGGAAAAGATGGTGACTAAACAGTAGGATAACTGGGTAGAATTACAAGTTGTTCAATGGCTGGACCCCAAGAGTACACATCAAAGATATGGGGTCAACTTGAAAGTAGAATGGCCCAGACATACTTAACTATGCTAAACCCTGTAATAGTTCTTTAATAAGTGATTTAAATAAATAATATTACCAATTTTGTAGATTAAAATAAGCTGGGAGGGCTAGATAATGGACTGGATGAAAATGTCAGTATTCAGAAAGATCTCAGTAGCAGTTCTTAAGCTCTGTGTATTATGGGCTGCTTGGCTAGAGTGTTACAGCCTATATACTCCTCAGAACTATGCTTTCTTTTTTTTAAAAAAAAAATCTTTATTTTTTTGTTACATTTGGAGTTCTGAGTCATCTCCTTCCCCCCCCTTCTTCCTTCCCAACCTTGTAGTAGAGAAGGCCCACATTTGATATAGATCTATATGTGGAACCATAAAATACATACTTAGATATATCAGTTCTTTCTCTCCTTCATAGTCTATTCGAATGATCATATTATTCAGAATAGCTTAGTTATTCACAATTACTCTTCAAAAATATATTGCTATTCCTATATACAATATTCTCCTGTTCCATTTATTTCATTCTGCATTCTTTTTTTTTTTTTTAGGTTTTTGGAGGGCAATTGGGGTTAAGTGACTTGCCCAAAGTCACATGGCTAGGAAGTTTGTCAAGTGTCTGAGGCTGGATTTGAACTCAGGTCCTCCTGACTCCAGGGCCTGTGCTCTATTCACTGAGCCACCTTGCCACCCCAATTTTGCATTATTTCATGCAAGTCTTTCCATGTTTTTCTAAAATCAACCTGCTTGTAATTTCTTATAACATAGTAGTAATCCATCACAATCATATACCACAACTTGTTTAACCATTCCTAATTGATGGGCATCCTCTCAATTTCTAGTTCTTTGCCACCTTAAAAAGAACTGCTATAAATATTTTATAACATATAATTCTTTTCCTTTTTCCTTGATCACTTTGGGAAATAGCCCTAATAGTGGTATTGCTGAGTCAAAAGATATACAGAGTTTTATAATTCTTTGGGCGCAATTCCAGATTGCTTTCCAAAAGAACTAAGTTTTCAAATGAAATGCAATAAAGGATAGAGGATTATGAAAGAAACTAAAGGTCAGTGAAAATAAAGATTTTTTCTATCCATGTTCATATAGTCCAGCTAGAGTCCCAGGTTGAGTCCTTGTTTTAACAATTGCAGATGATTCATGATGAAACATGTTATGTACCTCCAAACAGAAAGATGATAGACTCAAGGGTGTAGAGTGGAACATTTTTTTCCCATGGAGAGGATAAATTCGGGAATATTTTTACTTGAATATGCATATTTGTAATAAATTTGGGTTTTTTTGCCTTCCAGGAGACACATGGGAGGGAGAGAGTATGAACCAAAACATAAAGTAAAATGTGAATTAAAAAATAATTCTTTGTCTAAAATAGCAGGTTGCATCAAATGAGATGAAATCTAATACGGGTAAATTAAGCTGCTATATTTGGATTCAGAAATTCAACTTTATATAAAAAAGATAGGGTGAATGTGACTAGAGAGTTTGTATGAAAACCAAAAAAAAAAAAATCCATGGGTTTTAGTGGACAGTCAACCATGTACTGTGACCACCAAAAGAGCTCATCCAACCTGAGGTGGTATTAAAAGGGGGATAATGTTGAAGAATAAGGAAATGATCATCCGTTTGTACTCTACCCTTGTTAGATGGCTTCTTGACCACTGTATTCCATTCTAGGCACCACATTTTAAGACGGTAAGCTGGAGGCTGTCTAACAGAGGGTAACTAGGACAGAAAAATGTCATGAATTCATGTCCTATGAACATCATCTGGAAGTAATTATGGCTATTTAGTCTCCAGATAACATGAGGATGGGAAGGTGTAAGATCTGTTAATGTAGAAAGAATGAAAGAATGCCATGTAGAAAAGGAATTAGATTTGTACTACTTGATCCCTGAGGGAAGAACAAGGTATAATGAGTAGAAGTTATAAAAGAAGTAGATTTGGGCTTGACACAAATGACCTCAATGTAAAAAGTTACCCAAGAGAGCTGTCTATATGAAAGTGAAATGGGCTCCCTCTACATGTGCTGTCTCACTGGAGTTCTCTAAGCAAAGGACGGATGGCCACTTGTCACATGTGATAGAGAAAGGATTCTGATTCTTTTCTAGTCCTCTTAACTACTTTACTTTCCTCTACATAATCTAAAATCTAAAATCTGGTTTTCTTGATGTTCTCAACATCTGTTCTCGCTGTCTCCTGATTCTGCCTTTCTACTGGATGTACTCCATATCTGAAATATTCTTTCTCTTTACCTAAGCCTCTTAGCTTTCCCTTATGTCCTTGCTGCCTGTCCCTTCCTCTGAGATTACTTCCCATTCATAATTATTCACACACATATTAATGTGAACAGATATATACATATAATATAAATTATATGTATATATACATACATATACACACAACTTGTATGTAACTAGTTTGTATGATGCACCCCACATCCCCTCCCTGCCCATTAGAATGTGAGCTCTTTGTGGGCAGTGACCATATTTTTGCCTTGCTTTGTATCATCAGCAATTCTCACAATGCTCAATACATAGTAAACCCTTAATAAATGCTTTATGTCTAATTAATTGCACTAGACTAACCGTCCACTGGGGTGATGATCCAATCAGATTCTACGATTCATATGTAAAGCGACCAAATCCACAAAGAAACATTAGAGTAACAAATCATTCCAGATCGCACCATCGAGGCTGGGAGATCTCTTTGAAGGAACACTATGTAATTTTTCTTATAAGACCTGAAATTGAGTCAGGAAGAATAAAAAACTGAGATGGAATTTGTGCCAAAGTCTTTTCACCCAGATGGTGCTTGGTCTGCACAGGGCACTGGTTGGAAGTCTGAAATATTGAGAATCTTATTTTTTTCTGTCCTAGTTCAAGGTAAAATAATGCTATCATCACTACTTTATACATATAAACCATGTTCTGCTTGCCAAATAATTCCACAATAAATCATTACATTATACTATTACAGAAATATTTTCTACTGTAAAATATGTTTGTGACATAATAAAAATAATAATGATCTTCTACTTGGAAGATGTGGGTTTCAGTCCTGGGTTTGTCTCTTTCTAGCTACGTAACCTTAAGCAAGTCCAGACTCTTTCAGTTTAATTTTTTAAATCAGATATAAATATGCAAATGTCACTTATTATTAATTAGTGTACCGTAATGCTTCAATGGATCAGTAATCTCATTGTAGTTGGAGAGCTCTTAATCTCTGTGTGCCACAGATATCTCTGGCGATATGGTGAAGCCTATTTATCTAATTTTAGAATAATGCTTTTAAATGTTTAAACTAAGTAATGTAGGATTACAAAGCAAGCAAATTATATTGAAATACAGTCACTATATATACGTATGTTACACATCTCTGTGTATATATAGATAGATATAGACATAGACTTCCCAGTGGTTCTTAATCTTCCTAATGCTGAGACCCTTTAATACAGTTCCTCATGTTGTGGTGACCCCCAACCATAAAATTATTTTCGTTGCTACTTCATAACTGTAATTTTGCTACTGTTATGAATCTATCTCGTATACAGGATGTATTTTCATTGTTACAAATTGAACATAACCCACAGGTTGAGAACCGCATAAAGATAAAGAAAGATACAGATTTGTGTACACTAGGTACACCATGGACTGCTGGGCCTGGAGTCAGGAAGATCTGAGTTCACATCCAGCTTTAAACACTTACTAGCTGTGTGACTCTGGGCAAATCACTTAACGTGTTTGCCTCAGTTTCCTCATCTGTAAAATGGGGATAATAATAGCACCTACCTAACCAGGGATGTTGTTAAGGTCAAATGAGATAACAACTGTAAAGTCCTAAGCACAGGGCCTGACACATAAAAAGCACTGTATAAATGTGAATGATCATTATTAATGAATATAATAATTAAAATAATATGTAATTAACATATAAATACACACATGTACATGAAGTCAGGTTAAGAATCACTAGCACTTAGAATATAAGCCCCTTGAGGGACAGGAGTGCTTGGCTTTTTGTTTTTGTATCCTCAAAACAGTCAGATTACTTTCAGATATGATATGCTTAATATGTTCCTGTTGAATTGAATCATAGCCAATTCATGTGTTGTTTTCTTGTGAAAGTATGGTCCATTTCTTTTTTTTATTTTTATTTTTAACATTCGTTGTTTTTTCTTCCCCTCCCTTCTCCCTGAGATGGTAAGCAATCTGATAAGGTTATACACATGTAATCAGATAAAATATTTTCATATTAATCATTTTGTTGTCCAGCTACCCAGATGACTGGGGACATTATGTTGGTCCGTTTGCTATTTCATCTATCTAAAAAGTTTAAAGGCATCAATGAATCGCTTCGCCTAGCAATATGCTACTCTCACTCTTGGACAAGCTGCCACTGCCTTTTCTGGTCTTACTATGTATGTACATGTAAACAAATTGACTTCCCTATGGATTAACACTACAGGCTGCAGAGTAAGGGAGGGAGTTAGTTCCAAAGTTAGGAATACCTGGACTCAAGTTCCATCCCTGACACATACTATCTATATAACTCTGGGTACGACTAAATTTCTCAGTGTTCTAGACAACTCTAAAAGTCAAAGAGAAGGCAGGAAATGCATTACCAGAGGGAATTTCTCTTCAGGGAAATCTCCATATTAATGAAAATGCAGATCTGTTTTCAATCCATGTAGATCAAGCCACCATCCCTGTGACTCCCCAGATCAAACTCCTTCACATGTTTAGCACTCCCCTGTATGTGTTCTGTCTCTCTTAGAACATAAATTCCTCAAGAGCAAGGACCATCTTACTTTTGTCTTTGAATCCCCATTAATTAGGACAGTGTTTGGCCCACAGTCAGTACTTAATAAGCTATCAGTTATTCATTTATTTATTTATTCTTTTCCTGTCTCTTCCCTACACCCTAGCTTTTTTACATAATGTTCTTTACCCTTCCAAACCTTTCCTTTCCTGAATCCTTTACAAACTCATAACAACTCTGAAGGGGGCAAGATTGACATGGCATATGGTACTAGTCCCATATCAATTCAATATACTTTTGTTGAGTATGTAGGGGGCACAGTAGATAGAGTGCCAGGCCTGGAGTCAGGAAGACTCAGTTTCCTAAGTTCAAATCTGGCCTCAGACACTTACTAGCTGGGTGACCCTGGGCAAGTCACTTAATCCTGTTTGCCTCAGTTTCCACACCTGTAAAATGAGGTGGAGAAAGAAATGGCAAACCTCTCCAGCATCTATGCCAAGAAAACCTCAAATGGGGTCACTAAGAATAGAATGCAACTGAAAACATACTCAACAACAACAATACAATGTTTAAGCTACAGTATTAGGTACTAAGGACATAAAGATAAAGGATTACACAGAACCTGAGCTCAAGGGGTTTATGGTCAAATAGAGGGGTAGTAACATCTGCACAAATACATATAATTTAGGTGTCTTTATTAAGTGCTTCCTGTGTTCTAGGAAGAGTGAGACATAGCATGTTATAGTGAATGGACAGCCTTCTTTGGAACCAAAACATAGAAAAAGAGATGTCAGAGATCAGAGCTGAAGTCCAGCCTTAGACTGAGACTGGCTCTATGACCCTGCATAAGTTATCCTCTCAGTATCTTTGGGCAACAATCTAAGTCTATAAGTTTCAGAGAAGATGCTGTCTTGAATTGAAAGTGGAGTTTCTTCACCTCTGAGAATTCTCTAGGATAGGATTTGTTCTGTGAAGTTTGAATTTAGTCAGAGGGCCATACTTGAGGCCACATGTGGCCTTTAGTCTGCTGGTTCCCCACACCTTCAAATCTTGATCAATAAAATTCCAGATCTAATCTCTATCTCCTCAAAAGGGATCAAAGACAGTGATGAGTGGTTTAAGGAAGATACCACTTCTGGATAGAGCATCAAGGAAGTCTTTAGGGAAGAGACAAGAACTGAGTAGAGCCTCAAAGCAGAGATTCTTAACTTTTTTTTTTTCAGAGTCATAGTTCTCTTTGGAAATCTAGTGGCGATTATAGACCCTTTCTCAGAATATTTTAGATGAATAAATATGTAAGATACAAGGAAGACAATTATAATGAAATACAACTAATATATTTTTTTTTAAGTTCAAGGATTCCAGGTTAAGAGCCTCTGTCTTAAAAGGATTGCTACTAGAGATAGTATGGAGTAGGCTTGTTTAATCTTTCCTCAAATTCCTGATCTGAATCAGTACTTTCCCTTTTTTTGAAAAAAAAAAGGAGGAGCTTCCCTCCTTCAGTACTGCTCCTCAACAAAACACTGACAGGTGTTTAATAATCTGAAGTTTTCTTGTTTTTGTTTTTTTTTTAATATTCTGTAGTATAGGTCATCTAGGCATCATGACATGATCTCATGGAGTGATCCTTACTTATATTGGATTACAATTTCCTGTTCAATACTCCAATTGTAGTGTGGTAGCATGACATTCATCTCCATCATTCTGAACATTTGCTGTTGTTCAGTCATTTCAGTTATGTTTGACTCTCTGTGACCCCAATAGGGGTTTTCTTGACAAAGATAGTGGAGAGGTTTGTCATTTCCTTCTTCAGCTCATTTTACAGAGGAGGAAACTGAGGCAAACAGCATTAAGTGCCTTGCCCAGTGTCACACAGCTAGTATGTGTCTGAGGTCACATTTGAACTCAGGCCGCTGAGTCTTTCTGACTCCAGGTCTGGTACTTTATCCCCTGCACCACCTAGCTGTCTATTCTGAGCATTGTATCTTTATTAATGAAAGCTAAGACCTCAGTGGATCTTTTTGGCTTTCGTGTTAAATTTTACAGTTTTTGTTCTTTTTTTTCAAATATGACAGTCATTCTTATGGAAATTAATTATTCACATGATGATGTTCAAACTGAGATGTAAAAGATATAATCCATGTCGTCAAGGAAATTACAATCTAGTTGAGTTTATAAAGCATAATTAATATAAAAATGAATCTACAATATACTTGAAATAAATGGGACAGAGAATAAGCGTTCATGAAAGTGAGAAGGGCCTAAGGTTTGTCAGGATAGACTTCTAGGAGGTGAGACTTGAATTAGGCTTTAAGGTAGTGGTTCTCAACCTTCCTAATGCCGCGACCCTTTAATACAGTTCCCCATGTTGTGGTGACCCCCAACCATAAAATTATTTTCGTTGCTACTTCATAACTGTAATTTTGCTACTGTTATGAATTGTAATGTAAATATCTGATATGCAGGATGTATTTTCATTGTTACAAACTGAACATAACCCACAAGTTGAGAACTGCTGCTTTAAGGGATGAGTAGTATCCTCTTTCCTCTTCCTTATATACTTGGTTAACTTTTATCCAGAACCACTCTAGTTTCTCCATATTCATCTTTAAAGTTCAGAGAACAAATTCAATGATATTATCCCGATAAGTGTAGGGAAAGTAAACATTAAGTTAAGGGAAATGATATCACACATGGAGAAACAAAGCAAAACAAACTTTATCTCATTCATGTTAATGTATTGCCTTGTTACTGTTAGCATTATTGTTTTTAAAAACCCTTAAATTCAAACCGTGGAACATTCTGTCTATAAGCCTTTTTTCCCTGCTGTGCTGATTTATATACCTACTCTTATCATTTCTGTATAGAACCTCTATAGGTTTTATTGCTCTTTCCTTCTTTTTCTCCATTTCTCCCTTCCTTTTTCCCTCTCTTCATTCCTTTTTTCCTTTTCTTCTTTCCTTCCTTCCTTTCCTCTTATTCTTTAAATATAAGTGTGTGTGTGTGTGTGTGTGTGTGTGTGTGTGTGTGTGTGTGTGTGTGTGGTGTAATTTATTCAACACAGATTCTCAGAGGTGGTCTGGTAAAGCACACTCCTTATGACAGTCAACTTCTGCTTAAAAACTTTCGGTAAAGGACAATCAAGCATTTCCTGAGGCAGCCTGGCTCCAATCGTTAGTAAATAGCATCTGACACTGACATTAAATCTGCTTCTCTTCAGCTTCTACCCATTGTCCCTACAGAAGATTGGTGGTATAGCGGATGGACTTGGATTTGGAGTCAGGAAAACCCTGTCTCAGACACTTTACTAGCTGTGTGAACCTGAGCAAGTCACTTAACTTCTGTATACTTCATTTTCCTCTGTAAAATGGGAGTAATGGCATCTGCTTCTCAGAGTTGTTGTGAACACAAAATGAGATAATACCTGCAAAGTCCTTTCACATTTTAAAATAACTATATAAATGCAAGTTGCTACTACTACTAGTACTACTAGTTGTTACTGTTCAGTTGCTTCAGTCTTGTCCAACTCTTTCTGATCCCATTTGGCATTTTCTTGGCAGAGATACTAGAGAGGTTTGCCATTTCCTTCTCTAGCTTATTTTTTTTTTCAGATGAGGAGACTGAGACAAACAGGGTTAAATGACTTGCTCAAGGTTATACAACTAGTAAGTGTCTGAAATTGGATTTGAACTCATATAAATGAGTCTTCCTAACTCTAGGTCTGGTACTCTATCTACTGGTTACTTACCTGCCCTACTACTACTACTACCACTACCACTACCACTATCACTACTACTACTATT